>OX578143.1:104507800-105707800 GCA_951213105.1 Amaurobius ferox | reverse complement strand
AATGGAGTCAGAAAATGTCAACACATTTTCCCCACAACATATACTAGTACTTACACCTTTTGTCAAGCGATATTCGTAATCTAATTTCATCAATTGTTTTATGGAATCCTTGTAATCAGTTTCGCTTAATAGTTTGTCTTTTTCAAGTTGTTCTATTTCAGTACCCTGTGCCTTGACTGTTTGCTGAGAGCTGTCATAGTCTTTCTTTATCCTTTTAAATTCTTCCTCGGCCACTCTGTAACTTCTAGAAAACTTATTTCTTTCTTTGATAATCTTTGAGAGCTCAACCTGTAATATATAAGGAATAAATAATTATTGTCAGTTCATGACCAAGTCAACATTCTCTAATAAGTAAAAATATAGTCCCTTATATATAATTTCGCCAATTTCCAAAACCCCACTACGGCATGCTTATGAGTCGATTTAACCGATATACCAAATTCGGTTGCGTTTGGCTAAACGGTGAGTATTTGTATAGGAAAAACGGAATGTCCAAAAGACATTCCTCTTTCCGATTTCGGGTTTGTTGGTTCTCCTGCCCTGACAAAAGAGATTCAGCGTATGCTCGAAACTACTGTATGCTGCATTATCAATTTACTTGTGAACCTTTCGCTTATGGTTGGGTCAGCGTCCATGGACGCCAATGTCTGCAAAGGGGGATCGAACTGTTTGGGATAGGGTATGTCTTTTTGAAGGGTTCTTCGTTTGGGAAAGACGCTGTTCCAACCCATAAGCAAAAGGTTAAACACGTTGCTCAAGTTTACCTTATGAACGAAGGCGTGTTTAGGCACTTATTTGGGACATATTACGCCCGTTCACTGGACTTATTACTTTCCTTATACAGTAGAACCTCGATTATCCGACCCTCGTTTAACCGGAACGCTCCGTTAACCGACGTCGGTTTCCTGAGTTCTTTGCTGCAACCTATGAATCAGGGCGTTTTGGAGTCTTTAAAACGGCGTTTCCGAAAAAAAAATCTGATGTGGGCAACACATGACTTTCCTTATATAATGTAATGAATTTACTACTTTTACAGGAAAAAAAATAGGTTTCCTTATATTAGATACTAATATTCTTTCCAAGATATTGAATTTTCGACAATTAGTCGTCATTTTCATTGATTTAGCGTCATTTTTATCCATTTGGCGAGATTTTCGCTAATTTGTCAACATTTCAAAAAGTCGCCAAGTTGGCGACATTCCGTCAAATTCGTCGCCAAAATCTCGCCAAGCGTTATGGACGAAGAAATAAGTTATTCTTACAGCAGATAAATGACTATTGGCGTTCAAATACAAAAGTATTACTCAAAGTATATTTTTTCATGAATGGAACGAGCTAGATCCACGAGAATGATGTCATCCAATTTATCGCATGGTATTACATGTGAAAAGTGAACATGTTTCTCAATAGGGAATATTTTTTTTATTTTATATGACTTTTTGATAATTTTTTTGAAAAATGTGCAATATCTCGAGAACGGTTCATGTTAGCGTTCTAAAATTTATCCCAATCGTTTGCTAATGAAAAATTACATAAGAAATGTCTATTTGCGTAACTTTATTAGTGGTTTTGATTTTTTGATGATTTTTTTAAAATTTCATTCGAAAATTTAGGGGGGTCCTCAACATTCGATTGTGTATAAAAACAATAGGCTTCCAGTGTTTACGGATTGTGATTTTTGTACCAAATTTGGTTCGAATCGGTCCATTCGTTCGTCAGTTATCGTCTCCACAGACTCACTGACACACACACACACACACATACTTTCACACACACACAGACATCACTTCAAAAATGTTTGATTCGTGATCAGGGATGCTTGAAACGTGCTCTCCCGTCGAAAACTCGAATTCGAATTTTCGACCCCGTCACAATACTTTCCTTATACATTATGTATATAAGGAAAGTAATTAATAAGAAAATTACTTTTTGAAGGAGAATCTGCATATACAGTTTCAATACTGGAGTTTTGGAAATCTGTCAACATTAAAGACTGCATTTATATGATCAATGAAGCATAGGAATGTATGCCGCAATTGACACTAAGACGAAGTGGGAGAAAACTTGCCGAATTTTTCAACTGGCGCAGATGAAAATGTTACAGACATTGCGAAATATGGTGTTACTAAAATTTCAAACATTTTTAGCACAATGCCAGGTTTTGAAAACTGTGGGATCAAAGAAATCACAGATTCGTTGATTTGTGACATGGAAGATGCAGGCTTCCAGTTGCTTAATGATGAGGAAATTATCGCAGATGTCCGACATTCTTCAAAAGACGACGAAGAAGAAGATGTAACAATGATGCTTTTGAGTGTTTTTCAAAAGGCCTTGCTTGCTTGGAACAACAAGAAGAGTGTGATTGCTCTGAACTAATGCTCTTAAAAAAAACTTCGTGACAGAGCTGCACGGCAAAAGATGATCAATTTACGCCAGATGAAACTTCCATTTAAATTGAATTGTAAGTTTTTTGTTCCAAAGTAAATTTTCATGTACTACTATACTGTACTGTAATTTGAATTCAGATATTTATTTAGCAGTTTAAATAGTCATAATAGTTTAAATAGTCGCAGTTCGATGACGATATTACATATTAAACTAGACGATTATTGAAAAATTCTCTATTATTCGGAAATTTCGATTATCCGATGTAGGTTCGGTCCCAATTACGTCGGATAATCGAGGTTCTACTGTATACATATAATGTATAAGGAAAGTATTGTGACGGGGTTGAAAATTCGAATTCAAGTTTTCGACGGGAGAGCACGTTTCAAGCATTTCTGAACACGAATCAGACGTTTTTGAGGTAATGTGTGTGTGTGTGTGTGTGTGTGTGTGTGTGTGTGTGTGTGTGTGCGTGTGTGTGTGTGTGTAGTTAACTGACGACCGAATCGACAGATTCGAAAGAAATTTGGTACAAAATCACAATCCGTGAATACTGGAAGCCTATTGTTTTGATAAAATGCTGAAATTTTGTACATCACCTTATTGGTGTATGGGGCACATTTTACTCATTGGAAATGTTTTTGTACGGGGCCCTATAAAAATTTCAATTTTGTATTTCTTCAAATTTAATTCCCTTGAAAATTTTAATCGATTTCATAAAATTCTGTACCTTTTTTTACGCAACTTTGTAATTTATTATATATGTCTAAGATCAATATTTATGGAATAAAAGCCGAGATCAATGTTTTTGGAACACCCTGTATAATCCTATACATTATACTATGCAAGTAGTGAAAGTAATAAATATGATCGAAAGTAATTAGGCGACAATATTACGTATTACCGATCTATTCTTATTATGAACATTTTTGTTACTCCTCAAAACTATGTATAACTCATTAGTTTGAGTTTAGAAGTATTTAACCCTTTGGCCGTTACGCTTTCTTGGGGGAAAACTTTTCCCCAGCGTTAGCTATTTCCCGGCTTGAGTATCGTCGGTTTCCCTGCACACGGGACGCATTCCTCGTCATTGCTATAAATGAATGTAATGAACATTAAGTAAAACAATAAGTAAATAAATCGTAATTATTTTATAGAATATATACGACATGTACGGACATTTCCTGTAAATGCATTATTTAATTTATTTTTTTATATTTTACAGATCTTTCATACTGTAATATATTTTAAAGCAGGATGCAATACACAATTCTATATCACAGTCTTTACAGTAAAATCGAATTTCTTTTTTTCACAAATGAATATTCACTGTTACTAACACCTGAATAAAAAATATATATCTGTTCCTTTCTCTCTTTTTTTCTGCAAAACAGACGTTGTGGTCATCGCGCACTTTCATACGTAAAGAAAATGTCAAACGGCACAAAAATTCTAAAAAAGTGAAAAAAAAAACAGTAGAAATCAAAGAACTACTGATTATGGCAAAACAGAACAATAAAAGCTGTGAAACACGTTAAAAACGTTTGAAACGTTTATAAGAAGGATATAAGTTGTTGAACGCTTCTACAGCAGAAGTTTTCACTGAACGTGCTAGACGCGTTCACAACGGTCAAAGGGTTAAAATGCATATCCCATCAGCTGAAAAGTAGCATAAGAACATAACTGTACATTCAATTTGTTTACCAACTGTACATTCAATTAGTTCAATATAACTGTACATTCAATAACTGTACATTCTTATAACTGTACATTCAATTTGTTACATTCAATTTGTTACATTCAATTTGTTAACTGTACATTCAATTTGTTACAAGTCTTGCATATGGTGAATGATATTCAAATTTATACCAAACATTGTATATTCAAATGAATATAATTACATAAAATTATAATAATTGCTTACTTTTAGCAAGTGAATCTCGTGTTGCTTGTTCTGATTGTCAATTTCCAAATTCTTTTTCCGAGCTCCAAGGACTGTAATCTGGAACTGTCTAGCAGCACATTCAGTTTTCACTCGACGAATTGTACGTTCGTTTTCTGCCTGAGATTTTTTATGCAGCTGGACTTCTACAAAAAGCCTAAAAATTAAAAAAAATGTAATGAATATTTATAGAACAAACGGATGGGTGACCATTTCTTAATGAAACAAGCTCTTCTAAACTATATTGCCAAAGTTATTCGATAGTTCCCCTAAGGGGGAAATTGCATTTATTTTACGAAATCGGTACATTGTTGGACGAACCTTGGGAGCAATAATTACCTCGATATTACTGGGTATGCTTTCCAATTATTTTCGATATGTATCTAATAGAACATGTCACCATTACTAGACTTTAGCCGATGGCAGAAAAACTCTTAGAAGAAGGCTTTCTACTCTGAGCCAAATTCGGAGTTTTAGCTCATCTTACAAGTGTTCGATCGGATTCAGATCTCTACTTTGAGCCGACCAATCTAGCATTTATTCTATATACTCTTCAAACCAGATCTGAACAGACCTCGAAAACTTTTTTTGCTAAAGATAGGTACGAATATAAATTTTCGAAATAACAAAATTTGATTTTTGTACGACCCCTGAGCTATATGTTTCTGACGTTTCTTTTTATCGGTTGAAGGTTGTATAAGTCAATTCAAACGTATCGCTTCTCCGAGTATTCACATTTTGCATCCAGTAAAAAAGATACACATGGCAAAAACTTTGCACAAAATTAACTTATCGTGCTTTCAAAACAACAAGAACCTAACAGAACAGGGCATACTTAAAAATAAGTAAGACACTCCCATTGCAGATAACAGTATTCCAGGGCCGGTTTCGTCCTTATCATGGGCTCATCAGCATGGCATAGAATTATACCATGCTGATGAGCGCATAATAAGCACGAAACCGGTCCGTCAATACTGTTATTACAATAAGAGTGTATTCTTTATTATGGTGCTTTGTTTGAAACATTATATCAAACTAAGCTATCTCCTCGCGACCTCGAATTCAAGCAAAGCAGGGTTACATGTTTGATAACTGAGACGTTTATTTCAAGATATTTCAGTAAAATACTCAAAATATTAAGTTCAAAATTTTAAATATTAGATAATTAATATACAAGGCAGCCTAGTAACTTGTACAATTGCGTCCTGAAAGAAACACTGCTCATAGCTAGCAAGCTAGCGCAATCTGACCTTCGACCTCAAACATCTCATAGATCAAAACTTAAAATTCGCGCTTCGTCATGACATAAAACAGGATTAATTCAAAATATTTGCATTCAGATTTGAGTCGGTGTTACAGAATATGTTCGAAACTCACTTCGAATCACATATTTAACTATTCAAATATCATTTCGGGATATCAGCTGTTCAAAATATTTTAAATAGCTAAACACGTGATAATGTTCATAATTTGAATACTCGCAGTGACGTTATGTGAATCAATAGATCATTTATTTTATTTCTAGTTTATTCACTTTTATTTTCCATATCGGTTCTTTTTATCCGTTGCCATCTGTCGATAACTTTTAAGGAAATATGAGGTAGGGGGGATACTACGCGAAATGTCCCTAAAAGTTATCGACAGATGGCAGCACTAAAATTTCTCAAACACTTAACTTACTAAAGATTTCAATAAAAGTTTAAATGAAACATTCCGTTTACACACAAATGGCAAACTCTGATGAATTTGCCCTTTCTGCATAAAAGGAAGAGTAAGCTCTGTTGAGCTAATTAAGGTGCTCATCAGAGCACTTTAATTAAGCAGCTGCCATGCCCAGTTTCCTACCAAACGTTATACCTAACCCATAACCGTTGGCGTGGAGCCAACTTAAAATTATTGGGAATTCTAGAAATTTTAAATCGAATGACCCATACAGTTTTCAAAATATTCAAGACTAATTTAAATTTCATTCTCTCAGATTACCTGACACAATAAGACGTCTGAAAATACTAAAATGAAGCGAATTAAAGTCAAATACAGAAAAATATTTTTTTTTCCTCCAGATAATTATTTATTACATCTATTTTGCTTCTGTAGGCGTAACATTATTATATACAATATACAGACACTGTATAAATTTCCAACTCAATTATCTTTATAAAAGTACGAGAAAAAAATGTAAAATTTATTCTTAGGTATTTTCACCAATGTTAAAAAAAGTCAACAAATTTCTGTTTAAACTATTTCTGACTTAAAATCTTGTATTCAGAATACAATAAACAGTCGGGGGGGCGTAAAGTTCTATACACGCTTTATATAATGCCAACCGCCCTACCGTGTTGATAACACCGGTTCTCGTTAGATCACCGAAGTCAAGTAGCATCGGACGCGGTTAGTACTTGGGTGGGTGACCACCTGGGAACACCGCGTGCTGTTGGCACATTTCGGGGGCGGTAGCCTGGTGGTTTGCGCGCTGGATTTGCATGCTGCCACAACTGCCGCCGTGTTCATACGATCACCTTAAACATGCGAGTCCGTAAGTCCTTCCGAGAGGTTGGTGGTAGGGGAGGGAGAGTATGGTCCCTGTGGATGCCCCCCCCCCCACTGGGTTCCGGTCTAAATTGGGTGGCACTTCCCGGCCGTCCAAACAGTTACCTTACACCTTTCTGGTAGGTCGGACGGTCTGGATCTCAACAACAACACACACTTTATATAAAACAGAAAATGAAGAATAATATAAAACTTGAAAAATTGATTAAAAAAAATAGAAATTATGCATATATTTTCCCCACTAAATATGCACAAACATATTAGGGATTCGAGGAACCCCAACAAAATTATTGAGGGTTCAAAGACTGTCTCGAACCCACGAAATCGACACCGCTGCCCATAACGAAAAGAAGTGCACCTTACTTTCTGTGGAATTCTTTCTCGGTTTCTATTGCCTCCTTCAACTTTACAATATCGCCTTTAAGATGATTTATGGTGGTAAGTTTCTTTTTTATTTCGTTATTTTTTTCGCGTATTGAGAGTTCTGCATTCTCTTTCATTTGGATCTGAACATTCAGGTCTCTCTTGCAAAACAGCATCTCCTCTTTCAAGAATACTTGAATGCTGTTGGCTGCCTGATACTTGCTACGGAACATAGATGCACGTTTATCTGAATATTTCAAATCGCTCTCAAGCATGTGCATTTTTTCCCTTATGTCGTCCAACTGGGCTAATAAGAGCTTCTTTTCTTCTGTAGCTGTAGTTAGAGAGAATTCTGCAGCTGCCTGTAAAATTGGAATTAATAAAGTTAATGCTAGTGCAGATTTAAGATGGTGTGGTAAAATAAATAAAGCCATATACGTTCACAATGAACCTAGTCCTAGGTTTTAAACAGAATAAAAATTGTATTTTAATTGTTACGGGTATTTATAACTGTATCACTCAAACTGATAGTTTATGAGTTGCTTGTGCTTTTAATATAATTTGATTAATATTACTTGGTACTATTAACTACATTCTTTTAGTATAAATTATGTGTCTCCATGGTTTTATTTCTTTTCTGTTTCGAATCTATTATTATTTTACTTTTTATTTTGTCTTTCTTTTATTTCTTTTTTCGACTTTTCCTTTTTCTAATTTGTTTGCTTTTTTAATTTGCCTTTTATTAAATACATTTTGTGCTAAACAATTTAATTATCAATAATCATTTTAATAAAATATTGCGTCGACATATTGTCAAAAATTTCATTAATTTTCCCATCATGGTTTCATTTTTTACATCAATGTTCTAATATGGAATTAATGTTCTAATCAATGTTCTATAATCAATGTTCTAATGTCTGGGTAGTGTAAATTATATGTCTATGTTTATCGTCTGTGTATGTCTTTGTTTATGTGTATTGTCCATGTTTTCCTTAGCGTTATTTCCTTGTTTTTCCTGGCCGTCCATTGTAAATACTCTACGGCGGCCTGGTTAAAGAAAAAAAGTGAGCCTAGTTCAGTGGAAAGAGGCTTTAATGAAATTTGTTATATAGAACGTATCTGGTAAAGTTGTAAGCAAGCCAAATAAGTTTTGAACAATGATGGCTAGAGCTATGAAAGTGGGAATCATGATGAGATTGAAGACTGCACCCCAAGTGGCAAAATTTGGAAGTTAGCATTCCTGTCTCAGAAACTATAACAGAAAAAAAAATCTTGGAAATTAGAAAACTGTAGAAAATTATCGAATTAATAACGAATTACATTTTGCTAAAATGAGTGATGCATATAGAAAACTCTAATCCAGCGACGGCAAATACGAAGCACGAGTACAAGACCTGGCACTTGAAAGATTTTTGGCTGCACACCGAAGAATCTAATAATCTAATGAACACAACTACCAGAAATACAAAAAATTTTTATTATAGGAAATATATAAATTCATGTTTGCTGCCCCGTTAAATTGTTAAAAAAAAAATACAAAGGCTACTGGATATTTGAAACTTTATAACATCTTGGAATATTGATTATAATAGATTTGTTAAAAAAGGAAATAAATGTCTCTGCATTCTGAAATGATTGTATGTCGAACATTGTCTACATTTAGAAACACACTATAAAGGAATTGCTAATAAAAATATTGATGAAAAAAAAATAAAATCTTAACGTTTAAAGATGAGTGAAAAAATATCCAATCTAATGTCAAGATTTGTTAAAACTACTAACAATGAAACAAAAGCTACTTTTGAAATTTCAAATTTGTTGGTTTACTATTGAAAACCATTTTCCAATGGAGTGTTTTTAAAATATATTTGCACGTGTTTTGTTCAATAATTTTAACAATAAAGGAGAAATAATTAAAAGAATCCAAGAATTATAATTAAATAGAAATGCTGTTAAAGAATAGATTTTAACAATAAGCTGGAACATTTCTGCACAACTTCAAGCAGATATTAATAGTTGCGATTATTTTTCAATTTATTTCGCCAAACAACGGATATTAAGTTATCCGCTTAGTTAGACAACTGTGTAAGTTATCCAAAAAATAAAAAATAATGAAATACACGAAGAACTTTTTAAAATTAACAAATATACAGAAAATAATGAGAATTAATAGATGTTTGCGATATTACCATGCATAAATTCAAGAAACTACACATTAATTTCAGAAAAAATATTTCCATTACGACAACCCACTATAATTTTACCACCGATATGCTTTGTTAATTTATTTGAAAACTATGTTCGTTATCGAATAATAAAATTCCACAGCATAATTCACCACCAAGTGAAAGCTAGTACCACCGATTTAAAAGAAGCGTCGGTGAAAGTCAACAAGATTTTAAATTTCATAGTTGCTGGAGACAAGCACAAAAGACAATTCAAAAGGCTTTTTTAAATGGTTGGCAATTCTGAATATAGTATTCTTTTAATGTGCAATAGTGCTCGTTATGGTTAAGCATGGATATATCCTTATAAAGATTTGTAGGTTACTTCGTGGAAGTACGCCTGTTTTTGCATGAATGCAACAAGAGCAATTTCAATTAATTTTACGATACAGAATAGTTAGCAAAATTAATGTTTCTTACAGACCTAATTTTACATTTAAGCATTAAAATGAAAAATTGCAAGTACTGTAGGAAAAGATTTAAGCAAATAAAGGATTTACAAATTAAGTTAAATGTTTTATTAGGGACATCGAATCTGAAAAATTTGAATATTTCCTTAAACTTCCAAAAATTCTGGACGAAGAACAACGTTTTCAAAAACCCAATTTGAATTTCGATTACTAATTTTCAAAAAATCTTGATCCCATAAAAGAGAAAATTTAAACTAAGGTTCAAAATTTTTAAAAGAATTGAAAAATTAGTAAACATTGTCAATTACCTAGACCTATTTAATATACAGGATTATAATAACGATCGCTTTAATTAAATACGATTAGAAAATTGAGAAATACAAATTATGAGCTGAAAATTTTTAATTGTACCGTTTTGATATTCAATAATTATTATTGTATGTACTTATACGTATTTACACGAGAAAAAATCACACATACATTTTGATTTTGTTTTGAAACTCTGGCAAAATCGTTTTTGCCAATCCTATTCCCCTTGTTTTAAGCGTTACTGTGATTTATCGTACTCAAATTGCATGCTACGTTGCACATAAAACATGTGGAGCAATTTGAAATCAATTGTCGATCATCAGATGAGTGTTATATTTTCTGTTCGTGTACTTCCATGGTATATATCCAAATAATTATTATAATAAGGTGCTATTCGAATGAATACTTTTGCAAGATGGTATCGCTATACTACGAATTCGAACGAAATTCTGTGGAAGCTACATGGAAGTATGACTTGCGATTTGTTACTAATCCATATGCACCCGTAATGATGACGAACGTGCAATAGAAAGTTCTTTCTGCCATAAAAATGTTTTGTGGCAGACGGTGCGTACATTGAACATAATCAATGTTTAACTGTTCGTTGTGTAAATAGCGATTTATAAATTAATTAAATGGTATTTTCTACCAATTTCACGATGCTCTATAACTTTCTAATAGATTTTTTTTTCTGTATTTTTCATAGTTTCCGAGATAGGAGTGAAAACCTCCAAATTTTATCAATAAGGGACGCTGTCGTCAATCTCATTTAGTGGCGCATGATCATTTTACTATCCCGATCCCTGTTTCGTAGCTCTAGCTACCATCGTTCAATATTTATTTGGCCTACTTAGAACTTGCCCTCTCACTCCGTATAACGAACTTTCGTTTATAACATACTAACTGTTTAAATCGGATAGAAGTTTTACACATTAAATGTAATTAAATCCCGTGTATATCGAAATCACGTATAAAACAATACTATAATCAACTAAATTCTGACGATAACTCGTCCTGCCTTCTCATAAAATGATTCGTATTGAAATTCTGGCAACACATAAAAGTGTTATTTACGCTAAATTCATAGTGTATTACGCTAAATTCCAAGAGGAAGAAATAATTCGAACGTTACGTTTTAAACACATAGACGAACCTTGTGGTTAAATTCATAGAAAAGTTGGCTAGATTTCCATCTTTTATACATATTTATAGACAGCTTTGCTAACTTAGCCATTTTATAGGTAGTAATAGCAAATTTTGAGTGAGAAATGGTCCAAGAAATGGTTATATGTAGCCATAAAATAAATGGCTTAATAACAATGTTGTTCGTAAGATGCATGCACCTGCAAAATGACAGAAAATATCATTTTAATAAACTTCTACTAAAACTTGTCAGTGTTGTTTCTAAAATATTTTGGAGTAAATCCTAAAATATTATAATAATTTAAATATAATAAATATTATACATATGAAAATAGAGTAATTTCTAAAATATTTGCTTAAAAATAGAAAATAACGAATTATTTCATACGGAAATAAATGTATTTGACACTCTTATATTTATCACATTTGTAAGTGCGTTCCAGAAGTCTATAGTAGTAAAATTACATGGATCGATGTTTTCCTACAATAAACTTGTGCTGTAACGACCGCTTTTCGATAAATAATAGAACCTAATTCGATAATTGCATAAAACACTTTAAAACACATTTCAACGTAAAGTACTATTTTTCTCCCCCCCAAAAAACGAATTGTTGTTTTAACATATATTTTAATGCACACAAGCTCTAAAAGGAAGTCCATATCTCTCCTTCTGTTCTTTTTGCATTGTGTTATGTGCTTTTAAATATCTAGTTATACACGAAAATGTATTCTACTAATTATATGTATAGACATAGTGTACAAAATATGTCCTATGCAATAGAATATCTGTATTGTCTATGTCAATTCTTAATTTTACATGGGTGGTTTTTTTATGTCAATAATATCTATGGTTGGGGTTTCTCTGGCTGAAGACAAGGAGAATTGCGAAAAATACAGATATTTTGGACACGTATACCCGGAGCATAATAAATCAAAATGTAAATATTTTTTCTAGTTTTGTCAGTAATAAGTTCCAGATTATGAATATATAAAAATAATTTCAATATTTTAATATTTTGAAATTTTTTCCCGTATGGGGAGGGGATGGGTGGACCGAGTTTTTTTTTCATTTCATTTCAAATATATTTCACTCAAAATATATAGTAAACTCTTAAAGATAGATATAAATAGTGTACGACAAAAATGTGTACCAGAAAATTTAGTATTAAAATCTATTATTGAAAAAGCTCTTACAGTTTTCGAGTAATCGCCTTATCAAGTGAAAGAAGATTCAAAATTTTCAGTTTTTCGAGCTTGTAATGCTTATATCTCAAAACCTAAACTAGCCTTTAGTCAGCAAGAATTCGTAGCTCTTTCAAAGCCCTACAAATGTATGCAATTGAATTTAGGATCGAGCTCTATTTTTTTAATAAACTTAAAAATTCATCTGTCTGATTTTCTGATTTTTTTTTTCATACTTTTACTCGAAATATCTTCGAAATAATAATAGCTATAAATAGTAAGCGACAAAAATATGTATGAGGAAATTAAGTTTCTAAATCCATATTTAAAAAAAATAATAATAAGCTCTTATAGTTTTCGAGTAATCGTCTTGTCAAGTTGAGGAAGTGTGAAAATGTTACATTTTTCAAGTTTGTAATGTTTATAATATTAGAACTAAAAGTGATAGCTATAAACTATAAGCAAGAGTTTATAATTCTTTGAAAATCCTATAAGTGTATATAATCAAGCTTTTGGATCGAGTTATTTTTTTTTTCGATATTGCAGAAGTTGAGCTTTATTTCTATTCAAGCAAAACAGTTTAATAACAGTTTAACATATTCATGAAAAATAATTTGTTCTTTACTTCTGGGAGGGCAGTGATTTAAAAGGAGCGAGTGTGCATGTTCTAATAATATGTCAAGAAATATGTGTCTCCTTACAGATCTCTGTCCAACTATCAAGTAAAAACTAAATATAATAAAATGTTTACAATGTAGCAAAATGCTTTAAATTTTAACCAAACGTTTCTGCTCAAAACTGCTTTGACACATTTAGTGAGACTCCAGTCTGTTTAAGATTGTGTACGTATGTTTATTTGTAACCATGCCCGATTAAGAAAAATGGGGGCAAGGGCCTGGTGATATTTAGGGGCTCCCATACGCTGTTCATACATACGGGGACCCTATATGGCACACAAAATAACACCATATACCAAATTTGAGGTTGTACATGTAGACTTCCATACTTTTTACCTCAAAGCAATATATTAAAAAGTTAAAAAAATGTATAATATTTAAAAACATTGACATATATATAGCGAGGCAAAATGCCTATATTCTGAATTTTTTTACGAAAAAAAAAATTCTTTTTCAATGAATTATTTTCGTAATTTTAATTTTATATGTTAATTTTAGGAAGATTTGCTTCATGAATATTTTTTTCTTAAAAATAAAAAATTATTTCCAATTAAAATTTATCACATACAAAACTCGGGGGGGGGCTACAATTTTGGGGCCCAGGACCGCGACCCTAAAGATCCATGCGTTAATCAGGCACTGTTTGTAACTCCTAATTTACCACTACTGGTGCCATGATATGCATTTAACAAGTACCTTGAATATTTCCTCCGGCACTTGGTCAATTTTCTGCTTCATTTCATCTCTCTGTTTTTCGATGTCGTGTTTCTGTTTTCTAGTCTCAGCTATTTCATTCCGGAGTGTCATGTCGGCAATAATGAGTTCAGTCTCTTTCTCATCTCTCTTATCCAGTTTTTCATGAAGTTCTCTATTTCTTTTCTCCAGAAATCGTTTCAAACATTCAATTTCATGGATTTTGGCCAAAATCTTCCGCTCGTTGAGGAAAATGCCGCGAAACTTCTTAAACAGCAATGAAAAAGTGGCATACTCATTAGTCATCTCGTTGGTCAAAAGGCACTTCAGGCCATTCTGGACGAAATCGCAAATGTTAACATATTCTTGTCTCGATATTTTTGCAACGTCGACACCAGCATCTTCTTCTAGTTCAGCTTGCCACACTTCTTCATCAACATCATCCTTTACCTCAGCATCTCCCGCGGTAGGTGAATAATCTGGATTGTTGTATTCACCTGAAACATCATTAACCACTTCGGCGTTTTGGGAACCGCTGGATGAGATGCTTGAAATATTATTTTCAGTGCTTTCCTTTGAAGCTACGCTTTTTTCTTCCATGATAACACTTTCAAAGATTGATTAATTCAACGAATGAAAAAATATTTCCAACCCCAATTGTATTACCTCAATCCTGGGGCAAAGAAAAACTTCGTATATCAATTGGAAAATTATATACTCGCAAAGTATGTGAATGAATTCAAGTTTGTTTTGAAAATAATGGTGTTTAAATAATTCATTTTAGAATTCTATTGTTGTCAAGACAGAGATTGTTGGCAACAATCGTAAAACTTGCATAAATGATGTTCATTGTTTTATTGATGTTCATTGTATACCTTTTAAACCCTTGCAGTGTTGTTCATCCCACTGTGTCATAAAATATTTACTACAATTAAATTCACTATCAGATAAATAAGCTAATTCTTAACTAATGTAAGAAATCGGCGGTAGACCGAGCTCGGCGATTAGTGAGCGGTAACAAAGGGGGGGAGAGACCCCGAGTCTCAGAGGTTGGCATGCAATGGCATGCAGGGGCATGAAATCAGTCACGTGGACCGGCTTCGTTAAAAGAGCTCATTCGGGGGTTGTCAAGCATCCTCAAGGGATAGTCATAAAGGCCATATTACACCTTATACGCAGGCGTAACGAAAGAGCTTCTTTAACGAGCTAATGAACGAGCGATTAATGAGCGGCAAAAAAAAGGAGACTGAGACCCCGAGCCCCGAGGGTTGGCGAGCAGGGGCACAAAGACGGCTGGATTGAAAGAGCTGGCTGGATTGAAAGATTGAGCGTTGGCTGGATTGAAAGAGCTCGCGAAACGAAATCCAAGGATTGGCAAGCGTCAGCGATAAAGGGTCAGGGCTGTAACGAGCTAATACGCCTACATAGTAGGCGATAAAGAAGAGCTCGCAAAGCAAAGCGCCAGCGAGTAGTATGTGAAGTCACCTGACTCGCGAAGTGAGGTACTGGGATTGATGAGCATTATCAAGCAAGGGGTGGATTCCCCTAGGTTATTTCGCCTGCGTAACTGTCATACCAGCGTAACAATAATAAAATGCAAATGAAAAAGTTGGGAATTGTGGCCATTTCCGTCTCATTCATTTAAAAATATATTTTTTTTCAATTTTTTAAGATACATTTATTAAAATGTTTAGGGAATATCATACACTTCCCACATACGATATTTTGCCATGACTCTTACTCTGCTTGAAACTTTTCATTTTATATCTTACGCAGGTGATCTGCATGCCCGAGGACAGCGAATTTCGTGTTTCCCTGAACGGAACTTCGAATCTGTTTTCCCAACAAGGACCGGAAAACCTTCCGCCCCACTGTAAATACGGACAGGTAAGAATCATATTGTAATTAAAGCTTTTGATATGACGGGGTTATAGAGTCCGTTGGGAAAATCCCTTTTACAAATGTGATGTTATCAGGCAGTCTTTCAGGATTTTCTGGCAGGGAAGGGGGTGAATGAAACTTCTGGGGAGGGGGAGTTTTCTATTTGCCAATATATCTACATGTTGTCACATAAATAGAAATTAAGTCAATATAAAATGTCTCCGTGTAGATGAATAATCGTATCTGAATGTATGCATGCCTGAAAAAAGCACTGGATATTAGTCTCACAGTAGGCTGGCCAAAAGAAGCCACCAACAAGAAGCCAGTCTAAGCAGTTTAACAACCCAATAAATTATCTAGAAAATCCGAGTTAGGTATGTATATCTGAATTCCTCTATTGCATATAATCCTGAGAGGTTTCCGTTGCTTTCGTGGAATATAGTCAACCTGCCTGACAATAAATTCATAAAAGAAGGTGTAGGTGGTTAGTATAGGAATTAAGAGCTTAATGGACAGTAATGGTAGGCACATTTATAGAGACATCGACCTACCTAACAATGAATTCATTAAAGAAGGTGTGGATGATTTGTCTAGGAATTAGGAAGTCAATGGACAGTAATGGCAGGCACATTTACTGCGACATCAACCTGTCTGACAATAAATTTATAAAAGAAAGTCTGGGAGGTTAGTCTAGGGATTATGAGCTCAATGGACAGTAATGGCAGGCACATTTACTACGACATCGCAGTTAACATGAATTTCCGATTTGAAACCTCCCGAATGTAGCATAAACGTTACCAGCAGAGAAGGCATTTCTCTGTGCATCAGTTACGTATGTACATTTGTTTGTGCTGTGTCCCATTTTTTTATGTTTTTGAGACTCTATCAAGATTTTATGATTGCTTGGTCAATACGATCTGCAAACGAATACCCCATGCTAACTCTACATCATCGACAATATCGAGAGCCTTGAGTCTATCTTATTGAGTTGCAAAAATTGGGAACGACTACAGACTTCAAGAAAAGAAAAGGAGTTCCTCTCCAAACTAGCAATCATGGTACGAGAATGATACCAATGATGCATCATTCATCAAAGGAGTGTATAATGTTAAATAAATACTAAATGTGAAAAAAAGCAAATTTTTAAGGTTTTCCCTTGTGCAACAGTGGAAGAAGTAGAAATAAATTTTAATCATTCACGAAATGGAACCAAATTGAGAGTGTAGACAGATTCAATTCAAAACAATACTATATAAATCTTATCTTCATTCAAAGTTGATGTCATAAAAAATGGTCGAAGCGAAATGAGGGTGTAGGTAAATTAAATAATTTCAACAATTTCGCATAATATCAATTTCCGATATAAGATTTATATAGTATTGTTTTGAAGTGAATCTGCCTACACTCTCATTTCGTTTTGACCATTTTGTATAATATCCGTTTTGGATAATAATAAGACTTTGTATTATAAATGACTAGTATTGTTTGGAATTGAATCATCCAATACTATCGATTGGGTTCGAATTCGTGTGTGATTAAAATTTATTTTCTATTTCTCCGTACGCCACTGTTGTGTAAAAAGGGACAATAAAAAACTTTATTATTTTTTCATGATTTATTTTTTACTTGATTTATTTGCTTGATTTACTTGATTTATTTTTGATCAACTTATTTTTGATTAACTTTTGAATTTTTACTTTCTTTGCGTAGAGCTAGAGGAAAGTATGGCTATGATGATTGGGTCTTTGACCACTTTTCCTTATAAATATGCTTTAAGCAGGAAATTTAGTAAACATTTTACTTTTACCGATATAGCTTGAGAAAAATAGGATGATTTTGATGAAGTTGATTTCACCATAAATAAATCAGCAGGTAGGGTTCCAAGATACCAGAAAAGACTTTTGACGGTTTGTGGCCGGTGGGTGGATGTCAAAACTTTGGCCTTTCATAATCTCAAAAACCACAGAAGCGATTTTATATATATATATATATATATATATATATATGTATATATATATATATATATATATATATATATATATATATATATATATATATAAATAAATATGTATAAATGAGTGAAAGATACAAAATTCCAGAAATAGAATGTCTAGCAAATAGATAATGTCTAGCAGATGTATTGGTGCTGGATTCGTCATGGTGGATAGTGGTTATGGTATGGTATCTGCTTTGATCATTAAAATCTATATGTTTGGTTTCTTATTGCCTTTAGTTTAGTGAGAGTAGACATAGTACAGTTTTTAAAATACGTGTCTTCTGGGTACTCCACACTTACATGATCTGTAACCTACTTTTTAAAATTCTTTTTTTTTGGAATCCTTTTTATAATCCTTTTGAAATTTTGATACTTCGGTATTCATCTTTGTGCAATATATCGGCTACCGGGAGTGTTGTCTAGACGCAAGCTGGCTTAACCGGGGAGTGGGGGTCACAACCCCCCCGGCCAATCTTTGATATATTGCTTTCTTTCATTTTTATACTTTTCTGGTATGATATATATATATATATATATATATATATATATATATATATATATATATAGTTTAGCTATAGAACTAGATTCTGTCAAGGTCGTTGGCCCTTGGTATTCTAGAAAAATGCTGAAACGATTTGCACCGATGTCATAGCGATGACTTGCTGTGTAATTGCGTTGATGAAAATTCAGAAAAGAAAATACTAAACAGTTTATATAGTTTGGCTTAGAGGTTGAATGTCCTCTTGTTTCGCATGAAAAGTTTCGGGATTGCCTCTGTCCTCAAACTTTTATTAACTTTCAATCATTTATAATAACAATTTTTTTAATTAATAAATAATTGAACGACATGGAAATGATAATATAAGAATTGATAAACCTGGAATTTTTTGCCTACAAAATCAAAAAATCTCTGCAAACAAAGATGCGTATGGCCTAAAAAGTTCTAAAAATGGTCCTACTCTCTGCAATCCTAAGTGCAATACTGAAAGTCACATTTCTACGGTAAATATACTCGTGAGTTTTGTATCCGAAAAAACCTGTTCTTGTTGATATACACATTCAATGTATGCCGAGAATTAAAAACCTTTAAATTTGCAATAATACTTTCATTTACTGTCTATTAATTATTGTAATATGCTGTTCATATTTTGCATAGAAACACATTTTCCCGGCCGTCCTCACACTGACCACCGTGTCTCTGTTCCTGCGGATCTCGTACGTGCTCAAGCTGATCACCATGGTCTTGGAAGTGGTGGGATTCGGACTGGCCTTTTTACTCGTTAGACCAGACTTGTTCGCAGCCAAACTAGAGGAAGGAGAAGGGTGAGCTAGTCAAATTTACTTTATTCTTGCTTTTTCGCAATCACAGATTCCACGCTTTTCACATCACGGGATACCTGTGTCTCGATGTACCTCATCTTCTGAAGGTGAAAGTGGCGTAAAACAAATTTTCTGTGAACTAACTATATATAAATTTCGTAAAAAATAAATCTGATGAAAGGGATCCAAGATATCTTTTAAAATATGTGTATACTGGTGTAAATTAATTTACACTTAAGTACAATCCGTAATTTTTCTTTTTATAAAATAATAGTTTGTTTTTATGCTGTCACGTTTTGGGGAAATATTTTCAAAATGTTTTCTTATTTTCCTTAGTAACATTTTAAGATTTCAACTTTTGTGTTTTCTTCATATTTTAATTTACCTATTTATATATTTTTATATAAAATTAAAAGTCTGCTTTTACAGTTTATTTGGCTATTTGTCTGTTCGGCGTGCAAATCCACAGTTTTTGACGGAATTTTCTTTTCCAAACTTATTCTCTACATCTGTATACTTATTCTCTGTTTCACTGCAGGTAACCTTGTCCATGTTTTGAGTATCTGGGACCAGGTATTGTTGAAATACAAAAAAATTATCAAAATTAAATCTTCCATAGATATAACATTAAACAGGCGAGTTTTTACTTTCCTTACAACACATGGTAATGTATAAGAAAAGTATTGGAATGGTGTCGGAAATCAAAACTCGAATTTTCAACGGATATACACGTTTCGAACACTCGAGAAGAGGAAAAAACTTTTTTTAGCGTCACGTCTGCGTGTGTGTCTTCGTGGTCAATAAACGCATAGATTGTAGCTAAAAAACTAATTGACCAAATATCGCAAAATTTGGTAAATATGTCATTTGTGGCTTAGCCAGGTGCTAATTAGATTTTGGTACGATTCGGAAAAAAAAAAGAACCTGCTTTTTTTTTTTTTGCGGAATGGCTTGCAAAAATTATCAAAATATAAAATTAAAGATTATGTATTCTCAAATGTATTAATTAAATGCTTGTTTTATATGTAATTTTTGACGACAAAAAATTAGATCCGAATAATTTTAGAATTGACCGTCCGCGAGAAATTTTAGCTTTTTTGAAGCACCGTCTTTGAAAATAGGTCCAGTCGCTATATGAAAACGAAAATTGAATTTAAACCCCAAATTCAGTGTTATTTCAAGTAATTGTCCGTGTTATTTTGTGAAATTAAATTCAATTTGATGAATTATGAGAGAAAGGAGGGAAAAATGACTTTGAGTTTGTATGAAAAAGTCATGTACTGGCCACATCAGATTTTTTTTCCTGAAATTATTTTTGAAGAAAGTTTTGTCCTGTCACTTTGATTCAGAATTGAGTTGTCTTAATCGTGTGTAAAAAATCAAACCTGTTTACACGACAGACGATTTTTTATTAAAAATTCAACGGATTTAAATATTAAAGAAATTGCTAGCAAAATTAATTTAATAAATAAACGGTAATGTATTTTGAATTGTGCGTTACATCCATTACGGTAAACAATATTGTGCGTTACATAATTAAGATTACTAGAATCATCGATGTTTTCAATTTATAGTTACAATCCTATATCTGCAAAAATTAAATAACATACTAAGTAAAATGTATAATGGGTTTGCTGTATTGTTACCTATACCAAAGAAATGCCTTTACGAATGTTAAAAGTGGCTATTCATGCAAAATTTATTTTCACATATTGTATTGCATGTATTCACAGTTCTGCATTTCTGTCATAGGTAAATTTAGGACAAATCAATAAGATGTTCGCACTTATTGATTGGGTGGGCAATCCTTGCTACAAAGTGTGAGTTTTCGGAAAGTTGGAAATCATGTGTGTTTTACTTATGTACTGGAAATATTTTAAACAAGAAATATATATAAATTGAGATTTTGTTTAACTTAATACTGTCATGTTTCCAAATATTTACCACGAATCAAAGACGGTATCCCACAAAGCTGACAATTAACCCTGCTCTATTTAAGCTCTACATAAATAACATTCCAAGAGTTCAAAATACACAATTCGCGCTTTTCGTAAACGACATAGCTATTTACGCTATAAACTCAAACAAAAATTTTATTCTCTCCAGACTTCAAAAGCACAAACATTGTCTTCGTCTGGTTTAAGAGCTGAACAATGAAATTAAATGAAAAACAACAGTTGAATCCTCCTTTCGTGCAAATAAAAAAGTCCAAATTTTAATTAATAAAATCGCAATTTCATGTGTAAATACCTCAAAATATCTTAGCTTAACCTTTGGTAACAAATTTAGCTGGTAGATCCATATAAACAATACGATTAAAAAATTCCACAAAGCACAAAGTTAGCTGCATTCCATTTCCACTCACCCCATGCAAACTATCACAACAAAATATCCCTATTTAAAACTGTTCTTCGACCAATTCTGTTATACGGGATTGGTCTGCCTGGGGCGTTACCTCTTCAAAAAATCTATTAAAAATTCAAATCATTCGAAATAAAACCATCCTAGTAATTAGTTGAGCATCCCGCTTTCTCAGGAATGACATCATTCAGCATGACTTCAGCTTAATCAACATTAAAGAAGATTTTTTTTTAAATTGCTAAAAAAAATTTCTATATTTAAAACGAATACCGAACGAACAATCTCCCTGAGTATGACCCCCCCCACACACACACACACACACCACCACCACCACCACCACCACCACCAATGGAAGATGCAAAAAAGGCCCAGAGCCTCCACCATGTTAAATGAACTTGAAAAATAATTCTAATAAATTCCAGCGATTAGTTCAATTTCTACTGTGCCTCAATTCTCTAAACACTCCTCAATACTGTGATCCTTCCTGATCTCAACCATTTTTTTTTTTTTTTTTGTGTTTTATTAAATAAAAAAAATCAGTAATTCTGCATCCTACGAATGTAATTTTTAGAAATGTAATCTCTCTATACAAAAATCAACATCCTCGTGGGTGAAAGAAATTTTTCTTTTCACTTTTCGTTCAATGTCAATAGACATACAAATATTGATCTCGCTTTGAGCTCGAGGGCTCAGCCAATTAAATTCCATTCCTTTTCTCAGAGCACTTGATATAATTTCACAGTTGGAATAATGCAGTTGCTCTGTTGGATACAGTATAACTGCACAGCTGTATAACAGCTGTACACAGCTGATACAGCCCTTGCGACTAGGCGCTCCGCTAACCGAACCCACCATGAAATATTTAACACGACTTGGAGGTTAAAGGATTATTTGTCAGAATTTCCAAAATTTGAAAATAGACCAGCGATCCAAGATAAATTTCAGGGTTTCTTCATAGAAAGCTTCCACGAATAAAGAGGCAGCAAATTGAAATACATGGAATGGGAATAACAATACAAATTAGGGTTACCAACTTAGCCGTTTTTACTAGCGTATTTTCCGAACAGCTTTATCTAGCTATACGGAAACGCATTGCACATATTTTGTATGGAAATTTATTTAGTAAGGTTGCTTAAAATTTCTCCAATGTTAATTTTGAATGCTATATCGCTGTTTGTAAAATCATTATGCTATATCGCTTTTGTAAAATCTTCATCAGTGACGAAGTGTTCGCTTTTGTACATCGTTAAAAAGAGATTTTAATAAAATACTTTTAAGCCTAATTTTTGGTAGTCTTAAATTTTAAAGTATTAATTAGTTGACGTGTTTTCATACTATTTTATAGAGGCAAAATATTAAAAATGTTCCTTTTCTATACTTGGTTTTAGCATGAGTATTGCTGCATCTACTAAGCTACTTTAGAAACAATCCGTATTTGACCTGATATTTCACGTCATATTATATTGTGCTTGTGCTGTATTAAACATTCTATTAATACTTAAATTGTCTCCATTCAGGAAAAATAGCAATAGTTCAACCCACAAGATAATAAATACGTATGACACTTTATGCTATTCAATTTTCCCTATGGTTTGATTCAATGCAAGAGATACAACTAAAAATATTCTGATACCTATGCAGATGTTTTGAAAATTTGCAAATATCAGTTTGGTTTAAAAATTTGTTAAGATTGCTGTAATTATTGATATTTTCACTTTTAAAGCCGTCTGTCTTATTTTGGAAAAACACTTTTTTAATTCATATATATTCAAATGTAATTAAAGGATTGTTGCAAGGGTAATAATAAATGGTAAAATAAGTTTTGCTACAATATTTCAATGTTTTCATTTCGGAGTATGTTGACCAATAGTCATATTTTTGAAAATGGATTTATAAACGGGACCAAGATGTTTAATTCTTAAGATTTGTTTGCACATATAATTTTGCAGCTAGAACAGAGATTCTTATACTTTCGTACTTTCCCTGCAATACATGGTAATGTATAGGGAAAGTATTGGAATCATGCCGAAAATCGCAACTGGAGTTTTCGACGGATCTACACGCTTCTAAACCTCTAGAATATGAAAAAACTATTTTTAGCTTGACGTCTGTGTGTGTGTGTATGTCTGTGTGTCTGTCTGTGTGTCTCTCTGTCTGTGCAGATTTTGTATCAACTCTAACTAAAAACTAATGGACCGAATTTCATAAAATTTAGTAAGTCAATTGTGGGGGAAATCTGGTGCTGATTAGTTTTGGGTACGATTCGGCATAAAAGAATCCGCCTTTTTTTTTAATGGCCCGCAAAAGCGTGTATCCACTCTAACTGAAAAACTAATGAACCGAATTTCACAAAATTCGATAAATTAGTCACTTGTGGGACATCCTGGTGCTGATTAGATTTTGGTGTGATTCGGAAAAAAATAATCTGCCTTTTTTGGCAAAATGGCCCTCAAAAATCGTCAAAATCTAAAATAAAAAATCTGATGTGGGCAACACATGACTTTCCTTATATAATGTAATGAATTTACTAATTTTACAGTAAAAAAATAGGTTTTTCTTATAGTAGATATTCTTTTCAAGATATTGAATTTTCGACAATTAGTCGTCATTTTCATTGATTTAGCATCATTTTTATCCATTTGGCGAGATTTTCATTAATTTGGCAACATTTCAAAAAAGTCGCCAAGTTGGCGACATTCCGCCAAATTCGTCGCCAAAATCTCGCCAAGCGTTATGCACTAAGAAAAAAATTATTCTTACAGCAGATAAATGACTATTGGCGTTCAAATACAAAAGTATTATTCAAAGTATATTTTTTCATGAATGGAACGAGCTAGATCCACGAGAATGATATCACTCAATTTATCGCATGGTATTACGTATGAAAAGTGAACATGTTTCTCAATAGGAATTTTTTTTATGTGACTTTTTCATAATTTTTTTGAAAAATGCACAATATCTCGAGAATGGTTCATGTTAGCGTTCTAAAATTTATGCCAATCGTTTTCTAATGAAAAATTACATAAGAAATGTCTATTTGCGTAACTTTATTAGCGGTTTTGATTTTTTGACGATTTTTTCAAAATTTCATTCGAAAATTTAGGGGGGTTTTGAACATTCGATTACGTATAAAAACAATAGGCTTCCAGTGCTTACGGATTGTGATTTTTGTACCAAATTCGGTTCGAATCGGTCCATTCGTTCGTCAGTTATCGTCTCCACAGACTCACTGACACACACATACTTTCACACACACACACACACGCACACACACAGACATCACTTCAAAAATGTTTGATTCGTGATCAGGGATGCTTGAAACGTGCTCTCCCATCGAAAACTCGAATTCGAATTTTCGACCCCGTCACAATACTTTCCTTATACATTATGTATATAAGGAAAGTAAAAACTGCGTATGCTCAAATATATCCATTAAATGCTTGTTTAATACGTAATTTTTAACGAAGAAATGAATAAGACCAACCCCATTACACTAGAACTAGCCGTTCTCGAGATATTTCAGTTTTTTTTTAATTTTCTCTACACCACCTTTGAAAATAAGTACAGTTATCAAATGAGTATGAAAATTTAATAAAAAGTGAATTAAATTTAATTGAAATAAAGAGAACGTGAATATAAGTCTGCAGGGAAAGTCATGTGCAGCCCACATCAGATTTTTTATTTCCATAGGCAAATTTAATTAAATATTTTAACAGATTTTTTCAAATAATATGAATGCCTTTGGAGTTTGGTTATATTTTAAATCTTGAGTAGTGCCGGGTGAATTTGCTAGTTTCATTATAAAATATAGATATAAACCCGAATCTAAACAATTTCAAAATAGCCTCTCTGAAGATATGTGGATGCCTTAAATTGTGGAAAAATATTGAAGTGCCTGTCATATTTGATTTAGAAAACAAAGAACTTTTCAAGTCCGAATTTGATAACGAGCAATAGTAACTCACGTTAAAACAAATACTGGAAATGAAGTTTATTTTTCCATCGAAACTTTAACACATTCCCTAAATCCCATTAATCAAATTGTATAAATCCCTTTGTCTGAAAATAAACTTATAACTAAAACTGGGATTGGAGAAAACATTTTTCGTTGACTTCTTTCAATGCTTTTATAAACTTTTAGTAGTTGGAATATAAATTAAAATTGCGCTTTCGACAATTTTTTAATGAAAATAACTGAATATATTGCAATAAAAAAATATTAGAGTCATTTAAGTATTTTTACATTAGTTAATTTTTGTTTTTACGTTTTTTGGAGAGACTCAGAACAACAACATTCTATTAAATATAATCCTCAGAGATAATTATGTTCACTTCTCAAAAGAACTCTTTTATTGAAATTTTTTGCTCTACGTATTTTTTCAAAATGTTTTCCCATGTCTAAACAGTCACGATAGAAAGGTTTAATTTGTTTTTAAGTTATGCAAAATTCGAAGTGTCTTGTTCGGAAGAAGTTTTTGTAGCATTTCTTCAAGATTCTTCTTTATAATATATCGTTATAGCCCAGATTCAAATTTTAATGCTAGCTTCAAATTTACATTAGCTGAATAATTCTATGATCCCTTTCCGTACATTTTATTTTTGCATTTTGCGGATTCTAAAATGTCTTTCTTTGAAATTGCAATAACAAAAATATTCTGAGCATGTTTCGATGAATTTTAAAGTCAAGCTTTTAAGCTTTTTAAGCTTTTGGATGTGTCTGCATGTGCTCATCTCTACAGGTTGTAATAAGGATTTGATTTAAGCGGTATCGCATCGCAATTGCGAATCAAATTTATCTAAAAGACTGAAGAAAAATTGCGACGATGTGGAGTAATTGGGATGCATCTTCCATAGAGATAATAGTCCTCCGTCGCAAGTTTGTTTTCAAAATTCTCGCGCTAACACTTGCACACTTTCGAAGGAATGTATGACGCCATAATGCCATAATACATATGACGTCATTCCATGAAATTTCTATTAAAAAGCGTGTTTTTCCAATAAGACCAAGTCCCATTTTTACTTTCCTTATATACATAATGTATAAGGAAAGTATTGTGACGGGGTCGAAAATTCGATGTTCGAGTTTTCGACGGGAGAGCACGTTTCAAGCATCCCTGATCACGAATCAAACATTTTTAAAGTGATGTCTGTGTGTGTGTGTGAAAGTATGTGTGTGTGTGTGAAAGTGTGTGTGTGTGTGTGTGTGTGAAAGTATGTGTGTGTGTGTGTGAAAGTGTGTGTGTGTGTGTGTGTGTGTGTCAGTGAGTCTGTGGAGACGATAACTGACAAACGAATGGACCGATTTGAACGAAATTTAGTACAAAAATCACAATTCATAAACACTGAAAGCTTATTGTTTTTAAACGTAATCGAATGTTCAGAACCCCTCTAAATTTTCGAGTGAAATTTTGAAAAAATCGTCAAAAACCCAAAACCGCTAATGAAGTTACGCAAATAGACATTTCTTATGTAATTTTTCATTAGAAAACGATTAACATAAATTTTAGAATGTTAACATGAACCGTTCTCGAGATATTGCACATTTTTCAAAAAGTTATCAAAAAGTTATATAAAATAAAAAATATATATTTCCTATTGAGAAACATGTTCACTTTTCATATGTAATACCATGCGATAAATTGAGTGACATCATTCTCGTGGATCTAGCTCGTTCCATTCATAAGAAAAGATACTTCGAGTAATACTTGGCAACTGCTTGGGTTCTGCTTGGCAACTTAATACTTAACCTCGCCAGTCAATTCTAAATTTTCCTAGAAAAAATCAGATTTTTGTCAATTTTGGGGGAAAAAATGTGCAAATAAATCTGCATTTTTTAAAACAGTTTTTGAAGAAATTTCTTCCTTACATATATTTTTAATGAATTCTTGTACTTGAATGAAATAGGTACTTGGGGACGACAGCCCCCTCCTCCTCCTATTATTTAGCAAAAAATGTCCTTTTGTATATTTATAGGGCGTATTTGATTTATTAGTTAATAATTTGTTAAAAGAAAAGGTTAGCAATATCGCAAAATTTTGCATTTAGACACGATCCTGGGTATATTTTGTTTTATTTTTAAATATTTTTCACTTTTGTAATCTGTTTGCATCCACTAATATTCCTGTATTTAATTTGCTATTTATACAGAGAAATTATCATTAAAATATATTATAAATGAAATGAAGATATATTTTCAGATTAATGTTATTAAAACATTATTATTTATTATTTCGGTCCTTAGAATTATCATTTCGAATAGAGATGAATGATTTAGAATGATTTAGGCTTATTAGAAGTACATTTGGAAAACACCGTGTAATCCTTTTTGAGGAATTTTTCTGTTTACTTACTTTTTAAAAACATTAAATGCAATTTTCAATTGCTAATCAAAATCACTGAATTTCTTTCTCAGGATAAATTTTGTATAACAATAGTTTTTACGCATTTTTTCCCCTCTAACTCAACCCTGGTCGTAATTAAACTTCATTTAAGCTGAAAAGTAACACATAGTTGAAACCGGAATTCTAGCACAGGACTCCTCCTTTGATTACTCAAGCTAGATGTTTATTGGCAGACTCTACCTGAAGAAGGAGACTGTTGTCGGTCTTTGCAATTTGTTGATATTTTTAATCAACTTTTTATATTATTATTGACACAGTATTTTTTATTGACGATAAAATTATATATTTCAAGTAGTTCCTATTAAAACACTCTCTTATACATTGTAAAATGAAATTTAAAGTATTTTTATATTTAATCCCTTCTCCGCTAACTACAGCCGGTAATAGAGCAATTTGATTGTCATATTTGAGTTCAGAAATGTCAAAACTATACGCATCACTTTAAATTTTAGGAACAAAAGAATTTTTTTTTACCTATCAGTGTAATCTTATTTTGGAATGAAACATAAATTTAAACTGAAAATCCCTTCCAAATCATTTTGAATGGAAACGAACAAATCCTAGAGGATTTAATTTCTTTTAAACGTCAACGCGCATCGCACTATTACTAAAATGTATTCCAAGGAGTTATTGGGCTTGCCGACGTAAAAGTCCTTTAGAACAAATTGAATAATTCTTCGAGATTTGCCTATTGGGCAATCGGAAGAAGAGAGAATACGCTTAAATGAATAGAGCGCTTAGGACATTTTTGTGAATAATAACATTATTGAGAAGCGGGGCAAAGAATTTTTAAATGTTTCTTGAGTGTAAATTAAAGTTTCCAAGCATGTGATGTAAATAACTATTTGATAGTGATAAAGAAATTTTGCTGTAGCCAGCAGATAACTTTCCTTACAAGCGCATGTACATTTTCCTTCATATATAATAATAACACAAGAAGGAAATAAAACAAGAAGGAACATTCTGAAATGATTGCTTCTTTAAACACAGAACTAAGTCTAAAGCTAGGGTTCAAAGGATTTTTGTCAAGAAATTTATTTAGATCTAAAAAAGTATTGTAGTTTTAAAAATGGGTATCCCAGTTTTAAAATAACATCAAATTTCATTTGGCAAAAAATGGATAATTAAAAAAGAAATACTCTTACATAGTTGAAGTAAGACATATATAGTAATTTTTAACTGTTTGTTTTCAAAATTATTTCTGTCTATATTTTTTAGCTAAATTATATTCACCAAACTAGAACGAATTACCCGGCATTGTCAGGGTCTTAAATAAGCACCCGCTAATATACATTTATACATAATACATTTAATTAATACATTTATACATTTATACATATACATTTCTACATTAATACATTTATACATTTATACATTTATACATATTAAATAATACATTTATACATAACACTACTCAATTTCCAAACGCACGCGAACCACAAAGGAATATATATATATATATATATATATATATATATATAATAAATAAGATAAAATTAAAAATAAAATTAAAATAGTTATACTAATTTAAAACATGATCAGTGTCATACCCTGGTTCAAAAACAATACTGAGGAAAATTAATTAAATATGATATGATAGGAAATATCAGACAAAAGGAAAACAATGCTACCATAAAAGACAAAATGATCTTAATTTTAAATATGAATAATACACATGAATTTATCAACATTCAAGAGCGAAGTTCAAACAACAAAGGATTATCAAAATACTAATCAAGTTCAAACAACAAAGGATTATCAAAATCTGGAGGTTCAAAATATTACAATGACAAAATAAGAGAAAAGATGCAATCCGAAAATATGAAATAGGATAGAAGCTCTGTGAATCCAGCTTATCAAGGATCTTTGCATCCACAGAGGTTCCAAATGTGTTTCGCTCAACGATACAGCCACATGGCCGAAATAACGGCAAAAGATCCGACACATTTCCAGACTATAACATAAACGAAAATAACAAAAAATAAGCAAAAGGAAATTGGATGGAATATAATGAAAGTGCATTAAGCAAACATATAAGCAATCTAACCAACAATCCACAATGATTCCGATAGAATTAAAGTCATACCTTTCTTCACCATTATACAAGACACATTTTCGTTGCACTAAACAATGTATTAGGAAAGAGTACAAGAGAGCGCCATCTGATGTGAATTATAGGAAATACTTCTGCATGTTTAACCATAGGACTATACAAATTTATAAGTTTCAATCCCAATAATTAGAGATATAAAGATAAAATAAAAAAATAAATTTAAAATAATAAAATAAAATAAAAAAATAAATAAAAAAAAAATAAAAAAAAAATAAAAAAAAAAATACGCAATAAACTCAGTAATAATTAACGATTATATAATATGTATCCAAAACTTATTACTAAGACAAAATCTCAAAGAATATTTTAATGTTCAAAGTATACAATAGCAATTTCAAATTAGACTAAAACAATAAATAATATATTATAAATAGTATTCAAAATTTCTAAAGTGATATTTAACAAAATTAACTGGATATGATTCAGTCTTACAGTGTCGAAATAAATCTGCAAGATGGTTACTGTATTGTGTATTTTCACATAACCTAAAAATCCTATGAAATTGATTTATTAAAATATTTTATATACCTGTTTACTCATACATGAGTTAAAATTGATTATCTTGTGAATTTTAAAAGGAAAACTTTTTCTTTTATCATAAATGTTTGACAAAAATGAATATTCATTATCAAGAGATAGAGTTAAATCTAAGAAATTAACGCTAGTCGAGAAGTTGCTTTCGTTTGGTAAAAGGGATAAATTTGGAGGATAAAAATCAAAATCTATATCATTAGATGAGGGAGCTATTTTAATGAGAATAACATCGTCAATATATCTGTAGAATGTATATGCAGAGTTTATAAAATTTGACTCGTAGAAGTGTAGATAAAGATTTGCGAGAGCTGAACTGGCCGAGCCACCCTGTGGAACACCCTTAATTTGCATATAAATTTTATTGCCTTGCATCAAGTAATTATTAAAAATTACACACTTGAGAAGGTGGTGCACGAAAGAATGATCTATATCTAAATTTTGTCTATTATAGAAAGATTTAATAATATCCCAAGTTACTTTATATAGATCTTTTATGTCAATATTGTTGAAAAGGTCCTTAAAGTCATACGTTTTAAAACCCAAAATATTAATCGTATCCAACTTTTGAATTAATTGATAACTGTTATTAATAATATGAGAAGTTGAATTATCATTTATATTAGAGATGATTTTATTAAGAATAACCAAAAGAGATTTACTAGCGACAGTTGCATATGATTTATGTCCTATAGTTACAGATCTAAAAGAGATAGGATTTTTATGAAATTTTGGGATCATGACAATATAAGGGAATCTTAGATTGTTGCAAGGTAATTTTAATAATTTATGAAAAGCAATAATTTTCTTAGATATGGATGTTGCTGAAGAATCACTTTTTTTAAAAATATCATTGTGATTTAAGAAATCGTTTAAGATTTGTACATAATATTTTTTACATATGATGGCGTAATTGTTGGCAGCTTTATCCACATATGTGATGACAAATTGTGATTTTAATTCATTAATTTCCTGCTTCAAGTTTGTATAGTTAAATGAAGGTTTAGTTATAGGCAAGTTACTTAAAAGATGTTTGATGTTTGTCAGAATGCTAACCTCCCACATATCGAAAGCTTCAATAGGATAGTTTTTACTTAAACCAATTTTGTATATGAATTTTTCTAGATCAATATTTAGTTGTTTAATTAAAAGAGAGTGATTTAATGTATTTTGGATTCGGAATTTGGTACCATAAAGCATAAGATTTTTAAGTGCTACATTTTGAACAATATTGAGATCACCAGTAATTATGTGTTTATGATTGATGTCTATATATTTAGAATAGTTTGGCTGGTTACAGACACATAGTAAATTGGGAGAGGAATTTTGATTTATAATAGATTTAGATATATCATTGTAATTGAAAATTTGCCTACCTAAAGGGTTATTATATTTAAATGTTTTGAAAATTTGAGTATTAGGAACAGGAAAGCAGTGTTTATACTGCTGAAATAAATAATTAAAATTTATATTATTGTAAAGTGAATTTTTGTAATTAATTACACAATAAGTATTATATGTTTTATTTGGATGATAATTAGAAGTAGAAAAGGGTTGAATGTACAGATGGAGGTTTATAAAATAAGCTCTTGTTATAATTAGATCATATAAAAGGTGTGAAAAATGCTCATCCTGATTAAATGACTTTAAGAATATATTATAAACTTGATTCAATATTTGTTTTTTAATATTGAATACCCAGGTTTTTAAAGAATTTATGTTACATGAAGATTTAAAGTTTTTTCTTAACTCAGTAATTTTAGCTTTTATGTTCAGATTTTGACACTTTTTGTTGTTATATATATATATATTCGGTCTCACCAGTGGAAAAAAAATAAATTAAATAACAATGTTTCAAAACGGAATCATTTCTCTCGAAGAGGCTTTAAGTGCATGCGCAGTCACATACAACAGATCGCAGAAGAGAGAAAAGTCGAGGAGTATTCAATTCAAAACAATACTATAGAAGTTTTATCATTATCTAAAATGGATTTTATACAAAATTTTTGAAACTTCTTCATCTACCTACGGCCTTATTTCCTTTCGACCATTTAGCATAATATCAATTTTGGATAATGATAAGATTTATGTAGCATTGTTTGGAATGAATCAACCTACACCATGAATTTGGTTCAATTTCGTGTGTGATTAAAATAATTTTTCTACTTTTCCATGTGTTACTGCTGTATAACGGAGGTTATTGAAAACCTTCTTTCTTTTCCTTATAATGTTTACATTTTGATCTTATTCTATGCATGTAACATTAGAGTTAGAACAGTTTTTATCATTTGTAATATCCTTGGTAAAGGCTCGCACATTTGTACAAGACTATTGTAAAATTTAAAAAGTTATATTTGCTACAGAATTTCAAACTTTAGTCACATAAGAGTTTTATGAACAAAAAAAACATGTTCTTAAAAGCTTATACATAATAACAATATTCTTAGTACTTGACTGGTGCTCGATCTGACATGCCTGGTGCTTCTTCTTCTTCGACCCAGACCGTCCAACCTACCAGAAAGGCATAAGGTATCTGTTTGGACGGCCGGGAAGTGCCACCCAATTTAAACCGGAACTCAGGGGGAGGTATCCACAGGGACCGTACCTTCCTTCCCCTACCACCAAACTCTCGGAAGGACTTACGGACCCACATGTTTAACGTGATCGTACTCCGCGTGAACATGGCAGCAGTATTGTCAGTGGAGGGAATCGAACCCGGCTGACCAAGAGCAATTCCCGCGTGCTAACCACTGGGCTGTCGCGCCCCATGCCTGGTGCTTGTATGAGCTCAATCAGTGTGTTGGATTTTTGTTTGGGTGGTTGTTGCTTTCCGGCGTTTTCGATATTTTTTAGTTCATTGGGCTGCATTCTTCGTCAACTTCTTACATTCCTTATCACTAGTCTTTCCTCTCGTTTTGATTTTATCCACAGTTGCTTGCGTCCATTCTGCGAATCCGCGAGATTTTCGAAAATTTTTACCCTTTCAGACGAAAACAATTGTTAAAAAATTTAGTTTAAACCACTGCGATATGTTCTTTACACACACATATATATATATATGTGTGTGTATGCACAGTCGTTTTGCCACCACGGTTGTCCAAATAAACCGCAATATTGTCAAAAGTGTTCGCCGGTTCGCAAGAAAGAATTTTTTTCAATGTTCAATTCAAACGACTGCTAAATGTTCTTTATATGTTTGAATAGATCTTGCCGAGAGCTTTAAAATGATACCACACACAGTCGTGTTGCGTTTACGGTTGCAGAGATAGACTGAGTCAAACATTTAGGAACACCCAGAAATATTACATCATCCATCTCTCCTGCACATAAGGAACAAGAGGTGCTTTGCAACTCCATGTATTGTACAGTACGTGAATTGGACTCTATGCTGTTTATGAATATGCTAACACTATTACTGTTCGGCACGTATTTTTTACGATGTTCAACAATTTCAGCCATAAGTCACCTCTTACTGTCCGCGGAGTCCTAAGTTAAATTAGAAAACAGAAAAATGTCGTTCAGATGTGACATTACACATCAATCAGAATTCTAAATGAGGAGAATATTAGATGCACTTCAAATATCGAAGAATAATAATCATCCCAGTATCTAAATAATTAGAGTGTCTTTCATCCCGGTATGCATGCAGTTGTCGTATTCCTGTTAAAACTGTGTAATTTGCAATCTTTATTCAAGCTATTACGGAAATTCCTGTAGTTTCGCTTTTACCACACAATTATCCAAGTTTCCCCTGCAATAAATTTTCGGAAAGTATAATAAATGTACTTACTATTCGGCTGACAAAATTGATGTATGCGCAGTCATTGAAATTCACACAATGTCAAGAACTCTTCTTTTATTCTAAAATAAGATCCAAATCCTATTTAAGGGTGGGAACCAAATTTAAACTGGAAATTCCTTTAACATAACTTCTTGAAAGGTGCGAATGCAAAGAAATAAATCTCTGGATATTTATAAGAATAAATCTCCACTTGTGTCTTTCCATTATTGAAATTAAATCAGCTAGAGGGAATTATGGAGCTTGCAGAGGAAACACTTCAGCGGAGCAAATTGATAATTTTTTTGACAAAATATATCTGGCATTTGAAGGAAAAAAGCATTTTAGCAGGTTCCGCTATTGAGATTTAATGTCATTATTGAGCAATATGAGTCGAAGAATTTTCATAGCAGTCTCTTGTGAATGAATTAATGTTTTTAAACTTTTGGTGAGAGCAAATGATTTATTCTGATGTAAAGAATAAAGACAAATGATTGATTGTATAAGAGAGGTAAGATAAGTTTAAGCATGATTAAATACCTTCTGCGCTGAAACAAATATTTTAACTCATTCATTATCAAGGATAATTTTCGATAAAAACTACAAATTCGTCAAAATCTCGATTTCGAATTTTATAACCCCCGTCACAATGTCTTCTCTATATACATAATACTACATATTTAGAGAAAGCAACTGTGGTGCACATTTAATAATAAAAGTTGAAGTTCATTGAAGTTAATTAAATGCATTGCGTTGTAACATGAAATACCGCGTTAACTCACCCTATTACTCTTCAGTGCGAGTTCCTGGAACAGAAAACATTAACATACTACCATAATTAAGTGCTGCATTGTAACTTTAAAATAAAATCATTTATTAACAACATAGATTGCTTATTAAATTAATTACAACAATTATTCATTAATTGCGGCGGAGAGAAAAAATGTGAGACCAGTTAATTAAAATGCCTAAATTGCATTCATGACCCTCAATAATACTTGACTCGCACATATCTGTTGGTTGTCTTTAGACGTTGACACACAACTCGTACTTTGGTTCTGTTGCATCTCGAAATCTGCCGTTGCAATTATGTATATCAGGACATGGACATTTCTGTGGGATCTCTACGGAACACTCTGTTTGCAAAACTTGCGGAATACTTCTCTACTGCATCTCTGCGGCTATTTTGTTGCTATCGTTCTCACAGAATCTTCGTAAAAGCCTCCTGGCATCTCTCTATGAAAATCCTCTATTGAATCCCACGTAGACGTCGTGTATATCACTCTAGAACCTTCGGTTGCCGCCTCCTTTGCCTGGGATCTGTAACGTCTCTTGTCACTCTGATTGACCAACCTTAGGGCAATGCGACCAGGCATATAGAACATTGGTTAACATCCTTAACCACTCTCGTGACTTCAGCCTGGTCTCCAAAGTTTACTGCCTACTTTGACCTTTCGGGTTAGGGTGCCATAAAACTGGCGTCCTTAAGTCTAATGCTATTGTTAAACATTACAGATATCATAAATACAAACATAAAACTGTCTCACTAAATCTTTCTTAAAATCTGGTCTCACAGCAACAATTATTTTTCAAGTGTAATTTCAGTATAAAACGAATGGCACTCATTTTAGAACACTAGCATGAACCATTCTCGTAATATATCATGTTTTCAAAATTAATCAGTCAAAACAGTTGTATACAATTTTATATATACTCAATATGATTATTTAAATTGACTTTTTGTGTAATACATTATGCAATATATAGATTGTGGTTATGCTTAATTGGCGTTCACATTCAATGCTGTTGCAATAATTGTTATACATCTCTTGTTATAAAAGTCATTGTAGCAATTTTTTATTTAGTAGCGGTTAAAACTACTGAACTAAGGATGTACTTAAGTCATCAACAGTAGTGAAGTAGTCTAAGGTTTCAGATATCAACACATATCAAATTGAAGCCGATACTTTTTCTGTATCTGTTGAAAATACAGATAAGTTAATTCATTTAAGATTGTGTAGTTATCTTGCATAAAGTATCTATCAAAAATGTTAAATTTAAATTGACGCAATAATGTTTCAAATGTTCTAAGATTCTTGCACATGATTTTTAGGCTGTTGAAATTAAATTCCGGGCAGCATGTCGAGAATGTCTTGTTTCATATTTTGTTTAAAATATGTTTTAGGCATATTAAAATCTGAAGCCACCTCTCCATCCTTAATAGGACATTTAATTATCATTGTTTTATTTGAACACAGTTCTTTTTTATTTAAGTTAACCTCAAAAAATCCTTTTATCTTATTGCAGCTTTATCTTCAAATCTTCTCGTTTACAGGTTTAATAAACTTCCCTTGGCTGTACACGCGATTTTATTCCTCGTCGTATTCATGCTGGTTCTTGTGGCATTAGACAGACAGGCAAGTATTTCTTCTAATTTTAAGTTCATAGTAAATTACTTTACCTTATAAAGTTTAAATGTAGCTTTATCCTCGTTACATGCCTTAGTAGAGGATTTTTTTCTTAATCTGTCAAAAATAACTTAACTCAAACTTAAAGTACTTGATATTTCGATCTTTCGATCCAAGGGCAATAGCACAGGATTGCGCTGTTTTAAATCACAGTTTATTGAAGACTTTACAGAAATTGCAGTATCTTGCTGTTTAAAGCAACGGGCAACATATATAGTAATTGTTATTACACATGCCCAGAATAATTTACAAATCTACAAATTACTTCAATATACTAGGCTGGTGATAATGCTTACATGGATGTGCACTTACAAAGCTTATATGCTTACCCCGATATTATGTTACTTCACCCGTATTGTAGCCACACCCCGAATACTAGACTCTTCCTAGTCATTATTGTATCGAATGGGGTTTCCTTCCACTCACTACTCGGATCCTTCATCGTCTACTCAAGAACCCTTCTATCGTTCCAAGAACCTTCTACTCAAGAACCCACTACTCACGCAAGAAGCCACTGAAACTCTTACGATCCGAAACATATTCCTATTCTACCGTAGGAACGCAGAAAAAGCTGATTAGCTTGGTGATTCGTCTAACAACCGAAACAGTTAGGATGATTAGTTCAAAGAAACATAAATTACAATGCAAAGTGAGAGAAATAGTAATCGAAAGATTATTTAGACCGTACAACCTTCAGAATCCATGTAATTTGATATACTGAACTAGTTATATTTACTTAATACAAGCCATCTTCAGAGACCAAACAGGGTATCTTTTGAAAAACTTTGAAATGTCCTCCACAGATTCGCTTAGTGACCTATTCGTCCACCATCCGACCACTACACAATCAGATTACGGCTAGAGTTCCATACAAAGTTTGCTGAAATCTGACCGATAAAACGGAAAATAGATAAATATATAGCCCTAGCTTTCCCGTGACATCCGATATGCCCTAGTACATGCAGGCCTCTACGCGGGAATGTCAAAGCTACCCATAGACACCTAAATTGCTCAAATCGTACCACTACGACGAGCAGCTTTATTTGAGGCATGAGTAGATCTCTATATAAGATGTCTTTCATTATCCAATAAGTGTCATATAAGAGATATCCGCCGTTATGGAATTGATTCTCGAATTGTTTATGAAGTTCACGAATTGCATTTTGTAAACTACTTTAAATAATATCGTGCCAACTGAAACAATTTGCAATCTTCTAATTATTTGTGTATATGTCTTCTTCAGTCAGAATCCACGACACGCGCTGACTTCCTGTGGCAGAGCAAGCTCAAAGTGGAGCAAGATGAAGTGGAGACCATGGGCAGCATCAACAAGATTCTTCTGGAAAACATTCTCCCCGCTCACGTCGCGGCGCACTTTCTCAGCAATAACAGACAGACAGAGGTAGTAAGAAGTAAAATTTATGTCTTCACTGTATGATTATTAAGGATTTTTATATTGCTGGATAAAAAGGTCTTCTACTTTAAGAGTGCAATGGCTTTTGCCTAATTGAATCACGTTAGTGTGAAAAGTTTGTAAGTGAATGACTAATTCGATAGTGACACGAGTTCTTTATAATCTGATTCGAATAAAATATCCAACTGGCTTACATTATAATTAAATATATATGCACATAATAAAATTTGTAAAATTCAAATTTACAGCGAGCATAAGTGATCATCAACAGCGGAAGATTCTTTTTTTTTTTTTGCCACACCAATGGCGTAGCACTAGGTCATGGATCCACAGTCTTTAGAGCACCGACATATAATGCATGTTTCTATAAAGCACTAATTAAAGAATTCGCACAATAAATAATGAATTTTTATACCTACGAGCACTGTCACGAGCGAAAGATTGCGGATTTCTGCTCTGGATGCCCCGAATAACATAATTTTTACCTCTGGTACGTTTACAGTTATCTCTGGATAGAAACATATGTATTAAAATTTCTACCAGAAAACAAAAAGTATAATATTCATTTATAATATTTTGTGGTACTTGATTACTTGCTTCATTATCTACTCTTTGTTGAAGAGCAAGTGGTAAACTTTATAACCTGAAATTAGAGATAAAGTATCCAGTGTTACCTCGTAATTTGGATTTGTCTTCTTATAGCTATATTTAACCAGTTTTTAAACGTTCAACGCCTATAAATGTTTGCAGCACTCTTTATAAAAAATATAGATAGAATCATAGAGGCTTTTCCTATTATTCTAGCCTTACGGCTCATCCAAGTGTTGGCATACTGCACGGCACTCCAAGGATGGTGAACCCTTTATGGCTTAAATCTAATATTGGTCCAGAATATATCATTCCAACACTCTTGTAAGTATGTTGACCATACTCCTGGGTTTATCCTAGTCTGTCTCAGTTTATGCCTACTGCTCAACATCCCGATCGATTTAATGTTTGTTATTTTTTCAGCGCTATTTTCTTTTCTTTTACCCAGTTAAATGAAGCCATCTCTTCCTTTCAAAGACAGCTATGATCTTATCAGTTGTCTCAGTAGCTATAAAAGGAATAATTTCTCAATAAAAAATATTGTCTACAATGAAATAGTAATTGAAAATGTCAACTATTTCAAATTTATTAACCGTAAAACGTAATTTTAGTCCTGTTCTCATGCGCAGGTTAGAACATGTAATTTACCCACAATTTGCCGGTATTACCGTTCACAGCGTAGTATTACCGGTACAAGCCAGTATACATAGCAATGCGGCCGGTGTGGTCGATATACCGGCTTGAAAACGTGTTTGTAAACGGGGATTTTGAAGACAATTTTGTGAAAAATTTGAAAACCAGAGCATACTAAAAAATAACATTTTTCATAAAAATACTGGTGGTAGTTTTATAGATATATACGTCCACTAAACTGCTGTACGTGAATATTTATGGTAAATAAGTCTTGCGTTCTCTTTTTATAATCAAAATTACCAAGTTTTTTATTTCGCTTAAATGTTTACTAACATAGGTATTTATTTTCTTTAGAAATAATGCCATTCTTAAATAAAAAATGTTTAAATATTATATAAACCTACTAATAAATCTAATAAAACCAAAAAGTCTAACAGTAAATCAATGTTTCATAGCATTTTATAATTTGAATTATTTTAAATCCCCATTTTGTCTATAATTGTTCTGGTTTAGATAATAAATTACACAGTATGATACTATACGAGTGTATGTTTTTCTCGCATTTTTTTTAGGAACTCTATCACGAAAGGTATCGCAGTGTGGCTGTCATGTTCGCTTCCATTCCCAACTATAAAGAGTTCTACGACGAGACGGACATCAATAAGCAGGGTCTGGAGTGCCTCAGACTGCTCAACGAGATTATCTGTGACTTCGACAAGGTAATTAAGTCGCATTATCTGAACTTCTTTTACATTACGATTTTGAACAACGGGCGAAGTTGAGTATTCATTTTTCTGAGTATTATTCTCTGTCCTTGGATTTAATTTTAAAGAGATTCTGAATAGGAATAATTTATTTTAATGTACCTATTTTATCAGACCGCTGATTCTTTCTATTGTGAGCAATACCAACTCTGGGGAGCGGTGGGATTACGTAGATGGCACTAAAATCAGATTTTCAATATAATCTAGGTTTCAACGGGTATTTACGTATAAAACCCAAAGGGATGCCAAGGGGTAACTGGAGAATAGTTCCACCAAACATATTGCTCACTTATTTACGATTCACCAAGATAGAGCCTACAATGAAGTGCTTTCAGAAATATATATAATTATATATATGTGTGTGTGTGTGTGTGTGATATTGTCTACAATAGTCCAGTGAAGAGACTTTCAAGGTACCAAAAATCTACTTTATTATATGACACTCATAAAATATACTTAGTTACATAGGCCGGCCGAGCTCCGGCATCCAGCTCTCAAGAAATCTTAATGCAATCTGCGGTTGGTCACATAATGTACAGTTACATCGGAGGGGAAATGATATGGTGATATGGGAAAGATGCTGCCTTCGCGTTCTTTATGCTGTAAAAATGTAATAGGAAAGCAGTTTCATATGAGGAAATTTACGCAGAGGTTAAGATTAGTGGCCATAAATGGTATGGTCGAGGAAAAGAAGTGCTGGCAGACTTTGTTAATATTAGTGGCGTGGGATAGAATTTAATGCAGTTACAATACCTGCTGGACATGAAATAAGAATTTGGAATAAGAATTATAAAAGGAAAAGGGCGCGTTATTGAGTAATTATTAATTATGTAATACTTAAAATTTCTGTGTCATATATATATATATATATATATATATATAGGGCACAGATTGCATAAAATTTTAACCACGTGCTTTTATGCAATCATAGAAACAACGGATTTTAGAATATCTGTCTAGAATGTGCCCCTGAAGACGTTTCTGGCAGATATACTTACTATCCGTTGATTTATTTTCCTTGTCCTGGCCTTTCCGTGCTCTACTTTTCCAGCCCTTCCTCGTTACATTTTACTTTCTGCTATTATATACACATTAGTATATTGCCCGTGGTTTGATGCTGTGTTTACTGATTTGCACTCATGCACATTCGTTTTATTATTTTAATTTTATATATATATAATATATATATATATATATATATAATATATACATATATATATAAATATGTATATATATATATATATATATATATATATATATATATATATATATATATATATATATATATATATATATATATAAATATAATATGAAAACCCAATGATAGAATAGAGAGAAGTTGTAACTTAAAATACCTTAATTTAAAATATGCCTACAAATTAAAAAGCAGTATTAAATAGAGAATCATCAATCATGAGAAAAATAAAATGCATATTTCTAGTCAACAAGCTAAAGATAATCAATAAATATCAACAAATATCACAGGTGTGAATTTGAAAATAGAAAAACAATACATATCCAAACCTTAAAACTATACACGCGGATAAGTACAAAAGTAAACATAGAAAGCGAAAAAACTAGAACATACTCAATGAACATATTCAATGAACACAATGAACATAAATTGTAACCGGGGTTCAAAACGCGTCACAACCACCCTTCGGCTATTTTTTTGGCACTCCGCTTGTTAGCTTTCCTCGTCCGTCTTTTCAATATATATATATATATATATATATATATATATATATATATATATATATATATATATATATATATACATTTCTTAGTTGTGTGCCGTACCCTGTTAAATATCTGTTAAAAATAGGTTAAAATAGGTGTGCAATATCCTGTTAAAAATAGGTTGAAACGACACATAAGAAACCCAATGGAATAGACATTGAGAAATTTTTTACAGGGCACTCCGCCTGACCGCGGGCAGAAATGGAATACTGGACAAGTCATCTAAATTACTAGAATTTTTCTGGATGTGAAGAGCTTCAAAGCAGTCCAGATCATATATCGACAGGCGTTTTTGTATGATCAGTCGTACAAAAAAATTTCATCATTTGTATAATCTAAAAAAAAATCATTTTGTATGATCTAATTGTTCCTTGTCCTTCGCACCAAAGTATATTTTACCTATTAATCACCCATTCAAAGCTCAAGGAATTTGTAAATCAAAGAATTCGCATTCACAACACACTGAAACCTTACACATTGAATATAATCTCCAAAACTAAACTGCCACGGCAGTTCTTACTTATTAATAAAATGTCACATCCGGCTTCAATACTTGAACTGTATAAATGTCGCGGAAATTCCCCCAAGTTGACGATTTTTCTCCAAGATCATGTGATTCGGTAATTCCTCGCCCTGACAAATGCTTCAAGAACCATTAAAACTCTGTCTCTTTCTTCGGAAAACTTTAAGAATAGGTACAAGGTAATTGTAGCAATATTTTGATATTATGATTCTCTTGGAATTAACACACGATTCCTTCTGAAAAGCGTTTTCTTTTATTGTTGCAGTTGCTCTTAAAACCGAAGTTCAGCCGCATTGAGAAGATCAAGACCATCGGCAGCACGTACATGGCAGCAGCAGGATTGCAACCTGGAAGGGAAGAGAATGGGGTGAGTGAACGATTGAAGATCATCTTTATACATTGCATAAGGTCTGTATAAATACACCCTTCATATACCGTGGTACATAAAGTGGTGTCAAGGATTCGTCTGTTTGCTGCCCTCGTGCTCTTAAAATCCTCGAACACACACTGACTACGGGGCTTTTCCGATAGATATTATAATTTAACCCTTACACAATTACTATACTACACATCCTAACGCAATACATGCAATCAATTTACGAAATTCTACCTAGTCCTAACCAAGCATTCGTAAGTAGTATAGAAATGCATGAATTCACCTCTTTTTACTTTCCCTACAATACATGGCAATGCATAGGGTAAGTAGTGGCATCGTCCGAAAATCGCAACTCGAGTTTTTGAAGGATCTACATTAAGCACTCCATTTTAAGCACTCTTGAACTCTAAAAAACTATTTTATCATGACGTGTGTATGTGTGCGTGTGGAGATGATATTTCACGAACGAATGGAGCGACTCGAATGTAATTTGGTACAAAAATTACGTGAATACTGGAATCCTCTTGTTTTTAAACATAATCGAATTTTCAGAAGAACCCCCTAAATTTTCGAGTGAAATTTTGAAAAAATCATCAGAAAATCAAAACCTTTAATAAAGTTATGCAAATAGATATTTCTTATGTAATTTTTCCTTAGAAAATAATTGACATAATCTTTAGAACGAAATATTCGATATTTTTCAAATAAATGTATCAAAAATCCCATAAATTAAAAAAAAACTGTTGAGAAACATGTTCACTTTTCATATGTAATATTATGCGATAAATTGGGTGACATCGTTCTCGTAGATCTAGCTCGTTCCATTCATGAGAAAAGACACTTCGGATAATACTTTTGTATTTCAACACCAATAGTCATTTATCTACTATAAGAACAGCTTATTTCTCCGTCCATAATGCTTTACGAGATTTTAGCGACGAATTTGGCGGAACGTCGCCAACTTGGTGACTTTTTAAATGTTATCAAATTAACGAAAATCTCGCCAAATGGATAAAAATGACGCTAAATCAATGAAAATGACGACTAATTGACGAAAATTTAATATCTTGGAAAGAATATAAGTATCTACTATAAGAATAACCTTTTTTTTTTACTTGAAAAGTAGTAAATTATTGCATTATATAAGGAAAGTCATGTGCTGCCCGCATCAGATTTTTTTAAATTTAGAATTACGTTATCATTACAAATAGTGTGCTAAAATTTGACATGGCATGAAACTGAATGAAAAGTCGTTAACAATAATTTTAATTTTACTTTGGAAGTTAAGGAACTCTTTTTGACTTCAACTCTTCTAACTCCACACAAAGAAGAGTTTATATGCATAATTTTTGCGTTCATGCAAAAATTAGAAAGAAATTAAAATGCAATCTCTACATTAGATAGATATTAGAAATCAAGCACACGTACTAGGTAAAATGTATACATTTGCATGCATCCAAATATTAGAAACGAAAATCAATTGGTTGGATATTTTAACACGTAAAAAATATTCTCAATACACAAATAATAGATTTAAAATTGTATGAAAATACTTTATGAATCATAAAAAAATAATGCACTTACCTAACTTTAGAAAAACTTTGCTTCTATCAATATTTCTGCTTCGTCTGGATCTTCAGTTTTATAACATATTATTCTAATGGGAGTGCTTCATCTCAGGAAACAGTGGAAACAGATGAACTTCAGAAAGCCTCAGAACCCACAACTAAAAGGTTGCGCGATAACATTATACAGGTTAAAACAAAAGCGTCTTCTAGTCCGAATGGATAATTCAGGTAGTTTCTTTTAGAGAAAGTAGCACAGAAGATCGTTGGTTTTAATTGTTGAAATATCTGCCCTACATTTTCGTCGGCTTCGCAATTCATCAGATCCTTATCACAATCTATGTATGAATCACCTGAAGGACAAGATTTGAGGTAATCGATATCAAAATTACGATTACACTCATATCTGGCCCATCGGGGTTAAAGACCCACTTTATTCACCACATCGAAAAATCTGAAAATAACAATATTTTAAATGCAATTACTTCAATTCTAACTAGTTTAACAATATTCATGAGAGGAAAATATTTTTCTTAATAACATTAACATTATCGATAGTTTTCAGATTAGCATCCATTAAAAATAGTTTCACAATAATAAAGTTCTAAGTAATATATCACAATGAAAATTGTTTGTCATCAGGAAAACATTGGAAGTATCAATACTTTTGAGTATAACATCAGTTCAAGATATATTTTCAATATTCTAACACGTTGGCAAATTTTGCCTCATGACAGTATAAAGAGTAACTGTAAATACATCAACCAATATAATCACATTGATAATAGTTAATTGATTACAAAATTAACAGCAGCACGTTAATAAACATTGAAGTAAAATACAAATATTATATAAAAAAAGTTCCTTGTAATAAAAGAAAAAAGAAAATGAAAAATAAAACATCAAAAGTTTTCTTTTTGCAAGTGTGTTATGTCATCATACTGAAGGAATATATCTATAATTTTAGTATTTTACTAATTATATACAAATTTTTCATCATTAAAGAATCAGTGTCTATATATAAAATATTGCATTTATTTCCATAAGTTTCTTTAAATTTATGATAGTAAATTTTATACATATGCAATTCAAACAATTTCAAAACAACAAATCCAATATAAATCGGTTTAGCTAATATTAATTTAGATTCTCTTTCATTTTGCAGAAGATCAAATTGTCGTTTATACTTTCAAAACATTCAATATAAAAAAATACCATGTACTATACTCAACTGTATTTAGTCAATGCAGCTTTCACATGCATTCCTGTTCTTATGTGTAGACAAGTTCTTATAAAAAAGTATTATTTAGCAATTTAAAAAAGTATTTATCAAAATCTGCAACTCTTGTTTGAGTTTATTATTCTTAAAGTCTATATATGGTTTTAGCCATGCAGATTTTTTAAATGACAATAATCCATGATGTTTTTTAATTAATCATTTAAATAATATATCAAGTTCTCAGAATAAACTATATAGTTTTTTTTTGTGTGTGTGTGTCTCAAAAATTTTGTATTAATTTCATTTTATTTAACTTGATTTTCATATTTTACATTTCTAATAAGTTTCTTTGATACATTGATATAATTTCCTCACTAATAATTAAATATTCGGATGCAAGAGATTGGCCATTGTGCTTTTTGTAGAAATATTTGGGACAGGTCAAATCTACTTCGAGTATATAACCAACTGAAGAATCTGAAGCACACAACAATAAATCAAAATTATAAATTGCTTTGTCAGTTAACCAATGTAATTCACTTTCGGGAAAACTTTTCGTCATTGCACAAGCATAAATATTATTACAATCTATGGCTAAAATATAATCCCCATCCTGAAGTTGAATAATTTGCATATGAAATGTATGAATTGTTAGCAATAGCATATATTTTTCCAACAATCGTCAAACCTCTTATCATACATTTTTCTGTCATCCGATACATGTCAATAACTGGTAGTAATTGCAAAACAGCAGTAGTAAATTTTAAACCTATATGCCAAGTGAAGTTCGGAGTTGCAAAAACATTTATTAGGTCCACTTCATAAAATAAATGACTTTGTTGTCTGAATGCATTAAATACTTATGCTAGCACAAGATTGGAACATGAGTACAGTTTTAAGTAATCCTTAAAACAATGACAATTAAAACATTTCCAAACCTGCTTTACATGAGAATATTCACAATCGAAAATTTCAGTAGTTGTTAATTTGTTGTAGAATGAACCATTTGAGGAAGAGTTCTTTTTTCAACTAACACTGATGAGGAACTTAAATAGCTATGTTGAAATATAGTTTGTTTTAGTAAATCTTTACATTTTCTCGTAATAGGGAAAAAATTAATTGAACACATAAAAAGGATAATTATTCTTCACATTTTTATCAAAGGAGGTTTTTCTTGCTTATCTCATATGATAACAAATAAAGTTTTGTGTGTGAGTTATTTGTGTGTTGGTAGATAGCTTTAGCTCTTAAACATTCATCTAGTAAAGAATAAACTATGAGAAAACATCAAACCTTTCAATGACCTCCCCTACACAATATTTACGCATGGAAAAGTAGAATATAAATCGTAATCACACACAAAATTAAATCAAATTGGGGCAGAAAAAATAGTTTTGACAATTTTCATATCAATTTGGGGCAATGATAGGATTTATATAGTACTGTTTTGAATTAAATCTGACTACGCCAATTGGGTTCACTGTTCAATTGGGTTCACTGTCGTGTGTGATAATAATTAATTTTCTATTTCTCCATGCTACACTGTTGTGTTGAAGAGGACATTGAAATACTTTCTTTTTTTTTTTACTTTTAAGTTTTCATTTCTGGTTTTAGTTTTCTCCCTTCTCCGCTCTCTTATTACTACTTACTCATACGTAGTATTAAGAAAGCATTGTTTTTTTTTTTTTTTGACGAAAATTTTTGATTTCGAGATTTTGATGCCAATATATGTTTTAAAACCTCCTGAACACGTTTTGACTATTTTTCGAGTGATGTCTGTCTGTCTGTATGTATGTATGTATGTCTGTGGTAGATTTATTGTGCACACAATATTAATGGAATATTAATGGATAAATATTAATGTTTTATCAATATTGTGTACACAAGAAATGAAATGTTTAATTAATATTAAATAGATTTTCACAAAACTTTGTATCCGGCTTTGTTATCAAAAAATCTAGAACTAGATAAAAAAATTTAAATTCGAGAAAACATTTCGAAATTTTACATTTTTTTTAACAAGACAGCATTATTTTTTTTTCCAGAAAAATCCCTAGAATGGTTGCCACTTTTGCTGCTAAGGCTGGGATAGATCACATAGTGTCATCCAGGCCTACTTGAACAGATTTCACCTACCTGGCTCCAAGTGTCTTGTTTGTTCTGTGGAAGAAGAGACCCTAGAACACATTTTGTTTTTCTGCACAGGAGAGAACTTATTTAAGAACTTTTTTAACAAAAATGTATGTTTCTCTGTCGATTTTGTCTGTCTGGTCTAATGTACATTTTATGCGTATTGCTTTTTTGGTCTATAGAAGACATCGTGAAATCAATTGCAAACGCTCAGGGCTCACGTATCAAGCTGTATTGTATTGTACTGTATTTAACATGGCAGCGTATGACAGAATTTAACGTAATCATGCATAAAAGGGTTTATGTATGGTTCAATGATCACGAGACTTTATAGTTTTAATCATTGTAAAAAATAGCCGCGATGCAATTTTTTTGTTCGTGACGTCATTAGCCCCCTTGGGGGACAAGTTACCCGCCCCCCGGAGGGTACGATTGATTTAGTTACCATACTTGACAATGTATCCTCCGCCCCCCCGGAGGGTACATTGTCAAGTATGGTATCAATCGAGATTTTTTTCAAGCTCTGTGAAGGGTAATAAGCTATAATTGTAATCATTTGAAATCGAGATACCGATTTTTTAAATTTTTTCTTGTAAAATTAAAAAGCTACTAAAGATAGATTCTGCTTTGAGAAATTCAAGTTGAGCCAATCTCCTGTTAATTTTTTAAGCGTAATTGACGTACAAACCTATGAAATATTATACATAGATCGACACGTTATAACCAGAGAAATATTCCATCTGAATCGTAATTTGCAAAGAAAATGCGTGAAAGGGACAAAAACATAGTGATGACATATGTAAATGACGTAACAACGTGACGTAAAAAAGTAACATTTTTATAAGTGAAAATATTCCGCTTCATGAAACGGTCGGTTTTCAGCTCTCTCTACCTGATCCTTCCACTCTCTTTGAGTGTAGCGTGTTGAGTCTTTTTTGGTTTCTGTACTATTTCTGATCAGTCTCGCCGTTAAGTTTAAGAAGAATTATTAGGGTATCAGGAATGTTGGCTGGCTGGCTTCGTGGTCATGTTGTCGGTTTCCAATTTCAGAGACTGCTGGTTCGATTCCATCCACTCACTTTGAGTGCAGCGTGTTGAGTATTTTTGGTTTCTGTACTAATTCTTTTCAGTTTCGCCGTTACGTTTAATTTTAAAAAGAATTATTAGAATATCAGGAATGTAAACTGGCTGGCTCTGTGGTCATTCTGTCTATTTCCAATTCCAGAGGCTGTGGGTTAAATCCCATCCACTCCCTTTGCTTGCAGCTTGTTGAGTTGTCTTAGTTTCTGCACTATTTCTGATCACTCTCTCCGTTAAGTTTAAATAGAATTATTAGGATCTCAAGACTGTAAACTGACTGGCTCGGTCTTGTTGTCTGTTTCCAATTAAAGAGGTTGTAGGCTCGATTCCATCCTCTCGTTTGATTGTAGCGTGTTGAATCTTTTTGTTTCTGTACTATTTTTGATCAGTTTATCCGTTAAGTTTAAAAATTATAATTACGATGTCAGGAATGTGAGCTGTCTGACTCAGTGATCATGTTGTCGGTTTCCAATTCCAAAGGCTGTTGGTTCAATTCCATCCACTTGCTTTCAGTGAAGCGGGTTGAGTATTTTTGGTTTCTGTACTAATTCTGATCAGAATCTCCGTTACGTTTAAGAATAAAAATAATTATTAAGATATCAAGAAAGTAAGCCGGCTCTCTCTAATCATGTTGTCTGTTTCCAATTCCAGTGGCTATGGGTTCAATCCCATCTACTCGCTTCGAGTGTAGCTTGTTCAGTTTTTTGGTTTCTGTACTATTTCTGATCAGTCTCTCCGTTGAGTTTAAATAGAATTAACAGGATCTTAGGCATGTAAGCTGGCTGGCTCAGTGGGCATGTTGTCTTTTTCCAATTTCAGAGGTTGTCGGTTCGATTCCGTCCATCTACGTTGAGCCGTTTGTGCTTTTTACCTGTAATAACAATAATACCTGTAATAACAATACATAACAATACATTTTACCTGTCATAACAATACATTTTACCTGTCAGGTTGTGGGTTCGATTCCATCCTCTCGCTTTGATTGTAGAATGTTAAGTCTTTATGGTTTCCGTACTATTTATAATCAATCTCCCTACTTTAAATTGAAATAGTTGTATTCGTGAAAGTAAGCTGGATGGCTCAGTGGTCATGTTGTTTGTATCTAATTCCAGAGGCTGTTGGTTCGATTCCATCCACTCGCTTTGAGTGTAACGTGTTGAGTATTTTTGGTTTCTGGACTATTTCTGAAAGTTCTCTCCGTTAAGTTCAAATTTAAAAAGAATTTCTAGGATATTAGGAATGTAAGCTGGCTGGCTCAGTAGTCATGATATCTGTTTCCTGAGATAGTAGGTTCGATTCCATCCTCTAGCTTTGTATCTTGTGAGTCGTTTTGGTTTCTGTACTACTTATGATCAGTCTCGCCGTTACGTTTAAGAAGAATCATTAGGATATCAGGAACGCCTGGCTTCATGGTCGGTCATGTTGTCGGTTTCCAATTCCAGAGGCTGTTGGTTCGATTCCACCCTCTCGCTTTGAGTGTAGCGTGTTGAAGCCTTTTGGTTTCTGTACGATTTCTGATCCATCTCTCTACTTTAAGTTTAAATATTTGTATTAGGATCGCATGAATGTAAGTTAGTAGGCTCTGTCATATTGTCTGTTTCCAGTTCCAGAATCTATGGGTTCGATCCCATTCTCTCGCTTTAAATGTTGCTTGTTGAATTTTGTGGTTTATCTACTATTTCTTACCAGTCGCTCTGTCAAGTTAAAATAGTTGTATTATGATCGCACGAACGTGAATTGGCTGGCTAAGTGGTCATGTTCTCGGTTTCCAATTTCAGAAGCTGTGGATTCGATCCCAACCACTCGCTTCGCGTGTAGCTTGTTGAGTTTTTTTTTGTTTCTGTACAATTTCTGATCAGTCTCTCTACTTTACGTTTAAATAGTTGTATTAGGATCTCATGAAAGTGGGCTGGCTGGCTCAATGGTCATGTTGTCACTTTCCAATTCCAGACGCTATGGGTTCGATTTTATCCACTCGCTTTCAGTTTAACGTGTTCGGTCATTTTCTTCCTTTATTATTTCTAATCAGCCTCTCTTTTAAATTTAAATAGTTGCATTAAGATCTCATTAAATGGGCTTGCTTGCTCAGTGGTCATGTTGTCTGTTTCCAATTCCAGAGGTTGTGGGTTCGATTACATCCACTCGCTTTGAGTATAGTGTATTGAGTACTTTTAGTTTCTGATCACTCTATCCGTTGAGTTTAAGTTTTGAAAGAATTATTAAGATATCAGGAATGTAAGCTGGCAGTCTCAGTGGTCATATTGTATTTTTCCAAATCCAGAGGTTGTAGGTTCTATTCCATCCTCTAGATTTGACTGTAGCGTGTTGAGCCTTTTTGGATTCAGTACTATTTCTGATAAAACTCTCTACTTTAAGTTTAAATAGTTGTATTAGGATCTCATGAATGCAAGCTGGCTGGCTCAGTGTCACATTGTCTGCTTCCAATTCCAGAGGCTGTGAGTTTGAACCCGTTCACGCGCTTAAGTGTAACGTGTTGAGTATTTTAGGTTTCTGTACTATTTCTGATCAGTATCTCCGCTAAGTTTAATTTTGAAAAGGATTATTAGGTTGTCAGGGATGTGAACTGTCTGGCGTAGTAGTCATGTTGTCGGTTTCCAATTCCAAAGGCTGTGGGTTCGATTCCATCTACTCGCTTTGAATACAGCGTGTTGAGTATTTTTAGTTTCTGTACTATTTCTGATCAGTAGCTCTGTCAAGTTAAAATAGTTGTATTAAGATCACATGAATGTGATTGACTGGCTCCGTGTTCATGTTATTTGTTTTCAAAGGCCGGTTCTATCCACTCCGAACCGGTTCTATCCACTCGCTTTGAGTGTAGCCCTTTGTGTTTTTGTATTATTTCTAATCAGTCTTTGCGTTAAGTTTAACTGTAAATAGAATTATTTGGGTGTCAGGAATAAGAGCTGGCTGGCTTAGTGGTCATGTTGCCTATATCCAATTCTAACGATTGTGGGTTCGATTCCATCCACTCGATTTGAGTGCAGAGTAGAGAATCATTTTGGTTTCCGTACTATTTCTGATCAGTCTCTCCGTTTAGTTTAAATAGAAATATTAGGCTCTTTGGCATATGAGTTGGCTGGCTCAGTGGTCATGTTGTCTGTTTCCTATTCGAGAGGTGGTAGGTTCGATTCCATCTTCTATCTTGTACTGTAGCGTGTTGAATCGTTTTTGTTCCTTTACTATTTCTTACCAGTCGCTCTTTTAAGATTAAATAGTAGTATTAGGATCTCAGAAGAGTGGCGGGGCTGGCTCAGTGGTCATGTTGGTTGTTTACAGTTCGAGAGGTTGTGGGTTTGATTCCATTCACTCGCTTGAGTATTTTTGGTTTCTATACTATTTCTAATCAGTCTATCCACTACTTTTAAGTTTAAAAAGAATTATTAGGCTGTCAGGAACGTGAGCCGCATTGCTTAGTGGTCATGTTGTCGGTTTTCAATTCCAGAGGCTGTGCGTTCGATCCCATACACTCACTTTGAGTGTAGCTTGATGAGTATTTTTGGTTTCTGTACTATTTCTAATCAGTCTCTCCGTTAAGTTTAAATAGAATTATTAGGACCTTGAGAATGTGAGCTGACTGGCTCAGTGGTCATGTTGTCTGTTTCCGATTAAAGAGGTTGTAGGTTCGATTCCGTCCGTCTACGTTGAGTCGTTTGTGCTTTTTACCTGTAATAACAATACATTTTACCTGTCATTAAAAATATGTATTTTGCATTTAACATTACTAAACCGGAAATGACGTTACAGGAAGTGACGTCGTTTCCGATACGTCACCGGAAATGACGTACTGGAAATGACGCACCGGAAGTGACGTCACTTCCGGTGCGTCATTTGTTATGCGACAAATGGAGGAAACAAAAAGAGATGTGTCGAATTCGAAAATGCATAAAATTTCGGAACCTCCTTAACAGGAGTCAGGAGGTGCAAAACAAGCCCTGCACGAACTTTGGACGAGGAAGGGTGGAAGCGCGACACCGAAGCCAGCAGGCCCGAAGAGAAACCCCGCCAGCAACGGCGGAGCTCAACCACCGCTCGTCCTCCATCTCGTGCAGATAATTTAGTAAGAAATATAAGAAATTTTTAGAAGAACAGGAAAGTTTATAGGGGAAAGAATAAAGAGAAGAGATCCAGAACCCCCTTATGTCTCCTCTAACTCGCCTATCTTCAACCCCGCTATTTTCTAAAGCTATTCTCTACCAAGCCGGGAATCGAACTCCGAACCTAAACCCCCGCAACTTGACGCCCCAAGCCTCTCGGCCAAGAAGGCGACGAACGAAGCCTCGATTTTGGTATATTTAAATTTAACATTTTAACATGTCCGTTTAAATAATCTGAAAAAACAAGGCTAAAATTTTCACTGGCGGGAATCGAACCCTAAGTCTAAAGCGCGGCAGCTTGACGCCCCATGCCTCTCGGCTAAGAGAGCGACGAGCGAAATGCCTATTTTGGTGTATTTAAATTTAACATATTAGTTTAAATAATCTAAAAAACGCGGCTAAAATTGCTGGGGACAGAACCCTCTAAAAAAAGTTCCTCCACGCTCTTACCGCGGCACTTTGCCGCTGTCCCACGAACGGCGCTGCAACTTTATTTTATTTTAACTATATAAAACTTTCTCTGGATTAGAGTTTAGAACAAATCTGGGGCAAAATCTATTACCCTAACAACCTTATTTATTTAAGCTGTAATCGAAAATGCATTGCGCTGTGGAGGACAGAACTCACTATCAATAACTCCGCGCGCTAGTTACGTAACCCTTTAACCACTAGACCGTTTAAATCACCAAAGAGACTGAAATTAGAAACTATTTAAGTTTTCATTATAAAAAAATAAAAAAAGGAGCCAGGTAGCCCTGGAATGCAATATTTTAGTTTAGAATTATATAAAGAAGATAAAATCATATGTCACAACCAATATTAATAAAGATTTTAAAAGATCTCACTCATCTTCTATCTATTTTTAAAACAAAAGCAGTTTCTTTAGCACTCAATATCAGAGGATCTATCGAACCGACTTTAATTCTTTTTTAACAACTGATATTTTCTGGATGAGTTAAAGGTTAATAAAACTGTTACCTTAGCAACATTGTTCATTTATTATTTAAAACTGTTATTTTAAAAATATTTCGTTTGAGAGGAGGGCAGAACTCACTATCAACATATCTCCACGTTCGATGTCCATCTCTTTAGGCACTAGACCAGATGAATCACACAAAGAAAGACTGGCACAAGGAACTATTGAAGTTTTTATTATGAAGAAATAAAAAAAAAGAGTCAGGATGCCCTTGTATGCCATATTTTAATTTAGAATTATATAAAGAGGATAAAATCAGATGTTATATCCAATTTTCATTATACTTTATAGTAGAAAATTGCAAAGATTACATCAGATTTTTACCTCTTACAAATGAAATTCTAAATTGAAATGTTGCATTCAAGGATTTACTGGCTCATTTTTTACTTTCCCTACCATAATTTGGTTTGTTTGAATAAAGTGATTAGGCCCCTTGTCGGGGGATGACTCTCCACAGATCGCAGTTCATGTGAGCCTGTGATCCCCTTTTGGGGGGATAGTGTTCGTTGCCTGCTTCCAGGTCTGCTTGGTCGTTGGATTTGTAGTGGTCAAGGGACGATAGCCGGTGACCAGTGGGCCCCGATGATGATAGGTGCCGCTGCCTAATGGTTCGACAGCGACCTAGTGTCCCAAGAGAGCTATAGTAAGGAATTTGATTCTCTCCCGCATGCCTTCGGGTGGATCGGATTTCCTTTTAGAGTTTTCCAACCATACAGCTCCTATGAGATTCTTCTGAAAAAGGTAAAACTATTTAGAACTTTTACCACATGCAGGTTTTAATTAGACATGATATGTTCCGTGAATACCAGCATAGATTTTTCAATAAATCTAACATTTATCCCTGAGGAGACGCTATTTGAAGCATAATGCATTGCATTTATAAATACACCTTATTGAGCTATATTAGGAGTAAGAAATTTCCAAAAAACTACTTAAATATGAATTTGTTGTTTCTCTTCAATCATCCCACTAAAGAAAAATGTGCGAAATCATAGCTCGGCTGTTGGAGAGGGATATGTCAATGAAAAGAATAAAATCAACCCTATTACTCTAGAACTAACCGTTCTCGAGATATTTTAATGTTTTGCATTTTTTCTACGTCAGCTCTGAAAATATGTCCAGTTACCAAATGAAAACAAAAATTGAATTAAAAGTGAAAATTTAGTGCAATTTTAAATAATTATACGTGTTATTTTGTGCAATTAAACTCAATTCAGTGATTTATTTAAGAAATGATGTTAAAATGAATTTGAGTCTGTAGAGAAAGTTATGTGCTGCCCACATCAGTTTTTATTTTAACTGTAATACATGGAAACATATAGGGAAAGTATTGGAATCATGTCGAAAATCGCAACTCAAGTTTTCGAAGGATCTATACATTTTGGCACCTTTAGAACACAAAAAAAACTATTTTATCGTGGCGTCTGTGTGTGTATGTGTCTGTGTGTTTGCGTGTGTGCGTGTGTGTGTGTGTGCAGAGTTTATATCCACTCTAGCTCAGATACTAATTGACCACATTTCATAAAATTTTATAAGTAAGTCGCTTGTGGGTTACCCTGGTGCTGAGTTTAATTGGACAACAAAAAATACGCCTAATTATTTGAAATTTCACTGATTGTACGTTCGTTTCTAATTCAGTTTTCTTTGCTAGATTTGATATCTGGACATATTTTCTAAGGCGGCGTAGCAAAACTGCAAAATATCTAAAATATCTCAAGAACCGTTATGTCTAGAATACTGGGGCTGGTCTTATTCTGTTCATATTCAAACATTAGATAGGAAACAAGCATTTAATTGATGCATTTCAGTATAAGTATAACTTTATTTTAGATTTTGACGATTTTTGCGGCACATTTTGAAAAAAAAGCTTAGTTCTTTTTTTTCCGAATCTCATCAAAATTTTATCAGCACCAGGGTAACTGACAAGCGAGCTATTTACCAAATTTTGCGAAATTTGATCAATTAGTTTTTAAGCTAAAGTGGATACATGCGATTTTTCTAGGCCATTTGGCAAAAAAAAGTAGGTTCTTTTATCCTGAATCATACCAAAGTGTAATGAGCACCAGGGTAACCCACAAATGACTGAACAGTAAATATTTTGATATTGGGTCAATTTGTTTTTGAAGTAAAGGGGATACATACATTACAACATTACACACACACACACAGGTGTCACGCTAAAAATGGTTTTTCTTTCTCAGTTCTAGAGGTCCCAAAATGTGTAGATCCGTCGAAAACTCTTGCTATTTTCGACACGATTTCAATACTTTTCTTATTTTCCTATACATTACTATGTATTGTAGGGAAAGTAGAAACGTATCCTGCGTCTTCAATGAATTCATTTATTATTATTTTTTTAAAGCCGATATGACTAATAATGAATAATTGAATCAATGCTGTAAATTGTGGACAACACCGGTTATAAAGTAACTTTTTATAAATCTGACTTTTGCGAGTTTCTGTAGAAACCTGACGTCCACTGTTCTCGGTGACGAAAAGTTCCGTCTCTTACCTTCGAAATCCGTCGACACTTTTATTTTGTATTATATGTTGCTCTTAACGATATATTTTTAGTTTTATTACATTAGCAGTAGTTTAAGCTAGTCGGATTTGAACCAACCCGTACCCGAACAAAGAAAATTGCCGACCAGGCACCTGCTCCGAACCTGCAACAGAAAATACTGTCGATACGTAACATTATCTCAACCCGCAGCGAATATCCGACCCGTGACCCACAATCGAATTGTGTTTTAAAATGTTATTTAGTAGGTTTTAAAAATCTCTAACGAGGTGGAATTGCGTTTTTAAATTATGTTAAGTAGGTTTTAAAAATCTCTAACGAGGTGAAATTGTGTTTTAAAATACTATTCAGTAGGTTTTTAAAATCTGTAACCAGGTGGAATTATGTTTAAAAGTTCTATTCAGTAAGATATTTTAAGTAGGATATTTTATTTCAGTAGTATAATTCTATTCTTTCATATCTTAAAAATCTCTGACGAGGTCGAATTGTGTTTTAAAATTCTATTCAGTAAGTTTTAAATCTCTAATCTTACAATTTTCTGGTGCTCCCTCTTGATAGTCGATGTACCAAATTTCATACCTATGGGAGTGAGTCGCTTAGATTTTCCGCTACGTAACCAACAAACAGACATAGAAGCATCTTTTATTATTATAGATATTTCTATTTCACTGCCATAATGATTTTAATAGAAAGTTTTAAATTTTAAATTTAATGAAGTCTAAAATATGTCTAAATGTCCAACATGTATTTTTCTTTAAAAAATTATTTCATGCATCTGAAGGATTCATCAAATGTAAGTGCTTTAACATTTTGATCTCTTTAATTGTATAAATATCTTTCATATATACTGCACTGAATTTGTCAACTTAAGAAAAGACTACAGTTCCAATAGTTCAACGGATAGAACGTTAACTAACCAGCAGAAATCCATAGTTGGAATCCTGGCTGGACATATAAGTTCTTTTTAATGTCACTAGAGCACCTTAGCCATGCAGGTTGGATTTGGTAGATCACTGAGATCTGAAAAATGTCCAATTTCGACTTTTTTCAAGACACTATGATTAATGGCAGTAATTTTTGATTCAGCAGAGAAACAAACTGCAAGATTCAATCTTGTACATAAAAACAGGAGAATGGTGAGGTCGTACATATCTGAAATATTACTCCGATCTAAAATATAAAAGATGATATTTTAGATCCACTTCAACTGTAGAAGATAAGGTTACCGTCCGATTTTCTCAATGAATTTAGCGTAGACTGGCCAGGCGGAGATCCTTGATTCATATCTTTGTAAAGGTATCACTGTCCCGGACGGGAATTGAACCGCAGATATTCAAATTGGCCAGCTGGTGCTCTGCTAAAATACACCTCTCCTCGTTGAATCTCCCAACACTGCCCTTCTTGAAGTCAAATTCACATGCAACTACCAGTCTAAATGGCCACCTTCGTATTCTCTGTTTTTTTTTCACTGTCTTTAATCTATCTTGTGTGGTCATCGTGATGTTAAAACTGCCACCATAATTCGCAGGGTGAACTGTAAATTTGTAACTAGGTCTTTTGCCGATTCCGTCATCATTGCATGTAACCTGCAGGGTTAATTTGTTCGAGCACTATTGTAAATGTCCCACTGTTCCAGCCGGGGATGGAACTGAGGGTCTTTAAACTATCCAGCCGATGTTCTAACCATTAAGCTACTAGAACATAATTCAAACATCTATTCGTTAGAGAGAATCCTATATCTTCTTAAAAAATATTTTCACATTAACTTTAAGATGTATATTTCTATTTGTCTTTGAAATCGTGTACTACAACTGTTGAAATTTTAGTATTTTTTTATACAAAAAGAAAATAGTCTACGAAATACTAACTTTACCAAAGGTATTTCGAAACTTGCTTCTTAAAAATATCTATTATTAATACCATAATTTTGAATAACGCTTTTTCCTTACCACTTTTAAAAACAATATAAAATGATCGTAAAATGATAATTTTAGTCGTACCACAAATATTATGTATCTATATCTCAAATTTACAGAATTCCTGGAAAAGTCCTTATGCATCTCTTAGACTTTCAATTAAAATGTTATGGAGCTGCAAAAGCAGGGGCTACTTTTAGGAAAGTGATTACACTCTATCAATTGATAGAGATTAAAGCAACCCATGCGTCGGATAGAAGTTAGAAATCTTATCTCAAAAATGAAGTAAGATAGGGGGGAAATGGATTTCAATTACAAAAGCGGTACAGTCCCCTCTGCATATATACCTCCTCTAAAAATTTAACAACTTTTTCTATTCCAAAAGATTCCTTTTGTACCCACCTCACCCCCTTACTTTTCCTTAATTTTCTATCTATTACTTCAAGCACTAAACACTTCATTCAAAGCATGAGAAAATATGTAAAAACGTTCCTTCTGATTTACTTTCTACGTTCTTCTTTTGCAAGTCAGAAATAAAATGTATTTAAAAGAAAATGTCAATAAGCCTAAAATTAGTCTTTTTTCCTAAAATTCGAAATTATAATCCTTATTCTATTTATTTTCCAAATTTCTTATTTTCTTATTCTCACCTTTAAATTTTTTCCCTTTTCAGAAAATAATATTTTAATCTTCCCTGTATTTTTCCCGATATTTTTTTGGCGAAAAAAATATCGTAATTCTTTGATATACAGATGGAAATATATATAAGTTTGTATATAATTTTTAATTTCTTTTCCTTGTAGGACGAGTCCCGTCGAGGTCACAACCTGATCGCACTGACAGAATTCGCCATTGCCCTCATGGCCCTTCTTGATCAGATTAACAGAGAATCCTTCCAGAGGTTCAGGCTGAGGGTCGGTAAGTTTAAGGCTCCTTTATACTGAGTGGTCAAATTTTATTTTGACCACCAGGCCATTCTATACAAAGTATGCTAACACTATACCCTTAAATTGATATAAGAATAAAAATATGAAGGCATTTTGAGATTAAAGAAGTGTATTACTAAAATAGAATAATGGTTAAAATGTACACGATCTGATGAACTTTGAACATGAAATCATCGTGAGTGCTGGAATCATCAAATCAGGGTTGCGAGCATTAGCAAAGTAGCTACACTTGAGAATTGTTCCAAGACAGCTGTTGTTAGAGTTTTCAAAGATTAATCCCTCAGGTAAAAATCGGATCTGAGCGAAAGGCGTGTGGTCATCAACGTCTACTAGACAACGTATTGGTCTCCCAACTCTTAAGATGAGCAAAGAGTTGTAAGACTTATTCAGTCCAACAGAAGGGCAATCCTTTGTCAAATTACAGATAACCTCAATCAAGACTACATCAAATGGCTTCTTAATAACCGTATAACATAGTATGAGCTACAGAATCAGAAGTATTAACCAGGTGTGCTTAATAATTGGGGCTCTTGGTGTATGCGGGCAACAAACGACATTATTAGGTATATTCCGAAGCGCTTGGCAAAAAAAATGGAATTTTTTTTAACAATTAATGATCTCAATGAATAAAACTACTGCATGTAAGAAAATAACTTCGAAACATCCTTAAAGAAAGCAGACATATGTCATTTTGGTATCACCTAACTGGCATATGCCTGCTTTCTTCCAGGTAGTTTTGTAAGTTATTTTAATTAATAATCCATCTATTTTTCTCTTATTTACATCTTGTAATTTTTTTTCAATAGCCTAATTTCTTCTTATCTCGTAAAATAGAGGATCATTAAAGACTTCTTACGCGAATGATTAGAGCCATTCATTGTTGAACATTCACCCATTTTCAGTTCATTTCATGTTCACATTTCTGAGTTATAAACTCAATGATTGTAGAGAGGTCTTTTTCACGCGTTTTTAGTCAATTTAATACGTACTTCTGATTTTATTTTTTATAGGTATATTTCATGGGTATAATTAATGCACTAATACAGTAATCTGATTAATTTAAGAATTATGACTCTCAAATCGTCTGTAGGTCCAACAAATTCTGTAGATGGATGACCATTTTAGAACACGTGCATTTTCTGAAATATATAATGCATGTAGTAAAAGTGTTGGGATCCAGAATTCTGTCTTATAATTTGTATCTCCTAATACGAATGGACCATTTTTAAAAAGATATCTGTTAACCCAATATCCATTAAACAAATGGAGCGATTCAAATTACATTCCAAAATAAAACATTAAAAGCTCTAAGCGCGAAACGTCCAAAGTTCTAGTTAAAATTAATAGAAACCTCCAAATCAACCTTTTTTTAACATTTTCTAAATCACAAAGTTTAGTGTTAAAAACTTCGTTTTCAACAGAAATGCCACATAGATTCAAACATCTGCTGTTAAATTCTTCAACTGCTTTATAATCTTGTTGTTTTACTTTCCAATGTGTTTTTATTTGTATTTCAGGAATCAACAGTGGCCCTGTGATTGCGGGTGTGGTAGGTGCACAAAAGCCACAGTATGATATTTGGGGAAACACAGTCAATGTTGCAAGCAGAATGGACAGTTGTGGAATTATAGGGAAAATACAGGTGAAACTATTAGTTCTTTTATATCTATATGGTAGCCCGCACTGACTTACAGCCTTCAGGAATAGTAGGTGACGCCACTGTGAGTAGAAAAACAATCACAGTTTTCCATTACATGACTTTTACGGAAATGTTAGCGTCGAAAGCTTTCTGACATCATATCCGTTAAATACATTACACAGCAAGATAATTATTGGTCAAGCAATTATGGTAACAAATTAATTTTGAGAAGGAACTGCAATCATTAATGGGACGAATCAATGTCAGCTAGGGATGCCGACATTTTAGAATTTTACCTTGTCCATCTCGACAATAACAATGTCTAAACCTAGTCCGAGTCCGAAAACATCTTGCAATTTGAAGCATGGCTCCCTACCTGAAATTCTTTGAAGCTCTGCCCAAATTTTCGGGGAGGGGGTGGTATTTAATCCAGATTATAAAATCATAAATTACGTGCTCAGAGTTATGTACGAGAGTTTATTATAATCTTTTCTCGCCGCGTTGTTGAAGATAAGAATATATAACAAGGTCTCCGCGCTTGTTATACTATATTTTGCTTTAATATCCATCTCATTTAGCTCAGCAGGGTCCGGTCCCGATCCAACTCGTAACTTTCAGGATGAATGTGGCACTACGGCCATATTAGCAGATAAAGATAAGTGATTAATAAGTAATTCTTCATTAAGCTAATAAATTTTATTGCAGTTTATGTACATATTTTAAAAAAAAAATTATACCTCGAACACACGAGTAAGTTGTGTATAGTACAGTAGTTTGCTCTTTTGTATACTTTTGATAATGCGAAATCATAATTGAACAAATAGTAGAAGTATATAAAGAACTGGCTGTATATACCGATAAAAATTGTTCTGAGGCATCAAAGTGTTGAAATCCACTAGATTAAGTTAATAGTTTTACCAACTGATCTTTGTCAAGTATTTTACATGCATAACAGTCGTAAGCTAATCAAATATCCTTCTATTCCTCTCCAGGTGACAGAGGACACTGCCAAAGCCTTGATGGAACACAACTACGACTGCGAATGCCGAGGTACGATATACGTGAAAGGTAAAGGCAACTTGACCACATACTTCGTGAAGACACAGTTCGACAACAGAGACTGTTCCTAGCAAGATCTGCTTTCAGAAACGGAGCTGAGATTCATCGTGCTCAAGTGATGAGGCCACGTTCTTTAAACTAGGCTTCCCGCCACCGTAGCAACGTCAAGTGCACAAACAACACAGGATTTATATGAAGTGTGACGGATCTATGACAAAGATTGCAAGTCCTCTAATTTGTCATCCAGCAAATATGCAAAATTCTCGTCTAGTCTACATATGGCACATCAGACGCAAAGTATATTTCTCCTTGTAGTATCTGTAGTTGTATTGAAATGCAATTTGCATGGATAAAAACAAGTGCTGTCCAACTCCTATAAGCTACTCATGTCGTATTTTTTTCTTGATTTCATCTAAGAGATGTTAAAAATATTATGATTAAAGTATAATTAAGTATTGTTTCCCAAAATATCTATTGTGAAAATAAATATGTTTTCTACAAGAAACAAAAATGATTGCATTATTGGCTTTAAAAAGAATATCATTCTTCGTTTGGTTTGAAATTCTCATCATGAGACTATAACACTGGCCGCAAAGAGTTATGGATACAAAAATAAGTAGAAAATATTGTCCAAAGTTAAAGAATGACACTGATATACATTCAGAAAGATGTTCAGAAGACTTATCAAAAAGTCGATATTGTTTCGAAACGGTCAACATTTTAAGTAAACTACAAGCACTACTGTGTTTCTTTAACCCTACAATGCATATTTTTCAACTTTTCAACGCATCTTTAAAATCACGCACTTTTTCTTCAGTAGACAAAATTTGCATACTTCAGTACCATAGCTAATTTTAACCTATCCTATTATATCACCACATTTGAAAAGTGGAAATCACCACATTTGCAAAATTGAAGAATTTTAATTTACTTGTAATATCTCGTCTATACCAGAGATGATCATGTATTGAAATTGTTCTGTATAGCTAAAATGAAAATAAGATAGTTTGAAGTGAATATTTGATATCAATAATGACTATACGAAAAGCTTGTGAAGATGATAGATAGAACATTATAAATAAAACATTATAAATAAAACAGGAACTAAATTGATATAAAATGCCCCTTTTTCCCTATTCTATATATAAGTTAAGGAATTGAAAGAGAAATATATATACATACATAAAACCAATAAAAATACACATTATTGTTAAAGCAAATGCAAAAACGCAAAAAATGGAGCCCAAGACCTGCAATTGAAAGAACCACTGGATTGAAGACCACACCTATAATATGATCTTTATGTGAGGCCCCAATTCTTTTATAACTCGGTCCCATATGGTATTCAGCACAACCCGTATTAGATAGTCCCCAATGTGAATCCCCGATGATCCTAGCCCAGGGCCCCCAAAAATGTTAATCCTATATGCTTTTGGGTGTAGAACAGCCCAGTGGTTAGCTCGTGAGGATTGCACTCGGACGACCCGAGCTTGATTCCCAGCGCAGCTCAAACTGTCTCTGTATTCACGCGGAGTACAGGCACGTTAAATATGTGGGTTCGTATGTTCTTCCGAGAGGTTAGTGGCACGGGAGGGAAAGTACGGTCCCTGCGAATACCGCCCCCACTGGGTTCCGGTCAAAATTGGGTGGCACTACCCCGGCCGTCTTACACTTTCGGGTAGATCGGACGATCTAGGTTGAAGAAGAAGAGGAATCTTATATGCTTTGGACAAGATATCTTATATGCTTTTGACAAGATTATCCTATATGCTTTTGACAGGATCATCCTATATACTTTTGACAAAATTATCTTGACACGGATAATGAAAATTTTTACAGATATATTGTTTCAAATTTAATATTTAGCACTCTCGTTTCAAATTTGATGGAAGCGGATCCGACAACACTTCCTGAGGGTTCCCGTAAGTCAAAATTACAGTTAAACTATTCTATAATTTTATTATTTCTTTAAATATTATTATTTAATTATTAATTTTATTATTTCTTTAAATATGATTATTTTGCATAAATAAAATTTTGTAGAAATTTCAAATTTAATATACATACAGTTGAAAATTTGTGGCTCTCTCTCTGATATGTACTCAGATGGATTATTGGTGTATCCGACCTTGTTTTATGAATTCCTCTAAATTTAAATGAGAAAGGCATTGAACCTCCATATTTTTACAACCTATTTCTTGCATAAAAATATAATTGTTTATGTTTGCATACAGAATTCCTAGGAAAGTGCCAAAACACCCCAGAAACTTCAAAGATCCCTGAGTTACACATTAGCAGTACAGTCTGACCAGATGAGACACGGAGGTCCCGGATCCAGAACCTTTACAAACATCAGAGTCCCCCAAATTAAATATACGTCGAATTTTACTGAGGCGCAATCCCTCCTAAAATTGCAGTAATTTAGTTTTTAAAATATCTCTCTAAATTTCCAAAATAGAAAAAGTACTACACTTTTGGATAAACTGTAATATCTTACTGTTGGGGGTGCCCTGGTGCCCTTGTGGTTTAGGGTGGGGGACCAAGAGCCCCAATCGGGGTCTTTGTGGCGAAGTATTAAAACGTATCTTTGTCCAACTTCACGATTTTCACCAACTTCCCTACAGATTAACAAATTTTGATATTGAGGAAAAATAACAAAACAAACTAGAGATTTTTTTTAAAAAAACCGTACAACGCTGAAAAGCATTCGGTTTTTCGATTAGAATAAGTGTAACAAATTTCATATAATTCGAATGATTGTTTCCAGAAATATCGGACTTACTGAATAAAAAAAAGTAAATTGTCTATCTTGAGAAAAACCCGTAAAAATTACTAATCAATGACGTAATTTATGGTTAAAAACAAGTACATAGTAATGGCTCATTTGATTACAGTAAACGTAATTAAATATTTTATACGGAGGCGATTTCACTATTTTAGATTCTAAACGGGCAATATCTCAATTAGGTATGTGTTATCATTCTGTAATTGATCACATTCGTTTTTAAATAAAACATTACATATAAAATAGTCATTCGTTAAAAAAAATTTAACAAAATCATTGTCTACTAGTATTTAAACCTGACAAATACAGAGAAAATAACACTCGTATTAAAAAATGTTGAAACTTAATTTTCTTCTGAGTTTCATTTTCTTTAACAATGCAGAGCACTTAGCTTTAAAAATACTCATCTTAACCAAAAATTACTTAACTAAAAATTGGTTCAATTAGATTCTGAAGTCTATACTATAAGTGCAAAAATTTCTATATCACTGTAGTCTAAAAACTCTAGGTCAATGGTGGGGGATGAGGATACAAGAAGACACTACAATCCCACCCCCATTTTGAACACCCTAAGGGAGATATAGGAAATCCCACTTTGTTATGTTATGTTCCGTTGTCAATAGTATAAGTGTCCAAAAATTGAAGCAAAATTGTGTGCAAAACCTACTAGGTCATAGGAGGCTTCTGGGAGGGGTGTAAAAGGATTTTTTGAATACTCCCATATTTTCACCCCCAGGGGGGAATCGAAAATCCGTCTCCATTAAGTTCTGTTCTGTGGTCGATACTATAAGTGTACAGTGAAACCTGCTAAGGTGATCACCTTTGTAAGTTATCCACCTAAGTTGAACCCTTTGACAAAGATTCAATATAGCCTATATAAACAATGAAAAAAACCTTTTCTAACTGGATCACCTGCCTACTTTGTATGTTGACCACCTAATAGTTGATGCTTAGTACATTACAATCCCCTTCGTAAGTTGGTCATTTGTTCGTGTATGTCAATCTTTTACTATAATGCAAGAAGGATAGGCGCGTCATAAGACGGAATGATGTTGCAAAAGGTTTTCTAAGATCCGCTATCCATAAAGTTGCAAAATATTTCCTCCCAGCCACTCTTCGCTTATGCATGCGAGCCATACACCCCTCCCATTCAGTATTATTATTTATTATATACGACTCCCTATCAAAACACTCCTGCGTAGTCTATGCTCCCTTAGACACCCTTCCTCCCGGCCACTCAAACTGCTATTCGTACCCTAGGGTGAGTCGAGTACTCTGGGTTTCCCCCCCCCCCCCCCAATGAATTTATCAAGTATAATGCATCAAACTTTTTATTTAATAGCCTTAAGTTTTCAATGACTGGTCATACCATGGAGGTAAAAGGGACTAACTCTCTCTAACTTCATGGGTCATACCATTCAGATCAAACTAATCTATCTGTAAACCAATTTTAAATTCATTTTCTTGTTTAAAACTCGAATTTTAAGATAAAGGAGGAATAAAGTCTCTCCATGGTTTACATATTCAAATTCTGACTTTTATTTTAAATTAGGAAGACCTCTCAATATTAACTTTTCTATTCAGGTGAATCATGGGGATAAAAGAAAGGATGATCTCGTCACTAACTCTATCAGTTCAATGTAGTTTTCCACGTAATTCTTACTTTATATCCCATGCCCATGCAATTGTAACATGTCGTGGCAACGCTTTCGACCTAAGATATAAACCCTTTATTTCACCTCGATGAGCAACACAAACACGGATTGGGTGTTGCTTTTATTATATAAGGAGATGGACTCCATTATACATACAGGGTGATTCAAAACGATGAGTCAAAATTTTAAGGTGTGATAAAACAGACCTAAACAAGCACTTTTCGTCGTACAGTGCATGGTTGTAACGCACGGGGTTAAGCGCTAGAGGGCGCTGTCCAGAAAATGCATTAAGCGCCTGTTGTCGCAATCATCGTCAGTTCTACAGTGGATTTCAGAAGTAATGGATTGTTTCATAAATCAGGAGAAGGCCGACATGCATTTCATGTACGAAGCTTCGGACGAGAATGTGAGGAAAGCCCAAATCCGTATGTGGTTTCAACACGATGGAGCGCCACCCCGTTTCAGCGTGGCTGTGCGAAACGCCTTAGATGCAACATTCCCAGGCTGATGGATTGGTCAGGGTGGTCCCATCACTTGGCCGTCACGGTTGCCCGATCTCTCATGTCTGGACTTTTTCATATGGGTCCAAATGAAAGCCTCATCTACAATAGCCCAGTCGATTCCGTTGAGGACCTTGTTGCCAGGATTTCTGGTCTGCCGTTGTACGAGAAATGCATGGTGTTTTCGCTAATATACGACGGTCATTACGCTGCAGGTATGAGATCTGCATTCATGTCGGCGATCGCTGTTTTAAGCAGTTTCCATAAGTTATCCAGCACAATTTGTTTTGTAATTTCTTCAGTTTCTTGTTTTGAGCAGTTTCTGTAAGTTATTCGTTAAATTGTGTTCTGAAATTTCTTCACTTTCTTCATACCACTTCTGTCATTCTTGTGTTCCATCATTTCATGTAACAGTACGCGTTAACCCCTAGAGCTTAACCGCTTCAGTTGCGACCATGCATTCATTGTATGACGAAAAGTGCTTGTTTGGGTGTGTTCTAACACGTCTTAAAAGTTTTGCCCCATCGTTTTGAATCACCCTGTATATAATATTTAATAAATTAATTAATTATATAGTTAATTATCATAATTATTTACCATATATTATTATAGATACATATAGGTATGGTTATTAAATGGCAAGTTGGGTAATGATAGAATTTACACCTTTATAAGTTGTCTACCTGTTTAAGTTGACCAAAAAAATAATAGCACTGTTGGTGGTCAATTCGCTGCTCAAATATTTATCATTCTAGGTCACCAGGGGGGTTTTGGAGGAGCTGGAGAAAAATAGGCACGTAAGACAATTAGTATATAGATACTGATTTTAGGATTTTTGAAATAAATATTCAAAAAATTAAAGACCTTCCCCTCATTCGAGTTACCCTTAAATCAATAGGCCTCTGACATTTATTCATCGAAATAATAATACCAAATTTCATTCAATTTGTACGGGAGCTACAACGATCTATGCGTTAAAGTAACATTTACGATATATCAAGAATGACTTGTGATGATTCTTAAATGATACCATTCACTTTTAAATAGAAATGTACATGTATACCATGGTTCTTTTTATAACAATAATACACATAATTAATAAACATAACATAACAAACATAATTAATGTTTTATATTTTCTTAATTAAAAAAATATTCAAAAAATTGCGGCTTTCCCCTGGACCAAACTTTCTGAAAATCAATAGGCCGCTTGAGGTTACGGTTTGCAATAATTGTACCAAATTTCAATTTATTGTCTCACTTTGTCCAAGAATTATCGTTTTCCGTAGACTGACAGACAGACACGCAGGCATTATTGAAACAATGGTTGAATCAGGTGTGCTCAACAAATGTAAATTGCTCAAAATTCGAGGTCGGGTTTTTTTTTTTTACCCCATTACAATCAATACTTTCCCTTTCCATATACTATGTATCGGGGAAGTAAAAATAAGGCACATCACGAGAAACATGTACCAAAGTTTTCGTTTCTGCATTTAATTAGAAGATTAGTAAAAATTTCAAGTTTTCTTTATTTGGAAAACTAGATTTCCTCCGTCTTATTTTCTGCGCATAGTAATTTATGAAGTATAATTTTCCCTACCTACTTAGTATAATGATGGGAAAGTATTGGGAAGGAGAAGAAAATTCGAATTCGAGTTTTCGGCAGTACATCAAGTGTTTTAAGCATTCCTGAACTTGAATAGGACGTTTTAGAGGTGATATATGTATGTGTGTGTGTGTGCGTGTATGTATGCATGTATCTTATTACGTGTGTTAGTTTGTGTCCGTGAGTCTATACACGCAATATCTCACGAACGAGTGAAACGTTTCGAAAATAATTTGGTAAGATTATTATAATTAGTAAATATTGGAACCCTATTAATTGTAAAAGCAATGGAATGTTCGAAAGACCCTCCTAAATTTTGAATGAATTTTTGAAAAAGTCATTAAAAATCAGTTCCTTCAAGAATGATGAACAAATAATCATTTCAGGCGTAATTTTTATTTGAAAACAATGGATGCAAACTTTAGAATGCTAGCATGTACCGTTTTTTGGGATAGTGCACGATTTATGAATGAATATTGAAAAAATTATTAAAAAATAACGACCTCCTACACTCTTTAATAAATAATTATTTCATAAGTAATGTTTCACCATAAAACGAATGATATAAACTTTAGAACGCTATCATGAAAGGTTCTTGGGACATTGCACACTTTTCAAATACATTTATTAAAAAAAATTACATGAAATTTAAAAGTGGTAATTAGTACAATGTATTCAGTTCTCATATGCAATATTATGCAACAACTCTGTTAACATCATTCTCGTGGATTTAGTTCGTTACATTCACTTGAAACTATACATTTTATATTAGTTTTGTATTTTGACGCCCAAGAATCGCCAATAGTAATTTATTTCACGGAATACTAATTAAATACCAATTGCATTTTGATAAGGATTTTGCACGTGAGTATGAATAAACCATTCTGAACAATTAAATTGCCATACACGTCTAATTTCCATTTAAGTGGTGTTAATTCAATACCAAAAACATTTTGCCGTGGATCTTTCACATCATAAATTCGAAGCAAAACGTCATTGCATTATGTAAGGAAAGCCGAGTGCTGCCAACATCAGAGTTTTTTAATCAGTACAATTAATCACGGAACTCTTAACGAACAGAAAAGAATGACATCCTTGCTGGCCAAATTATTCTCTTAAATATTTTATGGAGCTATCAGTTGGACAGCAGCATCCCTGTATTTTATACATGCAATATATTGTTCTCTGTTCTAAACTGTGTTTCATAAATATGCGTTCTATGCGCAATATTGCATAAACTTCAAATGAAGTTTAAAGATACATAGTGCAATAATTATACTGAATATGTGCAGCTCTAAGTGTTTATGCAAAATATTTATTTCATTCATTTGTCTAGCATAGCAAGTTAACCATATTTTGATGTTTGTAAACATATATACACCTACTGTGAATACTAAAGTATAAGTCACCCCCCCCCCCAACTCAAACCGAACTGTTTAAAAAAAAGAATATATTTGCAATAAATTTCAAACAACATCAATAGGTTTGATAAACAGCAATTTTTCAATAAAAAATTGTAAATTTACTTTTATTACATCAATATTTCACTTTTTGTTTCAATTTGAATGTACATATGCCTCCTAAAATCCTTCCAATATCAAAATTCTCCGGTTTTGGAATATTCTTTCCAGTAGTGGACTTATGTTTTTGACTTTCACATTTTGTGAATTCTTCCCGTATATTAACCACCAATTTGCAACCGACATTTCTCGACTTATACGGTAGAATATACGATATGTTTCACACAGCTGGTGTCAATTTTAGCTTGCATTTATAAAAACAAATTAAAAAATGGAAATAATTCGCAATTCAAATAAGTTGAAATTTGAACCCTAAACTACAATTTATTCTTTGTCACTTCCATTTTTAATTTAAATTTTCAAAAAAGAATTGTTCATCAGTCAAATATTTCATTATTCTGTAATATAAATATTATCAATATATAATAAAATTTGTCATATAAAAAATTTTATATGTATCAGTGACCACAGTTATAAAATGAAATCTATCCTATTTTTACACATAGAGTTTTATAGACGAGCAAAAATTTGTGAATGTTTAGATAAAAAATTACTTATTCTCTATGTATAAGATTGCTCTATGTTCAATGTAAGAAGCTAGTGTATTTCATAAACAATTTTAATCTGTGTATACAAATGTAAAATGTTTGTTTCAGCTTGCTGTTATTTTGTATATATATTGAACTGAATCATAACAAATACAAATGTTCTTTAAATAAACACAAATGATAAGATGAACATTGAAATGTATATCAGCAAAACATGCAATATAAAACATTGTAGCCAATTTTCAAAGCTTAAACCCATAACTGTTCAAAGTAATTTGATATTGGTAAATGCATTGTTTGCAGATGTGGCATTTATGTAACTGGTGTATTAACAGCATTTAAAATTTAGCCTTTTACATTGATAAATTTCATCTATCGTCCGCATGTATGAAGATTATTTAATTTCTATTATTTTAATTATTTTTAAATTTCTGGTATTTGAGGCAATTTAGCTGTTTTTATGCTGCACCTGGTGGATTGAATATTAATTTTTAAAATAACTAAAATAGAAGAAAGCAAGTTGTCTACGTTAAAATATATCTATATATGAAAGCAAGATTTTAAATATTTTTTCGTAAACCGCTAATTGTTGCGACGAATGTCACATGAGCAACGATTTATTAACCGATATACAGAGACTGTGTGATACACCTTTTTCAGAAGCGGAATTTCAGGAAAATTCAAAGTATTTTTAAAAACATATTAATTATGACATTTTAAACTTATTACTACATTTACAGGAATATTACAGTATATAGAAATATGTATTTGAAAGAGAGATATATAAATATGTATTTAAAAGAGATGAGTGATTAGGTTTGGATTCTCTCATGTCTTTCAAATTAATATTTTTATAATTATGTAAAAATCGTAGTTGTTAAATTGTTCTTATTTATATAACTGCTTAAAATGTGTGCCGAAATCTAACATTTTAATACAAAGAGTAGTATGTGAGTAAAGATATGTATTTATAAAGAGCATATAATTAAAGGCGGTGACTTCTTAACAAAATTAATCGTTACCAGCAGGAACACCCATCATTTTTATTGTTGCCAATATGAGTAAAGTGTTATTCAGAAAATTTATAAATGAAATTGAATATTTCAAATGTATATTTATAATTTTTGTTAAAATTTTAAATATTTTAGATAAATTAATGTTAAATGACGCCAAAATAAATTTAGATAATCATTTATATTTTAAAACATTATATTTACTTTCAGAAATTAAAAATAATTGTAGACAAATGTATTTAGCATTTCAAATATTTGATGCATTTGAACGTAAACAATGCGGTTTCTTATTTAAATATTTATATTTATAAAACAAATAGCTCAACTTCTGTCTAAATTAGCTGAAAATAAAACCCTCAGTTAGTAAATCGCATAAAACAAATATTTAAAATCAGCTTGGCCAACTAAGTCAGCTTATTGTGAACTTGATTCCGATGCAAAAAGGAACTTTTTCAGAAAAACTATGCAATCGTGCAAATGTAATTATTTATAAATGCAGACCCTGAATGCGTCGGTAATTAAAATATTTGAATATTTAAGATATATTTGGGGCCACACTTTCAGCGTTTAGGCTGCCGACAACGATTAGTTTTGTCAATGAGGAAGTGCGTAAAATAAATTGTTTCACTTGTTTATTCTATTTAAACAATCATTCCTATCCATTAAACAGTTCATTTAACATATTTAAAATAGCTGCTTATGGAACCATTGCCACATACTTTAGAAAAATTGCACATTTGTATGAAAAACTGATGTCAGCAGATAAACTATTTTTGATAGAAACATTAAACTTAATAAAGTAGATTAAATTTAAGACACAAACTAAACTTTTCACTCTAATAAAATTATTTTTAAATTTAGAGACAATCAATACAAAGATAGAGGATATTTTTATTGGTACCTTCATTTAAAAATTCATTCGAAAAATCTCTGACAAAAATGATCAAGTAGTTAAATATTCTTAGGTGATTTGCAAGAATTGATGCCAATACCAGAGTATCTAAACTGTACCATATCAATTATTGCTAAATTATATAAGAGTAGTGTAGATGAACTTCGGCAGAATGAATTAAATATTCTTCTGAAATTGAAAAATGCGGTTTTAATAAAAAAGTTTTATCTCTTTTTTTATTTTATTATATTTATAATTCTAGTTTTCTATACTTAACACTTTTGCCGTTGGACAGAAATCCTATGAAACATTTATTTTCATGCACTGCTCTTTATAATGCAAAACTAAAAACATAAACTGTAAAATAAAAACTTCATTAGCACAGAATGATTAAAAGTATCAATCAGTTTCTAGGGTAAAACAGCTTTCTTCCTCAGAATAAAAGAATATCAGTCCCTTGAACCGTACCAATCCTAGATCACATGGATTTAAAAAAACACACAGAATCAGATTCGCCAACGGCCCTACCGTGCTGAAAACACCGATTCTCGTTAGATCACCGAAGTCAAGCAGCATCGGGCGCGGTTAGTACTTGGGTAGGTGACCACCTGGGAACACCACGTGCTATTGGCACATTTCGGGCGCGGTAGCCCGGTGGTTTGCGCGCTGGATTTGCACGCTGCCACAACTGCCGCCGTATTCATGCAGAGTACGATCACGTTAAACATGTGGGTCCGTAAGTCCCTCCGAGAGGTTGGTGGTAGGGGAAGGAGAGTACGGTCCCTGTGGATTCCTCCCCCACTGGGTTCCGGTCTAAATTGGGTGGCACTTCCCGGCCGTCCAAACCCGGGCCGTATGATATAACAACTACACGGCCGTCCCGGCCGTGTAGTTGTTATATCACAGTTACCTTACACCTTTCTGGTAGGTCGGACGGTCTGGGTCTCAACAACAACAGAATCAGATTCGTATTTTTCGCCTCGGTTTATTTGTAATTATTATTTTCTCGGATTGGCAACGAGTTTCTTCCTGGGTCACATCAGCATTTTTCCCATAAATTAAATTTCCCTACCTATTCTATAGTGACAGCTTAGTCTCACTTTCCCTGATGAAGAAAGTTTATTTTTGCTTTTGAAACCGATTGATGTATTTAATCAACTGTTGATTCTGTTACAAATGGGGTGTTTTTATTTTCAGAAAATTTTTAAGATTTCACTAATTTTTTTTCTTCCCTATTTTGGCATTTAATTATGAAGTACAATATACTGATCAAATGATTCATGTGAGAAACGTATAATTTTGTTGAAACAAATCAGGTTAAAAAAACTGAACCAATGAAGATGAAACCAACTTTCCAAGTTTCTCTGCCGCAGTTCAGCTAAACGTTTTATAATGCATACGCTATCTGTGATTATTGTGGGTTTAGCATTTCAATAGATTTATAAATGTTATTCCATTTTCAAAAATGTCAATGTTTAAACTATTTTTATCCATGTACATTTTGTCAGATATATTTAAATCTATATCTTATGCAAAACACTTTTAAAATTATTTTCAAAATTTCAATACTATAACAAAGTATCGGTTATGTAAAATAATAGTGAGCGAAATGTTCACTATTATTCCGATATATAAAAGAGAAATATTTTATACCAGTCAATTATTTCTGAAATAAAATGATAGATTACATATTGACATTCTTCTAGTAATTGTAGTTGTTATATCACAAATATTTTTTAAGTTTATTAACAATGGATTTAATAAAAAATTACCACTTAATATAAAATATTTTAATGTAAAAAAATTCAAATCTGAAAGATACTGGATTTGTTTAGTAATATAATTTTATTGACAGTGTTCATATTTTATTTATATTAAATGCCTGTAACTACTTTTAAGTAAATGTTAAATCTCATTTCATCTCCTCCAGAAATTTTTAAAAGGCAAACTGTTTTTAAAAAAATAAAGATAAAAAGCTAGTTCATTAATAATTAAATACAAGTTCACTCATGCTTACTGATCGGGCAGAGGTCGGATTTAATTCGAACCTGTACGATACAGAATACTATATTAGTCTGTGCTGTACGACTTGCCTTTCAAGCGCAACGAGTATTTGTAGTACTTCCGTACAGATGATGGATACTGAGCTTCTGGTACAAGAATGAAAGTCAACCAGGGCGACAGAAAAAAAACACCTTTATTTATAATAAAAAATTGTTATACGTATTCACAATAAAAAAGTGGATAATTTAAAATCACGAAAATAATATTGTTTATTTGTGATATTTCATAAATTATTTTTTCATAAAATGAGCTGGCTTGTTTTGGCACTCTGGACAATAATGTGTTCCACGGCGTTTTATATTTCTTGTGCAGCCAAACCAAGAGTGTGCAGCCAAACCAACTTCGTAAAATTGTATCTAGATACAATATACTAGGTACTTTTAGATTCTAAATGTACAAGATACTTTTTCAAAAATATCACCTGTACTCGATACAAGATACTTCATGAAACCGTATTTGGATGCAATATACTATAAATACTTTTAGAAGAAGCCTGATATATAAGATACTTCATTAAAATGTTGACTAATAAAAAGATACAGAAATTGTAAATTGCGTTTATCAATATAGTAGAACATTGTATTTAGAGTACATGTTGATGTCTTTAATGTGGTGTTTATGTTCCATTAACATTTTTCTTATGCTAAGTTTTAATTTAATATTATTCGTTTAATGTTAATTATCCATTTTGGTAAACAGTGAATGGAAGCATTTTATTAAATTATAGTATTATATTACACCATACTTGTTATTATTTTCTGTTTTGGTTTTTTAAGAAAATAGAAACCATATGGTATAGTTATTATATTATACCACACTGATTATTTTTTTTTCTAAAGCAGTGAATCACATGCTTCGGAGCAAAATTTAATCAGAGGAAAAAACGTACATTACTGGGGATTGGCAATTCTGATACTGTAAACTTCGTCATATTCTGAAAACTGAAAATTTGAATGCTATTTTCTAAAGTTACTTCCTAAATGACATAATAAGGCACTGCATTTTCCTTCGAGTCCGAGTTGAAAAATATCGAATATTGGAAAAAAGAAAAAGATACGTGATGCATTTGTAAAAAGTATCTCATTACAGGACCCACGATATATTTAACCTTTTGCTTACGGGTGGGACAGCCTCAATCCCAAACGAAGAACCTCTCAAAAGGACATGTATTTGACATAATTCGATAATTTTTTTGAAAAATATGCAATATCTCGAGAACGGTTTATGTTAGCGTTCTAAAATTTATGTCAATCGTTTTCTAATGAAAAATTACATAAGAAATGTCTATTTGCGTAACTTTATGAGAGGTTTTGATTTTTTGACGATTTTTTCAAAATTTCACTCGAAAATTTAGGGGGATTCTGAACATTCGATTGCGTATAAAAACAATAGGTTTCCAGTGTTTACGGATTGCAATTTTTGTACCAAATTTCGCTCGAATCAATCCATTCGTTCGTCAATTATCGTCTCCACAGACTGACTAACGCACGCACACGCACACACACACACACACACACACACACAGACATCACCTCAAAAGTGTTCGATTCGTGATCAGGGATGCTTGAAACGTGCTCTCCCGTCGAAAACTCGAATTCGAATATTCGACCCCGTCACAATACTTTCCTTATACATTTTTGTATATAAGGAAAGTAATATAGTGCTTTAGAACAAGAGACGTTTTTTTTTTTTACAAAACTTGAAAAGTGAACAAAATATTGTTTAAGCCATCTAAAATAATATATAAACATTTCAAAATTTAAATTAATGAAAATTAAACAAAAACTTTTTAATTTAAAATATTTTAAAAGTAAACAAGATTTTATTCACATTTGATAGTAAAGGCAAAAGTTTTTAGAATTTAATTTCTTGAAATTAAGCAATATTTTTATTTAAAATATCGAAAACTAAACAATTATTTTTTTTTTAATTTAAACTAATAAAGAGTACACAAAATATTTTTGAAATTTTAACTATTGCAATGTAAATGAAAGATTTTAAAATTATTATTTAAAGGTATTTTCATATATTTCAATCATTTTCTGTTTTATTATTGTTTACGTTGTGCTTCGTCTTTGTCTCTGATGAAGAGAGAGAACAAAAATGCACTTTGGGAGAACAAAAATGCACCAAAATAACAACAGTTTTTAATTGAGAAAATGTCTTCTATTTTCTCCTGTTTATTATCAACGCTAATATATTTTTCTTAATCAAAATCTAAATTTCATTCAACTTTGATAATTTAATTAACTACGTTCCGAGCAATAGATCTGCAAATAACGACTTACGTCTGATGTCGATTAGTTTAACTATTTTTACACTGCCTTGTTAAAATGTATTAAGATGATCTTGAGTGTAACTGTGTTTCTACTATTTGTGCAATCACAAAAAATCTGTGTTTTCCATTATACTTTTAACAAAACTATCACACGTAAATATTGTCTTCATAAATGTTACTAACTCCACTCCTGTATAGTAAGTTCTTGTACAGAAATTGCCATGACGGTGCCTCAGTCAAAGGTTCACGAACTACTTCAATACTCCTTTAAAGATACTCTCACCGTTATATAAATTAATTGGCATCAAATAGAGTCGCCATGTAATTTTATAGGCTTGTGTTTTTGTGTGCAATGCTCTGTAGAAACATTTTGTACCATATCTTCAAGAGTCCTATCCAGTTTTCCACCAGTGTGTAGATCTTACGACCTTTCAAAAATCGCCCATTAACCAGACAGCAGAATGAAAAGAAATTATATTTGGGGAAGTGGGGAACCACATATTTAGTTACCAAACACCTCCTGCTCCCCCCCTCCCCCCGAAAACAAAAAGAGTTATTTTCTGACGACGCTATTATATATATGTAAAAATATAAAATGTTCTCTCCGAAAAAAGACACCCCCTCCAATTTTTACACATAGTGATAATATTTCTGGTAGGTCGAACGGTCTGAGTCTCAACAACAACAACAACATAGTGATAATAGTATTCTGGCATAATTTGAAATTTCTACTCCATCTAGAAAACTATCTCAACGACCCCTATATTTAATATGCAAAACTTTTCCAAACGTTTGTGCAAATATTCCTATAAAAAATTTTGTGATAAAAACAACAAATACTGTAAAGAACATGTTACCAGTACAGCCAGTGTTAAGTTAAGCGTTATGGCTAGAATCGTAGCAAAAATTGGATAAATTTCATAGATAGCCATTTTATAAGCAATTGCAAACTCATCCATTTTTTAATTAGATTTAGAAACTTTGGATGCTAAACGCATTGAAAAATGGCTAAATCTTCCCACAAAATGGCTAAATTGGCATTTGTACATACACAAATGAATTTAACAATCCATTTGTATATACATAAATTAATTTAACAATTCATTTGTATATACACAAATTTATTTATATACACAAATTAATGAATTTAACAATTCATTTGTGTATGTACAAATGACTTGCTAGAAATTAAAATATGTTGGAGCTTTAGATTAGTGGGGCGCAACCCTTGAATCGAGACGTCATTTGGGGTCGTGAAGTTTATTAAAGGGTCGCAGAAATTTTTTTGATGATAACACACAGGATTCGAAAAACTGTATTTTTTTCAACATATAGATTTAAGCTGAAACTTCACATTTGAACTGTCAAATATTTTGCGTAATCTTTTTTATTAATAGTGTTTTCCTGTTTTAAAAATATCCCACATATTTTTTCTAATTAGGAAAAGCATTTTAACATATTAATTGCTAAATGTAACTAATATTGGGGAACGTAAAATAAATCCCTTTTAAAAATATATGTTCTATTTATAATTTTTAATCCTTTATTTTATTTAAACAGTGGCATGGGGTCTTCTAAGTGAAATAATGCGTCAGTGAAGACGCACCAACAAAAATGTTGAACACGGATATAGACAGAAAAGTATGCAATCAAAAATGGTAGAGGGACAGCAAAGCTGTATTTATTGAATATATAAATTTTAAAATATTATACTAGTAGCTAAACAATCAAATTCTTAATTGGGTTAAAAAGTTTTGCCATGCACAATACAAGATTATTTTATTTATCTTACATCGCGGGCTGGAGTTCCCCTATGGAAAATTATCGATGGACTCCACTGCAAATTTAATAAGTTCTTTATTCACTTGCTGCCTCTTCAATTTACTCGTATTAGCATTATTATAAGCTTTCTAAATCAAATCTACGACGATTTTGCTAAGTTTACTATTAACCATCCTTTATTGAAGTCCCTTAAAATCCACGTGATGTACTAGGGCAAACATGATGTATACTAGTGTAAACATGATGTACTCTATCAAACGACCTTTAATATTTGGAATACTAAAATCTTTAAAAAGATTGAATGTCCATTTCATTGGTCAAATGCTTATTAATATTATTTACATAATGGCAACGTCATTTCATATAGTGAAAATATTTCATATTAAAAACAAGGTTTTGTAATATAGAAATATCAGCAGCAAATACTCGTCGTTGCCCGGTATTTAAGATTTAAAACTCTGATTAAAATTACATCTAAACGTACAGGGAATTCTCGAAACCTAAACAATGCTTTAACGATACGCTCTCTTAGAATAAAAGCAAGTTAAAATATTGTAAAATTAGATTTTTATGACATCTGTTTTTAAGTAAAATATTCACGTCGTAATATCATGAAAAATGTTGTAATTTTCCCCCCTCCTACAAGATATAAAATAGATTTAGCCGTTAGCTTACTCCTAATTTAACTTAACAAAACCAGTTAAAAGACAGTAAAACGGCTGAGTATCTTTCGAGTTATAAGCGGTCATGGAAGATGATACTGCTATACAATAATATTATAGTTACCAACCATAATACTATATTTAATTGTAAAAAAAAAGAGGTATACTTCCTTAGTTCCTTATTCAAAAAATTTTCTGACCACCCTAATATATATCTACTATATATCATCCATATATCAAAATTTATTGTATGCTAACAAAATATATGCAGCCATTGGCGTAGCCAGGAAGTGGTTAGGTATGAATTTTGCTTGTGTTGTGCTTGAGGATAAAATTTCAAATTTGTATATTTATGTTAAAATAACGTAGAAATCAAATGGATACTTCTATATTTCCATTAGAAATAGCACCACAGTGTCGTATTTATTTGTTATTAACCCAATGTTCTCTTTAATTCTATGCCTCACTTATAAATGGCACTAATTGTACGAAATTACGAAATATATAGTACTAAAAATTCAACGAAGGTTCAAGCTAAATTTAAAAGTTCATTTTTTTTTTAATTTAGATCTCTCGATTTAAGATCTTTCAATTTAAACTCGAGAGAACTAAATTTTAAAATGTTGTTCAGAAAAAAAAGTGATACATACGGAGAAGCAATTAAACCGGTAAAAATATCTAAACACTGGTGGAAAACTTGTCTTTATCGTTAAGTGTTCACTTCCTTCTTCATGTGTGACTGTTGTAATCTTGTGGATGTGGCTCTTGGAGAACCCTAAGCAATTGTGCCAATGCAGTGCCTCTGTTGTAAATGTTTCACTGCTGTAACAGCTGAAAATAAAATTGCTTCTCAGCTGTATGCGTGTTTCTCTTTCTTTTACTTATACTACATTTATATTTTACATATAGCGTCTAAAATATAAGGTTCCATTCGGCTTTCTCGACCACTCATGTTCCGTATATTGTGTAGATCCACGTATTTTAATCAATATCATAATGAAAATGTCGGAGGTGGCTCCAGTCGGAGGGAGCTGAAATGGTTTCGCGTGAATAATGTCTCCTCTGGAATCGTGGGTGTACGCTCAGGATACAAGTATGAATCCACATTTCTGGATAACTGACACGTTTATTCAAAAGCACAGAGTATGCAGGAATAATATACAGTAAAAGAGCACGTAAATACTTCACTAATTTCACAAAACAGCTTATACTATTCTCAAAACATTGACGAATAGCACACTTACAATGTAACTCGTATCATGTCAACTGTTCTCCAACTAAGTGATAACTCCTTATAGAGACTCTATAAAATTTCTGGAAATCTCTCACATAGCGTAGAATACTGGTTATTTCAATGTGTTTCTGAAACCTTCGAAAAGTTATCAAACGTTATCAAATTGGCGATAAATCGCCAAATCTGGCAACCTCCTTCCTAACTTCATCTGGAAACCCTAGATTCACGTCATAGGAAGATTGCTAGTACGGGTGTTTTCTTCGTCTAGATTTACAAAAGTGGCTCTAGTGAGAGCATTTTATAAATTCGTAACAATAACATTTTCTAAAATAAAACTCCAGTAAAGTTCAATAAATTTATTTGTTTTTTGTTCACAGACGCATTTGTATCGTTTACAGGCTTTCAAAGCGCTACAAGTTACTCGCTAACTGTTTATAGCTAGCTAACAATTTTCGCCCATATTTCATCGGGACACTCCGATAATACACTTCACCTCAAAATATCAAATTATTTTTACTTGGCGGTATATAAATTAAATTTACACAATATGTCTAACGAAATGTTAGATTCGAGTAATGAACTTACCTGACGGCACATAAATACTTATATTTCCATCTATTCAGTTCAAACCTCATAAATCATTAAAACTTTGTAAGTTTAAACAGGAACAATATGCACCTCATAGCTCGATAACACAAGTTTTCTAAATAACTGTCAGATACAATAAAACAGCAATTAAATGCTTAGCTAGTTCCCAAAATAACAAATACTATTCTCAAAACTCTAATGTATCTCACAATTCAAGGCAGTTTATCTTTCAGGCATACATCCGAGGGGGGGGGGGCTTCCTCCGAAGACATTTTATATTGATTTAGTTTCTATTTATATGACAACATTTAGATATATTTATATAAGACAAATAGAAAACGTGCCTCCCCCCTTCGTCACACGCACGGTAAAAAAAGTCTTAAAAGAAACACCGATTCAATGTAGCTCGTATTTAGAGTTTCAAAGGCGGGAAAATACCCGGTTTATTCCCCAGAATAAACCTAGATTTTTGGGAAAGGAATTTTGAGAGTTTCCAAAATGAAGGAATTTTCAGTCATATTCATTTTGCATTGTGTGAATGAAAGAAATGTGTTTTTATCCAAAACTAATATTTATTTTTACTTTCCCTGCAATACATGGTAATGTATAGGGAAAGTATTGGAATCATGTCGAAAATCGCAACTCGAGTTTTCAACGGATCTACACGCTTCAAGACCTCTAGAATACGAAAAACCCATTTTCAGCGTGACGTCTGTGTGTGTGTCTGTCTGTCTGTCCGTGCAGATTTTGTATCCACTCTAACTAAAAAACTAATGGACCGAATTTCACAAAATTTGGTAGGTAAGTCATTTGTGGGCGAATCTAGTGCTGATTAGTTTTGGGTACGAATCGGAAAAGAAGAACCCGCCTTTTTTTGCGAAATGGCCCGCAAAATCTTGTATCCACTCTAACTGAAAAACTAATGAACCGAATTTCACAAAATTCGGTAGATGAGTCACTTGTGGGTTACCCTGGTGCTGATTAGATTTTGGTACGATTCGGAAAAAAAGAACCTGCCTTTTTTGCAAAATGGCTCGCAAAAATCATCAAAATCTAAACTAAAGAACTAGGTATACTCAAATATATCCATTAAATGCTTGTATAATACGTAATTTTTAACGACGAAAAGAATAAGACCAACCCCATTACACTACGACTAGCCGTTCTCGAGATATTTTCATTTTTCGTACTTTCTCTACACCACCTTTGAAAATAAGCCCGGTTACCGAATGAGAACGAAAATTGAATTAAAAGTGAAATAAATTTAATTAAAATAAAGAGAACGTTAATATAAGTCTGCAGGGAAAGTCATGTGCTGCCCACATCAGATTTTTTGCATTTGGAATTATACAATTATAAATAGCTGAAATATGAAAAATTGAGACAGATTTGTTAGATCCAAGAAAACTATTTAAATTATTTGACTTTGTTATTATATATAAAAATAAAAATAACTTCCACAAATAAATTATAATTTAATTTGTAAATATTTTAAAAGCAAAATCAATCCGAGCGGTGATATGCATATTACAAAGTGAATCCCTGATATTCATTTAATATTGGCGATAATAGAAAATCTATATTAGTCCCAATTAACATTTTAATAATTTTTGACTAATATCATTTGCTCATTTAAAAAAAAAAATGTTTGTAATTTCAATTTTCAAAAATTTTACTTCAATAGACTTTATTTTTAAATTAGTACATAGATTTGGGGAAATTTATCTGAATGGCTATCCATTATTAAGGTTTCAACTGCGTAATGTGACCTTACCAAAAAACAATTATTCTCGGATTATAACAATTATTCTCGGATAACATTTATTCTCAGAAATAGACTGGGTTTTATCCCGTCACTGCAACTCTCTATCATATCAAAATTAACCATACGGAATCATATGGATGGTCAAAACGTGTATTGTGGTGGTGAATTCGAATGCAAGCCTGAAAAGCTTAATTTCGAATTATTGATCCCCTTCACAATATTTTCTCTACACTACTAAAATTTCGGGCGCGGTAGCCCGGTGGTTTACGCGCTGGATTTGCACGCTGCCACAACTGTCCCCGTGTTCATGCGGAGTACGGTCACGTTAAACATGTGGATCCGTAAGTCCTTCCGAGAGGTTGGTGGTAGGGGAAGGAGGGAACGGTCCCTGTGGATGCCTCCCCCACTGGGTTCCGGTCTAAATTGGGTGGCACTTCCCGGCCGTCCAAACAGTTACCTTACACCTTTCTGGTAGGTTGGACGGTCTGGGTCTCAACAACAACACTACTAAAATATGTACCCGGCGTAGCGCGGGATTTAAAGCAGGCTTAACTGAATTCATTCTTTCAACTTTTCAAAAGGCTTTTTCTTTGTCTTTTTTTAAATAAGAAATAAAATTAATTGCTGCGGAAACCGTATATGAAAAAATCCTGTAGTTTCAACGCATATGTAGTCGCGCGCCACTTTTTACCGCGCATGCGCACAGACGTCCACTGCTTCCCATACCACCGCATAGTTTGTAATCCGGCAACCAGGGAAAGAACGACATCGAAAATATCGGTTTTTATGCTTTGGGTTAAAAATTAACGAAAAGTAGCGTAATTAAAAAAATATTTTTAGTTAGAATGTGAAGATATACACCGTGCTTTTCAACTTTGGAATTATGCAAACCTTACTTTTTCGAGTGCGTCTCGTCTATACATTTGCCTTACACTGTTTGGAGTGCTATTTTATTTGCTATATTCTAAATTCGTGAATTTAAAAGATTAATTTTCGTGTTTTGGAACATTCAATTAGCACAATGTTATAATTGCTCTCCAAAAAATTTGGCTTCACTCAGATGAAAACGCAATGAGATAGCATTTTTTTTTTTTTACTTCTGGGGTAAAAGGACCTTTTTTTTTCCCTTTTCTGCTACTTCAAGTGTTTTCATTTATTTGTGGAACGCTTATTTGGTACGTATCAAAGGAACTAACTCACTTAAAGCGTATTAAAGGAGCACATTGCGGCATGGTTGCGAATGTAAGAAATAGAACGCAGGAATTATTTTGGTTCAAAACAAGCGATTTGGAAATTGAGTGGTTGAATTGTGTTTCTGCATTCTTTAAGTAACAAGCGCTTGTTAAGACCCGAGAAACGTCGGGAAATTAGTTCTAGTAAGCAAATAAATATATATAACATGCATATTTCGACGTATTTAAAAATAAATAAATAAATATGAAAAATTGTCTTAAGTATTTGGGTTAAATATCATTATACAGAAAATTTTATTTTCCGCAATGTCAAGATGGAAACTGTGTGATAATATTTTTGATTGATAAGGAACCGATTTATATGAAAATCGCTCAAAATCGTGCTTCAAAAATAACTATATAAAATAACTAAAAAGAACTAACTCGAAATTTAAAAAAAATCTCGCAGCCAAGGTCTGTCGTACCGGGAGTATCGAATTTCGCGGCTGTCCGGAGCTTAAATTCACACAGAAACAGACATCTTCTTTTGTTGTGTAAAAGAATGTAAAAGAAGTGGGATGCAGGAAAGCTACAGAACTAAAGCGTTTTTATTTAATCATGTATTAGAAGAAATACTCATTTTCTCACACACTAAATTCCTTTTCTCGTGTAAGGGCTAACTCGGGCAATTTTTCTTCAATATTGCTTATGGGGGCAATTTTTCTTCGCTGATATTTTACACTGTTATTAATGTTCTCTTCTGCCGTTATTGCCCGATTGATTTTTCACGTACAAATACGAAAGGAAAAGAGGCTTTATCAACACAATAGCCGAGAATAAATAGTCCGATAAATAAGGTACTTGATCAGAATTACACACATTGTCGTTTCAAAATATCTGAAAACAAATTTGGAGTAAGATGTTCCACTCGATCTGCTTATACATTTTCATATTACTTAAGTCAGTTTGTATTATAATCGGAATCAGAATACAATACGCTAAAAAGCATAAAACCGGTCTGGCGATACTGGATATACCATACACCTTCACTAAAAGCGCTATTTCATTTATTTAATGATATTAAGTACATTTCCAATTTATTAAAAAAAAATAATTTAATCTTGTCAAAGATAGACAAACACACACACACACATTAAGAAATAAGTCGGAACTTTTACTTTCCCTACAATACATAGTAAAGTATAGCGACAGTATTGGATTCGTGTCGAAAAGCGCAACTCGAGTTTTCGACTGATCTACGTGTTTTGAGCACTCCAGAACCCAGAAAAACTATTTTTAGCGTGGAATCTGTGTGTCTGTCTATCAGTCTATGTATCTGTATGTATAATGCAGGTACCCACTTTAGTTGGAAAACTAATTGATCAAATTAAACAAAATTAAGTAGATAAGCTATTTGTGGATTACCCTGGTGCTGATTAGATTTTGGAACGATTCAAGAAAAAAAAAACCTGCCTATTTTTCTTGCGAAATGGCCCGCAAAAATTGTTTGTATCCATTCTAGCTGAAAAATTAATTGATCAAATTTCACAAAATTTAGTAGATAGGTCACTTGAGGGTTACCCTGGTACTAATTAGACTCTAGTAAGATTCGGAAAAAAGAGCTTGTCTTTTTTCTACAAAATGGCCCACAAAAAACGTAAAAATCTAAAATGAAAGACTAAGTATGCTCAAATGTATCAATTAAATGCTTGTTTCATGCGTAATTTTTGAGGATGAAAAGAATAGTATCAACCGCATAACTCTAGGATTAACCACCACGATTTTCCGTATGTATCAATTTTTTATTACGATTTTTTGCAGGGCCGTTTCGCAATACAAGCAAATTCATTTTTTCCCCCAATCGTAACAAAATCTAATCAGCACCAGGGTAACCCACAAGTTACTTAGCTACAAAATTTTGTGAAATTTTGTCGATTCGTTTTTCAGCTAGAATAAAGATATACAATTTTTGCAGCCATTTCACACAAAAAAAAGGCAGGCTATTTTTTTCCGAATCATATATCATATCAAAATCTAATCAACATCAGGGTAACCCACAAGTGACTTATATTCCAAATTTTATGAAATTTGATCCATTAGTTTTTCAGATAGAGTAGACACATATATTACCCAACCAGACACACACACACAGACGTCACGTTAAAAATAGTGTTTTCTGGGTCTAGAGTATAGATTCATAGAAAACTCGAGTTACGATTTTCAACCCGATTCCAATACTTTCCCTATACATTGCCATGCATTGGAGAGAAACTAAATAGGTCCAAATATTCTGCCTTCTTAGGTTAAGAGGTGGCTTCTGGAGGTCCTATACTGCTGTGGCGATTGAGCGTCGCCGGGCCCCGAACCAGGGGCCCTTTGCTTCGTAGACCGACATTATAATCACTGAGCAAAAGCTAGCTCCTCCTCTGTTCTTATAATTCGGGTACTGGCTCCGTGTGGCATCTTTGATCAGATGTCTTTGCTGCCGCACACTCCCTCCGCTGATGAGGAAAGAAAGCCGGGAGGCGTGTCGCCTCGGCGTGATGGGTAGTCGTGGTCAACCAGGAAGGGAGTGTCAAGACTTCTGACTCCGTGTGGTGCTGCCATCTCGTGTTGAGAAGTGAGATCGTTGGGGAGGAAGGTTGCGTGTTTCAAAGTCCAGTCATCACTGTGGCGATGGGGAGTCGCACTGCCTTTTCAAAAAACCCATTTTACCATCCCCAAGTGAAAGGATTCGAAAATTCGGCTCCGTTAGGTTCTGTCCCGTGGTCAATACCATAATGTGGAAAGATTCAGTATTCTAGGTCACCGAGGGGCTACTTGAGAGGTCTGGCAAATAGTTGCCAACCCTTGGGTGAACCTTATGGCTAGAATAAATTACAAATAATTGCCAGCTTAGGCATTTTATGGTTAGATTTAGCAATTTTCATGTACTAAAATGTTAGAGAAAATGACTAAATCTAGTCATAAAAGGGCTAATTTGGCAGCCCTGATCTGGAAAAGGAAAAATAAGTAAGACAATTATAATATAGATTTCTAGAAATTAATTCGAAAAAGGTGTTATATGTTCGAAACGGTTCATGTGTAATTTCATTTTCTAATGTGTAATCTCCCTATATTAAAGAAAAAGTAACTGATGACTTATTTTTCAATAAGTCATTTAACAAATTTTAATTTATATTGCGCATATTCTTACTATATGACTTTTCAATAAATGGAACATAATAAATTTAGATTTGAATTGCACCTGCTTATTAAACGACTTAAAATAGAATTATGAAATTTAATTATTATTGATCTTCTTGACATCATATTCTACACATTTGCAAGCTTTATTATACTGATGTGTTAAAGCATCTTTCTTTGAATGCATGAAAAATCTATCATCAATAATCACAGGAGAGTACACCAACAGCATTAGCTATACCGGAGAAGAAAAATTGCGCTGATAGCAATATCGAAGAAAAATTGCCCGAGTTAACCCTTACAGAAAAAAGGGTTAGTTCGTGACAAAATAAACGTTTCCTCCTATAAATAATCAAATATAGAAGCGTACTTCGTTTATGATAGGGATATTGTATTGGAGATTCAAATTTTCGAAGGATTTACACTTTTTGAGCATCCCTGACACACGAATTAGCGTTTTACGGTGATGTCAGAGTGCATGTGCATTGCGTATATGTATGTGCTTATCAGTATCCGGGAAAAACAGTATGTTCAGTGCATGTGTGAGTCTCTGAACATGGTATCTTAAGAAAGGATCCTTCCCACGCGTAGTGTTGCCATGTATTCATGCCACAGTATAAAAATATTTTGGAATAACAATTTTTTATAAAATTTTTGAATCATAAAGTTTGAGTCAATTTTATAGTATTGGATGAATAGATCACAACATTTCAACGAGTTTTTATTTTAAATTCAGTGCAACACGTAGCAGGTGAGATTTTTACCTCTCAGTCAAACTATATATACATTTTTAATAATTTCTTTTCTGCATTCCGAATTTGAAGCCATTTGATTGCGTGAGTAAATTTCGCTCTGGTAAATTACCTTCACGAACACTTTATGCACAATGTCTTTGTTCTTTAATTTTTTTTAAATGAATTTTATTACTATTTTTATGTAAAATGCTTTGTGTACGGAAAATTTAGAAGGACCCCAGAAAATTTGTTGTAGGGCGCCCCCTCCACCCCCCTTAAATACGGGTTTGCTTTATACTGTCCTGACAACTTACAAATCAGTTTGAAAATGTGTTACAAGACATAAAATCTGATGATAATTAACTTAAATATCTGTATAATATACCAAAGAATTAGAAATTTAAAATAAACAATTTTGAGATTTTTTAAACTTGTTATTATTACCCCTAAAAAGTATTGCGGTTCTCGAAGCTTTGAGATTCTTATATATGTGGTTTTATGAAATTTGGCCAACCTTTGATACCGGGTGTTTCAAATAAATATTACACTACTAAATATCTAGGTCAACGGCCCTACCGTGCTGAAAACACCGGTTCTCGTTAGATCACCGAAGTCAAGCAGCATCGGGCGCGGTTAGTACTTGGGTGGGTGACCACCTGGGAACAACGCGTGCTGCTGGCACATTTCGGGCGCGGTATCCCGGTGGCTCTACAAAAAAATTCAAATTAGCAAATTGTGCCTTATTCACTTAAAGGTCATGTGAAAAAAAAAAAAAAATTAACTCTCTAATATGCAAAATCGGGGGAGAGAAAATTGCCGACCCGATCAAAATGTGTTGCGAAAACAATGATTTACGGGGCCGTACAAAAATTGAATTTCGTTAAACACGGTTTCTATTCACAAACTTGAGTACCTATCTTTAGCAAAAGTTTTTACAGTCCCCAAATATGCGTCAAAATGTTTAATAAATCAGGTATTCGATCGTATGACGATAAAGCTTTTTATGTTGATTGACTAATTCGACTATGAAAAATTATTTTTATAATTGAAATTTTTTTTCTGTTTGGGCCGTATAAAAAGCTACATTTGTATTTTTTTACAAAAACGTGACTGCATAATCAAAATTTTTGCATACGATGTAAGGCATTTCTTAAAATAGAGCCTTGTGTGTACAACCAATCTTTCAAGCGATATTTAGTCTTTGGAAGCACTCTGTGATCTTACTTAAAATGTCTGTTTGTGTGTCTCTGCAGTCTGTAGCGAGAAATCTAAGCATCGTACGGCCATGAAATCTGGTACACAGGTATCTCTGGTGCACCTCGGCGTTATTTTTTTTTAATATAAATAAGTTTTTTAGTTATTTTATGTTTTAACACGATTTAACTTAACACGATTCAGAGATATTCACACAAATCGGTTTCTTAGTGACCGAAAATATTTCCATCTTGTCACCATCGGAAAGGTAAAAGATTTTTCTTTTAAACAGACTCTGAACGGAATCAATACTTTTAACAGACGAATTTTCGTGAATTTTTAAATAATATATACTTCACATGTGTTCAAAACGTCCTCGAATTTTATATTGCGATATAAAAAAGTAACTGGCTATCCAATGGTTATAATTTTCCAGAAGCTTCTTTAAATATTACACACTGCTCCAAAACAAAAAAGAAACATCCTGAACCCATCCGTCCATTAATAATACTTAAGCCAGCGAACTGTTAAATTTTTTCTCATATGGGCATTTCTACCTTCTGCGGTCCGTTGAACAAGACTGCGCATGCGCTTAATGTCCGCGCGTTTTCATCCATCAAATGAGAAACGGTTTACTTTGGAATTTTTTCTTTCTTACACTCGTTATTAATTTTATTTTATTTATTTATTTATTTATTATTATTATGATTAATAATATTATTATTGTTATTATTATTATTATTATTATTTTGCTTAGTTGCACGGAATCGAAGTCATAATTTTGGGATGAAGTCTTATTACACCCTGCAATTTTCACTGTTATTTATGTGAATAAAATTTATTTGCTATTTAAGATCAATAAATTCAATCCCGGCAACGCCAGGTACATTTTTAAATTAATGAAGCATTTAGTCATTGTGTCTACATTCTTGTTTAATATCCAAGAACCTTCACTTTCTTTAAAACGGAAACACGATTTTCGCGGAGTCGATATCAATCACTTTTTTTCTGAAATGTCATTATCTAGCCAACAATGTTCTACAAGATGCAATTTGGGTCAATACTATTAAAATGGTGCATGCGATGTAAAACAGCTTTGAAAACTAACAAACAGTAGCTAAAAGCGATCACTGGTTGCAATTTGTATCTTTTCAAAAATCGTTTACTTTACAACGACTTAACCTCATGCTTATAAATTCGGAATTGAAAAATTGAACTTGTATAGAATTTCTATAGAAATAATTCGGTATTCGAATATGCTCATTTTATAAAAACATTTGAATCGTAATTTCCGTTATGATCATGTTCACATAGGAATCAAATATACAGGACTCCTAGGAAAGTCCTGCAGCACCCCAATAACTTTGTAAGGAAAAGTCCGCGAGTTAACACACTAGTTCTATCTATGCTAAAGTAACCCTGCCCGATCGAATAAAAGAAACTGCAATGCCCCTAGTGGAGAATTTAGCAAGTTGGGATATGAACTCGGTAACAAAACGAGGTAGACAAAAAGGACAATTAATGCATTGTCTTTATTGTAGAAATCGATCCTAAAACTGTTACAGAAAGCATTTATTTGACACAAGGTTATTGGCGGGGCGCGGTAGCCCATTGGTTAGCGCGCTGGAGTTGCACTCGGTAGGCCCGGGTTCGATTCCAGCCACTGCCAAAACTGCCGCCGTGTTCATACGGAGTACGATCACCTTAAACATGTGGGTCCGAAAGTCCTTCCGAGAGGTTGGTGGTAGGGGAAGGAGGGTACGGTCCCTGTGGATGCCTCCCCCACTGGGTTCCGGTCTAAATTGGGTGGCACTTCCCGACCGTCCAAACAGTTACCTTACACCTTTCTGATAGGTCGGACGGTCTGGGTTTCAACAACAACAACAACAAGGTTATTGGCGGATGGCTGTCCCATTTCTGAATGATACAATAAACTACACTATAAATTACACTTACATGCACTATAAACTACACTATAAACAATACTTACATGCATTATAAACTACACTTACATGCAATTTAAACTACACTTACATGCAATTTAAACTACACTTACATGCACTATAACAACACTTACATGCACTATAACAACACTTACATGCACTATAAATTACGCTTATATGCACTATAAACTACACGTACATGCACTATATAAACAACATTTACATGCACTATATAAACAACATTTACATGCACTATAAACAACATTTGCATGCACTATAAACTACACTTACATGAACACTCACATGCACTAGAAACAACACTTACATGCACTAGAAACTACGCTTACATGCACTATAAACAACTCTTACATGCACTACAAACGACACTTACATGCACTATAAACTACACTTACATGCACTATAAACTACACTTACAAGCACATTAATGTACAGTCTTTTCAAAATGCCCTCTGTCAGAGACAATGAGCAGTTGATTTACAGAAAAAGTACGATTGCGGATTTTGACAAGCATTGAAGCATAGTACATCGTTACCGTATTACAGGCCCTGAACAACTTTTAGACTCGTATTCATTGCCTTCCGTATACGCGTTTCGTTCGTTTCCGGTGTCGATCAATGCTCTGCAACTTTATAATCGAAAATTTTCGTCTAACTTGCTTTGTTGTTGAGTTCGCGATCCTAACTTTATAAATTATCCGCTAAGTGCGGTACTATCTCTTATACTCGATCGGGCATGGTCCCTTTACGTGACAGACCTAACGTGTACACTCATGAACTTTCCCTTACAAACTTATTGGGGTGCTTGAAGACAATCATTTTTACATTTTCATTTTCTCTATCATTTTACTGAAAGGTAGAAGGAAAGTAACGCAATAGGGAGAGAATTGAATTTCAAGTTTTTGACGGGTTAACATGTTTTGACACTCTAGAACACATATCGACTATTTTCAGTGTGTGTACTACACACTCTAGCACGAAAACTATCAAACGAAATTTGACTCAAATTAAGCATTCGAGTCATGGATTACCCTGGTGCTGATTAGATTTTAATACGTTTTAGAAAAATAAAACAGGCATTTTTTTTCTAAAATTATTAAAAATATTTAAAAGAAAATTATTAAAATGATTTCGAAAATTATTAACCTTTTGCTTACGGGTGGGTCAGCGTCCATCACAAACGAAGAACCTCTCAAAAAGATAGGTATCTGACATACCCTATCCCAAACAGTCCGATCCCCTTTTGCAGGCATTGGCGTCCATAGAAGCCAATGCCTGCGAAAGGGGGTCGAACTGTTTGGGATAGGGTATGTCAAATACCTATCTTTTTGAGAGGTTCTTCGTTTGGGATGGACGCTGTCCCACCCGTAAGCAAAAGGTTAAGTCCGTGTCTAACTTGAAGCTAAAGTCTTCAATGGAACATTATGAATAAGAAGAGACAGAGGTTAATGGATCATTATGACTATGTTACTCACCACTTAATATAAGCAAAAGGTTAAAAATTGTTAAAAAAAAATATTAAAATTATTTCGAAAATTGTTCGAAAATTAATAAAATGTGAAATAAAAACTAAATGCACACGTATATTAATTACATGTTTGTTTTATACATACTTTTTGGTGGTAAAACGAGCAAAACACTCCATCCAGGACAAACCATTTTTGGGATATTTCAGTTTTTTGAGAATTTTGACGAAATGGCGATGAATTAAAATGTGCTATGTCGTCGAATGAAAACATCTGATGAGGGCAGTGCATGACTTCCCCTATATAAAGCTATGAATTCGCTTCTTTCATCACTGTAAAAAAAATAGTGTATAAAATCTACGGCACACTGTTTTTAATGTTGAATTGTACATTTTTTCCGCTTTTCTGGATAACATCTAAAACTATTTCGAAGTACACAATTAACTTACATTTCAAGCAACTCTGGCATTTATCAATATTGACAGCATCCGCAATAAGCAGTAGAGTCCATAGATTAAAATATTTTAATAATTATTTCATCGATTTGGAGTCATTTTCGCAGTTTTAACGATATTTTCGTCGACCTGGAGCGAAATATGGCCAAGTTCATGGAGTGATAAATATTTTCGAGAACACCTCATTGATTTGTCTTCAAATCAGGGTTTCAAAATTTAGTTGCCTTATTTAACGGGCATTCTAAACGGACACGTTTTAATAAATCGTATAGTATTTTTTTTTCAGCGGAAAATCGAAACTTTGGATAACCGCGACCAGACTCCCGAGTCCACCACAAAAAAGGAACCAAACTCCCGAGAAGATTGATCTCGTCGAGTTTTCTTTTTAGTACGAATTAGTTTGAAAGTCATGAACATTGAAATCCGGAAAATCTTTCGCAATTTCGGATCAAAAATCAGTTTTATTTCGGGTAGACGAATAAGGATAAAATTGCATACATTTGTGTAGACGGAAAAATAGTTATTTAGCAAATATAGCAGACTGAATTTATCGGTTTTCTAACTTAAAGGATTTTTTAAAAGACATAGTTCTGGATTTCAAATTTGCTTTTATTTCATCATTATAAGCATTCTGTGAAAATGTCACTTGAATCCAATGATTGGTTTAAAAGTTATAAGTCATAATTCGGACAAAATTTCGTCCTTTTAAAATCAATTCATTCCAACAGATAATTTTCCAAGGAAAGAGGTACATACGAACGAATGATTTTTTATTCCTCTTGGTAAAAGTTTTTTTTTGCATTTTTTAATAAATTTTTATTAGAGAATTGTAGTAGAATAATGAGGTAATTTACAACTTATTTTTCGAATTTCGATTTTAAAATGATTTTTAAACACTATTTTCAATGCATATGCTAGTTTTTCTTTATATAACTATCGTTTGAATTCATAATATATCTTATCAATCTATTGTACTTCTTTCACTAATTTGATCATATCTGAGTTCCTAATTATGTTAGAACTTATCTTTAAAGAATGTACGCTTGAGCTTGAACGAGGGCTGTATACTCGAATTGCATGCGCCTTGGGACATATTAAGCCCTCGTAGCTGGCGAAACGTTCCATGTACGTATATAGGGCGTATTTGGACCTTGTTCTAAGCGGGCGTATCATTAAAAATTTGTTTATTTAATTTGTTTTAGAACTTCGCTATAGGTTCCAGTGTAATAGGTTTGTCTTCAGAGGTTTGCATCTTAAATCCCGAGCAACGTCAGTTATTCATGCTAGTATATTTTAAAGTTTTACATAAACGTAAACATCAATCAACACATCTTAACATATAAGACAACCAACATTATTATACGTATGCCTGCTGTAACTAAACTCAACGGTAATGATGGCAACCAGGCGTCTAACTACAACAGACTGTAGCTGACATAACAAGGTCTTAGTAGATCTTGACATCAGCATTGATCGTATTAAATCAACATATGCGGGACTGTAGTTTAATACAGGGATTACTCTGTGATTTATTTCACCTATATAAATCCTTAGTGTGTTTATTATAGAAATATACAATTCCATGTTCAAAATATTTTCATCTATCTCCACTAAAGAGAAGTATAACGAAAAGTGTGAACTCCAAAAACAATGTATAACCATTTCTTCTCTATTGTGTGTTCTTAGTGACTTTAACTTTTATTTGTGTTTCGAATTCCCATAGTGTGGGAAGAAAACTGATATATAAATTATGAATAAACTAATACATAAAAATTAATTAAATTATCTTTTCGAAATTTGGGATTAAAATTTTGAAGTTTACAGAACACGGCATGTATTGTTTTTATTGCTTCCTGTTAACATTCTTTAAAATACATATAGGTTTTTAAATTAGTTTAGCAGAGTTTTATTAAATATTCTAATTTTTACTTTCTCTATATACAGTGTACAGGGAAGGGTTGAAAATTCGAATTTGACTTTTCGACGGAAGAGCATATTTCAAGCACTCGAATCGAACGATTTTGAGGTGATGGCTGTATGTGTGTGTGTGTGTGGAAACGAAATCTCACGAACAAATGGAGCGTTTCGAATAAAATTTTGAACAAATATTACAATCGGTGAACACTGGTAGCTTATTGATTTTAAACATAATCGAATGTTCGGAAGATTCCATAACTTTCGAATGAAATTTTAAAAAAGTCATTAAAAAATCAGAACCTTTAATAATGTTACATAAATGATCATTTTTTAAGTAATTTTTTCATTGGAAAACGAATAACACACACTTTAGAACGCTAGCATGAACCGTTCTCAAGATATTTACATGTTTTTCCAATACATTTATCAAAATTATTACATGAAATTAAAAAAATAAACTATCGTGAAATATGATCACATTTGTTAACATCATCCTCGTGGATCTAATTCGCTCCCTTTACAAAAGAAGATACTTAAGTAATAGTTTTGAATTTTTACGACCTATAGTCATTTATATATGTAAAAAGCCCTTCTTTCCGTCTGCGTGTAACGCTTGGCAGCCAAGCTGGCGAACTTAACTGCTCATTCAGCGACATATTTGTCGATATGGTGTCCCAAACTGACGAAATTATAGTCAAAATTACAAAAATGACGCCATATTGATGAATTAATTTTTAAAATATTTAATATATGGACTCTACTGCTTACTGCGGATACCATCAATATTGACAATTGTAAATTTAGGGTTGCGCTAAATATAAGTTAATTGGGTACTCCGAAACAGTTTCACGTGCTATCATACGGAAAAACGCCAAATGTACAATTCAATGTTAAAAATATTGTTTCGTGGATTTTATACAACATACTTTTTTTTCACTGTGAAAGAAGTAAATTCATTTCAATATATATGGAAAGTCATATGCTGCCCACATCAGATTTTTTTAAATTCGAGCTCCATTAGTTCGTCTTACAAACCTATTAAGAGTTTCTTTATCTCAAATTCAAAATATTATTTTTCAAAATTGCCAATTAGAATATTAGTGCCCTAAAAATGCATTTAAAAAAGAAATTACAATTCAAATTTAAACACAAAAAGTTCTGCAAATATTTGCCCCTGCTTTGAGAGCAAACGGGTTAACGTACCGTTTTGAGATTTTACATATAGACTACATAATATGAACCCGTAGATGTTGTTGTTGTTGAGACCCAGACCGTCCGACCTACCAGAAAGGTGTAAGGTAACTGTTTGGACGGCCGGGAAGTGCCACCCAATTTAGACCGGAACCCAGTGGGGGAGGCATCCACAGGGACCGTACCCTCCTTCCCCTACCACCAACCTCTCGGAAGGACTTACGGACCCACATGTTTAACGTGATCGTACGTGAACCACATGTTTAACGTGAACCCGTAGATGTGTCAGAATTTCAATTTAAGCTATGGTTAATTAATTATTAATTGGTTAATTAATTATTATTATTAATTAATTATTAATTCTTGTAAAATTTAACATTGCTAGTATGGGCAAAGATTTAATGGATTGAGCTCCAATTTCTCTTAGTAGCTCTTCTCGATTAGTAGCTAGCAAAACGCCACAAAATGACCGATGACTAAACAATTATATGTTTCATCGTTAATTACTTAGGAACATTTCGTAACTCTGATTGCTATAAACAATTGCGATTATAACGCAATTACGGCACAGATGTAGTATGCCGATGTGGTGGCCGAGCGGTCAAAGAGGCAGGCGTTTCCTCGTGACGGCTCAGCTGCCAGATTGCGGGTTCGAGTCCCGCCTGCGGGCATGGATGTTGTAATGTCTTATTTGGGGCAGAAGTCAGACTTCTACCTTCGGGTGCCCCGGGTCATTAGACTAAACAGAAGCAGTGCACACATTCTTCCTGAAATGTGATGTTAGGAACACAACAACAGATGTAGTATAATTCCTTTTGGCAATTTTTATCTTGGCGACAAAAAACATGGCGTCAAGGCTGTAAATGCAAAACAGTAATACGCGGAAAGGGTTGCCAGAATGGAATATTCTTCAAATCACTGCAGGGATTGCCAGAATCTCACATAAAATCGTTAAGAATTATACTACATCTATACCGTAATTATTAATGCAGTTGATAATTACATGTCTTATTGTTGACTCTTATAAACAACTAGCAGCATACCCAATCTCCGTACAGAGTATATAATATAAAGAAACTTATAATTAGCAATCATGTGCAAATTCTGTTAAAATATTAAATTTATTGCTCGTAAATAGAAGTTTAAGAATATCTGTTCTGACTATGCAAAATTATCTTCATGGGCAGATCTGAAGAATAAAACATCATGGCCCCTTTTGTAAGCAAATTTACAAAAAAAAAAGAATTGAATCAATATAGGCAACCCCGTACTACTTATATTGTTGCAGATTAGAAAATATGCCAGTGTGTTAGTAGAAGATTACCCGTATTACAGTATGAGTCTCAAAAATATTTGCCAAAATAAAAGAGATGACGTAATAAATTGAAAATATCAATAATCTCAGTACTCTTTATACTAGAAGGTCGTAATTGATTTCAATATATGCCAATATATATCAAAACATATGCCAATATACCTGTACTACTTATATTCTCGTAGATTAGAAGATATACCCGTGTATCTGTAGAAGATTACTCGTACAACGTACAAAATATGAGTTTAAATATTTTTTGTTGTAATAAAACAATTGCATAATAACTTGAAAATATCAATAATCCCTGAATCAATAATCCCCGAAAATATCAATAATAATAACGTTTAAACCTGAAGACCGTGATTGATATTATCCAGTCAAAAATGCTATAAGAAAAATCAAATCGTTTTTTTCTAAAATATATTTTTATATCCATTTATTTATTATTCAAATCGAAAAAATAATAATTAAAATTAACAGACATATTTAATTTAATTACGTTTCTGAGCAACATGATATAAGATAGAATCTTCCTCATAAACTGCGAAATTAAATAACCATTTTGATTTCTTTATACTTTTCATTGTTCAGTAAAAGCTTGTGAAATATAAACCATGGAGATAGATTCCCCATTTAAATCATGTTTCAAACAATTCATGTTTTCAGAAAGTGACTAATTGGCGCAAAAAATCTCCCATCAAACTCAGAGATAAAGTTTTAATTCACTTTCAAACGATTTTCAAGCTTTTCGTTTGGATAAACCACGGAGTTAGAGTAGAACTCTTAGGAGAAAGTTTCGTTTTTCATTAATATCTCGACAACCCCTGGTCTTAGATATTCGAAACTTGGGCTAAATTTATGGGGGGCTATTTCAAGGCTATCCACAAAATTTCATCAAATTCGGTTCAGCAGTTCTTCCGTGATGATGAGACAAACGAAAATTTCGTTTTTTACTAATATCTCGAGAACCACTGATCGTAGAAACTCCAAACATGGACAAAATTTTAAGTGGGACTATTCCCAAGCTACCCACAAAATTTCATCAAATTCGATTCAGCTGTCCTCCCGTGATGACGGGACAAACAGACAGACAGACAGACAGATTTTCAATTTTATTTATATAGATTAAACAATATAATTACGAAAACTGATTTTCATAATCATGAATTAAATGTTTTTCCGATTATCAATACTGATCAAATTCGGTTTCTTATTATTATAAAATGCCGCCAAGCAAAAACAATCCTTTCGCTCTACAGAGAAAGATCGAAAGCGGTCTAGAGCTACTGGTAGGTCATCAAAAATATGTGCAGCAAACATAACAATTTTTAGTAATTGTATAACTTCTGAAATTTATAATAGTGAATATTGGAAATATGTTTGTTAAATACCAATATTGCGGAGCTGTGCTGTTTAAAGCAACTGCAGGAAGGTCAAAATATCCATATTGTTACCAAAGTAGTGTGCACATTATTATAAGAACAGAAGGGCTCCTCGGGGTTGGCCAACGTTACGAAAAAGCGTGGAGCTCCTAGTATTGATAAAAGAAGTTTCAGTTTCTTCATTAGTACTAAATAAATATCCTCTAAAATTCTGCATTTAAAGCTATACCACTATCTATATATATAAAGAAGAAAAGCATATATGTATGTATGTATGCATACATCCAACATCACGGGAGAACAGGGGTAGACTTGAAATAGCCCCACTTAAAATTTATTCCATGTTTCGAGTTTCTAACACTAGAGGTTGTCGCGATATTAAAGAAAAACGAAACTTTCGTTTCTCTCATCCACAGCGGAGAACAGCTGCACCGAATTCAATGACATTTTGCGGGTAGTTTTGAAATAGCTCCCCCTCTCCTCCCCCCCCCCCCCATAAATTTAGTCCAAGTTTCGAGTTTCTAAGACCAGGGGTTGTCGAAATATTAATGGAAAATGAAACTTTGTCCTACGAGTTCTACTCTAACTCCATGATTACCAACGAACAAGGTTGGAAATCGTTGATTTAAAACGTGAAAGTCAATCAAATCTCTGAGTTTTGTGGGAATTTATTGAACGTATTAGTCACTTTCGAAAATCGCAGGTTTGAAATATGAATTTAAATGGAAACTCTATCACCATGGTTTATTTTTCACAGGCTTACTCAACAAATTTTATTAATTTGAATAATAAATAAATGAATATAAAAATATATATCTATCTATCTATATAAAGAAGAAAAGTATGTATGATCCCAAGGTTACTATATCCTAAAATAGGTTGATTTTAGCGATGCGCTCGCTGTCATTGGCTACTGATTGTGACGTCACCATCGAGTAAGTCAGAGCCAAGCCGCAATGGCGAAGCCCAAGAATCGCGTATTTTAAATATCCCAACTTCTTGTCACACGTCTCTTCCAAAATATTTTGACAAAATTAAAATCTCTATTAGAAATTTCATCACCACCATCAAAATTGAGCCCGTTATTTGAGCCCCTATCGCTTCTTTTATTTAAAATAAATTGCTTGTAGTCCAATATTACAGCAAAAATTATCAATTGAATATAGACTACGAATCAGTGGCGAAGGGTTGCGATATTATTAATCTTCGGTTGAGCCAATAAATTCGCCAAAGGCAAATACGATTGCCTTAAAACTTAGGTTTGCTAACAAACAATTGGAAAAATCACCCCTCCCCCCCCCCCCCCCCAAAAAAAATATGATTTTTTCAAAAAACAATCAGTTTTCAATATTTCTCAAAACATAACAAAATTGACTCCAAACCTCAAAATTAATTGGTCTACTACATTGTTTCAGTGTTGTTCTTTTCCTTCAATTAAAAAAAAATCAAACATGAGAATTTCAATACTAAATATTTTATTAATTTCAGGCTCTGAAATTCACCACCAAATTTCTCTATTTACATGTAGACGCTTTTCCTTCACATTCAGTCCATGTTTTTTGTCGTATTTCTTTTCACTTTCCTTATATACATAATGTATAAGGAAAGTATTGTGATGGGGTCGAAAATTCGAATTCAAGTTTTCGACGAAAGAGCACGTTTCAAGCATTCCTGATCACGAATCAAACATTTTTGAAGTGATGTCTGTGTGTGTGAAAGCGTGGGTGTGTCAGTGAGTCTGTGGAGACGATAACTGACGGACAAATGGACCGATTGGAAACCAAATTTGGTACAAAAATCACAATCCGTAAACACGGGAAGCTTATTGTTTTTATGCGCAATCGAATGTTCAGCACCCCTCTAAATTTTCAAATGAAATTTTGAAAATATTGTCAAAAAATCAAAGCCACTAATAAAGTTACGCAAAGAGACATTCCTTATGCAATTTTTCATTAGAAAACGATTGACATAAATTTTAGAACGCTAACATGAACCGTTCTCGAGATATAGCACATTTTTCAAAAAAATTATTAAAAAGTCATATAAAATGAAAAAAACATATTTCCTATTGAGAAACATGTTCACTTTTCATTTGTAATACCATGCGATAAATTGGGTGACATCATTCTCGTAGATCTAGCTCGTTCCATTCATGAAAAAAGATACTTTGAGTAATACTTTTGTATTTAAACGTCAATAGTCATTTATCTGTGTAAGAATAACTTATTTCTTCGTCCATAACGCTTGGCGAGATTTGGGCGACGAATTTAGCGGAATGTCGCCAACTTGGCGACTTTTTGAAATGTTGCCAAATTAACGAAAATCTCGCCAAATGGATAAAAATGACGCTAAATCAATGAAAATGACGACTAATTGTCGAAAATTCAATATCTTGGAAAGAATATTAGTATCTGTAATGCCAGAAATGTAAAGTAATAAATATTTGGAAGGATTAAAAAATAATGGAACCAGGAATGCGGGCGGATTATCCCCACGCTAAGCAGATGGGCGATAATATACAGGTGGCCCCATACTATAAGAAAAACCTATTTTTTTTACTGTAAAAGTAGTAAATTCATTACATCATATAAGGAAAGTTATGTGTTGCCCACATCAGATTTTTTTTGGGGGGGTGATATGCTAGTAATAGTAGAAAGAGCACGTTTCCTCACTTCTCTGGATACACATCTCGTTCTTCTTTCCGATTTCGTGTTTACAATACAATTTTCTTCGAAATTTTTACTTCAAAAATCATAGTTACTATTTGTTGGAGTGCTTGGCCTTGAACTAGAAGTATTCAATTTCTGAGATGGAACAGCAGTGAGGTTCAATCTTCTTGATGGGGCTAATTGTAAAATTTCAGCTCTTAAATCTCTAGCATATTCCTCCTCCACAAAATGCTCGGAACATACACATGGATTTGAAAAATTCACTTTATCCAATCTTTGGCACTTAATGTACCATTTTTTTTCGCATAGATTCGTCTTTAGGGAAACTGAAAAATAATTCCCATACCTTTTGTGTTGCGATTTGTGTTCTTACATGTAGTAACTGCACAATTCGGCATGATGTTAATGAAATTATAAAGTACTAAATAAAAGTAAAATAGCTACACTTGAATGTGTAAAAGAAATCAAGGATGCAAAACAATATGTAAATCCAAGGTCAACGAAACGGCGGGAAGAGCAGCAAGCAATCGAGAAATTTTGACTCGATGATGACGTCATGCGCAGATTCCGAAAACAGGTGTCGCGTTGCGCATCGCTTTTACGGTCCCCCCTGGTATGATCCAATGGATCTGATTGACCAGAGTGGCCGTGCTTCGGCAATGCGTTAAATAAGTAGAAACGATTCTGATTGGCCAAAGAATGGCCGTGCGCAAATAAGCATTTCCTTTTATGGTAAGGTTATCATTTCAAATTTCAAAAAACTCCATTTCAATCAAATCTTATGTAATTTTTTATCAGAGTTTTGCATCGTAAATCCCGAGCAACGCCGGGTAATCGCTGCTAGTTGTAGTATATATAAGAGGTGTTGAGAGAAATATGAGTAACCGGTAGTATATATTACCATTTTTTTTTCTTTTTGCAATATTCTCTCCAATTAAGTTCCAAATTAAGAAAACTATTAAATGCATAAAAACTCTTCCATAACAGAATTCGTTTGAAAAAATCACAAAAGAAGCTATAGATGGTTTTGAACTTCTATACCGAAATTCTGTTTCTATTATAATCATTCCAGAAAAGAGATGAAAATAAACAAGACGTGAGAATAAATTAAATAAATAAATATAATAATGTAGCTAATATATATTAAATATTGCATGTTAATTATCACCTTTAGTTAAAATACAAAGTTTTAACTTACAATCTTAAAACTGGTTTAAACTACAAAATATCTCTTCAATTAACAGAAAAATATTATAATATAATAAGTTCATTATTTTACATAACATGTTAGCATATTCATTTGTTTTGTAATATTTTAACATATCCATTTGTTTTGTACATAACGTTTTAATACCTCCATTTGTTTTGTACATAACATTTTAATATATCCATTTGTTTCGTACATAACATTTTAATATATCTATTTTGTAGATAACATTTTAATATATGCATTTTTTTGTATATAATATTTTAATATATTCATTCCGACATATTCACACACACAATTGACAGGGTTATTAAAATCCTTAATCCCCCAATAATTTTTCTTTTTTTTTTTTTATTTAAACAAAGATTTTTCACATTCATTTATTTTATATCGTGTTTAACTGGTTGTTGATACAGGATAAAAATAGTACGAGTATATCGTTTACCATTTTAAAATCTTCATTTTGGCGTATGTTCACCAAATTTTATATTTTTTGTAATGTCTCTTATAAACGGGACCATAAAATAAGGTTTTATTATTAAATTTACCCGTGAAGATAATTTTGTAAAATTCTCACATTTGGGGGAAAGGAAATAATTAAATATTTTAATAAAAATTTTAAACAATATCATTTAGAATGCAAGTGAAATTTGCACATATTTAAAACCACGAGTAACGTCGGGTATATCTGCTAGTATTTAATAAAATGTGGGATAAACTATCAACACAATAGATGCATTTTCCACATAGCACGAAACGCTACATATAATTATATAATATGTCCACTGTAACTAAATGTACGGTGATGTTGGACAAAGAAGCATTTATTACAATAGAGCGCAGCTGACACATCAAGGTTTTATCCACCCCTTTGTAGTTCTTGGCGTCAACATTGATCCAATTATGTCAATAACTGCCCCGAATAGATGTATATCACACACGTTCCTACTGCGTTGCCGGAGAACTGTCCATCCAACAATCTTGAAATTTTGTCATAAGATGCAGATTAGTAGCTCAATAACAACAAACAAAATTTCAAAAATTTTGAATTCCGGTATGATGGAGTAAGGAAAAAAGATCGGTCAAAAAATGCTCTTTTAATAATCATTCTCTCTCAACCATTATTTTAATGATGTCTATGTGTCTGTCTGTCCATCTGTGGGCACGACATCTTTCGAGTAAATTAATAAAATCGAACAAAATTGAGTATGATTATTTCAATCTGCGAGCGTCCAGAAGCCCATTGATTTTCGGTCAAGGAAAGAAAGCCTCTTAATTTTTCTAGCAGTTTTATTAAATTTGAAAACACATTTTCAAAACATAATGAGGTATACAAATTTTAAAATTCATATTTGATATGTGATTTTTTATTTGAAAACGAAATGTCATTGTTTAAAAAACGCCAACATTCCATTTACATTTTTGAATTTTCTCTCAATTTAAAATAAAGGTATTGAAATTGACGTTTTCAATTTCCGGTCAGGGTGGAACTTTTTACTCCTTATTCATTGCTATGTTTCATGAAGTCACAACCTAGGGCCCATTCGTTGCTATGCGGAGCAGAGACGTATTTTTATAGTCGAAACGGACTTTTGTTCCAAACAAGCGTTTTTGAAATTGGGTGCTAATGCTGTGGTTGAGCGGTCAAGGCAAGCATTTCTTCTTGCACGCTCAGCTGCTAGGTTGTGGGTTCCAGTCCCACTTTCGGCCACGAATATTGTGTTGTTGGTCGCAGTGTGTTCCACCCCCACTGGTGTACCGAGGCAACGTCATGTGGCGGCTAAATGGTCCACGATGCTGCTCGATATATATGTGACAGATGGTGTGTATATCAAGTGCCTGGCCATTTTATTTTTGTAATAAATAAATAAAAATCTGATTTGGGCAGCACATGACTTTCCCTGCAGACTTATATTCACGTTCTCTTCATTTTAATTCAATTTTCGTTCCTATTTGGTAGCTGGACTTATTTTCAAAGGGGAGTAACGAAAATACGAAAAAACTAAAATATCTCAGAAACGGTTAGTACTAGTATAATGGGGTTGGTCTTATTCTTTTTATCGTTAAAAAGTACGTATAAAACAAGCATTTAATGGATATATTTGAGCATACGTAGTTTTTTATTTTAGATTTTGATGATTTTTGCTGGCCATTTCGCAAAAAAAGGCAGGTTATTTTTTTCCGAATCGTACCAAAATCTATTCAGCACCAGGAAAAGCCACAAGCGACTTATCTACAGAATTTTGTGAAATTCGTTCCATTAGTTTTTGAGCTAAAGTGGATACAGACAATTTTTGCTGGCCATTTCGCGAAAAAAGGCGGGTTCTTTTATCCCGAATCGCAATAAAAACTAATTAGCACAAGGGTCACACCCAAGTGACTTACTTACCTACCAAATTTTATGAAATTTGGTTCATTAGTTTTTGAGTTAAAAGTGGATACATACATTGCACAGACAGACACACAGACGTCACGCTAAAATTGATTTTATCGTATTCTAGAGGTCCCGAAACGTTTAAATCCGTCGAAAACTCGATTTTCGGAATGATTCCAATACTTTCCCTATACATTCATGTATTGCAGGGAAAGTAAAAATCTAATGTTGGCAGTACATGACTTTCTCTGCAGACTTATATCCACGTTCTCATTATTTTAATTAAATTTAATTCACTTTTAATTCAATTTTCGTTCTCATTTGGTAATTGGACTTATTTTCAAAGGTGGCGTAGAGAAAATTCGAAAAATCTAAAATATCTCGAGAACTACTAGTCCTAGTGTGATGTGGGTTGGTCTTATTCTTTTCATCGTTAAACATTACGTTTAAAACAAGCATTTAATGGATATATTTGAGCATAGCTAATTTTTTATTTTAGATTTTGAAGATTTTTAAGGGCCATTTCGCCAAAAAAGGCAGGTTATCTTTTTTCGAATCGTACCAAAATCTGATCAGCAAAAGGGTAACCCACAGGCGACTTATCTACCAAATTTTGTGAAATTCGGTCCATTAGTTTTTCAGCTAGAGTGAATACAGGCAATTTTTGCGGGCCATTTCGCAAAAAAAAAGCGGGTTCTGTTTTTATGAATCCTACCAAAAACTACTCAGCACCAGGGTCTCACCCAAGTGACTTACCAAATATTAAAATTCGGTTCATTAGTTTTTTAGTTAAAGTGGATACATACATTGCACAGACACACACACACACAGATGTCACGCTAAAAATGGTTTTTTCGTATTCTAGAGGTCTCGAAACGTGTAGATCCGTCGAAAACTCGAGTTGTGATTTTCGGTATGATTCCAATACTCTCCCTATACATTACCATGTGTTGCAGGGAAAGTAAAAATCTGATGTGGGCAGCACATGACTTTCCCTGCAGACGTTTCACGTTCTCTTTATTTTAATTAAATTTGATTCACTTTTAATTCAATTTTCGTTCTCATTTAGTAACTGGACTTATTTTCAAAGTTGACGTAGAGAAAATACGAAAAATCTAAAATATCTCGAGAACTACTAGTTCTAGTGTAATGGGGTTGGTCTCATTATTTTCATCGTTAAAAATTACGTATAAAACAAGCATTTAATGGATATATTTAAGCATACGTAATTTTTTATTTTAAATTTTGACGGTTTTTGCCGGCCATTTTGCAAAAAAAAGACAGGTTATTTTTTTTACGAATCGTACCAAAATCTAATCAGCACCAGGGTCACCCACAAGCGACTTATCTATCGAATTTTGTAAAATTCGGTCTATTAGTTTTTCAGCTACAGTGGATACAGGCAATTTTTGCGGGCTATTTCGCAAAAACAGGCGGGTTCTTTTATCCCGAATCGGACCCAAAACTAATCAGCACCAGATTCGCCCACAAGTGACTTACCTACCAAATTTTATAAAATTCAGTCCATTAGTTTTTTAGTTACAGTGGATACAAAATCTGCACAGACAGACACACAAAAAATGGTTTTATCGTATTCTAGAGGTCTCGAAACGTGTAGATCCGTCGAAAACTCGAGTTGCGATTTTCGGTATGATTCGAGTACTTTCCCTATACATTACCATGTATTGCAGGGAAAGTAAAAAGAAATCGGATGTTGTAATTTATATGCGATTATTTAATTTCTGGTAGATAAATTCTGATTATATAATAATTTGCGAAATTGAAGTACTACTTGTCTTGTTTTCTCGATGTGTGATGTTCTGAAAGTTACGTAATGTTACGATTTTCGATTCCCCCTCCCCCCTCATTTTAGGCGTTTCACTTAAAAGTGATCCCATCTCAACTTCTAATTATGGTAGAGCTCAGTTTTAAAGACTATACTTTTTAACCTGTGCTAACGAAGGCCGTGTACTTGAATTTCTCGGCCGTATACTCGGATACAAGCTACTTTTTTTGTTCCAAGTGCGTATTGTAAAAGTGTTTTGAGAATTCACTCTATGTTGCGATGTAATGTTAATTAGAAGTTTGCATCTTAAATCCCAGGAGCGACTCCAAAATTTTTTAGTTTCAAATTTAATTCACTTTTGATTTGCTTCAATTGAATCTTGCAATTTTAAATTCCATTAGCACAGCTCAGGTATCTGTAGTCCGTAAGTGGATCGCGAATCACCATTGAGATAAACACCTCTGATATAGACTACAAAGTGACAAAATAAAATCATTTTATTTAAAATATATTTTAAAAATTTCGAATCATTTTGAGAGGTTAGATGAACAAAAACTTTTAAAACGCATCCAGCTTTCCGTAATGAACGGCAATATTAATTTTCTTATATGCCACACATCTTAGCGCGAAACCGAGCAGATTTCTATAAATAGCCTCCGAGTCATAACCAGCCCTTATCGATAAATGAAATTACGAGGAGTAAAAGTGATGACAAACTACACATGCGACGCAAATTCATTACAGTTTATTGCAAAAGTTTTCTTAACTTGATCGAAACTTAATTAACTTTCAACAGAAGGATCCGGCCCCTAAAATGGCGTAGCGCGGTGACACTTAAAGAGTAATAGCTCTCATCGCTATTCAAAAGGAGGGAACCACAGTAATTACAAGCTGTAAATGTCAACTTTTTTTACTGATATTTGAAATATAGCCAGGTATGTTTTTCTACGAGAAAATGCACTTGAAATCTGGAGCCATTTTTTTTTAAAATAGTAACATTTAACAAGTAAAAGCAAAAAACCGGATGTGGGCAGCACATGATTTTCCCTATAAATTCAAATTCATCTTCTCGTTATTTCTTCAATAATTCATTAAATTGAGTTTAATGGCACAAAATAACCCACATAATTATTTTAAATGACACTGAATTTGCATTTTTAATTCAATTTTCGTTTTCATTTAGCAGTGGGACGTATTTTCAAAGGCGGCGTAGCAAATATGCCGAAAGACTACAATATCTCGCAAACAGCTATACCAAATAATCTGCGCAAACAAATCTGAAGAATAAAAACATCGTAGTCCCGTTTGTAAACCAATTTACTGGGAAAAAATGGAAGTTACATACACCAAAACGAAAATGCTAAAACGGTAGTAAAAATTATATCCCTACTATTTTTATCCTGTTACATCGGTTAAACAGAATAGAAAATATATGAATCTAAAAAATCTTTGTCTAAATAAAACAGATGAATTAAGAAATTGATAATATCAATAAATCCCATAATCTTATATCCCAAACGCCGTAACTGATATACTTCCCACCCCCCAAAAAATATATAATACTGCTTATTTACAAAATATTTCACATAAATTTCTTTAAATTGTAGGGATTGAATGAGAATCGTCTGCATTATAAACACATTTAAATTAATTATGTTGCTATAAGATAAGCAACATATAATTTTCTTACCTTTGCTCTGTGCTACTTCTATGTAAAAGTATTACAACACAACAACCTAATACCATAAACCCCCTGGGTTGGTCGTGTGGTCTGGGCCTTCAACACAACAACCTAGAAACACAGACAGGAAATGGTGCAGTCATTGCCTGGTTTCCAGCTAGCTTGAGGGATTTTGAGTCCGATCATCCAAATCTATCAATTGGTTCACTTAAATGTGATTCTTTGGTTATAAAATGTGACCTTGGTTATAAAACGTGACTCTTTGGTTATAAAATGTGACCTTATGTGACTCTTTGGTTTCTACCTTACAATTTTTTATTTGGCTATGTTATCCTCCTGGGTTCCTGAATTATGTGAATAACTCTCTGGTGATAGAAATCTCTCTTGCTTTGGCTGAGGTACATTATGTCTTGAAGGGCGCTGCTTTTTGCCTCAAAAACCAATTGATACCTTTAATCAACTGTATGCTGTACTCATGAAGCTATAATTTTCAGTTTTCATAAAAGGTTTTGTCCAAAGTACATAGTCAACATTTAAAAATACATGAATAAAATTAAATACAATGTATGAATATTTTTGTTAATTTCAACTGTTTAAATAGATATGTTTAAAAACATAGCTAACTTAATTCTAAAGATGATATAATTTTACGGTTTCAATAGATTTGGATAAATTCTTTTACCGGGCCCTTTTAAGCTAAGTCAGTCTTTACATTTGATAATGCTTTAGGACTCAGGCCCGCTTCATGTTCCCTGATACTACTAGTCCAGGTAAAACTCAGAAATTTCTGTCTGTCCTTCAGTTCTATGCCATCTTTAATGAAAAGTATTGCCACTACAGAAATTGAAACCTTTTAAAATAAAGTGGGGCTTTTACTTGGACATTCTTTTAATGAATGTTTTATTTGTTCGTTTGATTACATCAAAATATGTATACAAAAAATATATATAAATAATAATTGATAGAACATTACAATATCACAAAACATCTAGCAACTTCTAAATATAAATGCATCTAGTTTGCAAAATAGTAATAAGCCATATATACAAATATTTACTCACACTACTGCAAAAAAATACCCATGAATATTACCCACACAGTTAAAAGAAAAGAGTAAAGGTAAGTAAATGAGAGTATAAAACATTAAAGATATAATAATACACCAATAGCTTTTAATGGCTTATCTTAGCACTTTTAGAAATATATAACCTGGGCTGCATGGGACAGTAGCCCATTTCCAGCCCCTTCACCCCACTCAACATATTCTGTGTAGCCCACAACCAAGCACTTCAACTAAAACCTGCTTCCTGGCAAAAATAAAAATCTCATCAGAGAAATTATTTGGAAATACAAAAGCTAATTCATAATCTATTAAACAAAATTACGTCATTTTTTTAGAGCATTTGGTAGTGTGTAAAATTTTCAACAAAGTAAAGAATTCACAAAATAGAAAGATGAAAAAAGATATCAACTTTAGCTTATTTCCCTAGCAGTGAGAATCCAAAACGTGAAAGTTTCCGCCACCAATCAGCTTCCTTGTTCAGCATGAGGTACACTAGTAATTGTGAAAATAAAGCAAAATTAGTTTCCTTCAAGCAAGTAAAATGGTTAAAAGACCAAAGGCAGAAGCGGCATAATTAGATGTCATATTTTAATAACGTGAGTTGTGACATCATACAGTTGGTGGTGCAATATGTCGACTATTGTATTCTTTGTGGTTTGATGTGTTGCACATCATACAACTAGTGACATAATGTGGGTTATGATACAATATTTTTAATATGGTATAATACTTTTTCTTAAATTAAGAAATTTATAGCTGTTTCATGAAATTAAAATTGGCACCACAATTGAGAACAAAAAAGTAATTTTTAAGAATTATATCGTAAGAAATAGAAAAATTCTTTAAACATTGCTCCACCACAATATTTCTGCACTTTTTATCTATCCAGGATGAAAATAATTACTAGCTGGTATGCTTGTATAGAGGCTCAAAACTAGGATTGTTGTGGTCAAACCGAGGCACATAGGAACTTCACATAAGAGTAAAATGTTCACACTTTCAATATGCCAGCCGTCCAAATGGTTGCTCATGTCCTTGGGATGAGTCGGACGGTCTGGGTCTTCAACACTTTCAATGTGCCGTTCGTCCAAATGGATGCTCTATGTCTTCAGATGAGTCGGATGGTCTGGGTCTTCAACACTTTCAATGTAGCACAATCAACATTAAAAATATTTACAGAAAAATAACCCTTTTTGCAAATAGCAGTCTTTGGTAAAATCTTTTATACAAGTAGTAGCCCCTTACAATGTTCAAAGCGCTTGTTTCCATAATATGATCAAGCTCATGGTTATAACATATATAACAGACTGGATGGTTCACTAATTTTTCTACATATTTTTTTTTTCCTTTCAGCCATTTAGTTTTTCCTACTATTCAAAAAGAAAACTAACTACCTTTTAGCAAGTTCGAAAGTTAGATAATATATTTCTAAACAGTACTCTTCATCACAAATAAAAATTCTAATCATTCACTAGTAAGCTTACTCCTGTGAGATCAACTTGATTTCCAAAATGCTAGTAAACCCAAAATGGTAGTAAACCTAAAAGTGATTCCAAAATGCTAGTAAATTATCACATTTTTCTTTGGTGATTTTTCATGGAGAAAAATAAAAAAATATAAATATATATATACAAAATCACAGTACATTTTTTTTAAATTTTCCACCCAAAACTGTAACATTATATATATATATATATATATATATATATATTATAGTGTACACTTGTATTACACTGCATAACAACATCAGTCTATATAAAAGTCGACACTTTTTAAGGCAAAGTTTTTAATCAGATAATGCCTTATTCCTAAAATATCAATTTGATTAATTTTGATAAACTTTTCAAAATATAAAACAAAATTCTCACACTTTTCTTTGGCGATTTTTCATGGGAACGAAGTAAAAACAGTATGAAAAAATATATAACAAATCACCTTACATTTTTAAAAACTTTTCCACAAAACCATAACAAATATATATTTCTTATGTACACTTTTATTCCATTATATAACAATATCCATATGCATAACATTAATGAGTAAACACTCTCCAAGGTAAAATTTCCGATCAGCAACTGGCTTAATTCTAAAAATCAATTTGATTTTCTAAATGTTGATAAATCTTTCAAAATATAAAAGAAAATTATCACATTTTTCTTTAATGAGAAAAAAATTAAAAACTATATTAATTATTTAATACTAAATTATTGAAGTACTATTGATGTTGAAAATTTTTTATATATAAAAAAATTATAAAATAATTTACACTACACATTTCAATGCTTAAATAAAAGAAACTTCATCACATATGTGCTTTGTACATGATGCATAACTTTTGTAATACTCGAGCATGTGACAACTTGTGAATTTCAATTTGCATGCATATGTTGGCTTATAAGCTCAAATTTCAAGGCGAAAATTATTTTTTTTTTAAATATCGTTCATTTACAATTTAAGAGCTCATGAGAAGCTCAATCTTCTCATTTATATTTATAACTGATAAATATAGATTGTAGAAGACTACTTATCTGCTACATACTTGAAGGCTACTGGCAGTGTTTTTCTGAAATGGCACTTAGATCTGACTGATTTTTTCACTGTAAATAATTCAAAATTATAACTATCATAGAATTCTGATTACCCCTCCCACTGAAAATGTGAAGGCATTTTATTATAAAATAAATTTTTATTTTACCATCACATTTACAGTTTTACAACTATAAAAATGATGAATATTTTGATGAATTATTTTTTTGACATGAAGTATTTGAGCATTTATAATTTTGTTCATTTAGTTCAATATGGTACATTTTTCAAAACTTAATTGCATCATTTTATTAATTTATTACTCTATTTAGCTTTATAAACAGCAAAAAAAAAAAGTAAAAAAGATAATTAAAAAAAAGGATTTTAAGATTATTTAAAGGGTTGTTTTTGTTTTTTTTACTTAATGCTTTTTAGAATGTAAATTGAATTAAAAAGGAAATTTGCATAAGATACTGAAAATAAGTTTTTTAATCAAATATTTTAACACTCTTTATAATTATGTTCAAAAATTCTTATTTTGGCCTCTCTATGTACCACTGGTTAGTTTTATAAAAATCGATTATAACACCCAATTCAGTATTCCTGAATATCCCATTTATTGAAAAATAAAATTCCATTACCAGAATTCCATGGTATTTTAAATACAAATGCACTGGTGTTATATGAAACATAGCATCAAATTCTTAAAAACATAAATTCCAAAAACAGACCTCTTTCCAGAACGATAGAATAACATCTATCTGTGAACAAATAATACTTGGCTTAAAAAAATTACACAGTCAAAAAAGAATTAACTGAATTAGTGATTTCGTCTAACTGACTATTTAACAGCACTTTTAACTGTGATTCAATTTTAGCTTTAATATCTTCTCTCCAAATTCTACAAAGTAAATTTATAATGCTTGCCACTAATTTATCTAATACTCCAAGCCCAGTCAGACGAAATTTTAAGTCATCAAGTCTGGTCAAAATTAATTTAGTCAATTTGAAAATTACACAACCATCAATCATAGTGTTCTGAACCTCCAAATCTAAGTCAATTTTGTCGATGCAGCACCATATAAGGCCTGAAAATTCAAATAAAAACTTATAATTCCATTTATAAATAATTCCAACATTTTTCACACCTAAGTCTGTGTTAAATACTATCCAATTGTCATCAGTGCAAGATATTTCTGGTTCCAAGCCATTTGTGAGTGTATCTAAACCAGTGAGTAAACCTTTCTGAAGTCTTCCCCTTGCAGCATCACCAATCTCTAAAGGATCGTATGTGTGGACATACATCAACAAACCATGGAAAGCCTGAAATAGAAAGACCAGTATTATATTTATAATACTATTTAAATAGTTTTCATGATAGGGGCGCTTTCCTCCCTGTTCACTATGATCATGAAACCTCATTTTCGATGTGCACGTATCAAAATTTCAAAAACAAACATATTTTATTTTTACCAGATTTGTCTAAAGACCCTTTTATACACAATACAAGAAATTGAACAAATAAATTGAACATGCAACTTATTTTGAAATAGAATGATCAAGAACGTGCACTCAACTTGAACATATTTTTGCATCTGCCACTTAGCTTCATGACAGTAACTCACCAACCACAATACTTGCTATACATGATATCACAATATTTTCATAGTCCGAAATGTATTGTTATTGTATTTTTTGTACGAATGTGTTGCTTTTTTAGCATACACATACATTTGTAGAAAATGTTGGGAGGCACAGACAGTGGAATATTTAGGGGGGACTACCAGGCTCAAGCCCCTCACCTTACCCACCTCCCCAAAATTTTGTACACTCTTTAAATCTTAGCATTTTGTATATATTGGCTCTTTATATCTTGGCATTTTATATTATGGCATTTTGAACTACTTATATATCAACTATTTATGTGGTCTAATTTCATGTCAGATAATCAGAATAAAGAATTGAATATCTTATACATACAGCTGAGTCAGACTGACTAACTAAGGAATACTTACGTAGCCCAAACTATTGAAGGTAGAAACTTGAAACTTTACATATATGTAGGACTTGACATATAGAAAATGAAAAAAATCTAAAATCTTGGAATTTTGTTCGAAAAATTTATAAATTATGCACATAATTTTATATTTATAAATTATGCACAATTTTAAATCTTTTAATTTTATTTGATAACTTTATACATTGCATAATTTTTTGTTCTAAAATTCTTACCAACTATAACTTGCAAATGGCTAGACACACAGAATTCATTTTTATACCATCATGCGCAGAAAAAAAATATCCTAAATTTTCTTAATTAAATCTATTAATATGTGATTAACCATTCTTGATATATTTTAATTTATAGTTACAGCACACATTTCTTTTTAATATTTTATCAATGAATCTATTTTTAATTTTTGATTCTTCAAGTGGTAACTATGGTAAATATGTTACATTTTAAATATAGAAATCCTTTATTGCCTATTCTTTAAATCAATGATATAAAAAATAATGCTATGTATTTAATTGATTTGTGTGAAAACTCTCACAAAAATGACAACATACAGTGATCAGAGATGAACATGCTTTTATGCTTAAATGTGAAGCATTTTTTTTATATTCAGAACTTTTATTAAGTGTATAGCTATTTGGTGACCACTAGCCATTTTGTGTGTCCAAAGCATGGGTGGAAATGGCTTGTTTTCCTATTTTTTGACTGAGTTGGTATCCACAGTTTTGCTTCACATTAATAATTGTAGCATGTTTTTTAGATTTGTAATTAAAAACACATGTCAAAAACTGCAAAAACTTGGGCATGACTATTCTCACTGCCTAAAAAATTGGGGGAAGGTGTTGACTAGGTGAATTTAAACATATAAAAGAACATATAATTACTCACCCATAGTGTCTTGTCCTAGGCTCAATGATCATCTAATGGAGCTAATTAATTCACTCAAACTCAAAGTATTTAATAATTATTTCCTAGTAGTGTGACCACATATTTTATTTTAATTAAAATGCATGTCAAAATTTACTTCAACATAAAATTAACAACATGCCTCATAACATATTACACAATCAATATTACACATTCAATTTCAGCAACTTCTAAAGATTCAATTTCGGCTATTCATCATCATTCATGCCCGGAGGCAATAGAACAATAAAATATCAAGCATTAGACATTAACATTTAGCATTGCAGTTGAATATATAACTTTATCCTTCACACTGGCTTTACTTTGCAACCTATACAAATTATATCATTCCGAGCCGATCCTTTTGGACAACATATCGCCCCATGTTAGCTATTTTTTAACTTAATTCTTAACACTTATACACGCATACTAAATTACATCTAGTTATTATAATTTCTAGTTTCTATACATCTATATTCATCTGATGAAATTTTAGCTAGTGGAGTATCTAGCTCCTGGGAATAAAAGAGTTCCACATCAGAGTTTAAATGAGACACAAGTCTTAGATAAATCGTCAAAGTTCAATTCTGCAGTAGCTCTATATAGTCAGGGACACAGGTCGTACAGAGTGCAGTGTCCAGTCCTGGAGCAGCTCTATATAGTCATAGCCTTGCTTGCAGACTGTGCGGTAGCCTACTCCAAAGAGTAGCTCAAAACAGTCTGAGACAGGTCATAGACAGCTCAAAGTTTGGTTCTGGAGTACCTCTAGAAATTCTTTAGTATAACTGGCACATCCTAGTATTGTTGACTAGACCCAGTATCGAGCAGCAGCTTTAAAACTGAAGACTCGGCTTGATATATCAGCACGGTGCATATCAGAGCTTGTAGTAATGGTAGGCTCATTGTGTTGACCTAGATCGGTGGTTCAGCTCCCAGCAATGATTGGACTCCATTCTATTTGGTTAAAACAAATTAAAATGTCAGCCCTATGAGAGTGGGACTTGTAAAATTTCCCTCACGGGAAGCCAGCCCGTTGCCTAGCTGGTCAAAAGTGCAACTTCTCGGAGCGAAAAGACAACCTGATAGTTGGCGGATCAAAAAGCAAGTCTCTTGAAATTTTATTTCTCTATCAGGATTTTTCTTTGGGGTGGTACCTTGGGCATTGAAATACAAGGCTTCCCCTCCATTTGATTTGTCTGGGCTCTTGTGCAAAAAATGAAAGTGCTTTTTTCTTAACGGTTTATTGGTCAGAAAAACTTACGCTAATTTAAAATGAAGCACATAATTTTCTCTTTACTTTCTCTTCCCCATGCTTTGAGGCATTATTTTGGCTCCATGAATGCAACTCCATCTTGACATCAGCCATATATTTTTGTAAATAATTGCCCTTATAGTGTCATTTTCAATGGCTCACTTTTGTCAGCTGTATCATGGTTGTTATTCATCAAAATGTCCAACTTTTTTTTATAGAAAAGCAATGTACTGGCTCCAAAATATCTGATCTATTCTTGTTAGAGGCATAGTATCTAGCATGTAAGGGATAGCAAACTTGTAATTAAACCAGGGCAAGGCAAATGCCTCACTTTAATTGCAAAATGGTGGAGATGCACAAGTTTCAAATATGTTACTATGTAACTCTCCTATCACCCCAGTTTCCATACCCATGATTTTTAGATTTATTCGAAAAATTTAGGATTACCTGGTAAAAGACTTTTATGCTTCCTTCAGTTATAATTTTTGCTGTGATATTTTTATTACTATGAATCAGTTTACAAATTTTCTTCAACTCTTTTGGCAACATTTCTGGTGAAATTATGAGTTGCATGTTTAGTAAGTTGAGCTGTGCAAATAGACCTGATAGATATAGTTCATTTAATAAATCCTATTGAATAAAATGAAAGTTTATGAACTAAAACTTAAACAATCAATTTCTTGCACCATGCAAAAAATTGCATTATACTTTCTTTTGTATTATAGGGGACTATATAATGTAATTGAAATAATAATTCAGGGAACCAGTGGCATACCATCATGGAACAAAACAGAGCAACGATTGTGCCAGGGCATCAAATGGGAAAAGGGGAACCTTATGCGATGAACATATTTTTGACTTAGAGGACAAAGACTACGCATTATAGGAAAGGGTGGCCTAAAACTATATACTCCAGAGTGCCAAAAGTCTAGCTACACTATTGCCAGGAACACTAAAAGTACTTACAAAGTAGATTTTAATAGTCACAATAAAATCAATTGGCCCTATGTAATGTTATAAAATAAACTGAGCATGTGAACTATGGTTGCAGTCTTCAATATATCATAAATAACAAGTATGATTTCTAAATTATTTTTAAAATATTGCACAATAAACACTGAAAACACTGATATATGCTTTTTAATGAAACGCATTTGATATGAGTACAAATATTATTTTGGTAAAGAATATCCTTCTACTAAAGAAAAAAATTTTCCATCTTTTTCTATTAAATTAAGAACATAATTTAAAAAGTAACTCACCGCCTTTAAAACATCTATTATATCAATGAAGCATGAGCCAAAATCTAAAAAGAAAGTTGTTAATATTATTAAGTATTATTTCATTACAAAAAGGGGCATAAAAAGATATATTTAAAGAAAAATAGATCACAGTGGATTACTTGTCTTTTTAATTTCCTTAAACTTTTGAATTAGAAAGAAGATTTGAATTCACCAGGGATGAACTGGGAAAATCACATCAAACCAGTTATTTTTCATTTTTATCCACTCTAGTATTTAAATAACTGTTAAAGTATATTTCAACCAGCCTGGTAATTGCACGAAAGTTGTGAAACCAGTTCTTGTTTAAAGTTTATTAAAATATTTAGCATTTCTAGTTAATTTTAAAAAAATAATATAGCTATTTTTGCACAATCATTTAAAATGCAACAACTTTGGAATAATAAAGCTTTGACTAATCATAATCTTAGATCAACATACCTGCTTCAGGTTAAAATCAGAACAATACAGTAGCATTATCAAAAAAAGTTTTAGTTGGGGGTGGAAATAACCAAATATTTTGTTATTCAATTTTCCAGATATCACTTCTCAGAATTTCAATGAGTTCCTATGAGGATGGGTTATACCCACCTTGAGTGGAATAGTCCAGTTGTTAAGACATGGGGAATGGACTCTGGGGACCTGGGTTTGATTTTCTGCTCTGCCCAAACTATCCCCATGTTCACATGGCGTATGAGCATGCTAAATCTGGGTTCAAAAATCCTTCTGAGGTATTAGTGGTAGAGGAAGGAGGGTACGGTCCCTGTGGATCTCATCCCCACTAGACTCCTGTCTAAATTGTGTGTGGCACTGTTCCAGCCATCCAAACCTTATACTTTTGGGTTATCATATGGTCTGGGTCAAAAGAAAGTAAGTACCCCTCCCCTTGGCACTGCCACTGGATCAATGTAGGAAAAAAAGATCCTAATTGCAGTGAAGTAGAAAAATTTGTAAAAAGTGCATATAAAAACAATACTCTCATGTCATAAAAGCAAATATAAAACTAACAAAAACAATTTAATGAAATTTATACATATCTAACAAAATGAATTTTAAATATAATTCTTACCAAGAATCAAAGGCCCCAGCAAGCTTAGTAATATTAAGTGAAATTTCTTTTCACTTTCTGTTTTATTCACTTTTTCAGTCATGATCCAGTCGAGTCAACAATTAATGCTAAAATTATAAAATAATAATGAACATTCAACTAAATAGTCTAAATAAAATATGTAGTAAATATGGAATAGTTTAAATAAAGTATGTAAATTAGTTTTACAAACCCTATATGCTTTAATTTCATTCAACATAAAATGACATATAACTCATAACTATGGCCAAATTTTAATAACTAGTTACAGATTAACAATTTTGGGTAGTCAGCGATGACTCATGTCATTTAGTGACATAACTAACAGAACAGGTTTTCATTAATTTAATGGAAAAGTATTTTTATTCCTGAACCTTACATTTCTACTACGATACTACTTTCTTTTATTCCTCAAATACACAGTAGAATCCTGTTAATTGGAACATGATGATCAGGTCTTGCTAAACAGTATATACAGTGTTGTCATCAGAGTATAAAAGGTACCATTAGGGCCACATATACAAATTATGGCATTCCCTACAAACATTTATCACAGGTCTTCTTTCATATTTGATTTTCTCACTTTGTGAATTTTTCATGTCTTAGATATACATATTGAGGATCAGTGTTTATTTCAGAACTTTTTGGCCAGAAGAGCATGTGAAACTTTAGGGGGGGGGGGGGGGGGAGGACTTTCCAATATAATTTTTAACTACTATATTGATATATAGAAGTAATCACTTTATCAGTAACATAAAATGTCTCGGGGGGAGGGGGAGGCGAATGGCAATTTCGGGGGGCTTTACCCCCAGATGAAAGAGAAATATTTTTAGTGGTCTGTGTCTTCCCTTCCCCCCTCCTATAGGCAGTCCTGGTAGCATCTCCAGCTTTTACAACGCTACAGCTACTTCCTATGCTACTTCTAATAGAGCTAACTTCTAAAAGCATATTTTAGTCTATTAGAATATAATTTATATTTCAAATTTTAAGTGTTTAAAAAATCAACCTTTTGCAATTTTGAATTTTTCCATAATTTAAATGAAAAGTTAATAAAACACTTTCGTTTAAATTATGGAAAAATTCTAATTAAATGTGTTGGAACTAATGAGATTTTACTGCATTAAAATGTGAACAAACATACCATTCAGTTAAAAGTTAACTAAATGCAAATTAGTAAAAGAAAAGAAAAATACTCAGAATGCTAAATTCCTTTACACAAAAAATTAATCTATATACTGGTTCTTTGAGGACACTTTGACGGGAGTTCCAAAGCTTAAGCTTAGTAAATCTACCACTGTTGATCATATTAGTATTCTTTTGTGTTTTGTAAAGATTTTACATATTTGGCCTATTTTTATGGATTTTAAGGCATTTTGAGAAAATTCTTTATATAGAGATTTTTCCATTTATTTTATTTTCAAGTACTATGAAAATAATCTTTCATATTTTGAACATGCTTTCAAATAGTATTTGAATCTTTAAAAAAATAAGCATAAAAACTTAGTAACAGACACTACCCAAGTAACGCATATATGTAAATCATACATATTGAGCATATGATCTCTTTATCAGGACATATATAATTACAAAAAAATTGTATGTTATGATATGGTAACCAACTCATACATTATTATTAGGTATACATATATCCACATACATTATTATTACATATTCACATGCATTATTATTACAAATCCACATGCATTAATATTACATATCCACATACATTATGAATGAGTAACCACATACAGGTTTATTATGTATCCACATACATTTTTATTACATATTTGCATGTGTTTATTAAGTGTCTATATACATATTTATAACAACGTGTCCATATATGTATTTATAATGTGTTCCCATATGTATTTATAATGTATCTCCATACTTATTTATTATATGTCTATATATGTATTTATTACGTGTTGAGTGATTCCATACTTATACATACATACATAGTGATACATACTTATTTATTATATGTCTATATATGTATTTATTACATGTTGAGTGATTCCACAGGTGTTGCGGGCATGACATTTACAAAGTTTTATGCACCATATCTTTAAACTTTATAAAAAGTATTGAGCTAGGGGAATATTTTTTACAACTAAAACAAATGTCAATATCAATTTTTTAAATTATGTGTTTATTTCAATAATGTACTTACATTAATAAAAAATATTTTAGAAGTTTATAGTTTATCAAACATGACACAGAAATGTTATGTCTTCAATACTTCTAAAATATTTTTTTTTATAAATTTAAGTACATTTTAATATTGAAATCAGCACAGAATCTGAAACATTATCTTTACAGTTTTAAACAGGGATGTGGAGTTGAAGTTAGTAATGGTTTGAGGTGAAGTCAGAGTCCGTATTTGGAATATTTAATTTTTTAATGATTTTTTAAATAGTTTTTAGGTACTAAATATAAAAGCATCAAGTGTTTACCAATTAAAAAATTATTCATATAAAAAATTAAAAAAATTAATTGATTTTGATACCAATATCACACTTGGATATTAGATTAGGAGAGTCAGATAATATAAGAAAGAGTTGTCGGAGTCGAAAGTTTGAGGCACCACAGCTCTGGTTTTAAAAGAACATATCATTCACTTAAATAAATTTTGTACAGGGCATCAAACTTGTACACAAAATTCACAATACCATACAATCACTCTGTTCATATATGTCATTTATTATTCTTTTGTAAAGTGTTCTCCCAAAAAAAATTAGTAGCAGAGTGGTCGGAAAAAGTTGTCGGATAGGGCAAATATGGCAAAAATATTACATAGGATATCAAGTTAGGAGGGAAAACAACATCTGAATTTATTAAAAATCAATTACAGTAAAATTAACATTTTATACATGTTAATTCTTCTCTTCTTTGATGTCAATTATTTGTAGCTTTTTCATAGTCTGTTGGATCTGGTCCTTCTAGTGAAATCTGCATTAGATTATTTAGAGTACTCTGATTCATAACTTGTTAAACAAGTTTAAATTTGCTGTAAAACAGATAAACGTCCTATACATTTAGCAGTGCTTACAGATATAGCCAGGTCATATCATAAAATACAAACTGTAGCCGGGCAGATAATCAAACACTGGTAAAATTTAAGTTCAACAAATGACCTTTTTTATGAAATAGAAGTTTTTATTTACAATTCAAAATTTTAATTTACATTTATTTTAACTGCATTTCATAATTATAGCAAATACTAGTTCTAAATTTTAATAAAAAATTAGTTAAATTATTTTTTATTTTATACTACAAAAATCAATTAAAATTTAATTTTTATTTTCAGATAAAAATTATTTGTAAAATGTTTAATTTATATTTAATTTCTTATTATAATGTTAATACGATAATTATGAATAGATCATATAATTTCAGAAATATTATTTTAATATTTATAGGTTACTCCTGATGCAAAAGGAACATAATTATTTTAAATGTATTTTTCTTTCCTTTTCAGTTTATATTTAAATATACTTTTTAATTTTAATGAAAAAATTATTTTTTTAAATTGCAAAAATTTGAATCTACCACATTATAAAATATAATTTTGAATCTAAAAGATAAGCTATTTGAAATTGAAAATAACATAAAAATACAGAATGAAAAAAGCTGAGAAAACTATAGTGAGCTGCCAAAATTTTAACACTTATACTTTTGAGAATTATGTGCTCAATTTACACTATAAACTAATTTGTACATTCATTATAAGTTAAGTATAACTAAATTTTGCATCATTAAATACATAACATTTCATTTTCTTAAATATGTTTATAGTATTCAATTGAAAGTATTTTTCTTACTCCTGAAAAAAAAGTATTAACTTGTAATTACTTTCTAATAAACATGAGTAAAACGGCATATACCTGCTCACCTCTTGTAATAAATAATAGATGTTTGTTCACAATAAAAAATAATTTTTATGCAACTACATGAAGTGATTTTTAATGCACAAGTAAATAAACTTCTTATAGACAGACATGAGACATGACCATGGTAATAAACTTATATACTGAAAGTTACCCACGATCATTCCATTAGCTTTTTCTATATGATACAAATTCAGTACTATTCAGCTGGTTCAAGAGAATTGGTTGTTAAAAATATCTAGGTTCACCGAACCAGTTATTAAAAGTTTCTGTGAAATTCGGTTTAGACCTGACTCACGGATGATATACCTCTTCGAGATATTTTTACCATTCAAATTAGTTTAAAAGTTATGAATATTTAAACTAGTTTAAATGTGAAAATCCTTAATGAATTCCTCAATCATCTTCCAAATGTTATGCTTTCTCAGTTGTTCAGTCGTTATCTAAGCTCCATCCATAGCTTATCCAGAAAAATAGATGTTGTGTGAAAAATGTAAACTTTTGAATCAGAAGCAACATACCTACTCAGAACCAGAAGGGAAAATCCCTAGTGAGTCCTCCTATCTTTTCTAAAATTTGATGCTGAATCCATATTAGTCATTATCTAAGTTCATTTATGCCTAATTTACAGAAATAGCTCTTTCAATGAAAATTTTTAAACTAGAAGTAAAAAAGGAACCATATGTTGTTGTTGTTGAGACCCAGACCGTCCGACCTACCAGAAAGGTGTAAGGTAACTGAAGGAACCATATGTGGACATTCTTTATGAACCATTCTATCTATTACAGAATTTTATGCTGAATTCATAGCATTTACCATCTAAACTAAGCTCTATTTATAATCAATCTTTAAAAATAGATGTTTTAAGGAAAATGAATATTTTTAAAATTGAAATGGGGAAAAAATAGGTTGAAATCTTAGGTGAACTCTTTTCTCCTCTGGAATTTGATGTTAAACCCATATCAATCATCATCTAAGCTCTATCTATAGCAGATCCTGCAAAAAAAGTGTTTCAAGAAAATTTTGGGACAAAAACAATGAAATGGCAAAATGTTTGCTGTCAATAAATTTTGTTGTTGATAATTCTAAGAATGTTATGCCATTTTCATATTATACCTTTTTATCAAAACCTTTTATTTCAAATATTTTGCAACTGTGGAAATGCTTGTTTATTGTCTATTTTTAAATTAAATATTCATTGGTATGTAAACCTACAATATGCCAAAATAGTTTTAACATCTGCTATTGCCTGTGATTTTTTTTTTTTTTATGTAAATAACTAACAAAATATGTTCAAGTTATACAAAAAAATCCAATGCACTTTACTGCTATACAGATAGTTTTCTTTTATTTTTAATTATAATATTTTAGCTGCCGTTTTTATTATAAGAAATTACATACGGCTCAAATTTAAAACTACTTTAGCTACAGAGAAAGGTGACTGTAGAATGCGTTATAGCACACAACACACGAGGTTTCAACATTTGTATAAACCCTTTAAAATAATTTTCCCTTATCATAAACCGTACTCGACAATGAGTTTTTTACATAATCTAAATGAAGGAATACAAGAAAAAAGGATAGTACAAAAATAAGCAAACAACAAAATAAAAAAGAGCAAAAATTAAGTACGAAAACTAACTCTGCACATATGAATACTACATTTGAAAAAATAAGAATAGTTGATTTAATTATGAAGTACAGAATGCAAACTATACAGCAGAATCAAGGTTATTATATCTAGCAGAATGTTAATGTTTTTAATTTTGCAGAGATCCATCCAATGGCACACCCTAGAACCGAACAATCTCACATGTTTTGCGAGGTTTGTTTATTGTTTTTCGGCTCTTCCAAACGTCTCTCTAAATATCCTCACTCCATTACTCAGAAAGGCGTGTTATATATGGTCACGCCTATTTGCGAATGCTGATTGCGAAACTGACGTTATATGTTTGACAGACAAGTTGAATTCATGTAAATTAATGGAATCGTAATCGTAATTCGTAGTCTCCAAGTTTGTTGTGTCATGCTCAAGTCAAACATAAATGTTTACTAAAGGATTTAAATACATTTTTCCTTGACAAATATGACGAAATAAATAAATTATATTCCTTCATTGAGTTACTATAATGTTACGACAGTAATAGTAGTCTTCCATGTTTTAACTATTGAGTTTTTCTATGTATGTTTTGTTTCGTACGCATATTAATTCTTTATACTACTATAACAAGAAAAATTAATCGAGGATTGTTACAGATATTTTTATTTGTATTAAAAATAAGTTGTTTACCAACTCTTAAAATTTGATTCGTAAAATATTAGTAAATAATAGTTGGATGAAAATGTTTTTGTTTAAACTGGTTTTTTTTTTTTTTTTTTCGGCTTTATATACTTTAATAGATTTTGTTTTTTAGCATTTTTTACGAGTTTAATTTATATATTTTTTGAACTACTTTTAAGCATAAATGTTAACTTACAATTTTTTTAATCGAACATGTATATGTACATTAGTTATCAATTTGACCTTCACTGTAGTTTTAAATAAAGTGACTTAAAATAATTATATTGCATGTGAAAAGTAATTTTAAACTGCGTTAATCACAATCTGCATTAATCAAGATTATTTTGAACATGCATGTATAAAATTTGAATATATGGAATGTATTTTATGTTAATCTAATTTTACCTTTAGCTTCCTATAGTGTCGAAAGCCCAGACCTCACAGCCAACCTAGAGGTTTATGGCAGTTAAATGTGAGGCCGGTTTTAGCTTCCTGTAGTGTGTAATATACAAAATCTTTATAAAAACATCATTGTGAAAAAGTGTAATTTTTATTTTATTGTTTACCATCTGGTTTTCATATCCAGACGTCTATTCAGCAAATATGTAGTCCTTTATTTCAGACTCTGTATGAAACTTCACTTCAAAAACGGCACTTTCATAAAATTCCATGTTTCAAAAATAAAAGTTCTCAAAATGTCAAGCAACCATCTGAAATGACTCCTTTACAAAATGTGAAAATTTGAATACGCTGTTAATTTATTAAAATGCCATGTATGATAAGAATACTTGCTAAGATCTTTACCAGATGGTGAAGCATCAATCTTTACATATTGTTATGCTGGAATATGATTCTTTGATATTAAAATTTGTTTATTTTTTATCATCTATTTCAATACTTTATTTACAGTTGCATTCATCATTCAATATGAAATTGAATAAATAAAAAATTAATTCTGGAAAAGAAAGTGCTTTATTTATGAATTTGTTCATCTGGGCCAAAGTTTTGCTTAGCAGTTTGCAGAGCATATCTTAGAAATTCCATGATAAATCTGTCACTGAGTTACAATCACAGGAGTACTTGAGTCTTACTACATAAAATGTAAAGGTTATCAATATGTAATGTATGGAGTGTTTAATTAGTTCATCTTTTTGAAGAAAGTATTTGCTTTTTACATAACCATTAATTTATTTGTAAAAGTACAAATAAACGATAACATTTATTGACCTTTAGCATTTAAGGAATTTTTTTTCCAAAACTTATCAGAGAATCTGAAGAAAAAATTTAGAATATGACTAATTATAATTATTTTTTATTTATTACTAATGTTTGATATAGCCTCTGTTTATTTCATATTAAAAATAAATTAAGTATACTTGACTGTTTTATTTTTACTGCAGTTTTATGAAATGGCTACAACTAAGATTCCTGAACAAAAAGTTATTCTTTGTGGAGAATTTGGTGTAGGCAAGAGCTCCCTATTCAGACGCTTTGCTACCAACACATTTGTGTCCACTGCAGATCGCCATTCAACATTAGGACTAGATCATTATGATAAGATTTTTAACATGCATGGCAGGAATGTCCGTGTAAGTATATTGCATTAATATTATGTAAAGTAAGTTATTTTACATTCCTTGTGTTCTTCTAAAGATAAATGAATAGATATTTGTGTTTTAAATTAAATATCCTGTGTAGAATTGCATGTACTGCACTTAAAATCAGGATTGATTAGCCAGGCTAAAAAAATAGTATTTTCAAGTATTTTGTTTAGAAAAACCACTTAAGAAACCAACTTCTTAGAAAAACCACTTAAGAAACCAACTTCTTTATAAAAGACAATATATAGCTTTTTTCATATCAAAAAGCTAGATTTTTTAAAAAGTGATTAAAAAAAGTTTACACAAATTGATTTTTAATGCATTCTTAAAAGTTTATGTACTAAACAACTTCAAAGAATTATTAAATTTTATGTGTAATAAACGTTAAATTACACATAAATTCACACATAGCAAGTAAATCATTTTTATGTACTAGTTTTTGGAAACAAAGGTAACAAATCGATCTCCACTAAATCTTTATCTGGAAAAATACTGCATGAATCTGAATGACACAAACTTGAATGTATAATAAATTTGCCAACCACTTCAGCATAAATCACTTCCTGTCAACCTACATATGACAAATCTCTATCTCTAATTCCTGAACAGATTTGTCATTTCCTAAAAGCTGGACCAAGAAAATCTTAACTATAAAAGGAAACTAGTAAAATCTTGAATATTAACACACACATTAGTTTTCTCAGGTTTTGTTTGTTTTCTATTTATCCTTTCACTAATGTGTGTGGAAGTCTGGGTCTTCCACACACATTAGTGAAAGGATAAATAGAAAACAAACAAAACCTGAGAAAACTTTAAAAAAAATAAAGAGAAATGACCAGCAACTACAAATCAAACCCAAAACTAAAATTCTTGAATCTGAGGAAAACTCAGTTGATGAAAAAATTCCTTATGTCAAATTACCAGTGAAGATAAGTTTATGGTATTCTAGACAGATTTTGTATTAGTGAAATTACTAGTTCTCAAGGTAATGTCAACCTACTACATTATATGGGCACAACAGGCAAAATTGAATGAGAAAGAGAGTTCTTTGTTTCTTTCTGACATCAACTGATACCAAAAACTTATTATTTCATCTACCCAAAGATTTATGTCATATCAGCAGAGAATATTATAAAGGAGCCGAATACAGCATCAGTAGGAGGTACTACATGAGTTACATTAAGAATTTATTTCAATTTTGATTTTTCTGACTAATTATGTACATTAACACGAGAATTGTTAAACCAAGCTTGCCATGGAAGATGATTATCACTACGGAAGTTGTGTTGTAATTACTGCAAATTGGCACAATTTTCTTGTCACTCTTCTGGTAAATTTTATTCACAATTTGTGATGCATAACAGATCAAAGTAACATTAGATAATTCTGCTCTGAACTGCTCCAAATAACTATGCTTTACCTGCTCCAAACAGGTTGGTTCTTTTTTCTTCTTTTCTTTTGTAGAATTTGTTCCAAATTCTAGTTTAGAGATCATGATCATTACTACTGAGATTGTACTTAAACATTCATGTAAAAAAAATTTTTTTGATCAAAACCATTTCCCAACTAATCGACATTTTTATTTTCAAAAGTTATATTAAATAAAATTAAAAATTACATTTTGTGTTCAATTTGGTGTGTTTGGATATAATAGTTATGTAAGTTCTGCAGTGTTTAAACATGCCAAATTAATTACATAAGAGTTTGTAATTTATTTTGCTGAAGAGTAATTTTACTGAACAAAGTATTGAAATAACTTTTTTAGTATTTTTTTTTTATTTATTTAATTTATATAGTATTTTTATTGATAAGGAACTATTGAATTCAGGATGAATATAAAATGTAGTTTTAAAATTTTCCAATGAGATTTTCCAAAATTTTCAGATCAATCGGCATTTTATCTATTTCTGAAGGTGCTCCAAATCTAGTAGTTATCTAGTAATTTTGCTTTACTTAAATGAATTGATTTATATATAGGCATAGATGAGATTACAGCAATTCTATTGGGGGGAAAAGGTAGAATTTGAAGAAAATGAACTGGAATAGTGCCATTAATGTATCTGAGTTAAATGTCAAAAGAAATTTGTAGTTTATAAAATTTCCTGTAGTTTTACAATTTTAAAGATTGTGATTATGTAAATATATAATTATAGCTAATTTACTTGTTAAAAATATCTCTGAAGCAGAAATTAAAATATATATTAACATGAGTGATACTTACTTTAAATGTTAATATGCTGAATTTTATGCATTGAAGTTTTCTTGTAGGCCATTAGAAAAGTAAGCACTTATTTTTTAATAATGAACTAGATCACAATGTAAAATTCTGTGCAAATAAAGTTAAGTAAGTAGGCATACATTCTGGAAATCTGGATTTTCTTCTTCATTGTGAACAAACCTAACTTTCACATTTCTTAATTAGTAGGGTATATATATATATTTATTTTCTGTGATAATAAAACATTGTTTGTTAGGAGAGGTAAAACAGGTTATCTAAATTCACATAAAAAATGATTTTTGTACATTGGCAAAAGATCATGCTATGGGTATACTTGAATTATTTTGATCTGTACATTAAATACAGATGCAGTCAAAGAAACTATATGTGGTATCGATTTTAAGTAAATAGAATATGTAAAGAAGCTTTTTTGACATTCCTAGAGCATTGGAAGCACTTAAAAGCACAATTACAAACCTATTATCTGTGTGTAAATTTCCAAAATTCTTGAATCAGTATTTTATGTACTGCTTTTTACTTTTTCTCAGATTTAGAATTTTTAAATGGTGTACCACATGAAAGGTTAGATTGATGCTTCACTGTATTTTAAATTTTCCTCCTCATTTCAGCTTCAGTTGTGGGATACTGGTGGAATGGAGAGGGTAGCCTCTATTACCAGCAGCTACTACAAATTTGCCGAAGCAGCTATTCTTGTCTTCAGTTTCGACAGTCCAGACTCTTTTAACATATTATCTCAACATCTACTGGATATAGTAACTTATGCAGAAAGTGCCAAAATCTTCCTGTGTGGTAACAAAACAGACTTACTTAACCAAAATTCGGAAGACTCTATAACGGATGCTGATATTGAGAATTTCTGTGAGCAATGCCACAACCTTGTAAGTGGGATCTACAAAACATCATGCAAAAATGGGGCGGGTGTGGATGAGATGTTTGCAGACATTGCAAAACAGCTTATTGGAACATGCCGTGTCAAGGACATTGAATTAGAAGTGAAAGACTCATTCAAAGTCAGTGCTCAAGATGAACCTAGCCAGTCCTGTGCTTGTTAATATATTTTTTTTTATTTGAAGAGCGCTTGTATACATGGAGTGTTTTATATTTGACAGGAATATCAGTTTTTAAGTCCTAGTCACTAATAATTTTGTATTGGATGATTATATGCTTTAGTTTGAGCTTAGAGTGTAGCTGACCAAAGGGGGACAATTTCAAAGGAGTAACCATTTTTATTTGATCTTTTAACAGGGTATCTGGCTATAAAACTGTGATGCAATTTATTTTTCCCTCTTATTATTCTGATACAGTAGAAACCCAATATAACATGCTCTGGGTATACCACGGATTCTGATATAATGTATGTCTCCTGAAGAATAAATCATCATTCCAGTATGGTTAGATATACTGTGGTTAAGCTATAATGTGGAATGAAGTATGTCCCCTGACAACTGCACTATATCAGGCTTTTGCTGTATCTCTATGATTTATATTTGTTTCTTTTTTTAACTGTTACATCTACAACATAATACATACTTATAACTTTGACACACACATATAGATTGTACCTTATATATGTGTGTGCCAAAGTTATAAGTACATATTACATTGTGGGTTGTACTTTATAAATATCACTAGATGAGTATGTTGTCTATAAGTAGGCATACCATATGTCCCTGATTGTATACTCATGGTTCAGGTTAGTTTACTTGAACCCAGTGAGATATAAATGTAGAAAGTCAAAATAAAGGAAATGCTTATTAATGTACAAGGGGAGATAGATATTCTGCCCCCTGGAGCATTAAATATGTAATTTATATAAACAGAAAAAAATTATTTTTTTCAAATGAGAAATATATTATTTTTGGTTCTGTCAACCTCCTAGGAAGTTTTTCTCTATCTGCCTCTGTCTATATTGCATAATTGGCATAAAGAAAGAAAGGTAGCTATAAAATGTGTATTGTTTTAAGAATATTAAACAATTTATATTTAAAATTTGACCTTTTTATTCCACTAGATCAAATTTAATATTAAGACCAGTAATTTTTCAAATTCAGTCCTGTCTTATGTTATAAAATTCTTATGATTCTCTGCTCTTAGATCAAATTAATAGCATTCAAATGCTGTTTGAAATAATCATGTACAAGAACTGCAAAATGTAAAAATTTGCGGGTTCATAATAATGATGTTCCCATATGTAAATAACCTTAATTTCTTTATACTTAATTTTTGTATTTTTTAAAGGCTTGATTTCGCTATTTTTGGCTGAAGCAGAGCTTCATTCATAACTATTTTTGACACCTAGCAAATTTTTTCTGTTTCTCACAATGGTTACTCTGATGAAGTTGTTTTTCCATAATGACTTTTAAACCAAATAATTGTTTTCATTGTATTTAACTTTGGAAAATGTTTTATGATATAAAAATCATTAACAGTATTAATAGTTATACTCTCGTGTCATTTAACTATCTTTCTTATTGTATCTTTTACTTATTACCTTTATATTACCCTTTTACTTATTAATGTCATTTTTTAATATGGCATTCCTTTTTGATTTTTCATGTTGTGTTGTGTTCATGTATTTAAACAGTTTTGTTTGAATTGCTTTATATGTAGAGGTGTTGAAAATTTACAATAAGAACTGTGATTTTCACTCTCCATTGTTCTGAAAATTGTCATCCTGATCTTAATAAGTTATTTTACTTACTGGCAAAATGTGGAACCAGTATTTTACTTTACTTATATTAGATACAGTGGTGCCACTGGACTTATTAATAACTTGGGACCCCAAAACATGGCTCCTTTTGCAGATATTCTGGGTGCCTTCAAAAATGATGACAAATATAATTTTTAATTAAAATTTTAGATGCAAATATATCAAATTCTAATATATGCTCTCCAAATGTGTTTCGAAAATCATTCTAAGTGCCCAAATAAATAATGATGTTTAATTAGCAGTATTTAGAATATATGCCGTATTTCATTATTTGTTTGAAAAATAATATTTGTGTATATAAAACAATATAAATATAAAAATCTCATGCAGACTTTTCTTTTGTTTTCTGCCCCATGGCATCTGTCAGGAATGATGGAAATTTTTTTTTCTGAAACCTACCTGTACCATGAAGGTTGAAACTCGCTATATTTTAAATTAAGAATATAAAACTAATTCCCTCAAAGTAACAATGATTATTAAAAAAATTATTTTAATTTTTAGAGCTAGTGAATTATTGCCAAGTTAGCCAAATTTATCCCAAGTGTTACTGATAATTGACTTTTCTTATATAATGTCAGAAGTTTTATGTATCCAAAATTTAATGATTGGTACACAAATACACAAATTAGAAATTGTAACATTTATCATCAAGATTCAAAGAAATTTGCAACATCTAATGTATATGTATCATTGACATTTCGTTTTAAATCCTGCTCCAACTTTTCCTGATTTACATCAGATTGATTTTGCATAGTTGTAAATATCAGCACTTCTACATAACTTTGTTATTTTTTAAGTGTATCTTTCAATTTTAATTGTAAATTTGATTAAGAAATCTCATTACTTATTTGTAATCATAAATATTTTAATAAAAAAAACTTATATTGGCTGGCACTACTTACTATTTACAAATGTTTACATGCAGTTGTTTTTTGCTTTAAGGAATTTATATAAATCTTTTTATGGGCTGTATGGTATAGAATAAGTATTGTGTTTTAACTGAAAATGTTAATAAATAAATGTGAAAGTATTTAGTAACACAGAAGCCTGCTATGTTGTCCATTTACCTAAATTAAACCATTATTCAAGGACTAAAACTTAATACTATTTTCTTCTTATTTATTTATTAACTACTTGTCTACATTGATCAAAACAGTATGCAACCCTAAGGTGGTCAACTAAGCAGGTTTCACAGTAATCCATGTAGTCTCCATTTGGTTTATCTTGTCTTCCATCATACAAATTTAAGATATTGAATTTTAATGTATCTATCACTGTAGCCTACAAACTATGACAATTTTCAAAATAATTCATTTATTCCCAGAGTAGGGTTATCTGTCTAGAATTATTCAACAAATGTTTTTTCAATTTTTTACATCAGTGGTTCTCAACCCTTTAAGCTTACTCTCTAATATGTTAGCTTTTTCTCAAGTCTCTCTGATTTTAGTATGATAGAGATTAAAACAATGTATGTAATCATAAACTTCATTAAAGATGCACTTTATAAAATAAAAAACAATTTGAAGTTTCAGTAAACGAGACTGTTCTATAGAATTAAAAAAATAAATAACAATTTAGATACTTGCTGCATAAATAAATGATTAAAAAATAAAAATGTTCCTGTTTAGAAATAAAGTTTGTGTACCCCTAGCAGTACTGTGCCCTTTGTTGAGAACTACTGTTTCACATTGACTAACATTGATGATAATTCTGCTCTCATAGCTCTGAACTGGTTCAAAAGTTGAGGATTTGTGGTTATTATTGGTGAGCTTTCTTTTCTTTAACTTAAGTGCGTAAAACCATATTTTTGGACTTTCCATTTTTGGCAACAAACCTTTTTTATTGTTGTGTCAAATTAACCCATATTGTACCAAGCATTGAAAAAATTAATATTTTTTTATAAAATCTTAAATGTGTGTTTGTCTAAGCCTATGTATAGACATAAAATCAAAAAACTTACCAAACTTTTATTAGTTTGATCGGTACAGGCTGTCCTAAAAATAGAACAATGGTCCATCTTCTAGATATACATCCCATAGGACAATCCTCTAGATAATTTTTTTTGACAATCCTTTTTTACTGGTATAAAAGTATGGAATATTACTTTAATAAATTTATATGTATGTTTTTTCTTGGAGCTCAAAACTTAAAAAAATTTGTGTGTTGAAAATGTAAAAAAAAATCTACAAGAATCGTCATTTAAAAAATTAATTAAAAATATCCAACATTAATTTAAACTTGCGACAAAGGCAAATATATAGTTAATGATTCTTAAACAATATATTGCCTTTAAATTGAATTAAAATATGCAAAAGAATTTATATAAAGACCACTTATGTGTGCTGTCCTATTTTTAGGATGATGAGGAAATATGGGTTAAAAGTTAAAATATGTTTTATGCATATTCCTTCATATAATCTAATTGTAGTTATTTAAAGGGTTGGAATATAAAAAAAAAAAGTTTAGGGTAAATATATATGAAAAATATAATTTATGGTTTCTTTAAAAATGTTCAATGCATATTTTTGTATTACTATATACTCAAACTGCTGTAATTGTGTGCAAAACAGTAATGAATGAATTTTAGACAGAAAATAGAATGCAGTTTTGTTAAAAAATATTTTTGACCAACTGCTCTTTATTTTATTTTTTCCCCCTTCTCCTCTCAAACAACATTTCTATTCTCAATGGTGCATCAAACCCTTATGTATTACATAACATCCCTGAACAAAAGTTAGCTTAAAGTAGAGGTCTGTCCGAGCCAGAATTTATGACCTAAGCCTAGAACAAAAGCTTTGTGTCTTTGTGTCACAACCTGATCTAATATTTCCAATTTACCAGAAAAATCGGAACCTAGCCCAAATCAAATTTAAAATTTAAGCCCAGTACGGGCAAATAAAATTGGAATATTTAGGCTAAGTATGTGCATACATAAAGCCATGTTCGTGTTTTAAGTGATTATTATAAACAAATTGACAAAGCAGCTTTTATTTCCTTTTTGTGTGTGTGTGTGTGCTTTGTTACAGGATATTAAAACTTAATGTGAATATTTTCTGGGCTTGTCCTCATTGTTTGAAAAAAAAATTTCAGCAAAATTGATGGCATAGTTCAGAACGTATTTTAGTTAGATATATCTTGTTGATTTTCCTCTTTATATATTACATAACATGTCTTATTGTAAAACCAAAAACTTGGAATCATTATTTATTAGGCTTGCATATCGTTCGTTCTCAGAGATCTGAGAACCCTACTCTGGGACCTTATGCAAGTTCTTTTTTAGAGGACCTTATGCTCTGTAAAACTTACATTTGTTTATATTTTAGATTTCATACAAAAAGAAAAACTCTGTAATAAAATGTATGCATACTTAAAACGGGGTTATTCCATATTTGTGACAAAGTGATATTCATTTACTTCAGTAGCTAAAATAAATATTTTGTGCTTAGTAAGATCTTATTTTTCAGTTAAGTAACAGTAGTTTATATTGCAAATATAAGTATACTCGTCGAGTCTGTGTTATGAATGTATTTAGCATTTATACTATTTAGCTAATGTGAATCCACTCATCACATCATTTAAATGTGCACATCTATGAAACAACTGGAAAATGAATAATTTTGTGATTCCCTTTTGAGAGAAATATTCTGCATTTATGTTTTAGCTATATATATATATATATATATATATATATATATATATATATATATAATAAAGATATATGAAAATCCAATGATAGAATAGAGAGAAGTTGTAACTCATTAAACCTTAACTTAAAAAATACCAACAACTTAAAAAGAAGGATAAAATAGAAAATCATCAATCAAGAGGAGAATAAAATACATATATCTAATCATCAAGCTAAATATATTTAACAAATATCAATGGTGAGAATTCAAAAATTGAAAAACATAAAATAACCCAGCATTAAAGCTATACACATGGATAAGCACTAGGCCTAAAAAGTTGTACATTTTGAATACATTCTTTTTCAAGTCCAAGTATATATTCAAAATGAACAAAAATTGCTTGTTTCTGAAGATAGAGATAGATAATATCTATAAACTCTCTCTCTCTCTCTATATATATATATATATATATATATATATATACTTACGATATAAGTGACAAAATTCTTAATTATTCAAGGTTTTTGATTTTAAAAATTAATAAAAACTTAGAAGTTGTGTATAACAGATATGTAAAAAAAAAATGTCTTTCCTATATTAAAATTTTTAGCTGTTTGCTTATGCTACATGCATATATTTTAATTTGTGATGTAATTCTTGTTTATTACTTCAAAAATCTGTGAAAAGGTAACTAAAGTACTGCAATATATTAATAACATCCTTATACTGCAGAATCCCATTTATCCAAGCCACAGGTGACTTGAAAATTACAAAATTTGCATAATTTACAGAAAATATGTATAAACACCCTACAGTGAAACTTTTAAATAGTAAAGAAAATTTAATTACATTACTAACTTAGCAGACAGAATTCATTGTCTTATGGGTGTGTGTTATTAAGAGCTAGAGCTTTAAAGTATATACAAATACTGTCCAAATTTTAGCTAATTTTGTAAATACTTTTTGGAAAAACATGAATCTAGCTCAGTTATTGGTGCCTATGCAATCAATATATATTTATTTTGCCATTTAACCTTATAATGCTCAAATAATTATTTGATCTAACAATTTTTCTATTAATTATCTATTTTGTTGTTATACACTAAAAAGTGTGCAGCATAAATTTTGCTGCAACACTTATATGCCCATATACTTTTCATTTTTATTTCCTCTCAAGATTTCACAGTATGTAGTGTTTCTCATGTTTGCTCCTAGCCCAGGGCCACCCATAGGGGAGGAGAGGAACAAATGCCACTCAAGTAGGAGACGTGGGTTCCCATTTTTTTTTTTTTTTTTTTTTTTTTGTAAGAGAGGAAGACGTGAAATATCCACACAAAGTAAGTCAAAATCGTGTATAGAAGGGAGCTTGTAATAAATGTTTGTAGGGGCCCACAATTTGTATAAGCAACCCTGCACAAGTACTTTTTTACTGTTTAGAAATCATATTATTATTTCTATAACTACTATGCTCCTCCCCCTATATTTTATGCTCACCAATCTCTGTTTTCAATTTGTAGTATAATAAAATATCAAAAAGAATAAATGTGTCTTTTCATTCTCATCAAATTTATTTGACCCAGATAGATATCTAAAATTACTATGAATAGTTCTATTGTGGTTATTCAAATAAATTGTCTATATGACAATATGTAGAAATTATGTGATAAAAATGTGCACTAGAAAAATACTGAAATTTATGACAGTTAAAACACATTAATCAACTTCATAGAAACTTGCTCTAAAATTTTGAGGACCAGGTTATGATAAGCATCTTGAAATCCACTAATTTGCTCTTAAATCCAAATGCTCACAAAATATTTTTGGTGCAGAAAAACTATTTATTATTTAAGAAATGGTCAGTATCGGAGATATAAAGATCATACCTCTAAAAGGGCTAAAATGAATAATGTGAAACAATATGGTAGACACTAATTTTTATATTTGCTATTCACATACCGTAAGATAAAATTTTGGTTCAAACTAATTGTTTAAGCATCAAATTCTAGGAGCTTTTATATTCACTTTTTTTATTGGGATATATTCCTTTCCATAAAAATATAGTTCCTCTTTATCTTTACCAAGACCATTTACAGAAATTTTACACAATAACTTCATTTATGACTCTGAAACTACCGTAGCCAGTCACTCCGTATTTACATGGTTTCTGGGTTGTGGATAAAAGACTTTTCTCTATAGTGTCTGATGCGACCCCTCCTCCAAACCTTTGTCCTCTTTGCTTCATAATTTCATCAGTAAATCTCAGAAATCTTGATAAATGTGTGGCATTATAAGTGGGTTCTATTGTATTTATCTTTTTAGAATCACAAAATATAACAGTTAATTAAAGGAAGGTTTTATTAAATTGTAGTCATCTATGATTTAGATTAAAATGTATTTGTATTCATAAGCTGTTGTGAGTAAAAGCTAAGCTAGAAATATTTACTTATTCTTAATTATTTCTGATAAGTAATCCTCACTTTTGGGAAGGGGGAGAACAATTGCAATAAAGTCTTCCTAAATTTGTGTCAAACTATTAAAAGAACATGTCAAAGTACATATTTTGCCAGTTAGTGCAATTGTTTAAAGCCATTCTCTTTATAATGGATGTAATTCTGGACAGGGTAATGCAGATACTGAAAGATGGAAATTTTCAACAAGAAAATGCAAATGATCTGATATTTTTTTTCCCTGCTAGGCAATACAAGAACAATTTCATAGCCTATGGATTTTAAGTGTTCTCACTTATCCAAAGTTTTCAATTTTCCAAAGGTCACTCCAATTATAAATTTTCCTGTCCTAATTAATTCACATAATAGGGCTCAACTGTACTATTCTTTATATATGTTGATATAAAAATTCAATTTTTAATTATGTATTAATTATTGTATTAGTCAATTATATTTATGCTTTAAAGAATTAAGTTGTTGATAACCTACTCAATTTACTTGTATGGGTAAAAAATGAAGCATAATCTCTCCCATGGGATAACTTCAAGAAAATCTACCAAATTGATGGGTTTGGAGTTAATAATTACTGATCTATTAAAAATTACCCACACTGCTGCAAAACATACCTGTGAAAAAAATATTTAGGGAATATTATAAACAAGACTGTCAATCTCTTTCAACCATTGAAAGAAGCAAATATTCTTCAGGCCACGAAAAGTTCAGCAGCAATAGCGGAATTGATCGGATCAATTTTTTTAATCTGCTGGTTCAGTTTTAGCAGTTCAGTCTTTGCTGGGGTAAAGTAACTACTTTTTTTACTTTCTCATAGAATGCCTGTTTAACTTCCAAATCTGATTGAAACCATTATATTTTTTATTTAATTGCTCATACTGACCTATTGTTAAGGAGACTGATTACCTATCATATAATTCCATTTGTCCCCCTTTTTGTTTCAATTTAAAAAAAATTCATGAAACAGCCTATCTAAACTTTAAGTATTTGGTACCATTTAAGTAATAAGTCCCATTAATAATATGTCCATTATTGCATTTTGACTCATTTAGGTTGCTTGTAATAATGATAAAAGTTTGAATTATATGAATTTTGATTTGCAGTATAGAAGGGAGATAGTTATATAAAAATACTTCAGATATTGTTTCCAGTGCGCTTTTTATTATGAACACATTTGCTTGTATTGAATCTCATCATCTCATCAGCTGTGAAATACTATTATTTTTAAATAAAATACTGAAATCAGAAATATTTAAAACATTTGATGTATTGCTTTTTGATATTGAACAGCAATATCGAACTGGGCATTATAAACATTGGTTTTTACTAACTGTATCTCATGACTCAATTATTTTTTTTTTTTTAATCTCAAGTTTGCATATATATTGCATTGCTTATTGGGATAGTTTAATGTAATAGTTTAATTTTCTTCAATTGCCACAATTTCACTGAAAGGTTTCATCAAACAGTGACATATTTTTATGTAGCCATAGGTTGTGCATATCTGTAGTGTAGATTATTGTGTTTTTCTTTTATAGCTTATTCAAACTACAGATTTTATGATTTAAGTTTTGTGCCATCCTTCCATTATATACTTAATTATTAAAGTAGATGCCAAAATTTTTATAATAAAACAGCTCATTTTCTTAAAATTTTTTTTAATTCTCCATTTAAAGTTTTTATCATTGGCAGTATGGTCATAATTAACCACTGCCTATTAAAATACCACATGGTAAGGAACCTGGTGTAAGGATTACTCTAATTCAAATCTCGTGCAAAGTGAAAACTATATTAGGTATCAGGGCTGCTCATACAATTGTGGACCTCCTACAAACATTTATCATGGGCCACCCTCTATGTTTGATTTTATTTTGTATGTGAATATTTTGTCTTCTCTATCCTAAAACAAAATTCTTGGGAGTTCAGCCCCTTCCCACTCCAGTGGTGTCTGCCCCCCCCCCCCCCCTTATGGGCAGTCCTGTAGGTATGCCATCCAGATAGTTTTCTACATGATGCATTACATCCCCTTTATAGGTTAAAATGTGAACAGTTATGTTCACTATAATATATTTATTTTAGACTCAAATGATTTAAATAAATATTACTGGAATATTATTTCTTAAATGGGTGCTTATGCCACGAATATGCTCTTATTTTTATTAAAAAATATAAAATACAATTTACATCTGCTGAAGTAATTGTTTTCAATGTATACTTCATGCTTTGTGTTTTCAGAACCTTTAACAGGATTTTAATGTATGAATTTACATAGTAAGATATAAGGAATCACTATCTAAAAAATATTTCTTTAAATTTATATGCATTTTTATTTAGTGTTTTTGACTTAATATATTAAATGACTAATATATATTTTCTAAAATACGGAACTTAAAAGTCATTGTTATTTTTTCACATAACCTATGCATAATCTGTATATATGTTCTTTTTTGTAGTAATTATATAAAATAAATGCTATTAATTTGTGAGCCTACCTTTATTACCTTTATTGTTGTGTGATTTAATTTGAAATATGTGGTATGAAAAGCACCGATACACTTTATCATACATTTATATTCAACATTGCTCAGGTCCTCACAGTATACAAGAAATTTATGAAGTAGCCTTCATATGGTAGCCAATGGTATATGTACATTTCATTTAACTATTAAGAATTTATATACCCTTTTGCACACTTATTTCATACAGTCATGTGAATTGTTTGAAAAACCAGAAGTAAAAATTCTTATTGAACACCTCAACCCCCTCCGAAATTCAATACTAGATCTATACTGGTGTTCAAAATTATCTTTACATACATAAAAATAAGTGAATCAAGCACTATGCATTTCCCTGCGAAATTCTGCAATTCAGGATTTGATTTCGGTGTTTATATCGATTCAAAACAACATTTTATGGTTCCAAAATATCATTTGGAAGAAATCTTTGAGGTATCGAGCTGTCGGCCGTTTAAAGGCTGGGCAGACATTGATGGAAGTGGCAAATTGCTTCATAATGTTGCTGTATCATATGCACTGCTATTCAATTTTTCAGTTTGTATTTACGTATTATGATGCTATTTATCACACCCCAAAAAATTTATTTAATTATATTGAACATTTGTTGAGAAATCAATGTTTTTATGCATATAAAGATAACTTTGGACACTTAATGTATATGTGATTGTGTAAGCTTTATCCATATCAATCCTGAGAAATAGATGTTACTAGGAAAACATATTTTATTTTTATTTTTTTTAAATCAGAAGTGAGAACTCTAGAATTGGAAATATCCTTAATGAGACCCCTACTCCACCTAGAATAGATGCTGAATTCATATCATTCATCATCTAAGCTCTATTAATAGCTGATTCTAAAAAAAATAAATGTCTCAAGAATTCTTTTTTAACCACAAGTTGAAATCCTTAGTAAATTCCCCAACCCTTTAAGAAACTTGATGCAAAATCCATGTCAGTCATCATCTAAACTCTATAAGCTGATGTTGAGAAGTAGATGTTTTAATAAAATAAAAAATTTTGAACCAGAAGTGGAAATCCTTCTTGTCCCCCCCCCCCCCCCCCCCGCCGCACACACACACACACACACCTCATTTGAAATCCGATGCTGATTCCGTATCAGTCATATAAGCTCTATATATAGTAGATCATGAGGAATAGATTCTTCAAAAAATGTTGGTAAAAACATGGATGATAAATTTGATTGCCACTAGTTATAAAAATTGTGTGTCATGTTTGCAAAATGTGTGTTTAAATTGGCAGATTATACTTATGGATTTTATTTTAGCACAATATAATGTGTTTATTTTTTTTAGCTTACATTGTGGATAAATCCTTAAGTATAATCTGCCTTAAGTATAATCTGCCGAATGAAGGGGGGGGGGACACACTAACTAATATTAAAATATGACTTTCTAATGTTACTTTTAATTTAGACATATGTTTCAGATAACTACTATGTGTTTTCTAAAACAGATTTTTTCATTTATCACTTTCAAACTGATTTTATTAGCTACACCAATGATTTCCAACTGATGGTACATGGACCCCTGTGCCCTGGAGATTCACATAACTCATCCAGGGGGTTCATGGCGCCATTTATCTTCTTGTTACATAATAAAGGAAGGTGTGTGTGTGTGTGTGCTTGCAGTCTGTAGCGGGTAATCTAAGCTTCGTAAGACCATGAAATTTGGTACACATATTCTTCAGGGCCCGAATAGGTGCACCTCAGCGTTATTATTATTATTATTATTTTAATTTCAAATTAGTTCTTTAGTTATTTTATATTTTAGCCTGATTTAGACCGATATTCACACAAATCAATTTCATAGTGACCTAAAATATTATCTCAGTTTCTGTGGCGTCTCGTATTTTCTTTCCAATGTGCAGTATTAGAGGACTCTGTTTGCACACGAAACGCTCTTTTCATTTACATCTATTTACAAGATAACTAAATTAAATTACTCATTAGCCAAGAACTCAAAATTAATTTATACTTAATATTACACAAAATGAAAAGTTGTACTGGCAAGTCGCTTAGTACGCTTCCAGATTTCAAAGTTCCAACCAGCTCGCTCTAGAACTTTTGAACTAATCTTAATTTATCTCTTCTCAGTTAGGTTTGCCATTACTAGATTTGGCAGTACTGTGCCAAAGCGAAATTCTGTTCTCTACAGTTTCCATCTTAGCACCATCGGAAAGATCTAAAGATTCTCTTTCAAAAAAACTTTGAACAGAGTCCATACGATTAATAGACAATTTTTCATGAATTTTTTAAAAAATATATACTTTTCGTGCATTTTAAACATTCCCGATTATAGTAGGATATACAAAAATTGACGTGCCATCCAACGTTCATATTTTAACAGCAGCTCTTAAATATATCACAAACTACTCCAAAAACATTCCAGGAATCCATCCGTTAATTAATTATAATTTTAACAGAGCTATATCTTACATCTTTAGAATGAACTTGGCGTTCCTTCAGGAGCCAGCGAGCCCTTTCTGGAAATGTTCTAACTACTGAGGCCACTCCACGCATGAGGGTAAGAAGCTCAACTTATTGATTGAGACTACTTCACTCGCGGGGAAACGTTAATCTATCTCTGACAATTTGCACTGTTATTTATATGAATAAAAATTTTCTTTTTTTTTTCTGTTATATTTTTAGATTAATATTTTTACTATATATATTTTCTTTTAGATTAATTAATTCAATACATCCCTGCTTTAACTCTCTATCAATGCCGCATACATTTTGTAATAGTTCGTAAGAAAAACTAAAATCTTATCTTCAACGATTACTTCCCTGTACCAACTTCTGAAAACTCATGGATAAGGATTCCATTTGAATGTGTACAACTAACAACTTTATCTATGAGAGTGCAAGATGCACTTGTTTACATGTCTTGTGATGCTTCGATGGTTCATTGAAAACATTTTTCAAAGCATATAGTTCCCTTTTGTTCCACGTATCTTTGTGAACTACACTCTTTTGCAAAAAAAAAAAAAAAAAAGCACCCCTAAAAAAAAAAAAAAAAAAAAAAAATCCGATCATCTCGAAATTTCGCATGCAAATTCCTTTATACCAAGTATGCAAATGATTAAATTTCCAAGGCGAATGAGTGTTGATTTTGGTCATAGCGCGCGTTTCTGCTGTGCAACTTGTATCCTATAAAACAGGTTAAAAATGTGGACTGTTTATTTTTTCTCGTTATCGGCGTTGCAGTTCCGTGGAGACACAACCAATAATACCATTACGGCGTTGGCGAAGACCTTATAAGCAATTAGACGTTCGAACGTGGTCGTATAGTCGGGATGCGTGAAGCTGGCTGGTCATACCGAGCAATAGGTCGACAACTGTACTGAACGGGCACTGCTGTGCAAATGTGCTGACAGCAATGGTTGCTGCAAGGAATTCATCGGCGGAATGAAGACTTTGGAAACCCAAGGTGCATGAATTCGAGGCAAGATCGGATGATTGTGCCACAAGCCCGAACTGGCCCGACGGCATCATTGTCCGCCATCCAACGTGCTGCAGTCTCTTCCATACCACCCGTGGTACCTTCCACCATCTCACGGCGCTTGGCTGAGGTGGAGTTACACTCACGACGGCCTTCAAGACGTCTGCCCATAACTCCACAACATCGTCAGAGTCATTTGGAGTACTGTCGTAACCAATCATCATGGCTGCCAGCAGACTGGCATCGCTTACTCTTCAGCGATGAATCACGCTTCAGTCTTTCAGCAGATGACGATCGGGTACCTATGTGGAGACGCCAATGCCAGGGGTTTCAATCAGCTTTTGTTTTGCACAGGCGCACATCCATTCCCCTGGTGTGATGGTGTGGAGTGCTATCTCTTACGACAGCAGGTCGCCCCTAGTCATCCTGCCTACAACTTTTAACAGCTCAACGATATGTTGATGAAGTCCTGCGGTCATTTGCGTTACCCTTCATGGCGCGTCATTCTGTGGCCATTTTCCAACAAGATAATGCCGCGTCACATACGGCTCGCATATCTGTGGACTGTCTCCGTGCTGTTAATACTGTTCCTTGACCAGAAAGGTCACCAGACATTATGCCAATCGAGCATGTATGGGACATGCTGGGCCATCAGATTCATCGGCACTCCGAAATGTAGCAGATCTGGAGAAAACAATTGAGAAATACCTGGCAGAATGTATCGCAGGATGACATTAGAAAACTTTATAACTCCTTACCTAGACGTATACAAGCATGCATTGCCAAGAAGGGTTTCACCACTTACTGATTAGAAAATTCAATATCCAATTGCTAACCATTGATGGGTCTTGCGGCCTTGATTTTGTAATCATTTCATTACCTGTGTATAAATTGTACGCATATTTAATTTCAATAAAAAGCAGTCATTTTTTTCATGGTGCTTCGTTCTTTTTACAAAAGAGATGTAGGAAAGTTCAATTTTCATTTTTTCTCCTAATTATATAATTTTCATTTTTACTATCCCTGCAATACATGGTAATGTATAGGAAAGTATTGGAATCGTGTCAAAAATCGCAACTCGAGTGTCGATGGATCTACCCGTTTTGGGACCTCTAGAACACGAAAAAACTATTTTTAGCGTGACGTCTGTGTGTGTGTGTGCAATGTATGTATCCACTCTAACTCAAAGACTAATTGACCAACTTTCATAAAATTTGGTAGATAAGGCACTTTGGTGGGCGACCCTGGTGCTGATTAGATTTTGGTGCGATCCGGGACAAATGAACCTGTCTTTCTTTGCGAAATGTATACATTTCAAATAAGTACAAATGAACCTGTACATTTGTACTTTTTCAAACAAGGTACAAATGAACCTGTCTTTCTTTGCGAAATGCTCCGCAAAAATTGCCTGCGTCCGCTCTAGCTGAAAACTATACACTGAATTTCAAAAAATTTTGTAGATAAGTGACTTGTAGGATATCGTGGTGCTGATTATATTTTGGTATGATTTGAAAAAAAATAAATAAACTGTATTTTTTTCCCGAAATGGCTCCCAAATCTAAATATCTAAAATCTAAAAATCCATGTCTAAATATCAAAGATCTAAAATGAGACTACATATTATTCAAATGTATCAATTAAATGCTTGTTTAAATCTACATTTTGACGACTAAATGAATAAAACCAACTTCATTTCGATTTTGATATGATTAGAAAAAATATAACCGAAAGTTTTTTTGCGATATGTCCCGCAAAGATATAGTTCTATTTTTTTATAGGTAAGTCAATAGTGAAAATCTGAAATAAATTACTAAAATTGTTGAAATACGATTAATTAAGTACTTGTTCTTCAGGTAAGTTTTGACAACAAAGCGAATAAGACTGGCCCCAGTACTGTAGGATGAACCGTTCTCGAGATATTTTAGTTTCTTGTAATTTTGAGGAGCTGAAGAATTTAAAGTGAATTAAGTTGCCCAATGAAATGGAAATGCATTGAAAAGGCAAATTGGATATAATATCAGACAAGAGAGATCAGACAATATCAGGCAATCATGCATAAAGCATTGATTATGCAACACTTTCCAATTGCAATACAATTTTATTTAAACTTCTTTAAAATGCGATACATTCAACGTTGACATTTTTTGAATTATAGCAGTATTGCAATAATTTATTTTACTTAAAAACTTAAAACCATGGAGGTATAAGTACTTTCTAATTCCATGCTTAAAACTTCATCGAAAAAGGCAATGCTATAAAATCGTCTGCTTCTCTATGTAAAATCAATGAATATTTCATTCATATCACCTGTATTCCAGACTCCAGAGCTAAATAATTTTGAGTTAAAAAAATTCAGCAGTTCTTATACAACTCATCTTACAGCTTGATTTGTTTACATTCTGCATACGTTAAAATTACGCTTTGATGTAAAAATAATCAAAGTTTGATGATCATTTAAACTAAAAAATATTGTAATTTCGTTGGCACAGAATTTACGCAAAAAGTAAAGCTGTTTAGGACGGATGCAACACTAAATATAAATTTAAAAGAACTTTAAAAATCAGGATTTTGACACAGGATGCTATATTTTATTTTGAAGTGAGTCACGTGATCTCTTCATTTAATATGGGTGTAATTATTATTTTAATTCTTATTTTAAAAATTACCGAACATATTTTGATCAATATTTTTTATATATTTTATGGGATAATTTGAATATTTCCTAAAATTTTCAAAGCAATTTACGACTTTTAACGTCGCTTAAAAAATGTTTGAAAATTTGGTCCCATAGGGTTCAATGTATTTCACTTTTTTGAACCCGGGTTCAATCCAAAACTAATTGGGTGATATTACCCATTTACATTCCCCATATGTCCCACAGACTGTCTGAACAACATACTAAAATGTTATTTTGATAAAGTCATTTTTACGGCAGTTATCGAACGAATGGACAGACAGACAAAATGACCAAAGTCATAAACACTTTTCAACTATGTTGGAAAGTGTTAAAAGGTATCCATGTTATTTTCTGCAATTAAACTCAATTTAATGCATAATGAAATTATAAAAAAATGAATTTGAATCTGCAGTGAAAATCATGAGCTGGCCACCTCAGATTTTTTTGCTTTAGAGCAGTGAGTAATATTTAGAGGAGTTGCTGTCAAATTATAAACTTCGGACTGCTACTCAATTCTTTTATATCTCAATATAAAAATTGGAGTCGTTTCAAACACACGAAAAGTATGTGTTATTTAAAAATTCACGAAAATTCGTCTATTAATCGATTTTGTTCGAAATTTGTTTGTAAAAGAATTTTTCGATCTTTCCGATGATATCAAGATGCAAACACTGTGATAATATTTTCTAAGAATTGAATTGCGTAAATATCTCTCAAAAGCGAGCTAAATCTGGCTAAAACATAAATAGCTAAAAAAAAAAGTAATTCGAATTAAAAAAATAAATAAATAACACGGAGGAGTTATGCACCTTTCCGGATCCTGAAGTATCTGTATACCGAATTTCAAGGTCGTACGACGCTTAGATTTCCCGCCACAGACTGAACAGACATATAGGCATTTCCCTTTATTATTTAAAATGGTAGAAAAGTTAAAGGTAGTATTTCGCAATCAGCACTCCTTAAATTTTCAATGTGGCAGAAAAATGTTTTCCTAGCAAAGACAATGAATGCTTCCCTTTATTTAGTAAGGGAAGTAAAAGGTTTGCAATGTCTGGTCAAAAAGAATACTAAATATACTGGTGCTGCCACATGCCTGCATGCCGCACATCGTGGTTGTCACTGTCCGGGACATTTAAATTCATGTCGTCGGTTTCTTTAACCTTCAACAGCATAAAATTAAAAAAGTCGTACAAGATTTTTTTTTATTTCACATATTTTGTTCTATACTCGCAATCACTTCAGCGAATAAACATGAATAGAATACTAAATATGGACACATTTATTTTAAAATATTCAACATTATGTACTATCTTAAAGTGGCCACTTTGGGCTGAAAATTGCTATGTTGGCGATCTTTTCACTAAACTCATCTAAAATGTTAATAGATTTGAAATTCGGAAGCTATATCTCTGATAGTTAGAATGATGGAGGTAAAAGTAAGGAGTTGAAACTTCATATTAAGGAAACGCCAATATCGTTTGAGACAATAATTCAGGTGGCGCTGGGATCCGATAAGTAGTCCTGCATTGTATGCATTTCTATGGCGAAAGGCCTAAAATATTTATTTAAACTGTCAATTTTGTAAAAATAAATTAGTAGCGCAGTGCAAAGTAGAACTGAAATAATAAAGAATATTCCTAAGTATTCAAAATCTTTTTACCTTTCAATGTATTTTTATCTCCATATATTCTGTACTCAATCCTACAACTTAAAAAAAAATGCTGTTTAATTTATACCATAATTAGGGAACCCTTAATTTTAAAATAAACAAAAATACATATTCTAAGTACTACGCCTTTCCGTTATGTCAAATAACAATAGCAGCTACTTTACTAACACTAGCAACACCTATTAGATATAATTCTCAAAGCATCATGGCATTTTTAAGCGTTTCATGCACAAGAGTTTCATCTCCTTCTTTCTAACTCCATGGTTAAAACCATGTTTGAGCTCCTTTTGAATATTCGTCCTCACTTTAAAAGTTTATTTCTCAAGTTGGCAACAGGTCAGTTAGGCCAATTCACTTGATGCAGTAATAAGGAAATTTGTGTTAATAAATAAAATTTTAATGCCTTTTAAATACATAGCGTATAATCCAAACTTTTATTTTCCTATACAGACAATTTCATTATTTCAGGAATTATGATATTATGAAAATCGTAAATTTCACATATTACGACTGTTCTAATAAATTAAATTTTAAAAAAACCTTTCACAGTTCTAACTTTTTACATATACTTCCTAATTATAAAATTTCATGGTGGTACATATTGATGATACATATTGATACATATCATAGTGATATTTTTTAATATTTTATCCATTTAGCATGATCATACCTCATAGAAAAGCACATACATACGAACAGTTTCTCAAGATTGTTCTAAATGTCTTCTAAGTGTTCTAAAGTGGAACTTAAAATGTGCAATTCCATAAAGATTTCTAAATCAACAATTTTCTATAAAACATGACTTTCTCCATACTATAATGTAAAAAACTAAAGATGAGTTTGTTTTTTAAATTGTTCTTTTGTGTTAAAGGATATATATTAATTTTCTTTGTAATCAGGAAAAATATAATTTTTTAATATTTAAGTGCTAAAAAGAAGATACATGTTTTTGTACATAACGCTCAAAGAAGTAAAGTTTCATTGTACTATAGATCTTTCTTTACGTTGTCTTATTAACTAAATAACTAAAACTTCTTTTTAAAATTGAAGATCTGTTTATTTACTTGTTTGTCTTGTTCTGCATACAAATCCAGAGGGTTTTTTTTTTTAATAATGTAATATGATATTCTTTACTTCTTCGCAAGTAACCCCGCCCATGTTTAAAGTTTCTAGAACCATTGGTTGACGAAATATTAATACAAAATGCAACATTAAACCTTCCATAGAAATAGCTTTATGCAAACGATTATTTTCCGAATATGTATTTGAAGAGAATCATATTATGTTTCATAGCAATAGACTTAAATCAAATATGTCCATGCAGCAGACGATTTTTATTTAATTTGTATGATTTACATAATAAAAGAAATTGGAACTCAAGGAACTCAAGGACGGGGTTAGCGAGGTACCCAGGAGAGGCTATAGCCTCCCTTTAAACCTCGGGCGAAAAGAAAGAAGTTCAGAAAATAAGGAGTAGAAGCATAAGATTTATAACTAAAAAGGTGCTCGGGGGAGGGGGGGGGGGGGCGCGACCTAGGTCGTGCCTCCTTCCTCCCCAAGTCTTCAGAGGTGAAAGAGCAGGGCCCCAGCGGGCTGACTGCAGCGTAGATAAAGGGGGGGGGGGGATAGAGTTGCGCCCCGGGGGGTGCAGGGCCTTGAGCCTGAGTCATAGATTATCTATAAGTATATAATTAGATACAAGTGCAGGTCAACTTCGCGAGTTCCCAAAAGCAAGGGAGGGGACGGACATGTTATAAAAGAAATTGATAGAAAAATGAGTTTAAAAAATGAATGGTATTATAGTTTTGGTTATGTTATATCAGTTTTAGCCTTAAGCTATAAGATTTCTGGAATTATTCATATTTTCAATTTTATAAGTCATCAATTTTATTTTACCAAAAATTTATCACATTCATGTATTACTTTTCTTATATACAAAATGTATAAGGAAAGTATTGTGACGGGGTCGAAAATTCGAATTCGAGTTTTCGACGGAAGAGCACGTTTCAAGCATCCCTGAACACGAATCGAACATATTTGAGGTGATATCTGTGTGTGTGTGTGTGTGTGTGTATGTGTGTCAGTGAGTCTGTGGAGACGATATCTCACGAACGAATGGAGCGTTTCAAATGAAATTTGGGACAGAAATCAAAATCTATGAATACTGGAAGCCTATTGTTTTAAAACACAATCGAATGTCCAGAACCCTCCTAAATATTCGAGTGAAATTTTGAATAAATCATCAAAAAATCAAAACCTTTAATAAAGTTACGCAAATAGACATTTCTTATGTAATTTTTCCTTAGAAAACGATTGACATAAACTTTCGAATGCTAGCATGAACCGTTCTCGAGATATTGCACATTTTTCAAATAAATTTATCAAAAAAATCCCATAAATTAAAAAAAAATATTAACTGTTAAGAAACATGTTCACTCTTCATATGTAATATTATGCGATAAATTTGGTGACACCATTCTCGTGGATCTAATTCGTTCCATTTACGAGAAACGATACTTTGAGTAATACTTTTGTATTTGAACGCCAATAGTCATTTATCTGCTGTAAGAATAACTTGTTTCTCCGTCTATAACGCTTGGCGAGATTTTGACGACGAATTTAGCGGTATGTCGCCAACTTGGCGACAATTTTAAATATTGCCAAATTAACGAAAATCTCGACAAATGGATAAAAATGACGCTAAATCAATGAAAATGACGACTCATTGAAGAAAATTCAATATCTTGGAAAGAATATGTCTACTATAAGAATAACATTTTGTTTAACTATAGTAAAGCAACAGATTTGTTTAACTGTTGTTTTGTTAAGTAGTAAATTCATTGCATTATATAAGGAAAGTCATGTGTTGCCCACATCAGATTTTTTTCTATTGCATTTAACCGATTGTTGAAACAGGATAAAAATGGTACGGATTCATCCTCTGCTACCATTTTAGAGTATATATATATATATATATATATATATATATATATATATATATATATATATATTATTGGGGCCTAAAATAGTGTTGATGAGGTAAACTGTACTGTACTTTATTTATCTAATATTATACGCATTCAGAAAAATTGTTTTAATATATAGTTATCAATTAGGCATTTCCATTCAAGCTTCGCGTTTTCTGAATAACCAGTGGTCATTAAATATGAACCCTACTTAATGAAAACGATAGCTTTTCTGAATATCAGAAACCGTTATTTAATCATAAAAGTAGCGCAGCACAATTATGTTAACAAGTTAGATGGAAATGTATATTGAATCTATTTTTCGAGCTTGGCAAAATAAATTAAATGTTTTATTTTTTTCCGAATGGCAGCGAACGAATATCAAGTTGCGATTATATTACTTCTGAGAGGCAAAGTGGGGAAATTTATTTGAAAATCCCTTGGTACCGTTACTTCAAATTCGAATGTTCTAAATATTGGATATTTCCATTGATTTGGTAGCTGAAACGGATCAAATAAGACAAAAATTAAGATTTTAGCTAGAGTGGAAATGATAGATAGCTAAGCAAATATGTTTTGAGTTTTTTGATTATCCCTTTGCATCGAACCAAATTTCATGAAATTTTATAGGTAAGTCAATTGTGAATTACTCTGGTGCTGATTAGATTTTGAAACGATTCGGTATAAAAGAACCTGCCTTTTTTTTACGAAATGGTCCGCCATAGTCGTACGTATCCACTCTAGCTAAAAAACCAATCAGCCAAATTTCACAAAATTAGGCAGATAAGTCACTTCTGGATTACCCTGGTGCTGATTAGATTTTGGTACGATTAAAAAAAAAAGAACCAGTTTTTTTTTCTTGCGAAGAAATCGTCAAAACTTAATATAAATGACTACGAACTACTAAACCGCAAAAAATCGTCAAAATCTAAAATAAAAAATTACGTATGCTAAAATGTATCAATTAAATCAGTGTTTCCCAAACTGTGCGCCGCGAAGTATAGTTGGATGCGTCGCGAAAGAATTAAAATTATATTAAAAATGAGTAAAATATGAAATAAAACTCTTAATATAAATCATTAATATTAAAATAATATAAAGTCTTGCATGTTTGTTGCGTAGTGCTCGGTTCAATACGAATGCTAGTTTCCTTTAAAAAATTATATACCGTATATATATATATATATATATATGATGTTGAATTACATATAATTATTATTAATACATACCCTTATGCTTGTTAATTCCTCCAACATATTATATAATGAATTTACACTTATACGGTATTTTGGGTACAAAAGTGTTTTTAATGATCACAATTGGTACGTCTGTCATGTGTCGCTGGCAGTTGTTCTCATACGTTTTAATATTTATTAATTTTGATTAAAATATTCATATGATAATTCCTGGTATATTTATTGTATTTATGTAAATATGTTATAAGTTAATTAAAAAATCTACTTACTCATTATAAATAAAATTCATGGAAAAAGCAAATACGAATGCAAAATTGTAAATTGATTTATTAACAGCCGATGATTCCCAGCATAAATGTTTAATTTTACACACGAAAATCAAGTGGCTATCAAGAGGAAAGGTTTTAAGTAGCATACATGAACTCTAGAAATAATTACTTGTTTTCTTTGAAGGAGAAAAACACCAACGTTTCTGCAACTATTTAAAATGAAATTTTTGGATTTCTAGACTGGAATGTTTAACAGAGATATTTACACATCTTAATAATCTTAGCACAATAATGCAAGGTGAAACTGAAAATATTTTTACTTCGACAGATAAACTAATTGCATTTCAGGAAAAGAAAGCAATTTGGAAAACTAGAGCTAAAAATGGTAACTTTGAAATGTTTTCATTACTTGGTAAAACCATCATGAAAGAAATGACTGCTATTGTAGTTGAGCATTTGACAATTCTGGAACAAAAATTAAACTATTATTTTCCATCACTGAATACAGAAGATTATGACTGGGTCCGAAATCCATTCATAAAAATTTTACCTGATATTGGTTTGAACTTAAAAGAAGATGAAGAATTGGCTTCTATTTCCAGTGATCGGGGATTTAAAATCAAGCATGCAGAATTACCTATTGATGCATTTTGGATTTCTATTAGAGAAGAATATCCCTCGGTAGCTAAAAAAACATTATCCATTTTGATGCAGTTTTCCACACCATAGTTATGTGAATTGGGATTTTCTTCACTCACACATTAAATGTAAAAAAAGAGCGAGACTTCATTGCATTGAAGATCAAATGAGGGTCTGTTTATCTGAAATACTTCCAAACATAGAAAATGTGGCGAAAAAACATCAAACCCATGTTTCACATTGATAATTTTTTTTATTTATCGAACAAAAAGTAAGTACTAAACTTAATAAATTTCTTTAGTTTCATTTTTTATGTTCATATGTATAAATACTCATTATTTATGTTCGCATGTATATATTTATGTTCACACACACACACACATATATATATATATATATATATATAAGTGCGCCGCAAAATTTTCATTTGTTGTAAAGTGCGCCGCGAGTTAAAAAAGTTTGGGAAACACTGAATTAAATGCTTGTTTTATACGCAATTTTTGATGATTAAAAGAATAAGACCAACCCAATAGCTTTAGGACCACCCACTTTCGAGATAATTTAATTTTTTCGCATTTTTACTTGCTGCCTTTGAACATACGTCCAAAGGAAAAATATAATTGAATTGAAATTGCAAATTCAGTGTGATTTCAAATAATTATGAGTGTTATTTTGTGAAATTGAACTCCATTTAATGAATTATTAAAGAAGGAAAGAGAAAATAAATTTGAGTCTGTAGTGAAAGTCATGTGCTGCCCACATCAGATTTTTTTTTTTTTAAATCCATTTGTGGAAAAAATAGCGTTTGCATAATGCTATCTCTACGGAAGGTTCGTTTTTTATTAATATCTCGACCACCCCTGGTCCTAGAAACTCGAAACATGGACTGCATTTTAAATAGGGCTATTTCACGGCTATCCGCAAAATTTCAAGAAAGCTTCTTGATGCTACTTTAACCATTTAGCTTCCTACGTGATCGTTGTCCTCCCGATTTAAAATCGGCGCTCCTTGTCATAGAGTCTACTGAATCCGTGCTGGTCGTACTGGAGTTACTTTCTGACCTCTGACATCTTTGCACTAACCTACAGGGTTGATATGGTTCGGGCGCCATTGTAAAGAACCTTACTGCTCCATCCGGGAATCGAACTACGAATCTCCGTACTGACTAGCCGACGCTCTACCTTTGAGCTACTGGGGCGAAATTGCAAGCTATTATCGTCAAAGTGGATTATAACTCTTACATAATTCTTAAGGGGGAATTAAATTAAATATTTTTGTAATTCGTTTGGTTTGTTTAAATCACGAGCAACGACAGACATATCTACAAGTTTTATATAAATGTCAAACAGAGCCCATTAGTCAATAGGTAAAGTCACGTGGTGGTTGCATCAGATTTTTCCATAAGTGTTATCTAAAAAGGGGATGAAAATATCAACAGGATGAGTCTGTATGGAGGAAAGTATCCGGAATTCATTCACACGCGATAAGTATAACCGGCCCCTTATCGAGCAAATAACTCCTAAGAGAGACTGATAGTAAAGTCACATTTGGCGTGAATTGGCGTTTTTAGGGTGATATAACAGCAACCATTATAACAACTCGTGAGACCAAAGACCATCTTTTTGGATTTAACGGAGTTGGGTGACCAGAAACTAAGATTTCAAGGGCAGACGATTTCCCGTGAGTAAAATGTGTTAAATTTCTGTATTTTATATGTTCCTTCTCCGTGCCTATATAATTTATGTATCTGTGTGTGTGCGTGTATGTATGTTTGTGAGGCGTGGACACCTATAACTCAAAAACTAACACCTACCAAAATATTCCTGTGTAGATACATTATTTGAACTATGACTAAAACTTGAACTATGTAGAATTTTTAGTAATTCTCATGTTGGAATTCGAATAATTAGGATTTAGAATTAAGATAATTATTAGGATTTCAGATCATAGTATTATTTCATAAGGAAAGTAATGATAACTCTCAAAATCATGATAGTTGTTTATAGCAGTATGTGGGGAATTGATAATTTGAACTACACTATGGATGTTAATGCATAATAAATTTTATCAATACAGATACCTCTATTTAGCTGCTGCCAACTTAGAAAAAGAAACTTTTAAAGAATTTATACAAATCACTTGGATACTAAATCTGAAAAAGTTGCTTTCTTTTCATTCTGATAATGATAGGTGTTCAAGTGGAACTAAACACTTTGGAATATGAATGTATGGATTAAAAAGGTACATTTCAGTTATTTTTTAATGTCCTTCATGTTGTCAAGATAAAATTATTTCTTCATACAGAATTTTCGTTTCTATGTATTGATTTTAATATTTTAAATTTAAACTCAAACTACAATAATCTGAGTCAACAACAAAAAGATATGATTTGATCTTGCTTATAATCAATAGACTTATCGGTGTTACAGATAAAAATTAATATTTGCTTATTAAAATTTTTAATAATATTTTTTTTATCTTTTTTTATATTTGAAAAAGTTTTAGAAATATTAAAAGAAATATTCTTTATCTGACCTCTTTGAAAATCAATAAGACTATTTCGTTTATTTATTTTTCTTTCTTTCTTTCTTTTTTTTTTTCTTTTTACTTTCCCTGCAATACATGGTAATGTATAGGTAAAGTATTGGAATCATGCCGAAAATCGCAACTCGAGTTTTCGACGGATCTACACGTTTCGAGACCTCTAGAATAGGAAAAAACTATTTTTAGCGTGTCGTATGTATGTGTGTCTGTGTGTGTGTGTGTGTGTGTGTGTGTGTGTGTGTGTGTGTGTATGTGTGTCTGTCTGTGCAATGTATGTATCCACTCTAACTCAAAAACTAATGGACCGAATTTCATAAAATTTGGTTGGTAGGTCGCTTGGATGTGACCCTGGTGCTAATTAGTTTTGGGTACGATTCGTAAAAGCAAAACCCGACTTTTTTTACGAAAAGACCCGTAAAAATTTCATTTATCCGCTCTAGCTAAAATACTAATTGACCAAATTTCACAAAATTTGGTAGATAAGTTACTTGTTGGATACTCTGGTACTGATTAGAATTTGGTACAATTCGGAAAAGAAAAACCCGCCCTTTTCTACAAAATGGCCCGCCAAAATCTAAAAAATAGACTAAGTAGTGTGTGCTTAAATGTATCAATTAAATTCCTGTTTTATACGCAATTTTTGAAGAGGAAAATAATATTACAGACTCCATTATACTTTAGGACTAACCGTTCTCAAGATATTTGAGATTTCTTGCATTTTTGTTGCGCCGATTTCGGAAAAATGTCCAATTACCAAATAATAACAAACATTGAATAAAAAATGCATATTTAGTGTTATTTGGCTCAATTAAACTCAATCTAATGAATTATTAAAGAAATAAAGAAATTATGAATTTGTGGCTGTAGGGAAAGTCATGTGCTGCCCACATCAGATTTTTTTTTTTTTTTTCATATCCTGACCGTCCTAATTACCCGTAAGGTATTTGGGAGCCTTGTACATTATTTTACTCATTGAAATAGTCATATATAAATTATGTATGATTAGCTTAATTTGTCCGGAATATATCGTGCCCACACACGGACATCAAAGAAAAAATGACTGAACTGTATTCAGGGATGCGAGAAAAGGTATACATCCATCAAAATCCGATACCCTGATTTTTGACCCCCATCACAGTAATCAATAAGTAAAATACCCTTTATACAAAAGATAAGAAAAATCTTGATCAACGTCTGTAAGCACACATAACGCAATAATGCCACATGCTGTATTAGTGTTATTCGTGCTTATATACATTGATCAAGTTTTTCCTTACCCATGACTGTACTTTACCTTATAATTTACATACTATGTATTGTAGAGAAGCAGAGGGTAATAATTTTGCATTTTTGATTACACAATTCTCCAGTATTACTGCCTTTCTTCGCAAAATCTTGATTGTGTCTCAGATTTAAATTAACTGGTGTGTGACTCAAATTCAACTTTCTCATACCGAAAATCAATATTTTTTCAAATTTTTCAAGAAAATTGTTGAAAAATCGGTATCGTGGGTTCAAATGATTACAACTATATCGTGTTGCCCTTCACTTCAAAAGGCTTGAAAATATATTTCGATTGATACCATACTTGACAATGTACCTTACCCCCCCCCCCCTCCTCCCCATCGGGGGGGGGGGGGGGTAACTTGTCTCCCAAAGGGGAGGTTAATGACGTCACAAACAAAAAAATTTGTATCGCGGCTATTTTTCACAACGATGATTGAAACTATTAAGTTTCGTAATCATTGATCCATAAATAAACCCTTTTATGTATGATTATGTCAAATTTTGTCCTATGCTGCCATGTTAAAAGAAATATAAAATTTAGAATAAAATTCAAAGTTTTTGCTCTAATTTAAAAGAAAAATTATATCTAATTCTAATTATTTTTGATGATAAAACCGGATAAAAGTTTCGTGAACATTCATTAATATTTATGCAACCTGTTGTGTGCACAAGAAATCAACTGCAGACAGCACTCCAAAATTAGTCGAAACGTGTTTAGAAGGTCTTAAAACATGTATCGGCATCAAAATCGCAAAATCGATACCTTCTCTATACATTGCATAGTATGTGAAAGTAAAAATGGCTTCAATTACACACGCTTTCTCTGTATTTAACATCGATTCTGTATCTGACATAACTTTCTATCTGACATCACTTTTCTTTTTTACGTAAAACGTCACGGGTATTGGTTACTCAACTCCATGAATAATCACTTGACGAAATTTTTAATATGAAATCTCAAGAGTTATCTGTGCGATGCTCTCCGATATCGATAAGGAATAAGTGAGTGAAATTATATTAAGGTGGAAATATATTTAAAAATATAAACCCTATATCTGTAGGAAGTTTTTATCTTAGGGCGAAAGCTAAATCGGTGCATGAGCAAGCACTTATGTTCCAATGTTACGGACCTCTTGCCCAATATATTATCTATTGATAAAATAAAATTGCATAGTGAAACTTTCTTTTATGCATTTGGTCCATATGAGATTATCTAAATTTTAAAATCAAATGTGCCCTCTCATTTTTTTTTTTTAACATTTATCTTGATATTTACGCAATTTATTTCAATTTTACTTTCCTTATATACATAATGTATAAGGAAAGTATTGTGATTGGGTCAAAAATTCGAATTCGAGTTTTCGACGACGAGAAAGCACATTTCAGGCATCCCTGATCACGAATCGAACATTTTTGAAGTGATGTCTGTGTGTGTGGTGTGTGTGTGTGCGTGCGTGTGTGTGTGTCAGTGAGTCTGTGGAGACGATATTTCACAAACAAATGGAGCGATAAATAATAATTTTGCTACACTCTAAAACTTTGTAATTGGCTTTCCCCTATCTTTAACAGGAAGCTAGATAGCCCTCGAAATCCTACCCCCCCCCCTAAAAAAAAGATGGGGTTAGCCCCCCTAAAGTTGCCTCATTGTGTAGCACCATTTGGTTTTTTTATACACTTGCATAAAAAATATACGATAACTTGGATATTTGTCGAGTTATTGCCTTGATCCACGACATTCCTTGACACCCTGTGTATAAGATGAATCTCTCTCAGTGGGTTGTTGGCGTGGTATGATTAAAAGTGGACTTCAGTGTCTTGAGAAGACAATCTTCTGTTTTGTGAATTAGTTGAGCATGTAATTACTGGTATGTTGTATCTGGCAGTTGCTTTATGTGTGACTTAGACATCTAGAGTGTTATTAGCTGTATATTGTTCTTATTTACATTTATTGGTGCATTTAATAAATCTTTTGTCATCCAGAAATTTGGACTCATCTTTGTATCCTGCAAATACACCCGCAATTTCAGATCATAAATTGCAATGATACATTTTTTTTTATTGTATCACCATTTATTTAAAGCGTACATTTATATTCCACGTTCGTCATTTCACTGTATAAGTTGCGTTGTATGGCGAATTTTGTATGAATTGCGATATTTGTTAAAGAGAATATTCGTAAATCGAGAACTGCTGCATAACTCTTTATTCCCTTGTCTATTACAGAAGAAAAAGAATGGAGAACCATCAGAGCAACGGCCACTGTCCAATCATCCGAGATTTCCATCATGTTCTTATCACCGGAGGAGCGGGTTATATCGGATCTGTTCTTGTTCCTCTGCTTCTCAAGGAAGGGCTGGAGGTGACTGTCTAGACTATTTTGCTATTAAACTTTAAAATCAAAGACAACCAAAAATAGGTTTAAAAGTCCTTTCCTCGACGTACAAAAATTACACGGTCAAAGCTCTTTCGGGCATCACCATACCCTTCATCAGTGGTGAAGGGCATGATGAATCCCGAAAGCTTATTAAAAAAATCTTATTAAAAATTATAGGTATGTATGCTATTGATATTAGTAAAAGTATTTAATTTTTTAACTAATTCAAAAATGCTCTTTACCATATGGCTATTATTTGAAATGTCAGCTAACGGAGGAATTTTATTTAAAATTTTTAGCAAAAGTTTACCAGAAATTGTAAGATAAGAATATGTCCACTAGTAATTATTCAAAAAGCTACAGGGTATTTATGAAACTTAGGTACTAAAACTATATAGAGAAAGTTATAACAACTATTACTTTCCTTATATACATAATGTATAAGGAAAGTATTGTGACGGGGTCGAAAATTCGAATTCGAGTTTTCGACGGGAGAGCACGTTTCAAGCATCCCTGATCACGAATCAAACATTTTTGAAGTAATATCTGTGTGTGTGTGTGTGTTAAAGTATGTGTGTGTGAAAGCATGTGTGTGTGTGTGTGTCAGTTAGTCTTAGGAGACGATAACTGACGAACGAATAGACCGATTAGAACGAAATTTGGTACAAAAATCACAATCCATAAGCACTGGAAGCTTATTGTTTTTATACGCAATCGAATGTTCAGAACCTTCCTAAACTTTCGAGTGAAATTTTGAAAAAATCGTCAAAAAATCTAAACCGCTAATAAAGTTACGCAAATAGACATTTCTTATGTAACTTTTCATTAGAAAACGATTGACATAAATTTTAAAACGCTAACATGAACCGTTCTCGAGATATTGTCAAAAAGTCATAAAAAATAAAAAAAATATTTCCTATTGAGAAACATGTTCACTTTTCATATGTAATACCATGCGATAAATTTGGTGACATCATTCTCGTGGATCTAGCTCATTCCAATCATGAAAAAGATACTTTGAGTAATACTTTTGTATGTGAACGCCAATAGTCATTTTTCTGCTGTAAGAATAACTTATTTCTCCGTCCATAACGCTTGGCGAGATTTTAGCGACGAATTTGGTGGAATGTCGCCAACTTGGCGACTTTTTAAATGTTGCTAAATTAACGAAAAACTCGCCAAATGGATAAAAATGACGCTAAATCAATGATGTCTCATTGATGATGACGACATGGAAAATGACAATTCATTGACGAAAATTCAATATCTTGGAAAGAATATAAATAACAACTATAAAAATAATCTATTTTTTTTTACTGTAAAAGTAGTAAATTCATTGCATTATATAAGGAAAGTCATGTGCTGCCCACATCAGATTTTTTTTTGAGATGGGGTTGCTTATAGTTAGCTGAAATTCTATTAGATAAATTTTTAGAATTAGTATTGTATAAATTGTTAATAGTATTAATAAGAGATGTGATTTAAGAGTACTTATATAATAACTAGCAGCATACCCGTCCTTCGTACGGAGTATATAATATAAAAAAAACTTATAATTCGCAATCATGTGCAAATTCTGATAAAATATTAAATTTATTGCTCATAAAAAGAAGTTTAAGAATATCTGTTCTCACTATGCAAAATTATCTTCACGGGCAAATCTGAAGAATAAAATATCCTGGACCCTTTTGTAAACAAATTCACACACAAAAAAAAGAATTGAATCAATATATGCAACCACGTACTATTTATATTGTTGCAAATTAGAAAATATGCCAGTGTGTTAGTAGAAGCTTAAACATATTGTAATATGAGTCTTAAAAATATTTACCAAAATAAAAAAGATGACGTAATAAATTGAAAGTATCAAAAATCCCGGTAATCTTAATACCAGAAGGTCGTAATTGATTCCAATATATGCCAATATATATAAAAATTTTGCCAATATACCTGTACTACTTATATTCTCGTAGATTAGGAGATATACCCGTGCATTTGTAGAAGATTACTTGTACAACGTACTATATATGAGTTTCAACAATTTTCGTCATAATGAAACAATGGCATAATAATTTGAAAATATCAATAATTCCTGAATCAACTGTCCCCGAAATATCAATAATAATGATGTTTAAACCTGAAGACCGTAATTGATATTATCCAGTCAAAAATGCAATGTCAATGAAATTTATTTTATATACATATTTTTATTAGATTTAATAAAAATCGTATGGCACATAACACATTGGATCCGTTGCTAAGCGACATGATATCATCTGCTTCAAATAAATTGATGGAAATCATGTCGCCTGAATAATGTGATCTTCATGGAAGGTTTGGCGACATTTTCGTCTCCATGATATTTTTATGGATTTACAAATATTTTTATCAATGTAGTGATATTACAGTACTCTATTCTAAAAAAACAAATTTAATTTCATTGATTTGGGTCATTTTTATCAATTTGGAGATATTTCCTCTAATTTGGTAAAGTTTAAGAAAAGTTGCCAAGTTATTTAGAGATATTCCGCTAAATTCGTAGCTCTAAATTTACAGATCTGAAGAATAAAATATCCTTATCCCGTCTGTATATACACTAAATGAAAACACTAAAATTGTATTAGAAGATACATACATCCGTTCTACTCTTTTTCTGCTTCAACAATCGGTTAAATGAATTTATTGGGTAAACACAATATATGAGTTTATTAGCTAAACACAATATATGAGCTTTGAAACCTCTTTGCTAAAATAAATAAAAGTGTGATGTACGCAGTTCGCAATATATATAATTAAAAGAACAATCAAACCGTTCATTTATTATGAGTTTATTAGCTAAACACAATATATGAGCTTGAAACCTCTTTGCTAAAATAAATAAAAGTAATGTACGCAGTCCGCAATATATATAATTAAAAGAACAATCAAACCGTTCATTTATAAAAATATATTTTTACATCCATTTATTTATTATACAGAAAAAATAACAATAATCATTAACAAACACATTTAATTCCATTCCTTTGCCGAGCAACATGATATAAGATAGAATCTTCCTCATAAAATGCGAAATTAAATAACCATTTTAATTTCTTTATACTTCTAATCGTTGAGTAAAAGCTTGTTGTTGTTGTTGATTGTTGTTGAAACCCAGACCGTCCGACCTACCAGAAAGGTGTAAGGTAACTGTTTTGGACGGTCGGGAAGTGCCACCCAATTTAGACCGGAACCCAGTGGGGGAGGCATCCACAGGGACCGTACCCTCCTTCCCCTACCACCAACCTCTCGGAAGGACGAGTAAAAGCTTGTGAAATACATGGAGGTTAATACATGTAAAAACATGGAGGTAGATCTTTCCATTTAAATTCATGTTTCAAACAATTCATGCTTTCAGATAGTGACTATTTAATGCAAAAATCCTGCATCAAACTCAAAAATAAAGTTTTAATTCCCTTTGACGCTTTAAACAAACGATTTTTATCCTTTCCGTTTGGATAAACCACGGAGTTGGAGAGTAGAACTCCTATAAAAAAAGTTCCGTTTTTCATTAATATCTCGACAACCCCTGGTCTTAGAAACTTGAAACTTGGGCAAAATTTATGGGGGGCTATTTCAAGGCCTCCCAAAAAATTTCATTAAATTCGGTTCAGCCGTTCTCTCGTGATGATGATACAAACGAAAGTTTCGTTTTTTAATAATATCTCGAGAACAACTGGTCGTAGAAATTCCAACTATAGACTAAATTTTAAGTGGGGCTATTTCTAGGCTACCCACAAAATTTCATCAAATTCGGTTCAGCCGTTCTCCCGTGATGATGGGACAAACAGACAGACAGACAGACAGACAGACAGACAGATTTTCAATTTTATTTATATAGATAATATTTTCAAATGATAGAAAATTTGTTACTAGATTTGTTTACATAAGTAATAATAGCAAATTTTTAATTTCTTTAATTGCATTTCTGACTAAATTAAGTTTCTAAGATTTATTAATATTATTATTATATATATAGTGATTGAAGTATTGCTCTATTAAATCACCCCATTGTATTATTATTCATTAGGCTTCAACAGGAATTTGATATTTATAGCTGATTTTATAGATACGCTTATTTAACGTCAAGAGATAAAGAATTGAATATTAGATCATGTTTAATTGTAGAAGGTAAACTGTAGCACCCAGTAACATAAGTGATCACAGTGCATATCACAATTGATAATATCTAGATTTCCCGTTAAAATATGTTCATGGTGTGAATCCACGTAATCTTTGTATTTTTATAAATAACAATGATTGAAAGACTCTTTTCCAATTCATAAATTTTATTTATTCCTATTTATTTGACTGTTTGAAACACTTTCCAACTGAAATGCAATTTTATTTAAACATTAGTAAAATGCGATACATTCAGCTGTGATATTGTTTAAATTATCACAGTACTGAAATAATTTATTTTGCTTGGAAACTTAAAATTTCATCTAAAAAGGCAATGCTATAAAATCGTCTGCTTCTCTGCGTAAAATCAATGAATATTTCATTCATATCACTTATATTACAGACTCCAGAGCAAAATAATCTTGAGTTAAAAAAAATTAGCAATTCTTTTACAACTCATCTTAAAATCGCTTGATTGGTTACATTCTGCATACGCTACACAATTAGACTTCGTTGTAGAATTGCGATTAAGGACAATAGCGATTAAAGGCACTTAAGCCAATCAAAAATACATTACATTCGGCAAATTTTCTTTTCCTGGCTTCGAGCGCGTAAATTTAATTGTTCTTCATTTCAGCTAGTTTCACTTTTAGAGTTTTATGGAGTCAAATACAAAACTCATGAATACGGGTGTACAAGAATTATTTTGCAATCAAATTATTCAAAAAATGTTTATTTGCAAATGGAATTTGCATACTAACAATACAATAGTTCTCAAAATATTACTTTTTATTCTTATATAAAATATTTTAATTGAAAAAGAAATCATGTATAGGATGTTAACATGCGCATTCTCAAGTTATTGCAACTTTTTCTTTTTTTAATCATTTGTAATTAAATAAAGTAATTTATAGAATGCCAACATACGCCGTTCTAAAGATATTGTGGTGTTTCTTATTTAAAGTATTTTTAATTAAATTTATCTTTTATGGAATGATATCTTGCGCCGCTCAAGATACTGTAAGCCCTAAAATCCCCCTTCAACTGCTCTGCCCCGCTCCCAACGAATACTGTTACTAGATTTTAATCTTTGCAATTTTCGCTCTTGGACCCTTTCAACTGCTCTGCCCCGCTGCCAACGATTGCGAAGAGATTACACCACTCAGTATCGTGTAGTTCCGTCTGTGTATGCTATTTTAATGAATGAATTTTTTATTTATAATTTCCCAAGGCATACAGCTTTCTAAAATTGTGGCATACAGCAAGTTTCTTGCTGCCATTGTTTAGATATTGGCTATTCCATGCTGGCGACTTCATAATAAGCGCAAAACCGGTCCATGAATTACTACAATGGGATGGGAATAAATAGTTTTATAAATATTTTTGTACAGAAATAGCCTCCTTTAGTTGGGAGTTATCAACTTCAGTTCTAACAATTTTAGAAATTTTACTATGTCTGAAATGTCTCCAAGTGTTTTGTGTAGTTTTACATTTCAAGGAGTAATTGATGTGGTGCTGCCATCTGGCGGCTAAAATGATAAACTAAGTTTAAAAAACGACATTTTTTAATTGCCCTAATATGTGGTGCTGCCATCTGGCGACAAAAAAGAGGAATGAAATCAAAAGCTGAAAAGAGTTCCAGGAAATACATGTAAATAAATAAATTCGATATAAAAGTAAAAGCATTTAAAAAATTATGGTAAACCAATTAAAAATAAGCGAATTGATATAGTAGAAAATTGGGATTGGGCTTAGCTCAAACAATATATGCAGGGTGATTATACATGCGAAAACAATTTCAGAAAAATGCAGTTTAAAAAATCACTGGCACTGAAAGGTACAAGACGCATAAAAAATGTATAATCTCCAAGAACGTAATTTTAACGAAAATGAATCAGAAATTTATATCCTGATTAAATCCTATATTGTTTTTATGAGATCATTCATCAAGCAGCGACCAAATTACAATTGTTTTTATAGACCAAAAGTGTATTTTTAAAAAAAAAATACACTTACGCAAAAAAAAAATACACTTAGCATCAAGCCATCATACTTTGTTGAAGACCCAGACAGTCCGACTTATCCAAAGGACATGAGCAACTATTTAGAAGGCCGGGCCATCATACTTTGTGTATTTACTGATACACTAAAAGCCATGAACGAAAAATAATCTGCAGAGTGCAGTAGAGATATGGTAAATGAAGAATATGGAGCTGAATTTGTTTAGAGTTTCGAAGAACAACTATTCTATAACGATTCTATCATTTTCTGTGCCAACAATAGCTTTTTATACTGCACACAACTAAATAGTCGATGATATCAACAAATTATATACTAAACTATCCCCAAAATTTATATCCAGATGAGCACTGCATAAGATCTTGCTGAAAAATTTTAAACACTTTAGAAACATGTAAAAATTCGGTATTTTATTTATTCTACAGATAAGTTTTTAACACGAAAACACGACACAGGATACGATTATTACTATTGACAGAACTCAGCAAAACACTTCTAGAAACGTCGGAGCTGCTGAATTTTCATTGGTGGAAATTTTTCTGATATCATCTGAAATTTTGTTCTTTTATCCGCTCTTCACTTTCTTTTTTCCGCTCTTTCACGTTCTTTTATCCGCTCTGCGCCCTCATGTTAACATATCACTTCATTGTTAAGAAACTTCGCCTTTTTTCTTTTTAATGTTGAAAGTTTAATTATTTATTTTATACATATTATATTGTTTCAATATAAAAGGTTAAATATAATTAATATTTCAATGCTAAATGAGTTTTTGCGATCTCCCTAAAAGGTGCCGTTCCTCTTTAAAACTGTTTCTGTCGTAGATAGAATGTACATGAATTCGAAAATAAAGCCTTGGTTGAAAAACATAGATCTACGTGGCCCGTACTTAATATGATAAAATTAAATTTTTCTTTCCAGCTTTTTCTTGTTCCTTCTAATAACCCTCTTAGCATAGCGCCCTGTAATTCCTCCCCTCCCCCCCCCCCCCACACACTCTCCTGCCCCTCCACAATCACGGAGGAATGCGTATTCGCAACTCCTCCTCACGCCTCCTCTGAGTACATCGCTGTTCCCGTAACTTCCTCGCACTTTCACTTCTAAAAAAAAATAAAAAAATGCTAAAAAAAATAGTTTTAAATGCTAAAAAAATAGTTTTAAATGCTAAATTTAGGAATGACGCATTCGCGTTACACTAGTCTAACTCCCTTATTACATAGTTCATATCAAGTTAACTTAGTAAATGCATTTATTGGTTTGTCGTAAAATATCGAACTGGGATAGAGTACTTAATCTTGTTCCAAAGTACAAAATATTGAAAAAGAAATTATCTCTCTCTAACTTCTGAACATCCGACATAGTCCTCGAAATTTCCAAGTCCCCCTGCGACCGATCTCCGCTGGCTCTGATGAGATACTGGAGAACTTATTTCTCTGATATACTATGTACTAACAGTATACCCATTCTTCGTATGGAGTATATAATATAAAGAAGCTTAAAATTCCCAATCATGTGCAAATTCCTATAGCATACTAAATGACATTTTTAATCATAATATTCTGTTAAAATATTTAATTTAATAATCCTAAAAAGAAGTTTAAGAATATCTGTTCTCGCTATACAAAATTATCTTCACTGGCAAATCTGAAGAATAAAACATCCTGGCCCCTTTCGTAAGCAAATTTACAAAAAATATGAAATTAAATCAATATATGCAAAATAAAAGGTTTAAAATTGTATGGGACCCGTATTACTTACATACGTGAATATTAGAAGATATAACCTGTATTAGTAGATTACATGTATAAATTAAAAATATCAATAAATCCGTAATCTTTAAACCTGAAGGCAGCAATTGATTACAATATATGCCAAAATGAAAGTGCTAAAATTATATGAGAAGATATATACCCGTACTACTTATAATGTCGTAGATTAGAAGATATGCCCGGGTGTTAGTAGAAAATTACCCGTATTACAATATGAGTCTCAAAAATCTTTGCCAAAATAAAACAAATGACGTAATAAATTGAAAATATCAATAATCTCCGTAATCTTCACACCAGAAGACTGTACTTGATTCTAATATATGCCAATATATGTCAAAATATATGCCAATATACCTGTATTACTTAGATTCTCGTAGATTAGAAGGTATACCCGTGCATTTGTAGAAGATTACTCGTACAATGTACAATATATGAGTTTCAACAATTTTTGCCCCAATAAAATAATGGCATAATAATTTGAAAATATCAATAATCTCTGAATCAATAATCCCCTAAAATATCAATAATAAGAATGTTTAAACCTGAAGACCGGAATTGATATTATCCAGTCAAAAATGCAATGGCAATGACATTTATTTTATATACATATCTTCTTTATTCAAATCGGAAAAGGTTTAATAAAAATCATTTGCCGCATAAACACATTGGATTTAAATCCGTTGCTAAGCGACACGATATCATTTGTTTCAAATAAATTGGTGAAGAAAATATCGTCTGAATAATGCTATCTCTATATGGAAGGTTTGACGACATTTTCGTCAATTTAGCGATATTTTAAAAAATCGCCAAATTTATCGCCAAGTGGGACTATAAAATTGACAGTCCCACTTGGCGACGAATTGACGAAACATCACAATACTAACTAACATCATAATACCTAACAAAACACAATTCATTTCATTTATTTAGAGCAATTTTATGAATATCAGATATTTTTATGAATTTACAAACATTTATATCAATTTGGTGACATTTTAAAAATTCGCTAAATGTGTTACTTAAGCAGGGCGATTGAACTGACAGACAAATGCAAACGAAACATCATTTCAGTACTCTCTTCTAACAAAACAAAATAAATTTCATTGATTTACGTCGTTTCTAAAATATTTTACGACATTTCCGTCAATTTGGCAATGTTTAAGAAAAGATTCCAAGTTAGCGATATCCCGCCAAATTCGTAGCTCTGAATTTGCAAATCTGAATAAAACATCCCGATCCTGTTTCTATATTACTAAATAAAAGCACTAAAATCGTATTAGAAGTAATACTCGTTCTACTCTTTTCTGTTTCAACAATCGTCTAAATGAATTTATTGGCTAAACACAATATATGATTTTATTAGCTAAACACAATATATAAGCTTGAAAAGTCTTTGCCAAAATAAATGAAAGTGATATACGCAGTCAGCAATTAATACAATTAAAAGAAAAATCAAACCGTTCATTTATAAGATATATTTTTATATCCATTTATTTATTATTCAAATCGAAAAAATAATAATAAACATTAACAAACGCATTTAAATTAAATAACCATTTTGATTTCTTAATACTTTTCGTTGTTGATTAAAAACTTGTGAAAAATAAACCATTGTGATAGATTTTTCATTTAAATCCATGTTTCCAACAATCATGGTTTATCAATCCCTTCGAGGAGTGTCCCGGAACCGTTCTCCGTCAAACCACAGCCGGTCTACACTCAGGCCGTGGCTCCAGAATCATGAGGTGACGCTAGAAGGGGAACTCTCGCTAACTCGGGAAAACTTGCAAATTGAGAGTTAAAAAATATTTCAAAATAATTACACTTTTACTCATTTCTATGCCTAAATTTTAGCACAGTTAATTTTATAAAGATTATCTAAACTTAGATGGAGGGGGGGGGGGGGATTTTTTTACTGGAGCTCCAACAAAGCAAGAACTCTGTCTAAATGATTACAAAATTATATATAATCTAGATCCTTTTACAGTTACAAACCCAGTGTTAATGAATATTAAGTACCTTTCATTTTTTTTTCTACTACTGTAAACAATGCAATTAATATGACATCAAAATTTCTACAACCATATGTATAATAGCAAAAAAATATTGTGTGACATTTCTATTTTTACATATAATTTGAAATATTCTCACATTGCTGATGAGAAAAATCACTTCAATTGATTTCTTATAAATATAGGTTCATTAGGATTTAACGAAGCAAAATTTATTGCCAAACTTACTTTAAAATACAATCGCAGATGTAATGGACAATTTTACAACATATTATAGTATAACGTGTGGTATAATATATATACAATAATTCTGTAAAATGCAACAGTATCTCCACTGTTTCTATCTTAGTTACGTATGGTGATATCAATATGAAAATTTCTAAAAAATAAAAAAAATTGTAATAGTCTGCTGAAAACAAGAACTGGTAAGTAAATACATTGTAGATAATACATTGAAACTCCTTTTAAGAAAACTGATTAAATAAGGTATGAATATGAGATATTACTATATATATAAATGCGTTTCAGTTACTTATAAAAAATTTGCTTCCTAAAGTATTATTTTTGTTTTTATTTCCTTTCATCTTTTTTTTTTCTATTTTTTCCCATCCTCATTTTTATTTTTAACATAATTATTCAATAAAATTTTAGCTATAGTAGTAATGACTTTTTTTTTTCGATTACCTTTGGAGGTTCATGAACAACGCAAGTCCAACATGATTCCATTTCTTGATTTGTATCTAAATATCTCAAAGTTAGGTTTAATATGATATGATGATTTCAAAGTTGTATAAATTCCGTAAATCAGAAAAATTTGCCTCTTTAAGGTTTTCATTATTTTGGAAAACAGGGTAATGCAATTTAGTGTCTTTTACATTTAACCAATTATTTCTTATAGATTTTAATAAATGAACAGGATCATACATCAAATACAGAGATATATCAGGATTACTTGGATTATATACAGCATCATTAAATTTATCGTGTTTCTTAAAAAAAGCAAACATGATTCTATTAATATTGTTATTATCAGTAATAACACACAATACATTAAGGTCAAGTTCTTTTAACTTGCAAATTAACATAGATGCCAAATTATAGAGTTTTTGTTCCGTAAATGTTGAAACTGGGGCAATTGCTATTACGTCTTTATAATTCGAAAACATAGATGTAATCAAAAACACTTGGGCAGTTTTTGCTTTTTCATTACTATCAAAACAATCACAGGTAAGTTTACCACATTTAAACGTATACCTAGGATCAACATAAATCTCATCAAGTAAGAGAGAGACAAATTTTTGGTCTTCGTTTAAACATTGTACCCTACGTTTTAAATAACTATTACACGGATTAAAGAAATCTGAATCCACATTTAACTTTTTTGAAATTCTACTTAATGTTCTCACATGAGACAATATCAACACCTTTAAATTTCTAAATGCCTTATAGCACGAAGAACTAGATAAGTATATTTTAAAGCATAGAATAAACAGTTCTTGTGAAAATCGAAGCAATTTCTAAACATACCTGCTTCTGTTTTTCCAACAGCTTCACTGCGGCTTCGATATAATTAAGTTGTGATGGAGCAGAATGCACAGTTTCACATGCACTATTAATAAATCTAGATCACGTTTATTTGCAATTAGGCTAAATTGTATTCCACATTTTTGTAGCTGCTTCTCACTGTACTGGAGATTTCTAAAAACACATCGAACGTTTTTTCTTGGCATATGCTGATACTCGCAATAACGCATGGCACAGATGATGCATTAATGCGAACTTTAAGAGATATAAACTATTTAAAAAATGGCTCTAAAGTACCCGTGAACGTTAGTTAAATGATAATAAAACATAAGAACAACTTTTTATGCACAAAACACGATGCTATAAAACTAATAGACCATTCCAAAAACCTCAAAAACGTTTTGCAATCATCAACCACTCCACGAGGGACGCTGACCGCGCTTGGATTTTTGTTCTCTTCTTTCCGAATGCTCCCCTCTTACCGTGACGTCACGACAATTTCTCCTCAGTGGCGCCACGGCCTGTGTGTAGACCGGCTGTGGTCAAGCACACACTCTGTTTTATTGTAAGTAGAGATAGAGATTTTAACAACTTCTTTTACCCTCTAGTATGTTATATATTTAAACAATTTCTTTTACTAGCTAGACTTTTGATTTTTGCGCTCAACTATGTTTTAATCCACAGTTCTTTAAAATTTTTATATAGCATTATTTTATTTTATTTTTTGTTGAGGTTTTAGGAAAATTTATTTAGTTATTTAAATTTTGAAGATTTGACCTTTATTGTTGAAAATTTTCTATAGTAGATCTGGCGAGGTGGATTCCTTTAGAATCAAAGAGCTCTTATCCTAATTATTCCTCGATCGTTAGAATCCTTTAAAAGTGCCGACATTTCCCTTGTATATCCGCAGCTCGGAGCCTGTTAGAAATGGCTGAACATTTTTTCACGAAATGGCTCGGAGCCTGTTAGAATCGCTGAATGTTTTTTCATTAAACGTTTCGGAGCCTGTTAGAATCGTTGAAGGATTTTTCACGAAACGGTTCGGAGCCTGTTAGAATCGCTGCAATTTTTCACAAAACTGCTCGGAGCCTGCTAGGAATCGATGAATTTTTTTCACGAAAACCAGGAATATTTTTGCGCATCCTGCAGAACGCGTTCTTTAAAATTTCATGCATCCGTTTTCATTTTTACTTTTCTTATATACATAGTGTAATGTATAAGGAAAGTAACGTGACGAGGTCGAAAATTAGAATTCGATTTTTCGACAGGAGAGCACGTTTCAAGCATCCCTGATAACGAATCGAACATTTTTGGGGTGATATCTGTGTGTGTGTGTGTGTGTGTCTGTGGTGACAATATCTCACGAACGAATGGAGCGATTCTAATGAAATTTGGTACAAAAATCACAATCGGTGAATACTGGAAGCCTATAGTTTTTAAACACAATCGAATGTTCAGAACCCCCTAAATTTTCAAGTGAAATTTTGAAAAAATCATCAAAAAATCAAAACCTTTAATAAAGTTACTCAAATAGACATATTTAAGTAATTTTCCCTCAAAAAACAATTGACATAAACTTTAAAATGCTAGCATGAACCGTTCTCTAGATATTGCACGTTTTTCAAATAAATTTATCAAAAAATCCCTTTAATTAAAAAAAATATTAACTGTTGAGAAACATGTTCACTTTTCATATGTAATATCATACGATAAATTTGGTGACATCATTCTATTGGATCTAGCTCGTTTCATTTATGTGAAAGGATATGAGTAATACCTTTGTAACAAATTTCTCCGTCCATAATACTTGGCGAGATTTTGGCGACGAATTTGGTGGAATATCGCCAACTTGGTGACATATTTTAATATCGCCAAATTAACAAAAATCTCGCCAAATGGATAAAAATGACGCTAAATCAATGAAAATGACGACTAATTGACGAAAATTCAATATCTTGGGAAAATATAAGTATCTACTATAAGAACAACCTATGTTTTTTACTGTAAAAGTAGTAAATTCATTGCATTATATAAGGAAAGTCATGTACTGCTCACATCAGATTTTTTAATTTTCAGGTAACTGTCTATGATACCTTTCGCTTCGGTATCAGTTCTCTGTTGTCCCTCACTCACGACGACAACTTGCATTTAGTCCGGGGCGACATTCGCGACCAGCAGCTCCTGTCCAATGTTCTGCGTGGTGTGGATGCTGTCATTCATTTAGCAGCAATAGTGGGATATCCTGCTTGTGACCAAGAACCAGAGCTGGCACGAAGCATCAACGAAGAAGGAACCAGAACGCTGGTGCAGTGCATAAAACACAAACAGAAACTGGTCTATTCATCGACAGGTTCTTGCTACGGAGCCATTGAAGGAGTCTGTTATGAAGTAAATATTTATGTAATTTTGATTTAAACTAGAAAGGTATACGCCCGTCAAAAGATGGGGTAAAGTTGCAGGAGGTTATATTTTCCATCAGCCATCCGTAAAGTTTCAAAAGATTTCTTCCCGTCTGCCCGCCTACAACACTTACGCTCCAAATATCCACAGACGCATGCTAACCATACACTTCTCCCGTTTGATATTACTATTTCTTATATAACTCTCTATCGAAACATACATACTATACATCCCCTAACGTAATACAATTAATATACTCTCCCCTACACCCCCTAACAAAATGCAGCCGTCCCACAATTAGTGAAACAAGCTATATTTTGTTTAATAAATTAAGAATATTAAATTCATAATTTCCTCAAAGCGACAAGGATTATCAAATAAATTAAATTTAATAAATAGTGTGTTTTCTGAGTAATTCAATTTTTGACAATTTTGCAACATTTTTGTCGATTTGGCGATGTTTTGTCAATTTTGCGATACATTTTCCAAAACTCGTCAGATATGTCGCTAGAATCGCTAAATTTGTCGCTAAGTACAACAGATACACCTATTGAAACACTATCAATATATCATCCGTTTATTAAATTATTTGAATTCTGATCCACTCGCAAAATTTTGAATGAATACTTATGTTTTGATTTAAAATTTTTGTCAATTTGGCATCATTTTCTTTAATTTAGCGTCGTTTTCATTAATTTGGCAACATTTTTATCAATTTAACTATATTTTCGTCACATTGGCGTTTTTCAAGGAACATCCCAAATTCATCGCCAAGATCACTAAATTTTTCTCTAAGCATTTTGAACAGAGAGACAGATTGACCTGGGTTATTATAGTATTAATTCTGTGAATATCTATATCATGAATAAACTGTATTCCATCATCAATTATTTTCCTTACTTACAATAATTAACACTGTAAGAAAGAATATTATATAGTGTATCGCAAAATGGATTTCTTGGGTAACATCACCTTAATCTTCAAGATCATCACTTTTCATAAATGTTTTTTATTTACATTTTTGTGAAAGATTTAATTTCAATCTTTATATGCATGGAAATATTCATAGACCATAGATCTTGCGTGCACTATGATCTTTGTAACTGCGTATAACTGCTTTGAAACGAAGTTTTAGTCTATTAGTACTGCCATGGTCATATATGCGAAAGGAACACCATATATGACTATAAACCCTGGGCACCATCACTGGTTTTGTATGACTTTACTTTCCTTACGTAAATAGTATTATTATATAGGGAAAGTGACGCGGGGTCAAAAATTTGAATTCGAGTTTTCAAATTTCGAGCGTCCCTAAACTCGAATCAAACGGTTTTGAGGTATATGTGTGTGTGTTTTAGTGCGCCTTGAGGTGTATGTGTGTCAGTGCGCCTGTGGATGCTATATCTCATGAATGAATGGAGCGTTTCGAACGTAGTTTGGTACGATTATTACAATTCGTCAATACTGGAATCCAATTGACTTTAAACTCTGTTCAGAAGACCCTGAATTTTCGAATTAATTTTTGAAAAAAGCATAAAAAAAATTAGGACATTCAATAATGTTAAATAAATAATCATTTTCCATGGATTTTTTTTTAATTCTAAAACGAATGACGCAGACTTAAAAATGTCAGAGTAAATATATTGTACATTTTCCAAATAAATGTATCTAAAAGATATATAAAAATGAACAATAGTAAGTATCATCAAATATGTAAAACTTGGCGAAAATTTTGGCGGCTTTATCGACTAATTTAGTAAAACATCACCAACTTGGCGCCTTTTCAGTGTGGAGTTAAATTGACTGCAAAAATGACGCTAAAATTGCAAAAATGACGCCAAATTGATGAAATTATAATTAGCATATTTTAATATAGAGTATATTGCTTAGCAGACGTCAGCAATATTTCCAATTGCAAGTTAGATTTGCGCGAAATATAAGTTAATTGGGTACTTAAAAAAATTTTTACATATTGTTATCCAGAAAAGCTCTCAATGTGAATGACATTTTAAACGTTAAAAACGTTGTGCCGTGGATTTTGTCCATCCTTTTTTGCATTGAATGAAGTAAAGTACTGTTAGGAAAGTCATGTGCTGTCCACATCAAATTTTTTACTATGCAGTTATAAATTCAGATTTTGAGCGATGTGCATGATCTTTCTTGATAAATTATAAGGATTTGAATAATTCACGAAGATTCCATTTTCTTTAATAGTTCATTTTCTTACAGGATACACCAATATCACCTTTAACGTTGTACGGCAAAACAAAGGCTGTTGCTGAAAATATGGTTTTGGATTACGGAGGACTGTCTTTACGTCTGGCAACTCTGTTTGGTGTATCACCACGTATGCGGTTGGATTTACTAGTGAACGATCTTACAATGAAGGCACTCGTGAGCCAGAATTTCAGCCTCTATCAAGGATCATTTCGAAGAACCTTCCTGCACGTCCGAGACGCTGCAAAAGCTTTTCTTTTTGCTCTTGACAACTATGATATTATGAAAGGTGAGCATTATTCTTATTGTTGTAGAAACATGTGCTATCTTTCACAAAAGATTTTAAGTTTACCTTTGCAAGGTAATTGATTCGATAATTGCGGTAAGGCGTTTTGAAATCAAAAATTTATCACTGTATTCCAAATATGATGCATAACATTTATAAAATGCATTAATAGACAGCATCTTACCATGTTTGGGGTGAATGAAAGTGATATAATGGTCATAAATTATCTAAGCTTTGGCAAACTTGGGTTTCAATGGATTTCAATGTTAAACATGGGTCTAACTTTTTTCAGTTGTTAATGTTATTTAATAGCTGTAATGTATACTAGGTTCCTAGGGTACCTTAACGTTGTACTACAAAACAAAGGCTTATCCTTAAGTACACCAATAGCTTTGTTAAGGAAAAGTCCATGAGTGAACAAAGTCTATCTATAGTAAAATGGCCATGCCCAATCAAATAAAATGAATTGATGCACCCCCTAGCAGAGTTTAAAAAGTTAAGATAACGAACTCTTCAACAAAGTGAGATTACAAAGTCAATTACAAAGTCAATTACAATATTATGGATTAAAGGTCGAAACCTGATGCTTGCGACGAGTTTCAGTTTATTGCTATCCAAAGGGTAATAAAATGACACTTGAAGGCAATCAAAACAAAACTAAATAAGAAAATTCAATCATGCATAAAGCATTGATTATGAAACATTTTCCAACTGCAATGCAATTTTATTTATACATCTCTAAAATGCGATACATTCAGCGGTAATATTTTTATAATTATCACAATACTACAATAATTTATTGTAGTTGAAAATTTAAAACTTATCGAGAAAGAATGAACTTTATTCAAATGACGTTATTGACATATAAATCGCCTGGCTCTCTATGTAAAAGCAGTAAATATTTCATTCATACACGTTTATTCCATTCCTTTCATTCATTACAATACTACAATAATTTATTTTACTTAAAAACTTAAAACCATGGTTGTAAAAGTAATTTAACTCTATGCTAAAAACTTCATCGAAAAAGTCTGCTATAAAATCGTCTGCTTCTCTATGTAAAACCAATGAATGTTTCATTCATATCAGCTATATTGTAGACTCCAGAGCTATATAATTTTGCGTTAAAAAAAATTCAGCAATTCTTATACAACTCATCCTACATCGTTACGTGTTTACATTTTCCATAAGTGAAAATTAGGCTTCGTTGTAGAAATAATTAGAGTTTGATGATCATTTAAACTCAAATATATTATAATTGCGTGGTTTCAGAATATAGATGCACAGCAATTAAGCAAAAACAAAGCAGTTTTAGGACGGATACAACACTAAATATAAATTAAAAAGAACTTTAAAAATCACGATTTTGACACGAGATGAATGCCATATTTTATTTTGAAGTGGGTCACTTGATCTCTTCAAACAATATGGGTGTAATTATTATTTAAATTTTATTTAAAAAACTACCGAATATATTTTGCTGAAATTTTTTTCATATTTTTTATGGGATAATTTGAATATGTCCTAAAATTTTCGAAGCAATTTGTGAATTTTAAATTCGTTTAAAAAATGTTCGAAACATAAGGTCCCATAGGGTTCAATGTATTTCATTTTTTCAACCCGTCTTCAATCCAAAACTGATTGGGTGATTTTATTCATTTATATTTATATTTGTCCCACAGACCGTCTGAACAACATACTAAAATTTAATTTTGATAAAGTCACTTTTACTGCAGTTATCGTGCGAACAGACAGACAGACAGAATGAACAAAGTCATAAGCATTTTTCAACTATGTTGTAAAGTGTTAAAAATTGTCTGACAATTTTTTTTTTATTGTATCAAAATTTAATGTCCTAATAAGTAGTAATACTACCTGTACGTGCTCTAGAAATGCTCCCCATATAAAAACAATTTTTTATCGAACTCTTCAATTTTTTATTTTTGCTCCTCATTATAGAACAAAAAGATCAATCATGCATAAAGCATTGATTATGAAACACTTTCCAACTTCAATGCAATTTTATATAAAAAAACATCTCTAAAATGCGATACATTCCTCTGTAACATTTTTAAAATTATCACAATACTACATAAATTTATTATATTTGAAAACTTCATCGAAGAAAATGAACTTCATTCAAATGACGGTATTGAAATATAAATTGCCTGGTTTAAACATCTCTAAAATGCGATACATTCCTCGGTAATATTTTTAAAATTATCATACTATAATAATTTATTTTATTTAAAAATTGTTATCTACCATATTTATTTTTAAATATAAAACCTCTCTTATATATAAAATAATTAAACTCTTGGAAGGATATATATTATATAATATATCATTTTTTTTTCTTTCTGGAGGATATAGCAAGAGTCAAAATTTAATTGAATTTGGTTTTCTCCCAATATTAAATAATTTTTATTTAAAAAACTACCTAACATATTTTACTGAAATTTTTTTTATATATTTTATGGGATAAATTGAATATTTCCTAAATTTTTCGAAGCAATTTGTGAATTTTAAATTCGCTTAAAAAATGTTTGAAAAATTAGGTCCCATAGGGTTCAATGTGTTTCACTTTTTCAACCCGGGTTCAATACAAAACTAATTGGGTGATACTATTCATTTATATTCCCATAGATCCCACAGATCGTCTGAAAAACATACTAAAATTTCATTGTGATAAAGTCATTTTTACGGCAGTTATCGTGCTAACGGACAGACAGACAGACAGACAGACAGAATGAATGAACAAAGTCATAAACACTTTTCAACTATGTTGTAAAGTGTTAAAAAAGAAGTCGCCCCTGATTCTTTCTATTGAGTACACTGATTTCTTTGCAAGCGGTATGGCGTGAAATGCATATTGGCTAATGTTTAGCACATTGGATAATATAAGGCATTTTTGATTTCTTTTCAGTCTTACTGTTGAGTTAATTGAAGATTGAGAAGAAGGGGTGGAACAACCCAGTGGTTAGCTGGCGGGGATGGCACTCAGACAAACAGAGTTCAATTCCCGGCCCTACCCAAATTGCCCCCGTGTCCACGGGGGCGTTAAATATGTGGGTCCGTAAGTTCTTTCGAGAGGTTGGTGGTAGGGAAAGGAAGGTACGGTCCATGTGAATTTCGTCTCCACTGGGATCCATTCTAAGTTCGGTGGCACTTATCGGCCGTCCAAACAGGTACCTTACACCTTCAGGTAGGTCGTCTGGGTCGAAGAAGAAGAAGATTGAGAAGGGTTCAAGTTCAGAAAGGTTTTCGCGCTTCCAGTACAAAACCGTGTAATAACTAATGTTCACAATTTTAATTCAATTCGAATTTTTGTTCTAATAGGAAAAACATCTGATAAATGTTTGGTGACTTTCGTTTTTATCTATTAATCTTCATTTGCAATGTGGAATTAAATTACTTATGCTAATAACCATTTTAGGCGATATGTTCTGTAAGTTTAATAATATCAAGTAGAAGAGAGAGAGAGAGAGTTAATGCAGAATTAAAATGAACATGCACTGTTTGTTAAATAGTATTTAAAATTCATATATTCGGGATGAAAGTGTGGAACTATATTTTAAAGCAAGCGTTCACTATTTCTTCTTGAAAAGGATATGAATAATATACAGGAGAAATGAGACGTATTTCCAAGTAAATAAATTACAATCGGCATCCTTTTAGATAAAAAGAAAACAGATCGAAATATATTCGTTTTCCCGGGTAGTTGTCATATAAAAGATGTTGAGAATTACCACTGGTTTATAAGAAAGGTATTATCAGGAGCATCATAACTTTCAATAAAACGCAATTAATGTAAACGTTCCATACATGCATAATACAGTAAAATGTATATTATGACACGGCAAAAGTAAAATTTTAAGATTTTGACAATATTTCGGGCACAGCAGAACACAAATCGAACGTTTGGGTGGTGATGCTTGTGCATAAGCGAATATGTACGAACAGTATTATTGTTGAAAAAATTAAGCCAAAATTAAGCGAAATTCTGGCTTAATTACAGTCGAACGTGCGTTAAACGGAATTTCAGGGGACCGGAAGAATTTTCAGTTTTGGAAAAGGGTTCCGCTTCATGCAAATTATATCAGGAAAAACAAAGTTTAAGGTTTAGCTGGAAATGAAGATAATCCCTATAAGTAAATACCTATACGTAACTTTAAACATTCTGAAAAATTTATTTAGATGCACTTAATTAATACGATATTTTACTATAATAGCTAATTGAATTATTCTAAATATGTATATATGCACATTTTTGCTTACTGCGATCACAGGAGTATATGTAAATGTAAAAACGGTTCACCCCATGTCCTTGACTGTTAGCTTATTAGCATACCTTAAAAAAAACAGACAAATTTATTTACCGGGAAAATATTGCTGCTTATCATGAAACAAATAACTAACCAAAACAAAAGACTGTATTTTTATTGAGATAAATTTTTAAAATAATCCAACATGGTTTATTGGACACATGACCTACTAACGATACCAAAAATCGTGCATTGGTAGATATTTCTATAGCATTTCAGAATCTCGCTGATAAACTGAAAATTCTTGAAGTTCTGAAACAGCTTTCTGAAAATCGTCGTATGATTTAATAGAAAGTTCCTGTTTAGCTGTACTGTTTTGATTTGCGAGTGATATTTCATCATTCTCTTGGAAATACCGGGTGGTCAAAATTAAAACTCCCCTACTCTGAGCTCTCTATAGATCGAACTACTCAGTGTAAAGGCACCAAAATTATTGAACATACTATTCAAGACATGGGGAAAGGGATTACGCGAAAAAAAAATTAGTTCCAGAAACACCGATAGGTGGCGCTGTACAACAGAAAATATGCTGAAAAGACACAGAATACACATTTATAACACATTTTATTCGGACGTACCAAACATTCATATCACAAGAACCTTATCGATGCAGGGAATGCTAGCGTATAACGTTATCCACTGATTGTTCAACAATAGCGGTGGCAGCATCGTCAACGACAACTGAACGAGTCGATTTGCGTCCTCGACCCGGTTGAACTCCAAGATGTTCAGTTTTCTCGAATCGAGCGATCATTCTCCTGAGAGTTTGTGGAAGTAATGGTCCTTTGCGCAAATTCTTAAGTCGACGAAACTCTCGAAGTGCAGCTGCAGCATGTCCTTTGATTTCATAAAACAGCTTCACAAGCAAAGCGCGTTCTGGCAGTGTGACAGCCATCGATGATAAGAATGAAAATTTCCCAGTTTTATCCCCTTTTATGCCCAGAACATAGTAGCTGCAAACCAAGGGTTTATGCAAATTTTTGTGCTTACAGCGCGAAATTGCAGTTACAATGACAGTTTAAGTTTCTTCACTTTTTTATCTTCTTTTTTTTTTCATATCAGCAAAAGAAATTAAAAAGGAAAAATTCCATATCACATGTGGGTTTTTTTTTTTTTTTTTGTGATTATTTTGTGTCTTTTCAGCATATTTTCTGTTGTACAGCGCCACCTATCGGTGTTTCTGGAACTGATTTTTTTTTCGCGTAATCCCTTTCTCCATGTCTTTAATAGTAGGTTCAACAATTTTGGAGTCTTTACACTGAGTAGTTCGATGTATAAAGAGCTCAGAGTAGGGGTGTTTTAATTCTGACCACCCGGTAAATGGTTGAAACCAGTGGTCGGAAGTAGCGCGCTACAAGTAGCGAAACTACAGCAGTCACTGCTATTTCAAATAGTTTGTAGTGTAATACGCTACTTTTAAAAATAAGTAGTGTAGAAAGTAGCACGATGCAATAAATCAGTAGTTTGTATGGAGTTTTGACGCCACTTTTAGCATTACTTCAGTAAGCAAACAAGGTGCCATTCTGCATATGATGTGATCACCCTTATTCATTTGTATGAAATTTAGTGTTCTATGCAACGATGTATGATGAATGGCTGCAGGGTTACGAGGGCCATTGCCTAATAAAGTTCATTTTTTATATGGATATATTCAGATGTGTTATTTCTCAAAATATCCTGCTTATCTGATTGCAGGAAATGAACAAACATGTTTTTAAATAAATAGTTTTTACTTTTATTTTATTTTATACTTTTAATAAATGAAATGGATACACGCCAACTTTAATTAAACTTTAAAATCAAAGACAACCATAAATAGGTTTTAAAGTCGTTTAATAAAACCTTCTTTCCTCGACGTACAATAATTCCGCATTAGGCCTTATACGGCCAAAGCTCATTTCGGGCACCACGATGCCCTTCATTAGTGACGAACCACTGATGAAGGGCATCTTGATGCCCGAAAGCGCTTTGGCCGTATAATTATTGTACGTTGAAGATAGGAGATTTTATTAAAGCACTTTAAAACCTATTTATGGTTGTCTTGATTTTAAAGTTTATTCTTTTATTTTATTTTACTGTTTTCAGAATAAGTATGTTAAATTACTACAGTATACCCACATCCTCAACGTTTTATGTCAATTGAAACTGTGGCAAAATTCGTCTTATAAAAGTAGTTATGTAGTGACTACATTTTAAAAGTAGTTTGTAGTCACTACTTTAAAAAAAAAATAGTTGCAGTTGTAGTCAACTACATTTGTCATAATGTATAGTTGTAGTTGTAGATCACTACAATAATAAAGTAGTTTTTTCTAACCACTGGTTGAAACGATTAAATGATTTTTTTCTTTCTTAGCTCCATACAACAGGTGCTTTATAGACAAATTACTTTAAATTGGCCGTTCATTGACGAGTTGTGCAGGCTCCGCTTCACACAGGGGAAATAAACATAAATTTCCTATATTTTTGGAAGGGGCTAAAAATAATTTCCGCTTATGACAGTGTTCCGTTTAATACAGGTTTAACTGTATTACAGTTTGTATAAATAAGAACCATTACTGCTTTATGAAGTAACATATCAAAATAATGATAACCAAACACGTTCGATAAACAGTCATTTTATGTATTTAATTTTACTCCTCAAAAAGAATGAAACTTTCAAAATACAGGGCTGTACTAATATCGAAGTAGCGTAAGATTTTTTTAAAATGATTTATCTAATAGATGAAATCTAAATTATGTGAGCAGCACATGAATTTCTCTATTCATTCATTTTTGTCTCTTTCTCTTTTGCTATTTATATTCAGTTAGTTTATATTCCTTTGTTTCCTGTAAACTGGAAGCTTACTTAAAATCGCATCAAATTTCCAGTTTTGTTTTTCAATTATTAATTTTGTCTTGGTAATTTGTTGTTTTTATAGACTTATTCCCACAAGCATAAAAATTAGTTAAAACAGTTTATATTAGCATATCGGAATTGACTGCATATAATTTTTGCATAAAAAATTCCACAGAAAGCAATCATTTGTTAAATGTTAAGTACAGGTGTGCATAATTCACCTTATCAATCTGTTTGAATTTTTCGGGCCATGGTATAAATAAAAAAAAAACTATAATACATTTTTTTTTAATTTTACAAAAATCTAATGGACACCAGAGTATATCACCAACTGAAAGTTTTATAAAAAATCTGATAGTTCTTGATTTTTAGTTGATGAATATGTACATCACATTCCAAATATTCGGACACACCACCCACGCACGGACGACCATCTTGCTGCTCATGTCCTCGGACGAGTCGGTCGTTCTGGGCTTTCGACACCACCCACGCATCCTTTCTGGTAGGTCGGACGGTCTGGGTCTCAACAACAACAACACCACCCACGCATATACTAAAACAGCTGTACCTCTGAAAATAGTTGAACCATGTTCTAACATGAACGAAATAGGTAAATTTAACAAAACCTCGATTTCGAATACTAGACTCTGTTACAATAAGTTTCTCATACATATCATATTGTGCATTGCAAAGAAAATAAAAATTCGTTAAATATTGTAAATAGCTTAAGGCTGCATATAGCTGAGTTCTCAACTCCAAAAGTGCTATTATGAAATGATAAAAGCCATTTCCGAAACTTATGAAATGTGGAAGGTTTAGGGAATTTGGCCTCTTAATAATTGCTGGTCTTTAGCAATTGACTACTTTGCCTGTAGTAAAATACGGCCCTATTGATAAAACGATCTTCCTCTTTGTGAATAAGTTGTACGTTTATCGTTCGCGGACTCTTACGCTTGAGCAGCGGGCATTTTTATCGTTAACCGTAACTATAAAAACTTGCTTGGTAAAAGAGTCGCCCTTAAAAAGTGATGGCTAAAAACTTAACAGCTAGCTTCCGCGGGCACTGCAACTGATAAATAGTAAAACATGTTTAACATATAGATTAGAAAGGAAACTAAATAAAAAGTTAAATTAAGGTTGTATTTTCATGCCGCCCAGCACGTTTTTTCCTAACTAATCAATGTGCTCTTGAGCACACTGTCCCTAGCTGCCGTTTTTTGTTCTATCTATGTATTTCGATTGGTTGTGGCCTTATTTGCCCAGCTTTCCGGATTCATGCTTTTCAGTTCAGCACGCAATGTTCAAAGCACAGACTATTATAGTATTCTGTGGTTTAAAGGAAATCATTTTCTATATAAAATGTACTTTTGGAATATTATCGATATATATTGACGAATGGTAAAAAATATTTCAATTTTAATTTTTAGTAATTTCCTGCGCTGTGAAGAGATAATGTTATCCATTTTGGGTTTAACTAAAGGCTGTCCAAATGGCTGCAATCAAAAAAAAAAATTACCTATGACCGGTCTGTCTGTAAATAAAATAAAATGAAATGTTGACTTACAATTGCAGAATTAGGACCAATATAAAATCCACACCAAAAGTTATTTCAATTTTCGTATTTTCTGGTTGGTCATTTTAGCACTTGTGGATACAGTGATTTGGAAGAAATCATCTGCTTTAAAAATTTACCCTCATCTTTCATATTTAATGTAAATAAACCCTATTTCAATGCCCCAAGAAAACTAGGAATACCAAAATGGAGGAGAGTGGACAAATGTGGGCGTGGTCATATATATATTTGATACATACCACGACTATTCACAACTGAATCTTGAAAATATTTTTTAAATAATGGTAGTTTTCTATAATTCAACATGATTGTCAGGATTTTCAATTGTTTAAATTCTCATAGGAAGCAGGTCCACCATAGCTTTCGCCTTGGCTCCTAAGCGAATGTGTAGGCCCCCATTACAATTTTAAGAGGATATACATGTACAACAAACTGCTTACAAATTTATCAATAATATTACAGAAATTAGCAAGAAACTCAAAACAGTCTTTATTCTCCTATTGTGTTTTTCTTTTATCTGCGTTCATATGATTAAAAATAACTTATTTTTTACTTCGTTTACCGTTGTTACTTCGTTTATCGTTGCTATTTATATTCGGTTAGTTTATATTCCTTTGTTTCCTATAAACTGGAAGCTTTCTTAAAATCGCATCAACTTTCCAGGTTTTTTTTTTTTTCAATTATTAATTTTTTCTTGGTAATTTGTTGTTCTTATAGACATATTCCCATAAGCATAAAAAATTCGTTAAAACAGTTTATCTTAGCATATCGGAATTGATTACATGGAATTTTTCATAAAAAATTCCACAGAAAATAAGCATTTGTTAAATGTTAAATATAGGTGTGCATATTTTATTTTATCAATCTGTTTGAATTTTTCACCCCATGGTTTAAAAAAGAGCTATATTTTTTTAATTTTGCGAAAATCTAATGGACACCAGAGTAAATCACCAACTGAAAGTTTCATGAAAATCTGATAATTCTTGATTTCTCGTTGATGAATATGTAGTACATTACATTTCAATTGTTTGGACACACCACCCACGCACTGGTGGGTGACCACCTCGGAACGCCGCGTGCTGTTGGCCATCTCGGGTGCGGTATCCCCGTGGTTTGCGCGCTAGATTTGCACGCTGCCACAAATGCCGCCGTGTTCATGCGGAGTACGATCACGTTAAACATGTGGGTCCGTAAGTCCTTCCGAGAGGTTGGTGGTAGGGGAAGGAGGGTACGGTCCCTGTGGATGCCTCCCCCACTGGGTTCCGGTCTAAATTGGGTGGCACTTCCCGGCCGTCCATACAGTTACCTTACACCTTTCTGGTAGGTCGGACGGTCTGGGTCTCAACAACAACACCACCCACGCACAGTTACCTTACACCTTTCTGGTAGGTCGGACGGTCTGGGACTGGGTCTCAACAACAACAACAACAACAACACCCACGCATATACTAAAACAACCGTACCTTCTAAAATTAGTTGAATCATGTTCTAACGTGCACGAAATATGTAAGTCTAACAAAAACTCGATTTCGAATACTCAACTCTGTTACAATGTGTTTCCTATACATAGCATATTGTGCATTGCAAGGAACGTAAAAATTCGTTAAATGGTGTGAAGGTAAATAGCCTAAGGCTGCATATGGCTGAGTTCTAAACTCCAAAAGTGCTGTTATGAAAGGATAAAAGCCACTTCCAAAACTTATATAAAATGTGGCAGAAGGGAATTTGGCATTTTAATAATTGCTGGTCTTCAGCGTTTGACGGCTTCGCCTATAGTAAAATACGGCCCTATTGAAATAACGAGCTTCCTCTTTGTGAATTATTTGCGCGTTTTATCGTTAATAGATTTCTTGCGGGAATTTTTATCGTTAACTGTGGCTATAAAAATTTGCTTGGTAAAAGAATCGCCCTTAAAAAGTGACAGCTAAAAACTTAACAACTAGCTTCGGGCACTGCAGCTGATAAATAGTAAAACAGATTTTAAATATAGATTAGAAGGGAAACTAAATAAAAAGTTAAAGTTTGAATACATTTTACGTTTATTTTATAAACATGCATTGCAATTAAAAACATGCCAACACGTCTCTGTTAACAAGTCACGTCTAAATGGTGTTCATTTATGTTAGAACTTTGTTCAGAACATTCAAATAATTACATTTTCTTAAAATAGTTTATTTAATAAGTACGTTAGGTTCACGGGATAAAACTTTGTTTCATTATCCGAATGCAACCTGTGGATCGCGACGAAGCTGGACAGCTCTGCAGAAGTACAGACAAATGGTAATACATTTAGTAATATCTTATAGTTAAGGTTATTTTTGATAGCGACGTAGCGGTCAGTTGTCAACTAGCATTGGCAAAAATTTAAACAATTCTGCACAGTGCATTTTCATGCCACCCAGCACGTATTTTGCTAGGGAAACTAACCACTGTGTTCTGGAAAGCACTGTCCTAGCTGCGGTTTTTTGTTCTTATCTATGTAGTCGACTGGCTGTGGCCTCATTTGCCAAGCTTCCTGGATTCATTTTTTTTCGATATACCGGACGTTCTTCAACCAAAATCATTTTATATATAAAATGTATTTTTGGAATATTATCGATACATATTGACGAATTGTAAAAAATATTTCACTTTTAATTTTTAGAAATCTCGTGCGCTGTGAGGTATTAATATTATCCATTTTGGGTTTAACTAAACTTTGGGTGGGACTAAAGGCTGTCCAAATGGCTTCAATCGAAAAAAATTACCTATGACCTGTCTGTCTGTAAATAAAATAAAATAAAATTTAACTTAAAATGGCAGATTTATCACCAATATGAAATCCACACCAAAAGTTATTTCAATTTTCGTATTTTTTGCTTGGTCATTTTAGCACCTGCGGATGCAGTGATTTGGAATGAAATAATCTAATTTAAAAATTTACCCTTGTCTTTTATATTTAATGCAAATAAACCCTATTTCAATGCCCCAAGAAAACTCGGAATACCAAAAAGGAGAATGGACAAATGTGGGCGTGTCCATATACATATTTGATACGTATCACGACTATTCACAACTGAATCTTGAAGATATCTTCGAAATAATGGTAGTTTCCTGTAATTGAACATGATTGTCAGGATTTTCAATTGTTTAAATTCTCATATGAAGCAGGTCCACCATAGCTTTCGCCTTGGCTCCTAAGCGGATGTGTAGGCCTCCATTACAATTTTAAGAGGATATACATGTATAACAAACTGCTTACAAATGTATCAATAATATTACAGAAATTAACAAGAAACTCAAAACAGTCTTTATTCTATTGTGTTTTTCTTGTATCTGCGTTCATATGATTATAAATAAAACTTATTTTTTATTTCGTTTACCGTAATAATTTTTACACATACAACAGACAATTAAATATTTTCATTCTTTTTGTTAAAATGCATGTCGAAATAAATTTTTATTATGCTTTAAAATATCTGGAACTCACCGCACAATTTTAGCTACATAAACTACTTTAAAAATAACCATAATGTTTAAATGAAAAAGAGAATAAGCTAGCATTTGATTTTCAAATATCTAAGATACATAAAAATTATACTAAATCAAAGCAGCTTTATTTTGTAGTCTGAGAATATTCAAGGACCCGTCATTTGAATCATATTTTCAGTGATACGACAGGTGCGACGCCTGGGTGTTTTATTTTATCAGAGCTCGTCTGTAGCGAATACCGTTGACTGCACTGAATTTGCAATGCAAGGTGACGCTGTTTATATTAGCAATTCAAATCAGACAAATCACGTTAATAATGATATTTTACAGTACATATTTCCATTCTACCATAGTTAACGACATTTTTCTTTTGCTAAACTTTAATCATAGCAGACCCAGAATAGCAGTAGATTGCATACCACGGGGTTCTGTTTGCTTTACGAGTAGGATTTTAAAATTTGATTTCAGATAATTAAGTTTATATTCTGTATTTAATTTGATGTTGATGAATAGTGACATATATTTTTTTCGATTCACGTTCGTTTATGATCAAATTAAAAGTATCCAAATCTAAGTATACATATATGTATCTATGTATACAAGCAGGCATGTATGTATGTATGTATATTCATATTTAAGTATACATACATAATATGTTCTTTATGGAGTATTTGTCAGAAAATTTAGGAGTCTGTGGTTGCTCGTGGGTGGTAAAAAGTTTCAGAACCCTGTTAAGAGGATGTTAATGGGTAGGAATGGAGAATATAAATGTTACAAAAGGAATGATTTAACACAATAGGGGTTATTGGCGAATTGCTGTTATATCTAGGAAGGATAATATAAGCAACATTTGCATACACGGAAATCTGGTATAGAGCATATTCAAGCCCCTCCGTCAGCAAAAATGTATATTTGAATTTAAGAATGAATATTTAGGGGTTCTTTGACAAACAGGTGTCACCGTGTTGCAGGTACTGGAGATACAACCTTTATAACAAGTATTTATTGCCATGCATATACGCGCTTCGGTCGTTTCTGGTGTCAGGGTCGCTCATAGAAAATATGGACTCCTCTCCAAACATTATTCACGGGCCCATATTCAATTTCCTCATTTTTTTGTGAATTTTGCATGTCTTTTCCAACACCAAAATTAAAATATTGGCAGTTCAGTCCCCCTCTGAAGCCCAGACCCCTTCCCTCTAGTAGTGCCCCCCCCCCCCCTATGGGCGGCGCTGCTGGTGTCGATTCCTACTAATTAGACCAGTGATGTCCAACCGGTAGCTCATGAACTCTTGGTAGTGCACGAGACTGTGACAAGGCACCCGCGAACAGTTTTTAAATTATCAATAGAAATATTAGATTAAAAAAAAACGAATGCAGTCGCTCGTAATGAACTAAAAATAAAGGCCGAAATACGACATAGGCCCGCGTTTTGTTCTCAGCTCCTTACGCATGCGCAGAAATTGGCTGACTCTTGCTAACGGTATCCAAAGTCATTTCAGTATGTTTTCCAAATGTTTCCAGTCCCCAGCATGTCAGACTTCGTCTTTTTATTTCTCATTCTACCCAATTACTCTGCATCAGATTCCCGTGCATGTAAGTGTAATTCATTGTATTACTCATGAATAGGACAATTCCCACAATCGATTCCTAAAATAAAGGCAATGCACTACAACTTTGTAATTGTCCTTTTTGCTATCTCACTTTGCTACCGAGTTCATATCCTACATTTATAAATTTTCAGGTAGGGGCATTGCAGTCCATTTTATTCGATCGGGCAAGGTTACTTTACTATAGACAGACCTAGCATGCTCACTCATGGACTTTTTTCTTTCAAAGTTATCGGTGTACTTAAGGACTTTCAACATGAATCCTGTATATATTACTTTTTATTTAATTATATATGAAATTTAATACTTTCAGTAAACTGTCATTATAAAGATCTTAATTCGGGTAGTAAATCTTCAAAAATTGATCCTCTGTTGAGATATATGTTTTGGGGAGCGAAAGATAAAACCCGATCCATGTCTGACACAAGTTTGAATTCAAACTTCTTTCTCCAGAACATGAATAATGCGAACATGTTACGGATAAATTTCCAAAATTTATGGCCATGTCATTACGGCTAATTTATTTTTATGTTACAACTAATTTTTTAACATTTAAAACCATATTTTTATGGACATGTATTTTTACAAACAATGTTGTGGACGATTCCCGACTTTGCATAAACTGTCTCCGTGTGGACGCGAAATTTGGGCGCGTTCAATCTGTGGGTCCGTAAGTCCTTCGGAGAGGTTGGTGGTAGGAGAAAGGGGTACGGTTTCTGTGGCTGTCACCTACACTGGGTTCCGATCTACATTGGGTGGCACTGCCCCTGCCATCTGATACCTTACACTTTCCAGCAGGTCGGACGGTCTGTGCCGAAAGAAAGGCAAGGTTGTAATTTTAAGAACGATGACTGGACCCCAGGACTTGATGGTAAAATTTTACAATTGTAGCTTTATTTTCCTTGTGAATCTTATACTAGGCACATTTCCACCCACGCTTCGTGCAGGTGAAATGGCTAGTGGCCACTCAATGTGACAAATACACACATCACAAAAATTATGAATATCAGAAACCGTTTCAAATTTAAGCATAAAAATGGCGTGCATTTTATACTTCTGTTAACATAGAAATTGCCGTAGGTGAAACGCTATTTCATCTCTGATTACTGTATGTTGTTATTTTTTCAACGTTTTCAGATAAATCAATATAGCATTATTTTTCAGTTCTTTGATATGAAGAATGGCTTACAAATAATTTCTGCATTTGAAATGTAACTCGGTTACCATAGTTACCATAATGGGATCAAAAACTATAAATAAATTTATAAAATATAAAAAAAAATCGTCTGCTGTAATTATAAATTAAAATATCCCAAGAACAGTTGATTTTACACCAACAGAATTAATTAAGAAAATTGGGAATTTTTTTTTTTTTGTGCAAGATGGTATAAAAACAAATTTCGTGTGTCACGCCGTTCGCGAGTTATAGCTGAAAGAATACCAGAGCAAAAAATGGAGATTTATAAATTTATCCTCTAAGATTTTAGATTTTTCCCATTATCCTACGTGTATACAAAGTTTCATTTTAGAAACATGACCTTCAGTAGTTTGAGATGTGTAAATGTCCCTTACAGACAATTAGCTAGTTTGTCAATCTCACTTAGCTGTATACATATGATGCTTTTAAGATATTTTTCACCATTTTGTTTTCAAATATCAGTATTTATATATAAATATATATATATATATATATATATATATATATATATATATATATATATATATATATATATATATATATATATATTCACTATTTTATTTCGTCTAACATTTTCAGGTTTTGCCTTTAACGTTGGGGATGAATCAATGAACATGACAAAGGAGCAAATAGCTAAAAAAATCCAGAGTTTCGTCCCGAGCTGCGAAATTGTGATTGGACAGGGTGAAGACAAAGATCAAAGGGACTATGACGTCTCATACGCTCGAATCAGAAAACTAGGATTTACATCTACAATATCGTTGGACTCTGGAATTCAGGAATTAGTCAATATTTTACCACAGATGACATCCGTGGAAATTGCACTCAGCAAAAATGTCTGATAAAAGTGATTACACCTTTAAATTGAGGGTGCTGATTTAAAGTAGTGGTTTCTTTTTCTGTAGTTGAGCTTCCTCACATTCCAATTTGCTTAATAACAGAACATCACAAGAATTTGCTTATACTTGTTATGGATTTATGCATTTAAAACAGTTTTCAGCATTTACTTGTATATCAATAACTAAAATACACTTTGTGCGAAGGATAAGAAGCATATAAAAAATAACATATAAAAGTACGAATAACACAATCTTGTGTGTTACTTCTCATTTCGGATTGGCCGGAATATTCTTCATGCTGCTTTCTAATTGGCTCTCTGTTAATCCAGACATCCCGTCTGTATCTTCCTTTTGTAACCCCCTCTTGGTATATTGGTATATAACCCCTCTCTGTTTCATCCTTTTGCGCCCATTCCTCCTCGTTTGGCCTTCGGGTGTTTTAGTTCTCTTGCACTGACGAAGAGGATCCAGCGTATCCTCAAAACAGCTGTATGCTGCATTTTTGTGTTATTTGTACTTTTATACGTAGCTCAAATTTTCCTTACTTACTTGTATAGTTTGCCCCTACAGTAGCGTTCATTTAAGCTATAGCTAAGCTTTTAAACTAATTCAAATAATCATTAGGTTGAATACGACTTTTTTTCTTTGCAAAATGGCAGAGATGCTTAAATGGGTAGCATTTTTACCAGTTTAACTCTACCATTTTTACCAGTAACTCTATCTTGTAAAGTTCTATGCGATACAAATTCGTTTTCATATATTTTTGGCGTAAAACTTTTAAGTGAATATGTACATTAAAATGTAGACATAAATGTTTAAGTAGAGCTCATAGAAGTGTGTATTCGTCATTTTCCTTGGTTTTTATTATTTATTCATTCAACAAAATAATTATGCAACCTTGCGTAAGTAAAATAGAATGAGATCCATCATATGACGAACATCAGTTACCTTCAAAAAATGAAAAGACCTTACAAGAACCAAAACACAGTCTTTTACAGTTCGTACTCATTGATGTCTGAAAATCCCATTTTTTGAAGCATAATAAAGATTTTAATACATTGAAAATGATTTTGTTTGCTTTTAAAGCTTTTTTATTTGGAATTTTTATACAAAAGTGCACAAGTATGACCATTGGTAATGTTTTATCACTTAAAATTTTCCCAGTGAAGGTTTTTTTTTTTTTAGATCAAATTTTGGAATTTGTTCATTTTGAATCTGACAGCATACTGAAATCAAAATGGCTACTTAGATGAATTATAAAAATAGTGATGCCCGCGGACATTCTACCCGTAAGTAATTTAAAAATACGGTTTATTCATGGGATATCTTCTTTTACTGTAATAAAAGATCAACACTTAATAGCTGTCTGCATAGCCACAACACAAAAGGAGGTATTATAATATATGTTGCTGTAAATAAATTAAAACATCTGATGTGAGTAGCACATGACTTTTCTTACTGACTCAAATTCATTTTCTCTTTATTTCACTAAAAATTCATTAAATTGGGTTTAATTGTACTAAATAACACGCATAATTGTTTGACATGACACTGAATTTACACTTTTAATTTAGTTTTCTTTTTCTCTTGGTAACTGGGCTTATTACTTTCCTTATATACATAATGTATAAGGAAAGTATTGTGACGGGGTCGAAAATTCGAATTCGAGTTTTCGACGGGAGAGCACGTTTCAAGCATCCCTGATCACGAATCAAACATTTTTGAAGTGATGTCTGTGTATGTGTGTGTGTGTGTGAAAGTATGTGTGTGTGTGTGTGTGTGTCAGTGAGTCTGTGGAGACGATAACTGACGAACGAATGGACCGATTCGAACCAAATTTGGTACAAAAATCACAATCCGTAAACACTGGAAGCCTATTGTTTTTATACGTAATCGAATGTTCAGAACCCCCCTAAATTTTTGAATGAAATTTTGAAAAAATCGTCAAAAAATCAAAACTGCTAATAAAGTTACGCAAATAGACATTTCTTATGTAATTTTTCATTAGAAAACGATTGACATAAATTTTAGAACGCTAACATAAACCGTTCTCGAGATATTGTACAATTTTCAAAAAAATTATGAAAAAGTCACATAAAAAAAAAAATTCCTATTGAGAAACATGTTCACTTTTCATATGTAATACCATGCGATAAATTGAGTGACATCATTCTCGTGGATCTAGCTCGTTCCATTCATGAAAAAATATACTTTGAATATTACTTTTGTATTTGAACGCCAATAGTCATTTATCTGCTGTAAGAATAACTTTTTTCTTAGTGCATAACGCTTGGCGAGATTTTGGCGACGAATTTGGCGGAATGTCGCCAACTTGGCGACTTTTTGAAATGTTGCCAAATTAATGAAAATCTCGCCAAATGGATAAAAATGATGCTAAATCAATGAAAATGACGACTAATTGTCGAAAATTCAATATCGTGGAAAGAATATTAGTATCTACTATAAGAAAATCCTATTTTTTTACTGTAAAACTAGTAAATTCATTACATTATATAAGGAAAGTCATGTGTTACCCACATCAGATTTTTTTCTAAAGTGGTGTAGCGAAAATGCGAAAACCAAAAAAAAATCTCAAGAAGGGCTAGTCCTAGTGTAAAGGGGGTTGATCTTATTCTTATGATCGTTAAAAATTACGTATAAAGCAAGCATTTAATTGATATATTTAAACATACGTAGATTTTTATTTTAGAGTTTGACGATTTTTGAGGGCCATTTCGCAAAAAAATGGCAAGTTTTTTTCCCCAAATCGTACCAAAATCTAATCAACACCGAAATAATCCACAAGTGACGTATCTACCTAATTTTGTAAACTTTGATCTATTAGTTTTTCAGTTAGCGTGGATACAGGCAATTTTTGAGGGCCATTTCGCAAAAAAAGGCGGGTTCTTTTATCCCGAATCGTACTACCAAAAACTAATCTACACCAAGATCACACACAAGTGAATTACCTACTAAATTTTATGAAATTTGGTCCATTAGTTTCCAAGTTACAGTGGATACATACATTGCACAGACACACACACAGACGTCACGCTAGAAATAGTTTTTTCGTATCCTAGAGGTTCCAAAACGTGTAGATCCGCCGAAAACTCGAGTTGCGATTTTCGACATGATTCCAATACTTTCCCTATACATTACCATGTATTGTAGAGAAAGTAAAATGAGCCAAGCTTCGCTTTCAGTATCTCATGTCATACATAATGCTGAACTCCCGAATACTACTCCTTATACATAAATAAATAATAAATTATTTGTGGTAATGGAATTTAACATTTTGAATCTGGCAACACACTGAAATTAAATAGCTACTTGAAATCCACATGCCAAATATGACGCGAAATGCATATATATATTTACATTTAACTCATCGCATTTGGTGTAGAGATTTAGATTATATTTTCACATACAATACTTTATTATTTCATACTATATTGACTTTACTTTATACTATATTTTCATATATTATATTTACTATGATTAATTTGAAATATATCACACATGGAATATCTTCAAATTTATTATTTGAATTTCCATCTTCTATAAAATAAATTATAAATATTAGACAATATTAATTTGATGTAATAATATTTCAGAGAAGTGAATAGAAAAAATCCGCATGATTATAAATAAGTGTGAAGCGCTCTTTTTTATATAATTTGAGCGCATTCGATTTTTATGTGTAGGTAATACGTCACAAAAAGACATTAACCTTTTACTTACGAATGGGACAGCGTCCATCTCAAACGAAGAACCTCTCAAAAAGACAGGTATTTGACATACCCTATCCCAAACAGTTTGATCCCCCTTTGCAGCAATTGTCATTCATGGACGCCAATGCCTGCAAAGGGGGATGTCAAATACCTGTCTTTTTGAGAGGTTCTTTGTTTGGGAGTGACGTTGTCCCACTTGTAAGCAAAAGGTTAATACGAAAATAATCCAACTGTTGATAAACAAGTTGCAAGAAATTAATCACAGATAAATGTGTATTAATTAGTTTCAAAAATTGTTTTAAATTATAATAAATATTCCTTTGTAGTGTGAGCCACACGTAAAATTAACCTATACTGTCAATTGTGGGGGAAAGGAGAATTTTCTAGAAATTCGAATCGAAAATCTTTGAATGCTCATTATCAAACTAATTAATTTGTAATCAACTAAATTTTGGCAGTTTTTAAATATCTATTTAACATTTAGATTCGTATTTGAGTTCGTTTAAATAAATTCTAAAAAGTGTATGTTTATGGATAGTAGAAAAAATGTCAAAAGCTAAATTTTTATAACTGAACCAGTGATAAGTTCGATTGGTGTTAAAGCATCCGTCTGGCTGGTTTTTCTTTTTCATTATATCTATTAAACAACTCGAGGTATGGGTTTTATATTTAAAATTCTGATGTGGGCAGCACATAACTTTCCCTGCAGACTCATATTCACGTTCTCTATCTTTCTTCAATAATTCAATACATTGAGTTTAATTGCACAAAATAGCACCCATAATTATTTTAAATGACACTAGATTTGCACTTTCAATTCAATATTCGTTCTTATTTAGCAAACTGACTTATTTTTCAAAGGCGGCTTTGCGAAAATGCTAAAAAACTGAAATATCTCGAGAAGGGCTAGTTCTAGTGTAATGGAAATTGGGCTTAATAAAATGACGTATAAAACAAGCATTTAATTGATATATTTGAACATGCGTAGTTTTTATTTTTTATTTTGACGATTTTTGCAGGCCATTTCGCAAAAAAAAGCAGGTTATTTTATTCCGAATCGTACCAAACTCTAATCAGCACCAGAGTAACCTACAAGTGACATATCTACCAAATTTTGTAAAATTTGATCTATTAGTTTTCCAGCTAGAGTGGATATAGGCAATTTTTGCGAACCATTTTGCAAAAAAAAGCGGATTCTTTTATCCCGAATCGTACCAAAATCTAATCAGCACTAGGGTCACACACAAGTGACTTGCCCACGAAATTTTATGAAATTTGCTCTATTAGTTTTTGAGTTAGAACGGATACATACATTGCATAGACAGGCACACACATACAGACTTTACGCTAAAAATAGATTTTTCGTGTTCTAAATGTCCCAAAACGCACCGATTCGTCGAAAACTCGAGTTGCGATTTTCGGCATGATTCCAACACTTTCCCTATACATTACAACGTATTGGAGGGAAAGTAAAAATATTAACCTGCGCAGACCTCTCACCAAATATGATGTCAATATAAGCAAACTTTAATTTATACAACGACGCATGCGCTATTAGCAAAAAATGTAGTCGCGTAACAATAAATTGATTGGAGATTAAAGCATCTGTCTGGCTAATTAATATTGTAACTGGCTAATCATATTCTTGTCTGGCTAATCATATTTATTAAACTATCCAAGGTATGTGTTAGAGGATCATGTAACGATCAGTAGCTTTTGATGTGAATAACACGTATTGTAACGATCAGTAGCTTTTGATGTGAATAACACGTATTGCAGGGATATCTTTGGCTGAAATCGGAATGTTACGAGAAATGTAAAAAATTTGGACGCTTATATCTCCGAATCTAACAGATAAAAATGTAAACAATTTGTGCTTGTTTTATCGGAAATAGGGTGCCTTTTATGAATATACAAAATAATTTTAATATTTCGAACTTTTTTTTATCGTTTTGTTTGAGCGAGTTTTTGTTTCATTTTGCTTACTTTCACTCGATATGACTTCTAATCTATAAAAAATAGATGTAAATAGTAAGTGACAAAAATATTCAGTAGAAAGTCCAATATCTAGATTAATTTTCTTTTTAATTCATTTTATTTTATTCTAATTTTTATTTTTAAAACTTTTATAGTTTTCGAGGAACCGTCTTGTCAAGCTGAAGAAGATTAAAAATTTTCCGTTTTTAAAGGTTGTATTGCTTATACCTCGGAAACTAAATGCTAACTATAAACAGTAAGCAATAAACTGTAGCCTTATGCAAGCGATACAAGGATATATACCAATTTATTTCGTATCGAGTTCTTAGTTTTTGAAATATAACGGTTTTAATTTCGGTATTTTAATTACGACCTGTTAAAGTTTTCCAATGGGAGGGAACGATGTAACATTTAAAATGTCACAAGTGTTGCAACTCATTCAGTTTCTTTCTTAGTAAAATATTGGTGCGCAAGAACGAGGTATTTTATTTTGTTTAAAGAAATTAAGAAGTGAAGTGAACTAAAGATGTTTAATGATTGATGAGGCTTGAAGAGAAGAAATGGAAGTGCAAAATTCAAGTACGTATTTATATGCAGCCAGGGAAGTGTATATAGCCAGGGATTAAGTTCTTATCTTTCTAAGTGTATGCAGCCAGGGATTAAGTTCTTATCTTTCTAAATATAGCAGTTACGATTTCGATATTTCGAAATGTTTTGAAAAAGTCGTTCTAATTTCGATAATTTGATATTTTGAACAGCTTTGAACCTGTCTAAAGAGGGCAAACCACCAAGAAAAAAGAATTATTCACGCAAAACCATTTCGGCACCATCGGATTGCAGCCACGGTCGGATTACTTTCAATCAATTGCGCAGTTTCGAAATAAAGACGGTTAAAAACAATATCACCAACAGATGTCATATTTCTATTATAAAAAATAAAAATTGGATATAGCATTTAATTTTATGCTTTTTATATAATTCTAAACTAAAATATAGCATTCAGTGTCTTTCTGGATCTATTTTTTTTTCTTTTACTTTGTCATAATGAAAACTTAAATAGTTCCTAGTTTCAGTCGTTCTCATGATTCAAACGGTCTAGTGGTCAAAGAGTTGGGCAGCGAGCACGCCGACAGTGCGTTCTGTCCTCAATGCTTTTTCTCGAAAATAATAAATACATAATGTTGTCAGGGTAATATATTTTGCGGATTCTGTTCGAGATTTATTCTAAACGCCAATCCAGTGAAAGCTTTATATAGTTAAAATAAAATAAAATCAAAACGCCAGTCGTAGCGTAGCGCCGCGGTAATAGCGTGAAGCGAACGTTTTTGTCAAAGATTCTGTCACCCGAAAATATTAGCCGCATTTTTTTTTTCAGATTATTTTAACGGAGATTTAAAAATGTTAGTTTTATTTCAAAATAGATGACAATTGAGCATCTCCCGTGTGAATATTTCTCATCGTTAGAAAAGAAAACAAATGAAACAGAAAGTCCCTGAATGCTACATTTCAATTTAGAATTATATGTAAGAGGTTAAATTCCGATGTAATCTTTGCAATTTTCTATTATGAAAAATGCAATGAAAATTGGATATAACATCTGATATAACATCCTCTTTATATAATTCCAAACTAAAATGTTGTAGCATTCAAGGACATCCTGGTTCTTTTTTTATTTTTTCATAATCAAAACTTAAATAGTTCCTAGTTTGGGTTGTTCCTGTAGTTCAAAAGGTATAGTGGTTAAAGAGTTGAGCAGCGAACGGAGACATGTTCATAGTGAGTTCTGTCCTCATCCCGAGCGCGTTGTTTTTAAAATAACAGTTTTAAATAATGAATAAACAATGTTGCCAGGGTAACAGTTTTAGTAACCTTTAACTCACCCAGAAAATATCGGTTGTTTAAAAAAAAAAAAAATTAAAGTCGATTCTATAGATCCTCTGATATTGAGTGCTAAAAAAACTGCTTTTATTCTAAAAATAAATAGACGATCAGATCTTTTAAAATCCTTATTAATTTCCCTTAAAACAAATTCCTTCTAGCGTTCACTTAAAACAATTTCCTTCAAGCACGTAATTTTCCTTCAATTAAAGTAAATTTCCTTCAAGAGAGCTCCGAACTGGGTACCCTCTGTTGAAAAGCTTTACGCTTATCGAACTTCAAAACTTCTATTACTAAGATGATGCTTTTTCGACTGTGATGCTACAGAGATCATACCGTTCATTCATTTCATAACGATAAAATAATTTAAAGAACATACTTACCATCCCATTTAAAATCTTGAGTTTTGGAAGTAATTCTATATCTTTTCCCGTCCGGATATTGCTCATTAATAGATAAGGAAAAAGGGAGCCAGGAAATCCTTGAATGCTGAATTTCAAATTTGAATTTTATATAAGAGGTCAAAATATGATGTAATCTTTGCAATTTTCTATAATAAAGTATAATGAAAATTGGATATAACATCTGATTTTATCCTCTTTATATAATTCTAAACTAAAATATAGTATTCAAAGGCATCTTGGCTCTTTTTTTATCATAATGGAAACTTAAAGTTTCTACTTTCCGTCCTTTTCGTGATTCAAATGGTCTAGTGGTTAAAGAACTGGGCAGCGAATGAGGAGAAGGGTGTTGATAACGAGTTCTGTCCCCACCTCAAATGCGATGTTTATACAGTTTTAAATAATAAATGAACAATGTTGTCAAGTTAGCAGATTTTGTGGATTCTGCCCCAGATTTATTTTAATCGCCAATCCAGTTACAGCTTTATATAGTTAAAATAAAGTAAAGATGCAAAGCCATTAGTAACGCAGCGGCAAAATGCCGAAGCAGCAGCGTGAAGCGATTGTTTTTGTCGAGGGTTCTGTCTCCGGCAATTTCAGGCGAGTTTTTTCAGATTATTTAAGCAGACATATTAAAATGTTAAACTTAAATACATCGAAATCGAAGCGTCGGTCGTCGCCGTCTTGGCCGAGAGACTTGGGGCGTCAAGTTGCGGGGCTCTAGGCTTGGGGTTCGTTTCCCACCTGGATAAAAAGGGTGATATTGTAGTGTTAGAGAGTGTTACCGCTTACCGGCTGGGTTGAAGATGCAGATGGTGGAAGAGGAACTGGGTACTTGATTAGATAGGTCGTCTTCCTCCTCTTAACTTTCTTATATTTCTTACTAAATTATCTGCACAAGATGGAGGACGAGCGGTGTGTGAGCTCCACCGTTGCTGGTGGGGTTTCTCTTCGGGCCTGCTGGCTTCGGTGTCGAGCCACCACCCTTCCTCGTCCAAAGTTCGTGCAGGGCTTGTTTTGCGCCATGTGACACCTGTTAACGAAGTCCTAAAATTTTATGCATTTTTGAGACTCGACAGCTCTTTTTTCGCTGCTCCTTGGTGGACGCACAGGTGACGTATTTTCCGGTACGTCATTTCCTATGATGCCACTTCCGGTACGTCATTTTCAGTCAATTTTTTATTCAAAATTTAAAAAAAATGTGCTGTTGTTAAAATCACAATCGCCAGAATGCAAGTGACGGAATCGAACCCACAGCCTCTGCAATTGGAATCAGACAACATGAGCACTAAGCCAAGCAGCTCACATACCAGCGATCGTAATTAATCTATTTAAACTTAACGGAGAGTGAGACTGGTCAGAAAAAGTGTAAAAATCCGACTAAATTTGCTGTACTCAATGTGAATGGAGTCGAACTCACAGCCTCTTGAATTAGAATCAGACAACATGATCTGAGCCAGCCAGCTCACTTACCAAATACCCAAATTAATCTATTTAAATTTAACGGAGAGACTGATCATTAAAAACACAGATAGCAAAACGACTCAACTCACCACGCTCAATGCGATTGGACAGTCTCGAACCCATAGCTTTTGGAATTGGAATCAGACAACATGATCACTGATCCAGTCAGCTCACAAACCGGCTCTCCTAATTAATTTATTCAAATTTAACGGAAAAACTGGTCAGAAAAGATCAGATACCAAAATGACACAACTCGGTATACTCAATGCGAGTGAGTGGACTCGATTTTGTTGCCTCTAGAGCTGAAAACAGACCACATGACCACTGAGCCAGCAGCTTCACATGTCGAGTATCCTAATTAATATATTTAAACCCGATCAGGAAAGTCGCAGGAACCAAAACGATTCGACTTGGAATACGCAATCCGAGCAGTTGGACTCGAGCCCATAGCCTCTGTAATAGAAAGCAGACAACATTACAACTGTGTCAGTCAGTTCATAATCAAAAGATCATAATTAATCCTTTTAAACTTAAAAGAGAGATTAATCAGAAGAAGGCCAGAAACCAAAACGACTCAACTCGCTATACTAAATACGAGTGGATGGACTCGAACCCAGAGTTTCTTTCAGGACTTTTTAGCTGGAGGAGGGGGGGGGGGGAGGGGAGAGAACTTGTCCCTCTCGGAGGTATGCCTGAAAGAAACACTGCATCTGTAATTGGAAGCAGACAACATGACCACTGAGACTGCCAATTGACGCACCGAGTATATAAATAAATATATTTAAAGTCGAAGTATCAGAAAAAGAACAAACTAAAGCGACTGAACTCAATGTTAGGGACTCGAACCCGCAGCTTCTGTAATAGAAAACGGACAACATAACAACAATGGCAGACAGTTCATATTCCAATGATCCTAAATAATCCATTTAAATTTAAAAGAGAGACTGATCAGAAGAACAGAAGCCAAAACGCAGAGCAACTCGTTCTACTCAACCCACAGCCTATGGATTCAGAGGAAGACAACCTGGCCACGGAACCAGCCAGCTCACATACCGGAGATTCTAATTACTCTATTTAAACTTAACTAATCAGAAAAAAGTAAGCGTGCTAAAAACACAAAATCCATGCAATGCTATTGTAGAAAAGAGCATTTTGTGGCGCGCGAGGACAAAACCCGCTACTAAAAGATCTGTGTGATTGCAGTCTAGCACTTTTACCACTAGGCCGTTCAACACACGAAAAAATTTGAAATTAGGAACTATTTTTATTGTAAAAAAACTAAAGAGAAAAAAGAAATCTTTGAATGCTATATTTTAGATTAGAATTATAAATAAAGAGAACAAAATCAGATGTAATAGATATTTCAAATTTTTAACAGAAAATTGAAAACATTACATTCTACTTTACTTTCCTTATATACATAGTAAAATCTGATGTTGGTAGTTGCACATGACTTTCCTTATGTAATGCAATGAATTTACTTCTTTCACAGTGAAAAAAAGGATGTATAAGATTCACTGCACAGTATTTTTAGCGTTGAATTGTACATTTGGCGTTTTCAAGGAGGACAACATATAAAGCTATTTTGAAGTTGTATCCAATTTACTTATATTTCATGCAACTCTAAATCGACAGTTATCAAAATTGACAGCATCCTCAATAATTAATATAGTCCATATACGAGTATTAAAGTATTTTAATAATTAATTCATCAATTTGGTCCCAGTTTCGTTAATTTGGCGTCATTTTTGCCATTTTGACGAAATTTTTGTCAATTAAGAACGAAACATTGCTAAATTGGCAATATTTTGCTAGATTCAGTTCGCCAAATGTATCGCCAAATGTATCGTCAAGAGTTAAAGACAAATGGAGAGAAGAGAATTTCGAATATACTAGTGTGCTCGTTGTATGATGGGATTCAAAATTTGCAAAACATTACCTCCCATTAATGTCCTTTTTATCAATTTATCGACATTTTTATCTCTTTTATGGCATTTTTGCCAATTTAGTAGCATTTAAAAAGTCGCCAAGTTGTCGACATCTCGTTAAATTCGTCACCAAATTTTTTGCCAAGCATTACGGATGGAGAAATGTGTTATTCCTATAGTAGATTCTTTTTGTAATGTATTTTTTAAGATATTAAATTTTCATCAATTAGTCGTCATTTTCAATGATTTGGCGTCATTCTTATCAATTTGGCGACATTTTCATCAATGTGGCAACATTTAAAAAGTAGTCGCCAAGTTGGCGAAAAACGTATTAAATCCATTTTGAAATCTATACAAAAATTTAATAAAAAGACTAAAAAACTAAAAATTATTTATTGGTATCAAAGCTACTAAAATACATTGGTATCGTTATAAGTGAAAATGTTACAATAAATAAACACGATTCCAGTTCTCAATTTTAAGCTTTTGGCACTGATAAATTTTGCGTTGATTTTTCCCCTCGTCTCTTTTTCAATGCCTCGGGCGTTCTTGGTGGTGTATAGGTATCCGACATTTCGCTGTCTGAGGATTTTCCTGTTAGTGGACCTCCACCAATCACAAAAGAAGTTGTACTGCAGTTTAGGAAATCCTCGCCTGAATGACAAGTCGAGATTCCTGAATCCTGTGATGTAGTGGTCGGTTTGAATCTTGTAGTTTCCAGCGGCTCTAAGATACCATCATTTACAGGAGCTGGATAGATAGCTGATGCTACTGGACTGAGAGATTTTTCAAAAATGAAGTTGGGAATATCCAACAGACTCTTAACCTAAGTAAAAATTTAAAAATAGTTACATTGACTGAGAATTAGTAATTAAAAAATAATAATGTTGAAGTCAATAAACACCAAGAAAAGTCTGTAAAATAAACTTGTACTGCCCTTGGTTGAGTTCAAATCAGAAACCTCCGATTCAGCGCCTTTATACCCTACCAGGATACTCTACCTCTGATTACCAGGGACAGTCAGTCGCAAAGCGCCAGAGGAAACAAGGTAGACAGTATCTACCCAAATAGTTTACAAAGTAACTTTTACTTTAATTATATATGATTCGAAAAAAACTTTTAAGAGGTTTTCTTTGTAAATAAGCGAAGAAAGATGCAGATATCTCTTTGATCCGACTAGCACCAGATCCTCATGTATCGGCGTATTTTTCAGGAGTGTCAATTCTACCAATTTCATATGTCTACCCCTTCAGGTGATATTGTATTAGGAATGAAACTAAAAGGGAATGCTTTCGCAATTCTATCTTTTAACTGCCAGGTTCGGATAGACGTGTCTAAGCTGCGAGATATATTGGAGGAGTAAAGATTTATTTTTTTCCTCTTTACTTCAATCATTTCGTTTCTGCAAACATTGTGTTTAATATATGAAAACTCTGGAAAGTAAATAAAAGTTTGCGGGACCGACTGTCCTCCGTGGGGGGTTAGAACCTGGAACTCGTGTTTGAATGCCAGATATTTTACGATTAGGCCAATAGATATCTTCAAGTCCAAACGAATGTACAGTTTGGTATATACTTCTTAGCAGAAAATGACGCAAGAGCTGATCACCACAACACTCCCTCTCTTGGTCAAAAAAGTGCACATTAAGCCTGTGAGAAAAACTTGAGTCAACCTCATAAATCCCGCTAATTCTCAATATGAAACCAAAGGATGCGGCTGAAAGGCAAGGCGTTCAGCTTTTTTTGTAGTGCTGCATTTCGTTAAAGACATTGTGATTATCGTTGAGAAGGTTGCGTATTCAATTTCTTCCCGTTCATGGAGGGAGCGACTGCCCTCCATGGGAGTTAGAACCCGGGTATTCGTGTGTAGAAGCCCGATACTATGCGATTATGCTAAACGATATCTTCGGGTTCGAACGAATAATTCGAAATATGCTTCATAGAAGAGAATGACGCAGGAGTCGGTCACCTCAAGTAAATAGCAAATTTTATTTAGAGAATGGCTAAATTATAGGGGGAGGGTCCACATTGTTTATATGAAATGTTTATATGTGAATTATAAATTAAACTTTTTATAATTGAAAAAGTGAAGCTTAATAAGTGGTATATTTATTTTCTCCCTTGTTTTCTTTGATTTTATTAGTTAAAATAGTTTCCCATGCATTATGTTTTGCCGCATATAATGTTTTTGATTTGGTTCCACAGAAAAACGCAAAACCGGGGTAACACTGTAATAACGAAATTGCAAAATATCATTAATTTATTTTCATTGTAATTCGGTTATATTTTGTTTTATTCGTAACCTTGTTAAAATAAAAAACATTGAACTCTTTATTCGCTAATTTTGGTCTCTGATTTTATGGCGCTTCAAATTAGTATTTTTTTTTAATCAAGCTTTAAATTAGTATATTATCAAGCTTTGTCACTGGGATTATTTATTCGACCTTTGAATGATAGATTCTCGTTGTTTCTTGTTTCTATTTGAATCAATATATGACTTATTGACATTCTTCTTGACGTTAGAGTATTATTTATGAAAAGTTAGATTTAAAAAAAGAAACAGAAGAAGAATTTACATTTAGTGAAATATCTGTTGAAATTTTTCGTTCCATTACACGATCCAAAAATCATGCTTAGAGATTCTAATTAACCATTTTATGCTGTTAGAATGAAAAACAACATTAAAAATGTCTCAGTACAAACACAAATAAAATGAGGTCTTCTTCCAATTTATATATAATGTTAATCATTTTATGTTGAATTTCTCTTTCTTGGACATATTTCAAATAAATTTTTTCTGAGGTTCCTATAGTTGGTATAACTATAAGGTTTCAAATTTCATAAACAACTATGAATGTCACTACTGCAGCTACGAATGTTCTCAGCATTATTCTGTGCATAGATGTTCCAAACAGTAAATAAAAAAAGATGGAAAAATTAAAAAGTAAAAACTTTACATTATAAAGTGCTGGATAAAACTTAAAAATAAGTCAATTAAACTTCAACTCCTGAATAATGCAATTTCATGTAAATCATTTGCATTATATGTAAAATACAGTTTTTCTTTGACAAATTTGCATTCTATTAATTCTTAATCGGATGACGTGCGGATATATTTAGAACTTTTATACAGAATATTTGAAAGGGGAGAGAAAATTAGCCTGGTATAAGCTTGCATTTAAAAAATATGGAGCCGAAATGGTTTTGCATGAATAATATTTTGTGAAATAAAACTCTACTTTTGTGATATCGAAAATAAAACTCGTTCCAAAATTTGATTATATACACTTATGGGGCTTTCAGAGAGCTACAAATTCTTGTTTATTGTTTATAGCTATCATTAAAACGTAACATTTTTGCACTTCTTCAACTTGATAAAACGATTACTCAAAAACTCTTGAGCTTTCTCTTAAAATATATAAAGATTTATAAATATATATAGATTTATAAACAGTGAAAGATTTATAAACTCATACATATTTTTGTTGCTTACTATTTAAATCTATCTATTATTGTTTCAAAGATATTTCGAGTAAAAGTATGAAAAATGAAAAAAAAAAATCGTTCGGACAAATACTTTAGTAATTTATTTTTTCCAAAAAGTAAAAAAGAAATACAACTTGATCCAAAATCTAATTATATGTACTTGTAGAGTTTTAAGGAGCTACAAATTCTTGCTTATTGTTTAAAGCTAGTTCTTCTGGCTTTTTGAAATATAAGCATTACAGACTTGAACAAAGGAAAATTTTACGGATGATTACTCGAAAATTATAAAAGCTTTATTTTTTAATATAAATATTTATTTTAATACTAAATTTTCTAGTGCACATTTTTTGTCGCTTACTATTTATATCTATCTTTTATAGTTTATTATATATTTTAAGTGAAAGTTAAAAAAAAAATGAAATAGAAACACTCTCTCGGAAATTTTTTCGAAAAAAAAAATTTCAAAATATTAAAATATTAAAATTATTTTAATTTTTTCATAATCTGAACAAAACAAGAAAAATTATTTGAAATTTTATCTATTAGGTTCGGGGGTATAAGCGTCAAAAGTGTTTATTTATTTATTTATTTTTTTATGTATTGTTCCGTTTTTCAGCCAGAGAAACCCCCGACCGTAAATGTTATTCACATCAAAAAAACAATTTAATAATCATCTAATGGCATCACTAAACTACATGATGGTTTCACTGTACTGCAACGATTTATGTCATCAGAAGAAACAATGACGTCACGGGCCGCTTAGTGTAAGGCCCACAAAATAGCCAGTCTTTCAGTTGAACTATATACTACGGTAAAATACTCGTACTTAGCAATTGGACATTCCATGCTCAACACTGGAGTGGGAGAAAATTCAGCAAATGTTTTACATATTAGATAAAAATTCATATACAAAACATAATGTTCCATAAATATGTGAAAGTTTTTACGAACATTTTACCCACACATTCGTAGCCTAAAATCTCCATTTTTGAAACAAGTCTATTAAATATCATAAATCGATTTATGATATTTTATAAACTTATAATATCATAAATCATAAGCATTTAGATTTTAGCACCTTCACGGAAACAGAAATCGTGTCAGAATTCTTATTCTGTTGCAATATAATTCCAAAAGACATCTCAAATCTTCCGTAGAGACGAAACTAGAGTCCCTAATCTCGTCACGATGGCAAAAATGTTGCCACACCATTGTTTGTTTTTTTAAACTTTTTTACCTGAAACATCTATTTCTCAGGGTCTGCTCTAGATAGAGCTCAGATGATGACTGAGTTGGATTCAGCATCAAATTCCGGATGGTGTTGGAAAGTTCACTAAAGCTTTCCATTTTCGGTTCTTCTCCATTTCCAAAATTTTTCATTTTATTTGAAACGTCTATATCTCAAAAGTGGCTACAGATAAAGCTTAAATTAAAAGTGAACTGATATGGGTTCAGCATAAATATAGAAGGCAGTGGGGTGGTTCACTATGAATTTTCATTTCTAGTTTCTCTTTTACTTCAAGTTCAAACATTTTACTTGATACATCTATTTCTCAGGATTAGCTAGAGCTAGAGCTTATATGAATGACTGATGCGCATTCAGCATCAAATTTTAGATGGAATAAAGAGACTCCACTTCCAGTTCTAAAGATGTCACTTCCGATTCAAAAATTTACATTCTCTTTGAAACACCTCTTTCTCGGAATCTGCTATAGATATAGCTTAGATGGTAACTGATATGAATTTAACATCAAATTCCAGAGGGGCTAGGTTCACTAAAAATTTCCACTTCTGTTTTGTTTTTTTTCCTCCAGTTCAAAAAATTTCCTCGAAACTTCTATTTCTCAGGATTGGTTATAAATCCAGCTTAGATGATGACTGATATGGATTCAGTATCGAATTTTAGGAGGGATTGGGGTTATGTTCATTAAGGATTTCCATTTACAATTTCTATAAAAAAAAAATTCGGATGATTGTACGAATAATATGTATGCAAAAGAGAATAAAAATGCTTAACAGTTTCATCAAAAATGGATTAACACACCCATTGCCATCAAAAGGAGGATTTTTCATAAATGTCGTGCTACAGTTTTTCAATTTGGTATCATGACATTTACACATGATACCGAATTGTTACTAAATTTGTCAACTCAAAGAAAATCTACATATAACATCAATTCCATTACCTGTCGCGGGGGTACTTTATAGTGTTCTTCAGTGTTCGTTTCGACGCTCAGACTGTCTTGCGTTGGAGCAACTAACCACTCAGCCATTTCATCCATCTCCTTCAGATATTTTCCACCATCTTGCTTGCTACGATATGAAAGAACCTGGTGGATTGTGGATGCCAAGGATTGGAGAAGTGTAACAGCCTCGTTGCAAAACAACAAAATTTCACCTTTTCCTGTCGAACTATCACTGAAATTAGAAAGAAATTTGTAATGTTACACGATACAATGTACACAGTCACACAGAGCTAAATTAACGAAAACGACGCCAAATTGATGAATTAATAATTAAAGTATTTTAATATATAGACTCTATTGCTTATTGCGGATGGTATCAATATTGATAATTATCAATTTAGAGTTGCGTGAAAAGTTAATTGGGTACTTTGAAATAGTTTTACATGTTGTTGTGAAAAAGAAAAACCAAATGTACAATTCAAAGTTAAAAAGATTGATTGAAGTTGATTGAAAACATTGATTGAAAAACATTGTGAATGTCATATGCTTCTCACATCAAATATTTTACCCCAATTTAGATTAACATCCGATCATCCAACAAAGTTGGTAATCTAGAACAGCTGAAGTCTCAAAGATGTCAGATTATCAAAAGTTTACTGCATTAAGAAACAGTATCAAGACCATGATTACGGCCGCTAATAAAAATATGTCAATTAGTAAAATTTTTCGCCATGATTAATTAGGTTTTGAAAGGAATTTACCTGGCGCCTTTTGATAAAAAAAATTGCTGAGATATCGATCTTTGAAATTCTTGACTTATTCTATTTTATCTGAACTGCAAATGGGAATATTTACCTTCCTTTGAAAATAAATATGGGGAATATCTACAAAAAAGAGAAAAACCCCGTTGAAATTTGCTTCTATTTAATTTCGAACAATTTATTTGTTGCTGGTCCTTTGCAATCGAAGGAAAATACTTAATAGCAGTCATTGGAATTCCTCACCGAATTTTCCATAGCTGGTAAATTTATTTCGCTTTAATTAAAATCGGCGCATATTTTATTAATTTACACTTTTCTAATTGGGGCCGGATAAAATTTCAAATTTTGCATTTTTATGAAATTATTGGTGTCGGGAAAGTGCAACTATCATAGCAAATTTAGAAAGTAGAAGCAAAACCATAAAGTAGAAGCAAATTTAGAAAGTAGAAGCAAATTTTCCTCTGCTCGCTAATTACCTTTCATATTTGACTTTGCTTCAACGGCCATTATATATTAATTTTATATTCCCGTCGGGCACTCTTTTGGTAACACCTGATAGAACTCTGAAGATTGTGCCATTTCTTACCTACAAGTTGTCATGGCTAGAACTTTGTGAGAGTCTTCCACTTTGGGTTGGGGAACAAGTTGGAACTTGTCGACTGTATTAAGATACCATTCCTGGATCACATAGCCTTGCTGTGGGTGCAGAAGTATTAATTTATTGGGAGTAATTGTTAAGTAGCCATACATTCCAAGCAAACCAGCGTGATACGAAAACTCGTTGTCAATCAATGAAATCTCAAATTCGCGACCACTTAGCACTGAAAAACAAAAGTATTTTTGTTAATCATTAATACGTACATATAAACTACATCTATATAGAAGTTTAATTTGTTGTTGAAAACCTAATTTTAATGAAGTTTTTTAAACTATTCGAATTTCTTATTTCTGGTGAATTTTGTGATCTCCGGAGCTTTTTTGCACATGCAATATGGCAATAGATTTTCAGCTTTGCCTATGTATATATATTTTATTTTTAATATCTTTTTCATTGAATTCTTAGAATTTGTAAAATATACAATCACATTTAAACACGATATCTTCTTCAAATGAGTTTTTTTTTCTCCTGTCTCTGAAAGCGGTTAATAATTTTAATCAGTTGCTTGTGCTGTTATTAATGACGAATTTTTATGGCAAATTATTTTAGACAGCAGTTTCAGTGAATTTTTATAATTATGAGAAGGTTAGGTTGTTAAGATTAGGTTAGAATGTATTGAAATCAGCATGAAAATACATGCATTTCTTAGATATTGAGTAACCTCTAGTTCTCTTGGATATTGGATAACCTCTAGTTCTCGGACTGGGAAACATAACTTTGCAGTAAGACCGTAAGACCTTAAGACCTAAAACATCTAGGACCTTATTAAGATATTTAAGTAGTCTTAAAGATAATTCTTTATTTATATCTATTTGATAAAGTCACTGAATGTTTTAATCCTGGGCCACATAGAGGCGCAGGATTAAAATCTGCCATAAAAAATATCCCGCACATATCTCTTCAAGCAGTGACGTAATTAGACTTTTGGTGTCCCGAAGCAAACAATTTCAGGACGCTTTTTCCTATAATACACAGTCTTTAGTCCGAAATTATGCCCAGCACAACAGAGGACTAATTGCTCCACCCCGCTCTATGGCGGTACGCCACTATTCCAGTAGATGTCAAAACTAACACCCTGACACAGAAAAATTACTACTGCCTTAAAAATAATTTACAACTCTGAAAAAGGATTATTAGAGATGTAATGCTGCCTTTTTATGAATGTTGAAAAAAACAATTCAATAAATAAATTAATACATTTGCATATAAACAACATTCCATGAAATTCAGATTTGTACAATTATATAGCAGAAATTCAGTTATTACTTTTCTCCAGCTGCATAAAAGGACTCGGTGGCCACAGAACAGATCTTATTGCTACCATCCACTCTTGAGTTGCTGTTTCACTCTCTGCCGACAGATGGATGGTCGCTCGTCCCTCCTCCGATATCGTGAAAGCATACTGATGGGACCGTGAGCTGCTCCGGTACACAACCGCTTTCTGGCTTGATACAGTTTGCCAGAATGTAGCCTTGTGCTTGCGAGATTCGGCGCCATAAACACTGATCACCAGGCTAGGATTCTTGGGGTCGTTAACGAACTCGTCAGGTTGGATGGCCACGCAACGTTTCTTCCAAGCCTAGAGAAATGCAGGAAATTAAAGTTTTAAAATATTGAATTGAATTTTTATTTTAAATGAGTTGTAAAGAGCATTCTAAACAAAATTCAGCAAGCTTATACAAAATCAGTTTCAAAACAACAAGAACGTGTGAAAGCCCCAGGCCGTCCGGCTCGTCCAGAGGACTTGGAGCAACAAAATGGACGACAACAAGAACGTGTAGAAGACCCAGACCGTCCGACTCGTCCAGGTCCGACTCGTCGTCGTCGCACCTATTTGGACAACAAGAACGTGTGTAGAAGCAAAGCCAATTTAACCCTTGCTCGTACCCCTAGGCAAAACTAATTATAGAGCCCCATAACACTTTCATAGTACAAAGTATGTACATTGAGCAAGGAAGATAGGCCCCCAGAGCTTTGTGAACCCCAGCATTTACCTACTTTGTCTACGGTAAAAACGCCCCTGTGTAGAAGTTGTTTAAACAAGAAAGATAAAAAAAAATCTGATGTGGGCAACACATGACTTTCCTTATATAATGCAATGAATTTACTACTTTTACAGTTAAAAAAAAGTGTTATTCTTATAGTAGATACTTATATTCTTTCCAAGATATTGAATTTTCTTCAATTAGTCGTCATTTTTATTAATTTAGAGTCATTTTTATTAATATGACGAGATTTTCGTTCATCGACCATGTCTTCAACCAGTTGTAATCCAGGTAATTTCTAAGGAAGCTGATAAATTTATTTTACTGTTAGCATGTAATTTTTATAAGAGCGATCACCAATGGATTTAACCCAAAACAAATAAAACCATCGAATTTTCCAATATCGCTTAACACTCCTACCAGTCCATCACAGTCTATCAAAATTTTCTGATGCCTTTAAAATCTCGCAGTCAATAATTTTTCATGGCCAGTGGTGTGTCCAGTAGTGTGTCTATAAATATATAATTAAATCTTTGATCAGATTCTTAATTTTCAAAATATAGTGCTTAATAACTTCGATATTTTAATATTTTGAGCTATTTTGGAAAGATGGTTCTAGCCTTCTATATTCTAATATTTTGAAATGTTTTAAAATGTCTAAAGACGTAAAAAGAAGACCACCTACGAAGAAATATGTTATTCACCGCAAAGCCATTTTGGCTCCATCGGACTGGAGCCACTGCCGATTTTTTTTTTTTTTTTTTTTTAAGAAATTTGTTAGAAAAATGTTTTTATAGTTGTAGTTGAGGTGGCTTTAAACAGAATACAGATTTAAATGTAGATAGAATATCTTATACTAAGAAAATTTACCTGGTGCTCTCCGTGATGAAAGGTATGGAAATTAATTTTTTATACCATACTAATAATCTAAATACAGATATTTTACTGCTATTTTCTGAATACATAAAATGTTTGACCTTGTTTGGAAAGTAATATGTTTATAAATATACTAATACACTACATTGAACATTTTATGCTACAGCAAACCCTAAAATGCAAATATTCGAATACTTATTATCCCACTACGCTTGTTTATATAATTTCAAGTGTTTTGAATTATCTTAATGATTCCAATGTTTTGTTCATCAATACCCGTGAATAATAGAATTTTGATAACAACGTTTTCAGTGATATTTTTATATAAACGATCTACCCCTTGAACAATATTTCATTTCTTTTTTGTCTAATGTACGTTTCAATTATATTTCAGAATTTTTTGTTCAGTAGCACTCCTTTAGATGAATGGCTGTTAAAAATTATATTTTCCTGTTCATTTTCTCAACCAATTTATCTGATTACTAAATTTTAAATATATAATTATGGCCTTCATTGCTGCACCAAGCGGCTCTATGGCCTGTCTACCCATGAGGGAAATCGTTGTTATGTTTAGTCCTCAAACGTGTAAGGTATTCTAGCAAACTAAAAAAAAAAAAATAATAATAATACATCAAATGAAAAAAATATTGCAGTCGCTATAGTAGATTTAAGAGGAACTTGCCAGACTTTATAAAACACTTCTATTTTCCTTGATTTTGTAATTTGGAAAACGGGAACAAATTCTTTCAATGATATTTATAATTCTTTAATGCTTCTTATCTATGAAAAGGAAAGCAAAAGCAAACAAGCGTATACGCCCTGCAGGAACAAAAAGTCTCCTTGGCACACACTAATCGAATCTTGCGATAAGAAACGCTGTGACACTTGTTCAATAGGTTATCAAAATCGTTCACGCTGAGATTCAAAATCAATGCTTTTGTTATCTAAGTCATGTCTTGTTTCCCAATAATCAATATCTGTATGTTGACCTGAAAACAATAGGATAGAGATAAAACATTTATCAGGATTACTTCAGCTGAATTTCTGTGATTTCGTAGAAAATGTTCTCAGATTTTACTCACTGTGCCATGTTAAAAGGTCATTGAATTAATACAGTAGGCGGTTGAATAAGAAATAGTCCACGGATTCCAATAAGAAAAGAAAAATGTTTTCCAATATGCCGCAATCAAACTTTTAATGAATGCACAGGGCATAGATCAAAATGAAAACCATTGGAATGTTACAAAACTAGAAAATATTATATACAACTAATATTTAAGCCTGGCAAGGACAAGGGACATTCTTAGAAAGTCAAGTTGCATATTTTTCAAATTTTATTTTGTTGAATAATGTGTGGCAACTAGCATAAAAGTAGTCGTCTTAATAAAACATTGGCTCGATTTAGTTCTGTCCCCTGGTCGATACTTTAACAGTGCAACGTTTCAGACATCTGGATCGCCGAGGGGCTTCTGGGGGATCTAACAAGGCTTTCCGACCCAGTCCCCAATTTCGCCACTCCGAGGGAGAAATCGAAATATCCGGTTCTGTTAGGTTTTTCTACGTGGTCAAAACTGTGAGTGCGCAAATATTCAAATAACCAGGTGGGCGTGGAGGAGCTCCTGGACAATCTAAAATTACTTTTTGAAAAAAATCTTGTAACTTCCTCTCCCACACACACGGGGGGGGGGGGGGGGGGGCGAAAGTTCTGCTTTGTTATGCTCTGTGCCGTAGTCAATACAATAAATGTACAAATATTCAGCCTACTATGTCAGCTGGGAAGATTCTGAAGGATCTGGAAAGATTTTTTTGAACTAAAACGATCATTTTTTTTAAACTTTCTCTCCCCCCCCCCCCCATCCGAGGAAGAAATAAAAAAATTAGGCTTCGTTAGATTCTGTCTCATGATTTATATTATAAGAGTGCAGAGTTTCAGTCTTCTGGGCCACCATGGGGCTTCTGGAGTCTCTGGAAAGACAAAATCACGTCAGATAATTATTATAGATGATAGGCAGAAACTGCAAAACAATTAGTAAGTAGTTCAGCAGTGCACTGCACCGACTGACATGAAGTCCCCAGCAAAATTTATATTTCTTGCAACATGATTTTGTTTTTCTTACTTTTATCAATTCGAAATATGAACAATCTTCTAGCAACAATTGTTTTTATCCTTCAATAGAATAGTGTTGTAAAGGCTGTAAATGACTGGAGAGGTCGCCAAATACGATCCAGCGGACCCTGCTCTTTGAGGTTAAAATAGTTAGATTCTATAGCCAGGTAGACAAACCTGTCGCCAATCGACACCTGTGACGAATTGGCCATAAAAGTGTAGATAATGTTTTCCAGCTCCAACAGTTAAATAAACTTTTTGTAAAAGGCGTGTGCTGATTGGTTTTCTTAAAGGCGTGTGGCTGGTTGATATTGGTTGTGTGCTGGTTGATATTGGTTTTCTTAAAGGTGGTGGCTGGTTGATATTAGTTTTCTTAAAGGCGTGTGCTGGTTGACCTGATGATATTGTGACGTCCTCGATTAGTACATGTAATACTCCAATTACTTACGAGAATGACATTTATTTCACAGACATATAAATTTACAGTTTAACAGATTCATGATCACAGGTCTGCCTATGGAAATATTTTCTAACTGACAAGAATCTTCCAACTTTAAAATCAGGTTTTTCAAAATGACTGTCCGTGGTTGGATAAACGTGGACGTGACAATCAACTTTCTCTATGACGGGATTTAGGAAGTCAAATACATATCTCGAATTGTTGGTGTCAATTTGGAGGCGGAGTTGATATGCCCATTGAGGTATTCATTTTTCTTGCAATTTATCAGACAAAAGGATTGCCAAATTTCGTAATAAATTGTCTGACATTTCCAATTTGAACAATTTCCATCATTTGTTAAATTTCCATCATTTGTTATCCCGGATAAAATCTTAAAATTTGGTGCAAAGGATACAATCGACAAGAAAATTGAAGTTTCTGAAGATCAACATGATATGGGGGTTGGGTTGCAGCACATCAAAATGCTCGAAATATAGAGTAATACTCTTTCCTATGAGATAGAGACTTTAAATAAGGTGTAAATGTAGATAGTTAAATACAATTAAGGCAATAAATTGAAAATTCCGAAAATTTGCATTTTTATTGGAGGATGTATGCCAAAACGGTTGAAATGTGGAATTATTGCAATTAGCACGTCATTGAGTAAGAGAGATTTGAAATTTGAAGTAAAAGTAGTTTCATACAATTGATGGTAAAATTCGGAATTCTTTAGAATTTGTATACTTTTTAAATCAAGATCAACGTTGAGTACCTCTACTTATATACAGTGGCGAAACGTCAGGAGAGACAGTCTCTACTCAAACAATTTACGACCAAGTAAATTTTATTTTAATTATATGTAAGGAATCTTGTTGTCCCAGCCCGGAATCGAATCACGGATCTTCGTACTGGAATGCCGATGCTCTGCCGCTGAACTACTAGGACGGAATTGCAAGCTCTTATCGTCGAAGTAACTCTGCATTTTCCTCCCTCTAATCTTAGATTGACGTTCAACTTAACAATCTGGCTGATCACCTCCTGCTATTTTTGTCTCAGGTTGGCCTTCTGATAGTACTAATATTTTTACCCAGGTTATTATCCTGCGTGTTCGTTAGCCTCCCGATTTAAAATCGGCGCCCAAATATGTCCACTGAATCTGTACTAATCGTATTAGAGTCGATTTTAGACTCCCTAACATCACTGCACTAACCTGCAGCATTAATTAGTTCGGGCGCTATTGCATAGAACCTTGCTGCCCCAAACGGGACTCGAACCTCGGATCTTTGTACCGGCCCGCCGATACTCTACCGTTGAACTGCTGGGACGGAATTACAAGCTCTTATTGTTGAAGTGAAGTCTGCACTATATTATTCGAAATAAATGTACAAAAAAAATTCTGTGTAAATAAACAAAGGTAGATGTAGGAAGATTTTTTTACTCCGACTGGCGCCTAAGATTCTGAAGCCGGCATATTGTTCATGAAAGACATATCGCTCTATGCCTATCCGTATCAGGATATATTGCATTGGAAAGGGAACTTAAAAGGAATGCTCGCGCACCTTCTACCAATTAACCGCCGTAGCCCAGGTATGCGTGTCTAAACTACGAAATTTCACCGTTTTTCTTAATCATTTCCTTTTCGCATATATAGTGCTCACTGTTTGAGGACACTGAAGAGTTATTTTAAATGTTAATAACACATTTTATTTAGAGAATCTCTCAAATGCAGGAATTCTGACATTTTTGATACGTTTGAAATGTTCCTTCTATGGGAATCATACGTTAAACATTTAGCAAGTGAAAAAGTAAAGCTTGGTGGGTGGTGTATTTATTTTCTTGTATGTTTTCCTTGATGTTTATAGGCTACTTAAAATAGTGTTTCCCGTGTATTATGTTTTCCCGCATATAACGTTTTTGAATTGGTTCCGCAGAAAAACGCAAAACCGGGGATCCACATAAATAAAATTGCAAAATGTCATTCATTTATTTTCATTGTAATTAGTTATATTTCGTTTTATTTGCAATCTATTTAAAATATACGGTGTGAAATTTTTTATTTGTTAATTTTTGTTTCTGGTTTAATGTCTCTCAAAATTATTTTATCCCTTTTCACCACTTCTTACAATGTTTTGTAAGAAAAGTAAAAAGTAGTCATTTTAGTCCAGATAAATGGAAAAATGCGATGCCACTGTGAATAGAAAAATATATGCGAGAACTTTTTAAGAACATTAAACAATTGTTCTTATAAAGAAAATTGATCCATCTACTCTACTCGTACATTTCCCCATTTCTAAAACAGCTTACATTAAGTAACTCGTAAATTAAAATTTAAACTTACACTACATTTTTTTACATACAGATTTAATTAATAAATATATTGTGCACTTAATTTTTCCATATATATAGTAAATACTCATGGTTAAGATCTGTTCTCTTGATAGCTAATTTATTTAATACCAATACTTAGGTCATATCATCTTCTATTCACACAGCACAAATACCATTTATGACAGTAAGGTAGGCAAAGGGTACCCCCCCCCCCCTCCCATCAGTGGAAAAATTAATTAGATTAGTTCTCTATATGGCCCATATTGCAAAACGTAATTTAGCACTTTAACACTTCCACCATTCATCTAACCCGCTCGTCCATTCTAAAATTCTGGCTAAGTTTAAAATTTAAAATATCCACTTTCATGTTATAAGACATATGAAACATGCATAATTATAATCATGTTTATGAAAATCAAATCAACTGTAACCTTAAAAAAATATATTGATATGCAATTAGTTATAAAATATATTGATATGAATTGTTACTTATGTGTTTGTGAGTAGTAAAGAATTCGATTCATATGACGCATAGTTCTAAAATATTCAAATTATAAAGCTTGGAACAAAAAATAAACACTTCTACAGAGAATGAAATAGCAGCCAGTTTCACACGCCCGTCAACAGTTTGCAAAGCTTGTTAGGTAACTTGTAGAACTGAAGAGAGCAGTTTTTGATCATACGCCTAAGCTTTTCTATTTCCCAAAGAAAATTTGACCTACGTACGACTCAATACTGCTGCTAATGTAACAAAACTAAAATAACTTCGTTAAAAGTAACATACAACATAAAATTAATAGTGTCGACCAGTTTCGAAAGCAAGAAACAGCCTCTTCAGCGAGGCAAACAAGAAGCGTAATCTTCACTCGGCAAAGATAGATTGATAACTGATGTTAGAATAGAAAATGCGACTGAAGCAGGGAAATATCGTTGCCGAGAGATGAAGGGGGGGGGGGGGGGGTAAAATACCATTGCGGAAGGAGCGAGTGTAGCATATTATGTTCAGATTATGTTCACTTTTCTTTTTGGTATTTTACCTTTTATCCATAGTGGCTTAGCACTTGTTCCTCCCTTCATGGCGTTTTAATTCTTTTTCCTCCTCTCTCCGTTTACAACCCTCTTTCCCTGCTTTAGACACGTTTGCTGTTCTAACATCAGTTGCCGACCTAACTCTGACAAGTGAAAATTGCGCTTCTTGTTTGTCCTAGCGAAGAGTCTGTCTCTTGCCTTCGAAGCAGTCGGCATTATTAATTTGTGTTTATTGTTGCTTTTAACGAAGTGTTTTTTTAGTTTTAGTACAATTTGACCTATTACCCCCTAAAAAACTAAACAAACATCTTATACTTCGTTTACATTGAAACCGCTGAGCCTTGCAATTTATTCTAGGGGCTTTCTAAAAGTTCTTAATTTCGAACTCTCTTAATTTGTTTATCAATATGTTGATATGCTTTTGAATATCGATGAAGAGAATAGCCAGCAGCCAATGATACTTCTGTAATCAGTGATGATAGCAGCTCGACTGATATCCCACATAGTATCATAATGCTGGTTTGGTGTTTAGACTTATAGATCTTACAAAGTAGATTCACATGCCCATTTTAACCACAAGTACTTTCTGTGTACATCGGATAAGATCAAGTTTGCACCAGATATTTTTTCTTTTCTTTTCTTTTTTAAACAGTAACAGATAGAGATCAAGAAGTCAATGAGTCGATCTGACATTGAGAAATAGTTAACCTCTTTTTAAACTAGCTATTGCCAGCTGAGCATAACCCGAGCATCGCTATCTAACCTGCTATGTTCTAAAATGATGTACGCAAATCCTCAATTCCAATAAAAATCTTCTTGCATAGAATTATGTCTTACAAAACTAACTTATATGCGTGATCTATACTGTCCATGCCATAAAAGTTCTATAATTCAAAGTAAAATAAATTGCTTTACATATATATTTAAAGACTAAGCTTTTTTGAAATGAAAATTCTCATTATGATTTAACTTTGCTATAACTTAAACTTGTTCATTATGATTTAAACTTGTTCACAGAATTTTCAGAATATTATATTTTACTTTACAGGTATTTGCAGAATACAGTCTAAAAAAATTATAAAACTTTTTTCAGAATCTAATTTTGGTAGTTCTAAAACACTACTTCAAGCAATCCATTTTAAGAGGTAGTGAAATAAAAATGAAAGAAAATATTTTTTAACTTTCAGAATTATAATAGTGCAATATTTTATATTAAAAAATATTTCAAAATAATGGTCTTACCTTTAAATGCGTTTTGCTTCTTGACTTGTGTGGCAGTTTGACCTGCAAGTAGCCAGCTTTCCAATTCACTTTCTTTTCTTCATCCTCACAGTTTTGCTGTTCGGGTAAGTTTTCAAAATCTGGAGGATTTTCATTTTCATTGTTTTTATCATCATTTACAGGTAACGGACATTCATCATCCGGTGACATTACAATTAGGTCTGGACTTTCATCATTTCCTTCTGAAAGCAGTTTTTGTTCTTGTTCACAGGCGCTTACAGTAGAAGGAATATATATTTTTTCATCATTAATGTATTCTCCTGAGGATTGCTGCTTTTTTTCACAAACGACGTCATTCGGGCAATTTTGTTCTTGGTCATTGATGCTTTTAAGTAGCATTTGGTCACTCAAATTTTTATTAAAGGAAACTTCGTGTGATGCATCATTGGCACTTTTAACTTGCTCAAGTTTTTGCTCTTGTTTACTGTCATACTCAGCTGAAAGTGATTTTTGTTCGTTCTCGTTAGCATCTTTGATCAGGACGTTACGTTCATCACTAGTACTTTCAGAATTCGTATGTTCCTGCTTCTGATCAGCAATTTCTACAAAAAGTCTCTGATCTAACCTAACTTCAAAAGAAAGGGTTGAATCCAAATGGTCTTCGTTCTTTACATTAGAAATGTTCTTAACGCTCGTTATAGCTTCTGTATCAGGTTTTTGAGAAATATTATTCTGTTGAATAGTGTTTTCTGAAGATTTTTCGCTCTCTATATTTGAAGAAATCCGATGTTCCATACCATTAGACATCGAACAGTAAGATGAATCTTCCCCAACAGATTTCGCATCATCAACACTTGTAGTATCTTCATAATCAGCTAGGTATCCACCAAATAAAGCATGATCCTCATCATCGTATTCTTTATTAATACTTCCATTTTCAGATTGTTTCATATTAAAACTTTGATTAGTAAAATCAAAAGAATTGCCATTTTCCTCAGTAGCTTCACCTGCACCACTTTCCAAATCTACGAGTTCACAAATGCTATGACTGCTTAGTCTCTGCTCTACAACGAAGTTTTCTTCAGATTCTGCACTTTCTGAGCTTTTGCGATTCGAAAAATCTTTCACAATCTCATTGTATAAACTATCTACATTAACATTATTTACAGCTTTCATAATAGAATCGCGTATAAGCTTATCAACATACTTTTCTATAACTTTGTCTAGTGCTTTTGGATGTCTCAATGGAAGAGTTTCCTCTTTTACAGGAAGACTCTCACTCTCACTCAAACACTTTCTTCGACCACTTTGTTTTATTTCACTTACTTCAAAATGGATTTCAGAAGCCGATCTTTTCGTTTTAGCGTAGTTTTCAACGCTTTGTTTCGAAGATGTTTCTATTTCTTTGCTCTTATTTACTTCATGTACAACACATGAATCGTGTTGGTCCGTTTTTTCCAAATTTGGAACATCGGATGATTCACAAACAGCTGAGTTTTCAAAATTCTCGCTTTCTTCCAATTCTACTGTTCTATTTATGACTTCCTGTAAAACTTCATTCACTTCCGAAACAAGATGACTTGAAGACACCGCTTCCACTTTACTTGAATCATATCTTTCAGTTTCTTTGGGCGCAGTTTTATTCTTTTTATCCTTCTGACTGCTTCGCTTTTGAAAAAGTTTAGTCAAAGGCATAACTTAGGCTATCAGCACATATATCTTTGTCAGAATACAGAGGAACCAGTAAATGGTAAAAATCTCATTAGCATATAAATATTTATTGTTTCTGTGCGAGAAAAATGTCTTCCGAAACGTTCGAGGAAAAAAAAAGAAGATATTGTCACAAAATAAACTTCCACATGACTGCGAGCCGATTCAAAGCAATGTACCCAGGGACACAATCTTATCTCTCAATTTAAAGCGATCCTCTCCAATCTCCCAAATTTATAACGGGTAATCAATTCAAAAGATACATTCGTAATCTGAATGTAATGCGCACAATCAACTTGCACATCGTTGCAACTTCCTGGAATGGTGTGCGTATTTCAGACTGATGTAGGGCGCATTGGTCTGCTTTATCAAGTCCCCTTTTGTACACCTATTGTTCTCTCCAACATATCAATCTGGGAATACGATTTCTTTCATCTTTCTTTTATTCCAACATCTGGTGGAAATGTAATGCGACAAAAGATTTCTACTCTTTGTCTTTGCATCAGGGACCCAATTACAAATATCAAAAATCTAGTGTGGACAGCACATGATTTTCCCTATGTAATGCACTTCTTTCACAATGGAAAAATTATGTATGCACAATGTTTTCAATGTTGCGTTGTACATTATGCGCTTTTCCGGATGACAACATGTAAAACTATTTCGGAGTACCTGATTAACTTATATTTCGCTCAACTCTAAATTAACAATTATCAATATTGATGGTATCCGCAATAAGCAATATAGTCCATACATTAAAATATTTGAATAATTAATTAATTAACTTAGCAACATTTTCTTTAACTTCATTTCTGAAATTTTAAGGATATTTTCGTCAATCTGGGGAGAAATATCGCTAAGTTGGCGATATTTCGCTAAATGAGTAGCCAAGTTTGCCAAATTTATCGTCAAGAGTTACAGACAAGCGGAGAAAAGAGCATTTCTTATAGCATATAAATGATTGTATATAAATGATTGTTGACGAATTGTTAGGCGTCAAAATACAAAACACTTACACAAAGTATTTCTCGATGAAACTGACCAGATCCACGAGAATAATGCTAACAAATCTATCGCATAATATTACATATGGAAAGGGAAATATTTCATAATAGTTAATGCATTTTATAATTCTATGTAATTTTTTTTATAAATTTATTTTTAAAAAGTACAATATCTCGAGAACGGTTCGTACTAGCGTTCTAAAATTTATGTCAATCGTTTCTTAATGAAAAATTACATAAGAAATGACTATTTACGTAATATTATTGAAAGTTCTGATTTTTTTCAAAATTTTATTCGAAAATTTTGGGGTGTCTTCCAAACAGTTGATTGCATTTGAAATCAATAGGCTTCCAGTATTAGTGGGTAGTAATTTTTGTACCAAATTTCGTTCGAAACGCTCCATTTGATCATGAGATATCTTCTCCACAGATTCACACACATACACACACACACATACGCCACCTCAAAAACAATCGATTTGAGTTCAGGGATACTTGAAAAGTGCTATTCCGTGCAAACTCTTAATTCGAATTTTCGACCTCGGGAACCTTTAAAATTACCGATTTTAATTATGAACTACAGGGGTGTAATTATAGAGTTGGTGCTTGGAACAAAATCATTTAATGTCATTACGATATACATTTATATATTTTGTATTCATTCCTTGAATTCATCAACTTGACGTTTCCTTTGAAATAATACAGTGGTCAGAAAGTTCACATCAAATTTTAAAATTATATAATGTGCGGCAAATTAAAATAGTAGAATTCTTTTCTGTTAAGTGGCACCAATGTACCCTAAAAATACATCAGAAACATCGGCTGATGTTTCTTATACGTCTGACAATAATTTCAGATATCTATTTTTATCAATGGAAGAACATGGCGTTTTCACAGGGGAATTCTTTTTTTATTGTAGAGCAATATTTCTCTAGCTCTGCCCACGAGAGTGTCATTGAAGAGTTTCAGAAGAAATACCGATGCCCTAAAACCATAGCAATTCAACAATTATAAAGTTAGTAAAATGGTTTCAAGAAACTGGATCTGCTGTAGACAAAGCAAGAACATGCAGGCGTTAAAAGGTTCAGCATTCGAGGTCAACGGAGGGACTTCTGAATTACCTATTAAGAGACTTTCCAAACCCCTATTTTCTTCGCCCCCAAAGGAGTAACTCATAAGAAATTTCCGCCCTACCCGAAAGTACGCAGTTGAAGACTCAGTCGCTGCGTTAGTGCATCCGAGACCGTGCCGGACCAACCGCCACGGCCCATGCCACCTCACGGGAGCACCACCAAGGGCCTTCAAATCGGCACTGTAACAGTTACCACAGCAAAACCAGACCCGCCCACACAAAAAAAGACGACAAAAACCGACAGCCACGATCAGAAATCGGTTGAACGCCATCCCCTGTGTGTGTGTGTGACTGGAGCCCTAACACTTTATTAAGCCAGCAAAATCACAAATACAAAATGCATCAAATATGAGAGAGAACCACTATCTCAAATAAAGCAACGATATTCCAAGCTGTTCCTTCAATTACTGAAGCAATACAAGAACGATGAGCTGGACGATCAGTCGACGTCAGAACAGACCTGGAAACTTCCGCGGGAAGTTGTTTCGAGCCATGAAATGACAAGTCAAGTTTCAGCCGTACTCAGTAGAATGTCATCTAAAGCAAGATCTCCAACTTGAGCCAATTACAAAGTTACTCAAATAAAGCACATCGTACAAACATAGTTCACAAAGGAGAGTAAGTAAACATAATAGACCAATAATGACCCAGGGGGTAAATCGAAAATCCGGCTCCTTTATGTTGTATACCGTAGTATTATTCGTGTGCAAAGATTCAGCTTTCGAAGACACTGGAGGGAGGGGGTGGGTCACTGATCACTTTCTGAGTCACTGGCTCGAGGGTTTGGAAAGACAAAAACACGTTAGACAATTATAAATAGTGATAATAGTTCAGTTTTAATGTTAATGCTACAGTAAACAAATTCTCGGATGCCTTAATATATTTTGTGGATTCAAAGCTGATATTTCATACATAAATAATACATTATCAAAACAATAAATTACGGACAGCTGCCGAAGATATTCCTTTGTTTGAAACAGAAACGGGAGACCAAAAGTGTAACATAGTTACTGCAGAAGATGTTTTGTTGCATGCATGTAAAAAGTGTTTGATGGACGGAATCCAGGAAGGCTGAGGAACCTGTGGAATGGCTGTAACAGATGTTCCGTCTCATGAGTTTAAAGAAAAAAGAATTCTTGTGGCTGTAATCCAAGTCGCACACATCAGAGATCGATTCAAAATAATCCATAAAAGGGAGCAGTTAGCCTTATGCACTATGATGACCGACCAGCGTAATGCGTGGTTGAAACAGCAGCAGCCCCGAATAAATACCATCTTGAGCAATGTCCATGGACTAAATCAGGTAGAATAATCCGCACCAAAATAACTCGACATCTAATTAACACGTATAACCAGTTTCCAATTAAGCAATCTCCCCAAAGATTTTTTTGTTAAGAAAGAAGTAGACAAGCTTTTAAGAATCATGCAGGAAAGCGACGTGATCGAACCATCATTAAGTCTTTGAGCCTTACCTATATCAAATTATTAATCAGTGTGTACTACTGCAATCAAGGTCAACTGGAAAAAGCAGTCAAACTGATCTTAGCATGCGTCAGTGTCCTTCAAATATCAATTCCGTGTTTGGTTTCAGCTATGTGGGGTCGTTTTCCAAGATTGTATCCCTGGAATAAGAATTAGTCTCAGTCCAGTATAGACTATGGGCACGAGCGTAAATAAACAATCTGCGTAGTGGAATGCGCAGAAACATAAGGGCAAAAGGGCATTATTTTTTACCATAGCGTGTAATGGTAAACAGACGATGATGGCAAATAAAAATTGAAACTAAATCCATTAAACATCGAAATTTATCTTTGTGATGAAAATAAGTTACTTAATAGTAATAGTTAATAATAGTTAGAATACTTTATAACAACAAATAAAGTTGAAATAACAACATATATTTAAAGATTTTATTTGCTGAAATGCCCTTAAAGTGATTTTAAGTGAATGTACGCTACTACTCATTTTTACCGTAGTCACTAACTAGCTTTCTAAAGATGTATACATTTATTAGCAAACTCTGCAATGTATATGAGAGAGAGAAGGGAAAGATTTATAACGACTTTCCTTTAAAAAAACTCGTGTATATATTTTAATAAAAGTGAAAATTTTATTTTCATGTTAATTAAAAACATCCATCAAAAAAGACCAATTTAGATACATCCTACTAAAATGAGAGATTAAACGATTATACATTTCTAAAGTAACCGTTTTTAATACAAAAATAATGAAAATTTCCATACTGATAAGCAAACGAGTATTTTGTTTTGGAAATGTAAGGGCAATGTTGTCTGTGTACCGTTACTTGTCCATGCTCTATAAATAGATGATTTTGTAGATGCTGTGAGCGGGTTGAATGTTCGTTCATCATCATCGAGAATGTCCTTATAGCTCAAGTCACTGATAGCCGACTTGAGTTCTTTAGATCTTGCACACTCTCAATCCTACGAAATTTAAGATATCGTTGATTTTTAGGAACTGCAGAATAAGTAAACATCCGTTAAACCCCGACTTGCACATGTTCATAAGATTTATGAGCGAAGTTCCAGCAATAACCACACGTTCGTTCTTGGAAAACGGCACAGAATATATGAATGAATCAGATCCGTTTTCGACAATAGACAAAATAGGCAAATGCTGGGGTCCCGCGAAGCTTTGGGGACCTATCTTCCGTTCTAAATGTATATTTTTTACTATAAAAGGTTTATGAGAATTCTAGAATTTACTTTTACTTAGGGTAAGACGGTCCTGGTATGGATATTTACAGCAAACTCATACCAAGGTCATTTTGACGACCTATTTCGGTTGACCTTGAGGGCAGTAATACCAGTGGCGCACCCAGAATATTCCTAAGGGGGGGGCCATTGGTGCACAAAATTTTTATGAAGGAGGATGACTCCTCGATAAATTTTCCGAGAAAAAATGATCAGAGGCCATATCAATTAACAAGGCGGTTGTCTTTTTTTGTACATTTATTTTTATCAAATTACTAACAATTCTTCAGTGCAGTGCAAGAGAATTGAATGATTAGAAGAAGTAGTAGTAGATATTTATACAAAACAACACAAATTAAGAAATAGATGAAGATAAAATTATTTGTTCTGGTCTGCTTATACTGTATACTTGTTTTCAACCACTCTCTCATGATTACATATTGTTATATTATTCAATTATGATCTATACATATTCATAAAACGAAGTCCAGCCTCCTGTTCTTCTTTGTAGCCAGAGCATTAATTATCTGGTCTGGATCAATTTCCACTTCACGGTGAATGTTCATTGACTCCAGTCCATTCAGTCTGGTTTCACTCATACTGTTTCTCAAGTAAGTTTTCAACCTCTTCATTGTGGATAATTACCTCTCAGCACTGCTTGTTGATACTGGGAGGGTGGCATACACTTTTAAAAGTTCAAACACAGTTGGAAAAGTCCTTTGGTCACAAAAGTTAAGCAGTTCGATTGGGCTTTTAGTTTTCTTGTTCAATGCAGAGACCTTCATGTACCACAGATGTAGTTCAGCTTTTAGAGTATTATCTGATCTAGGTCCTAAATCATCTGCAAATTTCCTTGATAAGGCAACAAATCTCTCGTTTTCTTCCAGTATCGGCTGCCTTCCATTCGGAACGACAGATGCAAAACTTTGTAGAAATTCCTTATGTTTGAGAAATTTTTCATGGAGGTGAGTGATGAAATTATCAATCCATGGAATGAAAATAGAAAGTCTGTAGTATTCTTCAGGAGTCTGTACGTTGAAATTTGATCTATAAATTTGTCTGGTGGCACGGCGTGGTAGAGTAATGTTTTCTCCATGCTGTTCCAGCTTCTTAACAGCTTGTTCAAACAGATGGTGAAACTCGTTCTCTGCGTTCTCTCGAATTATAGATATAGCTTTCAAAACGTCTTCTACGTCACTCACAGCAGTTGCCAGATCAAGGTTAACTTCCTGCAGCTTTTCACTCAGACGAACACTGTAGCTGAGTAATCTGTCAGCTGAAACAAGTGCTATGACAAACTGTGATGTTAACATTGAACATAACAAGGTATGAGCCTCTGTTGATGTCTCCTTGTCATTCCAGGTAGTAATCTCCTCCAGAGCCTCGATTACTTGATCAAACAATGAAACCATAACTGTGACGGCATCATGTCTCTCCACCCAACGAGTAGGGCATAATTTCTTCAGTTTTTTGGCACTGATTTCTGTCTCTCCCTGATTAGCTGCATTAATTTTGCTGGTGAGAACAAGGTTTCGTTTTGGTGTGTTGAAAAAACTAGAGATTTTCCCTATTATTCCAAAGCTGTTTCGGATATCCGGAACTCTAGATGAATAAGTTATGGCTAAGTTCAAACAGTGTGATGCACAATGAACGTAGGGGGCTTTGGGGTGTTGCTCATATATAATTGCTTGGGCGCCATTGTACTCTCCACTCATTGCAGAAGCTCCATCGAACCCTTGTCCACGGAGGAAAGACGTATCAATGTTGCAGTCTGCAAGGCCTTTAAGAATAGCATCTGCAATTGCTCGACCTGTAGTTTCAGTCAGGGGCACAAACTTAAGGAAGTTCTCCACTATCTTAAATTCAATTTTATACTTATCATTTGTTTCAAACCGTTTCAAATAACGAACGCAAAGTGTCATTTGCTCTACCGTTGCAATATCTGTGGTTTCGTCACATAAAACCGCAAAACATTTGGCCTCATTCACCTCAGTTGCTATGTGCTTCACAATGGAATCATTGCATGCTGAAATAATCTCATTTTGTATATTCCAACTTATGTAAGTTGAATTTTTTGCACAACCTTGTAGATGAGTTTTCAGTATTTCTTCTCCTGCATCAACTCGGAGTCGCAAAAGGGCTCTAAAATTTCCTTCGCCTTGGCATGGTTCTGACAATACGTCCAAATCCCCACAGTCTCTATGCCCTCTCATGGCCAGCCCTTGCCTTCCACAAAAAATCACTGTTTTGATAATAGGTTTAAGAATAGCCCTATTCTGCAAAACTTGTTTTTGCTTTCCTCTGTCCATTACTTGATCCACAGGAACCGTTTTTCCTTCCGTGACCCTTAAGAACTCATCGGCTTTGAGAACTGAATCCTTATGATAGAAAAAATTTTCATGTTGACTGAACTTCTCCAAGGCCTTCTTCCAATTATTAAATCCTTTTGAAACAAGTTGACCTGTAGCTTGTGTGGATCTTAAACCGACTTCATGGGGTGCAAAGAGAACACAAAATTTGCAATAGGCACTGTCCTCTGCCTTTGAGTAAGCTAGCCAGTTATGCTTACTCAGCCAAGATGAGCAGAACTTCCGAGTGTGGTGAGGTTTTCCTTGACTTGATACAGCACTAGTGACAGTAGCAGGAAAACTGTAATTTTCATACGGTTCCCAAAGATTTTTTAGCGCTGTTATCCTATCTTCATCTGTGAGGTTAGATTTCTTGACATAATTAGAAATATCTGCAGCCAGAATTTCTATTTCAACTGTGTTTGGTATTGTGTTTTGTCCTACCTTTACCTCCTCACAAGCGTTTGAAGACAGCCCGGGGTCACGGCTGTTGCTTGCTTCGACTGCAGCCTCATCAATGTAACAAGAGCTCAGGGAAACGTCGTTGGGAACGTCACTATTTTCAATCTTACTTTTTTTTTTTAAATAATTTCCCAGTGTCTGTTGGCCTAGCCCTTTTCGTTTTTCACTCATTGTCTTTTTTTTTTACCTTGCTCCTCAGTTATTCAAGAACAAAATTTGCTATATAGCCGAAATACGCACATAAACACACACACTGATCGTTAAAGATGCATTTCACTGTAAGATCAGTTGAAAGTTCAGGACCATTATTAAATTCAGCTATTCACCACGCAGGCCCTCGTTCCGAAACTACCAATTCACTGTTATCACCTTGTGTCGTAACGTCGCACTTTATTTCAACTCACAGCAACACTTAATTCGCGAAGCGTTGGCACGATCTATTTATTCACTTCCACAATTTTCTCACTGGGTAAACGAAATCCTCGAGTTTTCGAGCGAACAGCCGCTTCCTCTGCGTGTGTGGACACTATTATGGAGCTCCTAGCACTGAGTGCTGTATCTCCGAGGTGTAAGCATATCAATTCAGAAATACGTTGCTCCAAAGGGGCGGGGTCAAATGGGGCCAAATGGCCAGAGTTGAATTTAATTGGCCAGAGGCCTGGATGTTTTCTATTGGTCTGATCATTTGAAGGTAGCAAAGTGAAGATTAGCAAAGATGTTTTGAATTATCTCAGATCTTAAGATTAGAATTAATATATATTAGTAAATTTAATACATATTTGATCTGTTACATGGTATGTCACGATTTTAATTTTGAAAATATAGCGAAAGCACAAGTCTCTATCCTCCTTCCAAAAAAAAGGGGGCCACGAGCTGTTTTTTTTTTTTTTTTTTTTTTTTTTTTTTTAATTTCAGACTCCATTAATGTTTGAAGTAATTCTTTAGTTATTATATGTGGTAGTAAACCTCGGACGCTTCCGGAACTTCCAGTGGTGAGGGTCATAGACATTAAGGTTTTGCATTTCAGGATTTGGTATGTTGGGTATGTTGTTATAAAAGTTGGTAGCTAATTTATGGATTTCTTTTTTTATGGTATTAATTTGAAAGTCATTGTGTATCACATCGTTCCGGAGGAATCTGGGGGCTTTACGGATGAATCTCAGGGTTTTGTTTTGTGCGATTTGTAATTTTCCCATAGATGTATTTGATGCATATCCCCATATCATGGCTCCGTAGAGCATGATAGGCCTGAGTGCGGTTTTGTACAATAGAATTTTGTTTTTAAAGTTGACATGAGGGGAATGAAGAATGGTATATAGCGCTGCTCTGGCAACATGGAATTTTTTGATAGATTTATCAATATGGGTGTTCCAGCTCAATTTATTGTCAAAGTGTATGCCCAGGTATTTACAAGTTTTAACATAATTAATTGGTGTGTTGTTAATTATAATTGGAGGGGGAAGGGGTTTCTTTTTTCTTGTGAAGATTATGCAGCTCGTTTTTTTTTCATTAATTTTGATTTTCCATTTTTGAAACCAGGCGGAAAGTGTGTTCATATGTGATTGGAGGCGTGAGCGTACGAAATTAAAATTTGAGGATCTGGTGTATATGGCTGTGTCGTCCGCGTAAAGTGCAATGTTGGTTTTGTCTGAGTGGGGTATGTCATTTATGTAAAGGTTAAATAACGTCGGGGCCAGTTGGGAGCCCTGTGGGACCCCGGCGCGAATGGATCTGTAAGTGGCGTAGGTGTTGTTGTAGCGGACTGTAAAGGATCTCTGGCGAAGGTAAGAATGTATGAGATGTATTACCGCATCTGGTAGGTTTAGCTGAATTAGTTTGTATATTAGAGCTTCTAACCATATGCGGTCAAACGCCTTCGCCACGTCAAGTAGTATGATGCCAGTTGTTAGTCCCGAGTTCATTCCTTCCGAGATGAACTCCGTAACTCGTAACAACTGGTGTGTTGTAGCGTGTTGTGGGCGGAAGCCAAATTGCTGTGGGATGATGATATTTCTGGTGTTGAGTTCAAGTTTAATGCGAGTGTGAATGATACGCTCAGTAAGTTTACTAATTGTGTTAAGGAGACTGATAGGGCGGTAACTTTGAGGGGAAGTGGGCTTTTCGCCTGGCTTCAAAATGGGGATGATTACGGCTGCTTTCCATTCTTTAGGGAAGTATTTGAATTTGAAAATTGCGTTAATAAGAAGGGTGAGATAGAATATAATGTTAATTGGCAGTGATTTGATGGCTTTATTATTAATGTTATCGTTGCCAGGGGCTTTTCTCTTTTTTAAGTTTTGGATTTCGTGTAGAACCTCACTGGGGGTGGTAGGGGTTATCTGATTGGTCGGTGTTTTTTCCATGTAATCCTTGACATAGTTTTTGATATACTTTTCAAATTCAGGGTTGTTGATATCATTGTTAGGGGAAAATTGATTTTCATAGTTATTTGCTAGAATATTTGCGATTTCATCATTTTTATGGGTAGGTCCGTTGGGCGTATCGAAGTGGGAGGTTTTTTGGCTACGATTTTTTAACTTTTTGTAGAAAGACCATAAAGAGTTATCCTCGGTGTTCAGAGAGCTGATGTGTTGTTTCCATGTAGTCTGTTTATGTTTGTAGATTTTAATTTTAATGGTTTTGTTAATAGAGTTGAGTTTGCGTTTGAGGGAGGGGTGTTTTGTAATCTGCCATGCTCTGCGGATTTTATTACGTTCTTGTTTGATTTTTTTGATTTCAAAGGGAAGTTTAAGGTTCGAGGGGGGGGGGGGAGTATTTGGTAGAGGCCGCAATGGCATTATGTATTTCGTTTTTAAGTGTCAGGGCGTTTTTGTCTACGTCTTCAACTGTGTGGTAATTAGCAAATATGAGTCTATTGTTGGAGAGGGTACGCTTAAAATTATTCCAATTGGTAGTTTTGATGGCGGGTGGAATAGGGACAATATGAGTGAGAAAAAATGTAAGTTTAACAGGGAGGTGATCGGAACTGAGGTCATTTATCGTTGTAATTTCATGCGGGTAGGGGATGTTATTGGTTAGGGCGAAGTCTATTGTGGAGTCCTGTGTGTTAGGATTTAGGTGGGTGTGGGTAAATGGGAAGATATGTCTGATATTGTTATCCTGTATAAAGTTGTTAATTTGTCTGCCATATTTATTCCTGTATCTACAATTCCAGTTCTCATGTCGGGCATTAAAGTCCCCCATGAGTATGGTACTGTCTTCCAGGTCGAACAAAGTGGATAGATCACTGTCGATGTTATGAGATGTATTATTTGCAGAATAGTGCTTGGCATATACAGAGCCTATGATTATGGGTGGAGCACTGGGGAGTTTAATTTTGGCGAGGGTATGTTCAATAATATTAGTATTGATATTTGAGACTGGGCTATGCTGTATGGGTTTTTTTATGTAAATGGCAGTGCCTCCCGTTTTATTTTTTATAGAATTGGGTCTGGGGGTGTGATATAGGCAGTAATTAGGTATGTTGATTTTGTTTGCTTCGGGCGTGAATATTTCTTGTACCAGGATGATATGAGGATTATGCGTTATTGTAAAGTCCCTGAGTTCATTGATTTTGTGCCCTAGGCCGTTTGCGTTCCACGATATGATCGTGAACGCTTTGGGAGAGGGGATAGCATTCATGGAAGGGGGTTATTATTTTGATTTAAATATTTATCGATAAGTACCAGAATTTCTAGTCCCTTATCGATAATGGATTGGTTAGTTAGAAATATTATCTTGATGTCAATGAAAAAATTTTTGATCAGATTCATGTTTAGGTTTAGGTTTAAATTTTGCATAATACTATTTATTTCTTTGAAGATTGCGATGATGTCTTTTATTGAGAAGTTATTTCCATTTTCTTCATTATTATTATTATTATTAGTGGGAGGATTGGTATTTGTGTTGTAATATAGTTGAGGTTCGTTGGATAGAGAGTTGCAGGGTTGTGAGGCGGTTTCTCTCTGCTCTGTCTGTTTTCTATTGGTTGATTCTGCTATCCGCTCTGTCTGTTTTCTATTGGTTGTGCCTGCTATCAAAGTTTGGGTTGCCGGTTCAGTAATATTATTGTTTGGAGGGAGCGGTTTTTTGAATAAGTCTTCACTATTTCTGTTCACATTTGTTCTTTGCGGTTTAGGTGAGGGGGGGGGGGCATTTGCTTGCCCATTTGCGCAATTAAATTTGTCATTGGTATGGGTTACGCTTGTTTGGGGAATCGCTTCTGTATTATTGACTGGCGGGATTTTAGGATATGTTGTTGTATTTTGAGTTGAATTAACAAGGGTTTTTGGAGTAGTTATTTGGTTGACAGGGTTACAATGTCCGTCTTCGGATTGAATTTGGTTTTTTACCGATGGGATTTCATTTCTTTATATAGGGCCACGGAGGCGCCTGTGACGTCACTCTACACAGCACTGGTATAGTACGACTCCAGCGAGAAGGCATTTGGGTCACGTGATTTTGGACGAGTCCATTCTCGAAGGCAGACCTAGTTCTCCCTTGTGCTGACAGCGCCCTTCGCGTTTTGCCTTGTCAGCCCAAGGGGGGGGCCAGGGCCCCCTCGGCCCCCCCCGTGGGTGCGCCACTGAGTAATACCAATTGACTAATAATTTAATATAAAATTTACCTTTGCGTATTGAGACACCCTGTATTGGGATTGAAAGTATATATCAGCGAAACAAACACTAGTACAAGAAAAGTACTATGTTTGTGCCTAGCGGTAATATGATATTCAATGTCTAAAGATGGCATATGCATTAGTTTCTAGAGGTTGCGCATGCATCAGTGTCTAGAGGCGGAAATTCCTAATAAATCCGCCATTCACTGCTGTACTTAGCCAGACTTCTACTTGAAGCGAAAAATATTGATGACAACATTAAACAGCAATCTGTCAGACTTTAGATTCGACATGACATTTTTTTATCAGTCGCAATCGATAAGATACCAAACACTTATCTCCCATTGTTGAATTCTCTGTTTTAAGTTGCTGCTAATAATGTCACACACCCGACCCCCAGGGCTGCTAAGGGCAATGTAGTATGAGTTCTAGAAATTGAAACGATCCAAAAAACAATAAAATAGTTTTTAGTTGTTTTATCCCTCCCTCATGTACTCTCAAGAACGAAAAGAAAGACAATAACAGTTTGTAATTGAGTTATAGAAAGAAGCACAGTTGTCCTCGAATGAAAATAGTTAATCTTTTAGAATGCACCAAGAATGCATGCCCAGGTGTGGATTTAATGTTCGGGACTCTTGTGGCGTTATATTTTGTGCTAATATGCGCTTGTTTCATGAGAATAACATCTATGGCTGGAGTTCCTCTGGCTCATATAGAAGAGTTACGAAAAATGTAAATCTCTTCGAACACTTATAACTCAGAAACTGATAGATAAAATTGTAAACAATTTTTACTTATTTTGTCGGAAATATGGTTCTATCTATAAATATAGAAAGATAATTTCAATATTTTTATATTTTGAACTTTTTTCCGAAAAATTAAAACTTTTAATCCGAATGAGATTTCCCCCCATTTTGCTTATTTTCCTTCGAAATATCTTCTAAACTATAAAAGATAGATATAAATAATAAGCGACAAAAATGTTCAATAGCAATCCAGTTTTTACTTTAATAATTTGTTTTTACAAAGCTATTACAGTTTTCGAAGAAATGTTTTGTCAAAATGAAGATTTTCCATTTTTCAAGTTTGTAATGCTTATCCTCTGGCTTCCAAAAGTTAAGCACGGACGGTAAAATCAACAAAAATGGAAAAGTAAAGCTTTGATTAACTCAAAATTGTACATGAAGGTAGCAAATGTGTTTATGCATTAAAGAAAACAAGAATTATGTACAAAGATGAAAAAAAAAATATTTTTCGTAAGTTATATGATGACGTCACATTTGGGTCATTAACAAAATGATATTTAAAGGCAAACAAACCAAACAAAATTTACATTAATATGGTATGTCACCATCCCGGACCTTCACACGAACAATGATTTTCCATGCTTTCAATGAGGTGATCAACCATTGCAGAAGCAAGCAATGACCATTCCTCCAATAGGGCAGTTTCCAACTCTCTGAGACTGGCAGGAGGAGGAAAACGTGCAGAGACAGCACGCCCGAGGGCATCCCAAAGGCTTTCAATGGGATTAAGGTCGGGGAAATAAGCCGGCTACTCCATACGAGAAATGCCCTCACTTTCCAGGGATTCGTCAACGATGTTAGCTCGTTGGAGACGGGCATTATCGTCTATAAGGAGGAAGTTAGGACCAACTGCTACAGTGTAAAGTCTCGCAATGGGGTCTAGGACTTCATCCCGATACCGCGCAGCCATCACACAACAGTCTTTAAGGATGTGCAGCTCTGTGATATTTCATTGAAATTCCAGCCCACACCATGATGCTGCCATCTCTGAATGTGTGATGTTTGATGATGTTTTTGTCCTGATTGTGTGCCTCATTCTCTCCAGACCCTTACACGCTTGTCATATGATTCCAGAGCAAATCTGGGGTCGTCCGTAAACAGGACGTTGCACCTATCTGAGACAGTCCAACTAACATGTTGAAGACACCACTTTAATCTTACCCCTCTGGCTTGGATGGTTAGTGGAACACAAAAATGTGGTATTCGGGCATACAGTCCCTTCACGTGGAGCCTTCGGCGCACAGTACTGGTAGATATTGTCTTACCAGGTGCAGCTGCAACCATGGATGTAACAGTTGTGGAGGTCGCTCGTCAATTCCGCTTGACTACTATAGCAATATACCGATCATCAGAGGGGGTGGTAACCTTTGGACGACCGGGCACAGGTCTCCGGACAACTGTTTGACTTGTTTGGAATTGTTTCCATAATCAAGGAATTACGAAATGATCAATGCCAAAGAAAATAGCGACATCTTTGATTGACTGTCCTGCTTCAATGCGACCAACAGCAAGCCAGCACTCACTATCTGTCATTCGTCTTCTTTCAGCCATAGAAACACGAATATTATCAAAAATAATCTTACAAAAGTTATAAACACTTCGTATCAGCATTTAAATACACCTCCTCAAACCCTTCAGAATACTGGCATCTTCAATGACTGCCTAATTAGCATATATCCGGACAGTCAATCGTGATTGGCTGAAACATACGATATTTGCAATCTACCATCTACATCCACAGCGATTTCCAGCCACTCAAATTCAAATACGTTTTCGAAAAATGAAAATTTGCATTGCGTGCTTAACTTTTGGAAGTCAGTGTATCACAAAAACTATGAATAGTGATTTTTAGCCCCCTACAAGGTGAAAGCCCTACAAGGATATATAGTTGGATTTTGGATCAGATTCTTAGTTTTTGAAATATAGTATCTATAATTTTGATATTTTAATATTTTGAAAAGGTGGCTCTAATTTCGATATTTTAATATTTTAAATATGACAAATCACCCACAAGAGAAAAAAAAAAGTTATTCACGTAAAACTATTTCGGCTTCACTTATGTAGCTACTGCCGATTTTTTTTGTGTGTATGTTTGTAAAGTTGATACATGTCATATTAATTTCACACAAACTTCTATTGAATAATTATTTCCATTGAGGGGGAGGGGGGGAGGTAAGGTAGGACATATTTTTGTTTTAGGGCAGGATGGGAGCTATTTCATAGAAACGTTCACCCATGACAACATTATACACCACTGAATATTAGTGCTTAATATTAGTATTTAAATATCAGTTTGGGCCCATTAAAATTTGGAGGCCTTGAGTAGAGCTCCATATAAACCTTTTAATGATGTGGGCCTCGAATTATAATACACCGATTTTCACACGACAATTTCGACACACAGTTTAAAAGCCATAGATACTTTCACCTTCAATGTTTAATATTTTCTTCTAAAATTTTATGGATTCCCCACCAACACTTCTCTAAGGACTCCAAAAGTCAAAATAGCTTTTTTTTTTTATTCTTTTTGGTATTTTTGAATTTTATAATTTTTGGAAATATACATGGTTCCCAAGAAAGTCCTTAAGCACCCTCAATGACTTTGTAGCTATATTTAATTAATATTTATGTTTAGCTATTGCAAAGTGACCATGCCCAATTAAATGAAAGTAATTGCAGTGCCTTTAGCAAATAATTTAATACGTTAGGATAACGGACTCGGCAACAAATACAGAGATAGACGAAAAAGCCAATAACAAAGTAGTTGTAGAGCATTATCTAATTAGTAGAAATCGACACCAGCAACTTATAAGCATGTATACGGAAGGCAATACCTATAAAAAAAAAGTCGTACCATCAAGGAATGTAACATGGCTATATCTGCAATGCTTGTCAGAGTATGCAGCAATCTTCTTTCCCAAATTCAAATGCGCATTGTTGCTGATAAGGGACAATTTGAACAGGTTGTATAAATTCGATTCCTGTGCATAGAAGTGTTGTTTATTTTAGCATTTCTAAATAGGATGGTAATTCACCAATAAACGTAGTGTGTCAAATAAATGCCTTCTTAAAAGTTTCGACTGATCGATGTCTCCAGAAGATTCTGAACAGGGGGTACTTAATGATCATCGTAAATAGAAGGTTCCCAGGAAAGTCCCTCTATAAGTACCTCTATAATTTTGTAAGGAAATATTCGTGAGTGTACACGTTAGGTCTATCTATAGTAAAGTGACACAGTCCAATCCAATAAAAGTGATTAAAGCACTCCCAGCAGTAAGTTTAAAAAGTTAGGATAACAAACTTGACACCAAAGCGAAACAGAAGACAAATGTCAATTAAAATTGTAGAGGATTATCTAATTAGAAGAAATAGACATCAGAAACATATGAAACATGCATATGGAAGTCAATAAATACCTGTCAAAAAGTTGTATCATCAGAGATTGTAAAACAGTAACACACCAGCAGTGCTTGACAAAATATGCAGTCATATTCTTTCTCAAATTCAAACATGCATTGTTGCTGATGGAGTGCATATTTTAAACAGGCTGAGTGTGTCTGAAGGCCCAGGTCACTCGGCTGGCCCTAAGGCTTGCAGCAGGTATTATTTTAAAGAGGCTGTACATTCAGTTCCTGTACATGTGCTTATTTTCTTGCATATGACAACCATTCACCAATAACTATATTGTATGAAATAAATGCCATCTCAAACACTTTTACTGTTGATTCCTACTAATTAGATAATAGTCAACAACTTTACAATTTTTTTTTTTTTATCTATCTTGCCTTGTTGTCGAATTTGTTAATTCTCTGAAAGGGGCAATGCAATCATTTTTATTCGATCTAGCATGGTCACTTTACTATAGATAGACCTTACATGCACACTTATGGATCTTTTCTTAAAGCTACTGGGGTGCTTATGGACTTTCTGAGGAACTCTGTACAATAAAAGTATGGCAGATACTTAATGGAAAAATTATGCAAGTTAATATAACATAAACATGCCCTCTGGTGCATTTTAATGTCATTATATATCACATACATATCACATAGCAATATTTAGATTCGTCAATTAACAAATTGGGTAGTATGTTTAGTCATCCACAGCCAGTGCATTTAACCAATTGTTGACTGCAAAAGTTGCTGCGTATGTCACCCCTCTCCCCAATTTAAAGTTGGTCCTATTGTTCACACCTTTCTATGGACAATTTTCACCTTTCATCTAAACTCAATGAGTTGGAAAATACTTTAGATGCGACGATGACTTGCAGCTTGTAGTCAACAATTGGTTAAATGGACTGGTGGTAGATGATTACAAGAGATTTTAAAAAGCTCATAAACAGATATGATAAATGCTTAAATGAAGGAGGTGATTGTGTGGAGAAATAGATTAAGATAATGTGTTGTTAAAATCGAATAATAAAATATTTTCTTAATTTTTAAAAGCTAAACAGTCTTAACTTTCTGGATTACTCATATACAATTTCAATTTTTTACTATAATTCAAGTGTATGGAAAAGACTAGAAAATTTTACTTAATATGGCAATTTTCAAATACATAAGTATGAATCAATATAAAACACATAATTTCAACTCACAGTATCTTTATTTCAAATACAAAGTGAGAAACACAAACAAGTATTCCATATAGGTATTTAATACCAAATAATAATATAAGAATCAGTTCATTTTAAAAAAGCTTTATCTTTGATGCAGTAGCGCTTTATAAAGTACTTTTGAGCAACCATTTCCAGTTCTGCTAACAAATCAACTGTTGGTGCCATTTGGGCAGTATGTGTTTGATAATTACTACCTACAACATGAAAAATTCAAGTATTAGTATAGGAAATTATATTTTATTAAAATTATATGTATTAGAAAGGTCATTCAACTAAAAATTGAGTTTTTTATGTATTAAAATAAAAATAGCACATTGAAATAACATTTATTAACGTCAATTAGCTAGCATGGATTTGATTCACCAGCGTAAGTTACTACTCCAAAAGTATAGATTTTAAAATTAAAGTTAACAATAAATTACCCAAGAAATTCAACTCTTATAAGTATATCATTTTCGCAATAATTGTAAATGACTTCTTAATGAGAAACTTAATTGTCATATTTAAAAAATATCCACATACCCCATTTAATATTTGACTATTTTTTTCAGAAATTAAAACTGTTGATAAAAAATAAATCCATGCCTGTAATTGCATCGAGGACTAGTTTTAAGGGTGAGAGTCAGTAAATCTTCTGCCCTATCCGCGCTTTGTTAACTTTCGCGGCACACGTTTTTCGCCGAAATTCTGCTCAAACAGTTGCGAAATATCTTCTGAAAGATAAAATGCAATGCTTAGATTATATTAAAACAAAATTCAACACCCAATAAAACATAGAATATATTTTTTAATTTAATACAAAATATTTTTGGTGCTGCCATCTGTTGTCGTAATTTAATTCGTACAGATTATTTTTATTTTTCAATAAACATTTTTAAATATCTATTCCTTCTAATACTGTATTAAATACAACAACAGATCATATATAATAATGCCACAATCACAGAAAGGTAATTTCTCATTCTATAAATTTGATAAAGGGATCTGAATGTACATCACTGAGGACTACAGCTTTGTCTTCAAGTCCAAGTTCAATTATGTTTCGGTGATTGTGGCATTATTATATATGATCTGTTGTTGTATTTAATAGCATATTAGAAAGAATAGACATTTAAAAAAGTTCATTAAAAAATAAAAAATATTTGGTATGAATTAAATTATGACAACAGATGGCAGCACCAAAAATATTTTGAATTAAGATAAAAAATATATTCTATGTTTTATTGGGTATTAAATTTAGTTTTAATATAATCTAAGCATTGCATTTTATCTATCAGAAAATATTTCGCAACTGTTTGAGCAGAATTTTGGCGAAAAACGTGTGCCGCGAAAGTTAACAAAGCGCGGATAGGGCAGAAGATTTACTGACGCTCACCCTTAATGCTACTTATTACACATTTTTATACTTCCTTGAAGCATACACAAAAAAATTAGGTCATTACAACTGTTTCAAGGGCATTATAAGCCCTCTTCATCAGGACAGGAACAGCATGTACTGTTCAAGAGATCAAACACAACTTCAAAACACTTGTATTTGATATCTTGACTAATACACATCACTCCTGACCTAATGAAGAGAACCCACAATGTTCCTGAAGCAATCACAACCACACAATCCCTTCATATGTCTACTTTTATCAAGGAAGAAAAAATAATTTGTATACTGTTATTAAAACCTCTTTGATTCTAATGTTTTCTGAGCCAAATTTCTGCTGTAGGTACATGAAACAATGAATAAAGTATTGTGCATTATTGTCATTGTGCCAAAGGAAAAAATCTTCTAAATGATACAGCCAGAAACATGATTGTAACTCCTAAGGTGTGTTAAAATGTTGAAGTTTTAAATATATTTATCATAAATTACTGTTTTAAAGGCATTTAGCTTTAGTGCTTACAGATAGCTCTCATTTTCTTGGCTTTCCTTTTTTCATTCTCAAATACACAGATACACAAAAAATATTTCCTTACAAGCAGTAGTTATATTCATTGCGATTATTACTCAATATTTTGTTTTAATGTTGAAAATGCATAATACTATTATATATTATTTAAAAAACAAAATATAAATAAAATAATTTTAGTAAAAATAAATAAATAAAATATAGTTTAAATTACAATTTTTAGCAAAAATCATCACTTTAGTTTGCACATTCTGATGTCAATGTGGGATGTACCTGTAGTTGAACTGAGCACACCCTTATAATTAATGTTAATTACATTATTCTTTTTACTACAACAACAACAAAATGTGGAAAATGTATAGTAATAACACATTATTTTATAAACAAAATATAAATAAAAACCTTGATAGTAAAAATAAATAAAAATAAACTATAATTACTAATTTGAACTCTTTCAATTTAGCTTAAGTTGTTATTTTTGTTTTCACATTCTGGTGTCAGCAGTAGGTTTACCTATACTCAGACTAAGCTGTTACTTTAGGGTCTCAGAAGCTGAAAGGGAATCCTAAATTTCTGACAGAATAGTAAAATGTATATTAGGGCCCCTTGGCAAAAATGCTTAGAATCTCCAAGGTTGTAAATCTACTTGTCTGGTATTTATTTTTGCATTTTGTGAAAATAGTGACAAAAACTTAAATAGATGGAGTGTGAACGGAAAACTGTGATGAAGTCTAAAATTTAAATGAGCGTTTTCCACAGAAGAGCACATTTTAAGCATCCCTGAACTAGAATTGAATGTTTTTGAGATGATGTTTGTCTGTGTATGTGTGTCCCTGTGAGTCTGTGGAAGCAATATCTCATGAATGAATGGAGAATTTGAAAAATATTTAGAATGATTATTACAATCAGTGAATAACTGATGAATAATTGGAATTCTATTCATCTTATGTGATAAAATCCCTGAATTTTTCAACAAATCATTTTAAAAAATTAGGATATTTAATAATGTCAAACAAATAATTATTTGATACAGCATTTTTTATTAGAAAATGGATAACACAACCTTTACAATGCTAGATAGAACTATTAAAACTCGTTGAAAAATTGCATCGAAACATTGAACTGCTTGAAATATTGCATCTTTAATGGCAATATTGTTAACTTTCCATATGCAATATTATGCGATAAATCTGTTAATATCATTTTCATGTAGATCTAGTTCATTCTACTCATAAGAGAAGGTACTTTTTGCAATAGCTTTGTATTTTGATGAACAATTTTCCAATAATCATTTCCTTCACAGAATATTAATTAAATGTCAATTGCATTTTGATATGGAATTTGCATGTAAGTTTTGAATAAGTCAATCTGTTTGGATTGATGAGTAGCCAAATTTCAATTTATGTGGTGTTATATCAATGCCAAAAACACTGTGCTGTGGATCTTAACATCACAATTTCATTGAGAAAGAAGGAAAGTAATTTCATTATGTAGGGAAAGTTATGTGCTGCACACACTAGATTTTTTATACATATGCAGATGCACAACATTTTAAAAGGGTTTGAAATTGTGTTTAAGTCTTACAATGTGTATTTTGGTCAAAACTTTGAATGTCGAAAGCCCAGACCACCCGAAGACTTAGAGCAGCTTTTTGGATGGCCGGACTTTGAATGTGAAAATGTGTGTGAAAATTTGAATGTGTGTGTTTGGATGGCCGGAAAACTTTGAATGTGAAAATTTTCAGGTAAACAATACCTTACACTATAGCATCAGAAAGTAAAAATAAAGTAATATGAATAATAAATCTGAACATCCAAACCATACCCATTGAAGCTTTCTTTTGGCCATAGACAACTTTGCCATCAAATTCATCAGAGGGAACTTTGAGATCGGGATCTACTTGTTGAATAGTACAAGTTAAATGTTCCTCAATATCAGCCAAGTACTGTGAAAGAGAAAATTTAAAAATTGATTAAAAAGTATTTTTAAACAAAATAATAAATTAAATAATAGATTATGCCCCTCTATCTCAGTTAGTAGTGCTCTCAACTCACGTCTAAAGAATATAAATCAATTACTATTCAATCAATTCAATTACATTCAACAATTTTTCTTTGCATTCAAACATTGTAAGGCAAGCTGCAGATGTAACTTTTAACTGCACAATATTCACTAAGTTTATCACTTAATTCTAAGACTTGTGCAAGTCATACCCTAGACCAGTGGTTCTTAACCAGTAATACATGTACCACTGATGGTAAATGAAAAACAGATTGGTGGCATGTGGATAATTTGTACAATTTGCAGTATAAAAATTTTACCATCTTCTGGAGAAAAAGAGCAATTATTTGATATTGGACATGACAGAAATTTAATGGATGATTTAAAAAACAACTTAGTCAACTTCTGGACTAAGTAAAAGAAAGATTTTATAGACATTTCAGAAAGAGAAATTATATTTTTAATGCCATTTTATCTAATGTACTTAGGAAGCAGGATTTTCTTCAATTTTTATTTTAGTGTTGCTGTTGTGATTTAAAGGATACATTTATTTTCCTAATGATTAAATATTCTTATTTGGATGGTATATAAATGCTTCATTAAAATTGAAAATTTCAAGTTGAAAGACTTTTCATCTGGTAAAAAGTGTGCAATATGTTTTGTGTGTTCATATTCAAAAAGGGGAGTAATAAATACGTATTTTAAAAGGTGGGTACGAAAGGGGATTATATTATAAAAAGTGTGCAATATGTTTTGTGTGTTGATATCCAAAAAGGGAGTAACAAATACATACTTTACATTTCTCTTATTCTAAATTTTTTGTGCTTTATACAACATGATTTCACTTATAAAAAATATATAATAAATTTTCTATCAAAATATTTTTGATGCCATTGAAAATTATTTCAGTAATACAAGGTGATTCTTTCATTAGGAAACCTAAACATTTCTCAAGAGCTTTTTAATTTTTGTATGGATCCCTATTACTTACCTTACTTTAATGTACTTACATTGCATGTTGCAAAATAAGGTCTGCCTAGAGCATATGCAGAAAATGGCCTCTTGCAGCATGCAAGCACTTTTGTATGTGCATCTGCAAATTGGCAAGGAGAAGGCACTTAATCATATCCACATCCCAGCATATCGTGTCTTTGATTGTGTCAATCATTTGTGGATTTTTGTGTATGCACAGCCCTTCAGTAAACCCCACAAGAACCATACAAAAATTAAAAAGTTATTGAGGAATCTTTGTGTTTCCTAGTGAGAAAATAACTCTATATTTAAGCATCACATTTTATTACGGTTACGTATTAAGTATCAATATTGTTCATTTTTTAAATAAATTTTATTGATTTAGCAAATTTTAAATATGTTATCTAAGCATTATCCTTATTTGAAGGTAGCCAATTACACAATTTTGCATTAAAGCTTAGATTTTATGGTAAAGTTATTTAAAGAAAGGCAATATACCAGAGAACAACCAAAAAATAACAGAAAGTAACAAAGAAGAATATGCAATATAAAGAACAAATTACATAAATTAGGTCCATTACATAAGGTAAGGTAAAGAATAAAAAACATGGGATCAAAACATATAGAATCAAAAATATTAAATTGTTAATAACTTTAAGCTAAAGGAAATCAATTTCAAATATATATCAGAAGTAAATTTCAAAGAAAAGGTGTTTGTCCCTTCTCATAAGTTTATTAAATTTTAAGAAATGAATTGAATCTCTAAATAAAGAATACATTGATTCTTACATTGTTATTAAGAATTTTAAAACTAATGAAAATAAAGAACAGTAGATAATAAAGTATTTATCCTAACAATCTAATAAATATAAAGAACTGGTTATATACTGTTATTTTCATTCAATACTGGCATTAAGCTACCAATAATGAAGTTTCTCTTGGCTTCTAAATTGCAAGTCAGATTGACTCTTAGAACTTAAAAGAATGAGTCAAACTTCCAAATTTATGAGACATTTTTTACTAATTTTTAACATTTGTAATTTTAATTTCAAAATTGGGGGGGGGGGGGGGGAAGAAGCCGATGTCTCACTCATATGTACCACACACATTTATACTGAAAACAACAGTGTAATAGGTTTAAATTTTTGAAATGATGAACAATTATAATTTTTAAATTATTGTACTATAATTATTGCACTTTTAAACATAGATTTTTGTGTTGTGTGTGCCAGACATCGTAAAATCAGAAATATGAAAATAAAAACAAAATAACAACAGGGTTTAATTTTGTGAGTCATAGCTAATTTTCAGTTTTCAAATATCGAGCACAATTAGTTAAGTGCTGGTTGATGCGGAAATTATGAATAAATACAAGCTTTAAATAAAATTTGACTGAAATAACATTTTTCAGAGTCCCAGTATTCACCAAGGTCTGTAGAATATCTTATATATAAAGTTGCCTCGTTCGGGGAAAAACTTGTCCCCGGAAGGAAAGACGAGTGACGTCACTGCTAGACCTGTTCTCTGACAGAGACGAGAAAAACTATTGAGAAATGTTGATCGGAAATTATTTAAATATTTATCTAATAGTAACTGTGTGCAAGCAATATAGAATAAAATAAAACAGTATATGCATAGTAATGTGAAGTTTACGAAAATAAATTCCGTACATATGAAAAGAAATAGCAAATTTTTGATGAGAGGGGAAGCTATTAAAATTTTAACATAAGAGAAGTTTATACAAAGACTACTGAATGCTATGTTGAAAGATAATTGAATGATCAAAGGTTATATACAAAAAGATAGTGAATGATCAGAGAAGAGCCACTAGTTGTTAGGTGTGTTATGGAAATCGGTTTGAGAAGGATATAAATATATATTTCTAATCTAAATGGGGCAAATCAGTCGTGATTTAAATATTGACTGTATTCTGAGATTTACAGCCATGAATAACGCAGTATAAATTAGAATAAATATTATTTCCAGGCAATACAATGCATAGCTTTTGTCTAGTTCAAAAATTTTACATGTTTTAGAAAAAATATATCGCCCGGATTTGAGAGAAAATCAGGAAACTTTTAAAATCATCTGAAGAAAAGACAGTAATTGATTTAAATTTGAAAACACATATTTTATCAAACCGTTGCAATAATAATTATTAGTCACGTCAAATGTAGTTTGTTAAGAATTTTTTTGTTCGTAAATTTGTTAATAAAGTTTCTGTTAAGGCATATCTTGATTCATCAAATTGAAGGGGTTCACCATGAGTAAGACGGAGTAGTTTCGATTCAATAAAAATGGTTTTTGTTCAAGAAAGGGATATTCATAAGTTAAAAGAAACTAGTGCAATTTTATGGATAATTTTGTAAAAACAAAATAAATTTATAGTCGCATTAAAAGGACACATTTACTCCTATTTATTTTAAAGCAAAAGTTGAATGGAATCTTTTCAATTTGAAGATCCTTCCCCATAAATATTGGACAAATTTTCCCGAGGAAAAAAAATTCGTCTTCGAATAAAATGATAAAAATAGCCTTTGTTTCTTTCAGCATAAAATTCCGGAAGATACCCCCAGCTCTCTTATTTTCCACGATTTTCTGTTGCATTTTAAAGTGTCGATTGACGGAATTCTACGGTAATATCTGTACCATAAAAGAAAGTAAATGAATTCACAAAGACTTTAAATAAACAAAATTAAACAGCAGATGTATATCATTAAATATATAGAAACGGGGTTTTCTTTAAGCATATAAAATGAAAATATTAATTACATGCATTAAACAAACGATACAATCTAAATATTTTAAAATCAAATCAATGACATTTTTCAGATAATTATAAAGTTCAAATATTTTTTGTATAGGAACTATTCGAAACAGAATGGTGCACTTACTTTTACTCGATAGAACATGTACCATAGTATTTATATGCAAAAAATTTTAAATCAACAAATTTTTAAAGAAATATGAATGAAATTGCAAATTGATAAAGATAATATGGAGAGTTTTATAGAAATAAATCTTATTTAACTGTATTTTAGCATATTTCTCATTAGTTATATCCTACTTCAAACCTTCAAACCTTTAATAGATAATACAGAGAGTAAAGTGCACAGTCTCTATTTAATGAATTTGAACGGGATATTTAGTTTCAAATCTTTAATGTGTTGTAAAAGTAATTGTTAAAAAATACTATATTAAAATGCATATTCATGCAATATATTTGCAAGTAAAAATATTAATAAAGATTATCAGTTTACACATGAAACATGTAGAGCCCACGGCCCTACCGTGCTGAAAACACCAGTTCTCGTTAGATCACCAAAGTCAAGCAGCATCGGGCATGGTTAGTACTTGGGTGGGTGACTACCTGGGAACACCACGTGCTGTTGGCACATTTCAGGCGCGGTAGCCCGGTGATTTGCGCGCTGGATTTGCACACTGCCACAACTGCCGCCGTGTTCATTCGGAGTACGATCACGTTAAACATGTGGGTCCGTACGTCCTTCCGAGAGGTTGGTGGTAGGGGAAGGAGGGTATGGTCCCTGTGGATGCCTCCCCCACTGCATTCCAGTCTAAATTGGATGGCACTTCCCGGCCGTCCAAACAGTTACCTTACACCTTTCAGGTAGGTCGGACGATCTGGGTCTCAACAACAACAACATGAAATATGTAAATTTTGTGTAAAAAAGAAGCTGAATGTATTTGTTATACGAAATCACCCGGAAAATCATATCCTTGTCTTAATATATAATTTGTCAAACCGCTGTTTTTGACTCTTTCATCCATTAATTACAGCAATTTAATTCACGTTTGAATTCAAACTTGTTTACTTTTGAATTCAAATTTGAGTTCATTTGTCATATTTCAGAGTTAGCACATTATTTTAGGAAACATTTCATGTATCTCGTTGATGTTTAAATTTAAAGCAAGGCATTTTAAAAAAAAAACGTGCTGTTTTCTAACGTTTTTCTACGAAACGCCGCTGGTCTACAGATCGGAAGATCTAGCAGTGACGTCACAGCCCGTCCAGAAATGCTACCATGGGGGGAATAGCGAACGAGACAACCTGTTAATATTCTATTAACCTTGGGTATTTACTGCCCTTGTTATTTTTCAGTTTAAAATAATAATATCATAAAATCACCGTTTTTCATCATATTACTTACTTGTGGTTCATTGTACCAAATACAACATCCTCCCTGATCAGTTAATCGGGTATTCCAACAGTTCTTACCTCTGCTGGAACAATTAGAATGGTACCACACCTAAAAAAGTACATGTACAGGAAGTCACAAATGAAATGTTCACCAATTTTAAACACAAAGAAAAGAAAAATATGACTCCCACATACTTTTTCTGGAACATTCGCTACTAAAGAAATTGCCAAACCCATTCTGTCAAGAAAGAAAATATAAAATTTTAAAATACATAAATGAATTTATATAAATCAAGATGCTGTAAACATGTATACATCTATATTATTTATCGCTCATGCAATTAAATATTTCTTTCTTAGTTCCAATATTTGAAGGCAAAGCAATAGCAACAAAAGAAATGAAATTGCAATGTGTTTACTGCAAACTTAGCATTTATAATCCATTCATATTGAATGTTTTATTTAAACTAAAAAATGTATCTGGCATTGTCCGGGATTTAAAGCAGGGATTAATTTAAATTATTCATTAAGTTTTTCGAAAAGCACTGTCACCAACACACACACGGCTGCACCTCACCAGCTAAGCAGGCACAATATACCCTAAATAAACACCTAAGTATATATCAACCCACTGCACAGGAACATAGCATTGGACCCAAAATAAATAGTTGGGTCAAGAGCTGGGAACATCGAATTCTATGCTCTAATATGACTGAATATTACACCCTAAATATGGCTTTCACCCTCTGTGTAGATGTAATATACTCTAAATAAGCTCTTTTGATATGCCCTAAATACATTCATTTGATGCGCCCTAAATTACATTCTTTGATACACCCTAAATAATAAATTTGTGCCCTAAATAAAATCTTTTAATACGCCCTAAATAAATTTCATTGATACACTCTAAAACAGTTTTTTGACACACCCTGATATACCCTAGATACACCCTTTGCCCTCTGTGTGGGCATAATATGCATTAAATAAGCTCTTTCAATACTCTCTAAATAATTTCCTTTGATACAAACTGAATATCGATTAAAATCAACAGCTATTGACCATTGTTAATTAAAATCAACAGAACATTTTCTAAATGAAAAAACATGCAAATTATTCAATAATATTTTTGATTGCTAAAGATCCTGCTTGTCCTCTAATTAAAATTACACCAGAACTCATAGTAAATTCTCGAAAATGACCTGCCACACTACTGGTTATTATAACCATGTTACTGGTATGAAACAAAGAGGAAAGTTTTTTTGAAATTGGACTTCAGCTATAACAGGTTTGAAAAATAATGACAAGTTTCACAATAAAATTCATAGAAAATTCAGGAATTGAGTAATGTTTTTTCTTTCAAAATACAAAGATATCACACAATATTCATGCTAAAAATTGGAATGTGTGAGACAACAATATACATATGATGATATGCATATGAAGTTTAATAAACTTTCATATTTTGATGAATTATTCTTTTTTTTACATATGAAAGAATTATTCTACAGATTTGGATTAAAGCTTATTGAAAATATTATTTTTCAATCTATCTGATGGTGCCAAGATGAAAACTCTGTGATAAAATTTTCAATCACTAATGAACAGATGTGTGCAAAAATCGCTCAAAATGACTTTAACATTTAATAACTACAAAATAAATTCCAATTTGAAAAACATCTCGAAGAGGTGTCTTCGGGTATGAACTGAAATATCACTATACCAAATATGGTAGCTGTAGGTTACTTAAAATGTTTCGCTACGTGACCAACAGACAAACACACCAATATATTTTTTTATTATTATAAACAAGTTGTCTTTTGCAATCAATCTGGTTACTTTTTTAATTAGTTTTTAACTTGCAATAGTTGTCATTCACATAATTATTTATGCCTTACTGTACACAGCACATAAGTCCCTTTCAGCAAGTGTATTGTTTGTACTAACCTACATTTTACCTATCTGTGCAGGTCATAGTTTATGATGTGGGTTTTTAATACAAAAAATGCCAAATTTATAAAGCAATTATTTAAAATATTGTATAAAATAAAATTATCACCTTTAAACACATATATAAATTGATATAATTTTAAATAAAAGCCAAATTAGGACAATGGGATTATGTAAAGCAAAGGGTATTTTCCAGTTCTATTTTTTGAGGATCCACCAAATTTTAATAGATTAAAATGTTCCACTGGACTAAGCTGCATACCAAATTTCAGATCTTTAGGACATATGCTAAAAATGCCATAAAAGAAATTGAAACAGATATCCAGACGGACAACCATCAGTGATGATGAAATCAATAAAATATTTTAAAAGATTTGATTCAATATCTGATGAAAAATTTATAAAATCACAAAAAACTAATAAGTACAAAATAAAATATTATAAAAAATCTTTTTAAGTTACACTGTTTTAGTTAAATGCATTAAAAAGTAAAAAAAAAATTTAGCTATCACAATATTCTTGGCCATATGCGACTAAATATAAAGCAGTGGTGCAACTATAAAAGAATTGTATTTGGGCATTAACAGAATTTTAAAGAACACTGGAAGTGATAACATAGAAATGACATATATAAGAATGACAGATTGTTAAAACAAAATTGTCAAAGAAAAATTTAAATGAATTGAATATAATCATTCTTATATATGTCATTTCTATGTTATCACTTTTATTGTTTCTTAAAATTCTGTCAATGTCCAAATACTCTTTTATGGGTACTCTATGGCCTTACTTTTAGTCACATATGACCAAGAATGCTGCGATAGTTACAATTTATGTTTTTACTTTTTAGTGCATTTTACTAAAACAGTGTAACTTAAAAAGAATTTTTATATTTTATTAAATATTTGCCAACAATTAGGATATTAGGATTTTATTAGCATATTGCAGATTTCATTCAAAAAGCATTCTTTGTTCTTTAGGATGGTATTAAGATTGAAACCTTGTGATAATTTTTATGATGACTACTAACAGATGGTTTAAAAATTATGAAAATTCATCAAAATTCATCAAAAAGTAATCAAAATTCCACTTTATCATTAAATAAATAAAAATTACTCAGGTGTCTCAAGACTTATCCGATAGTATCCATGTACCAATTTTATAGCTATATATTGCTTGGTTTTTCCACTATAGTGTACAAATAGAATATTGTCTTTTATTAAGATAATTTAAACATCAGGAGATGGGAACAGTCACTAAAAAAAGGGGACACTTACAACATATCTTGTTCTAATAATGATGGTAATTTTGAAAAAAATGTTTAAAATCTTTGTTCATATTCTGTGGAATTAAAAGCATTCATATTAACATTCTACAAAATTATTGTTAGGTTACAATTCAGTGTTTTCTCACAACAGAGTTTTTAAATATCTTTTCAAATTAAAAAAAAAAAAAAAAGTTAAAATTATGATTACAGCATTTCTTCTGGATCATCAACCAGAACATTTCAAGACAAAGACAATTGCAATATTTAAAATTTTCAATTAGATATAACTACAAATATACTAAAACAGAGAAACATTAGAAGAAACGCACTTCTGTTGCAAAAGACTAAAATGTTTCTACCTTTAAAACATAAAAAATTGCTTCTGGGGTTTTTTTTTCATGAAAATCGATTAGTGCATAAAACTACGGTACTTGATTGAAGTAAATTCAATAATAAAGATTGGACAAAGTGGGACAAGTGAACTATAGCAGGACAAATATATTGTTTTGATAAATTATGCATGAAGTTTAATGGTGATGACTATGATTAGAATGAAAGGTATTTCAATGTGTTATCTTTTTCTGCAGATGGTTGTACATATAAAAGATAGATTTTAAAAATTATTTTAATACTATATTTAAATAAAATCATTAAACCTTTCATCCAATTTTAAACTACTTCAAATCTACAAAGAAAATATAAATGTTAATTTAAAATTGACTCCAAACCACTTTAATCAGAAATAATGTTACTAACATAGCAAATGAAGCAATTAGAACTAAATTAAGCTTAAACTATGTTCCATCTGAAAATTTTTAATGGTTCAAACTATCAAATAAAAAGAAATATAAATCATTTTATTACCTTTCTGCTCGACCTACTCTGCCAATACGATGAACATAATTATTCTTTTCATCCGGAAGAGTAACATTAATAACTAAAAGTGAAAAATCATGTTTAAATGAAATCTGAGAATACAATAAATTTATAATAAATTCATCTTAAAGTATTACGTACAAAATAATATCTGCCAATTAAGAATTTCTGTCAAATTTTGTTACTCTTTTGTCGTCACTGCATTAATGGAATTACAGTAAGAGGCCTGTTTATGTGGATCCTGCTAATCTAGTTCAATGCTTCTCAACCTTTTTACATATAAAGACCATTTTTCATCAATATATATGTATAAGTTGCAGATAGGACTGTAGAGTCAAAATCGGTAGCAGTTTGGTGTGGAGTCGGAGTTGGTAAAAATATACCAGCTTTAACTCCAAAATAAAATTATTAAAAAGTAATTTTACTTTGAAATTTTTAATTTATTAACATTTTTAAAGCTTTTTGGCAATAATTTAAGAAACATCAAATGTTTATCACTTAAAAAACTATTGATATGAAAAATTAATATTATAATAGGGATTAATACAGATATATTTTGATGAAACAAAAGTTATGCTTGTCTGGAATTAAATAATTTGTAATAAAATATGAATGAAATGGATATTTCTAGATTTCCAGTACTATATGGGACTGCAGTTAGACTTCAGTCTATTTAGCACAGAACAATGCACAAATTTTCCAAAATCACATGAAATTTTTGTCTGTGGGGCTTATTGTATGGAGTGGGGCTCTGTTCCTTATAAATGCTAGTAATATGTACACTAAAACTTTGCATTTCTTTTCTGTCATCTTTATCAAATTCTTCAATGTCCACAACATTTAATCTATTTTGGGTTTTCAAACACAATGCAAATTTTTTGTATTTTTTCAAGCTAAAGACATCACAATTCCAGTAATTTAAAAGTAATGAGAATAAAATATTTTATTGTTTATTGGAGTTGAAAAATTTCCACTATAAGTATTTAAAAGTTCAATTAACTTGTTTTGCTATTATTTCAGTTAAACTCTATTGATGCTTGGTATTGAAATTATTTTAGTAATATTTTAAATCAGTATTGTTAGGTATTTTCCATCTCTTTCCTGCCCTGTTTTCTAAACTTAACTTCTAAATTTAACTACATTAATATATTGCTTAATAATTATCTTCAAAATTAAGAGAAGTATCACACAAGACTTACACGGGGCGCGGTAGCCCATTGGTTAGCGCGCTGGAGTTGCACTCGGTAGGCCCGGGTTCAATTCCAGCCACTGCCAAAACTGCCGCCGTGTTCATGCGGAGTACGATCACGTTAAACATGTGGGTCCGAAAGTCCTTCCGAGAGGTTGGTGGTAGGGGAAGGAGGGTACGGTCCCTGTGGATGCCTCCCCCACTGGGTTCCGGTCTAAATTGGGTGGCACTTCCCGACCGTCCAAACAGTTACCTTACACCTTTCTGGTAGGTCGGACGGTCTGGGTTTCAACAACAACAACACAAGACTTACACGGAAAGACTGTGAGACTCTGGTGCAAGTTTAAGATTAAGCGTTCATTAAGTTAAACTGCTTAAATAGATCAATATTAAAATATTGAGAGAAAACAGCTTGTTCAATATATCACTGTCTGTAAATTAAAAATCTACGAATCAAAACTTGAACAGTCAATTTGACGAATCAATTTCCTGTATCGTATAAAAGGATCTTTAAAGCTGGATCTTTTATAAATTTGATACCAGCTGCATGGTACATCCAATTTTGCCGATCACCACACTTGCAAATTACAGCTTATAGCAAGTTTGCTTGTTGCCAATGAAGTACTAATGATATCTACCAGTATTATCACTGCCATTCTTACTGCTGCAGCAATGAAACAATTAAGAAAACATTTACCATAATTAGATTAAGAGAATTTAAAAATGTACATTTCTACAATTTAATAAAAAAATAAAATAAAATATATATTCATAAAGTCGTTACCATATGGTACACCAGACACATCAATTCCTCTAGCAGCAACATCAGTACAAATCAAAAATTTTACCTCTCCCCTCTAAACAAAATAAGTAAAATAAAATATATATATACCAAAATCAAAACATAATATTATTACAACAGAGTATTCATACTAGAGTTACTAGACAAATTATCAGATGAACTATAATATTTTGTATACTAACTTAACAATAAAGTGGTGTAGAGAAAATTATGAGTTTCTGCTAAGCAATATAGTCTATATATATTAAATACTTTAATTCTTTCAAAACTAAAATTTTGCAGCATTACACCATAGAGTTTAAATCAATTGATATCTATATTAAAATTCAGAATTTTACTCATATCTTTCATATTTCAAAAATGATAACCAGCCAATCATTGTATACACAGAAAGACACCAATTGTTTGTAAGAATACATGAAAAAAAAAAAGAATTTAAACTCCTTAATTCTAATAAAACACTTTTAATGAAATAAAAAACTTAACATTAACAAAATTTGGCAACTTTTGTAATCACATATATGTTTACTTTCTCACTTATACTATTGCACACAAAAAATAAGTCGATTGAAATTTGTGTTAATTTAAGAATTTGATGGAAAAGAATTTTTTAAGACCATCTGAACACATTTAAAATAATTTTGCAAAGACATCTGTATGTGTGTATCTATAAGAGATGTGAATAGAATAATGTATGTACAAAAATGAAATTTTATGTGTAGATGCATTATGTAAAAAATTATATATATATGTTACCGTGAAAGACCGAAATTTGGAGAATGTCGACTTTCACCGGTGAATGTCAACATTCACATAATCGCTTGGTATATGTCCAAAATATTTGCCAAATATCCTTATTTCTCACTTACACCAGCAAATGTCGACATTCACCATGCACTAATGGGGAATGTTGAATATGTCAGAGGTTTGCATTTTCTTCTCCGTGTTTCAGGCGCGAAAAAACGTCACAAGGGTGACGTAACTTTTCGCCTCGCTTGCTGAGAGGAGTGACCAATCACGGTGAGGAGAGGGGTTCGTCACTCTATAGAGGAGTTTTAACTACGGGACTAACCCCGGAGAATTTAAATGCCGTGGTAGATTTAAAGGGCAGCCCGGGATTTGTTTTTTTGGACATGTAGCTTTAGATTCTAGCGCGAGAAGAAGAAGGGATGCTCGATATTACTTGCCTTCTTAATAATGATAGCAGTTATAATTGGATAAATGTTAAGCATTAAAATTTTAGTTTCAAGTTTAGTCAATAAAGAACTTTGCATTTATACCGTATATGTCAAAATAGGAGAAAGCTTAAGTAACAGCACATGTAAATAAACTGTTGAACTTAAAACAAATAGAACATTCTAAATGAGAAAAGAAAATAATACCAATAAAAAATTTACTTAATTATGTGACTGAAATCTTATTTATTGAAACAACTTAAACTTTTATGACACTTTGAATTGCACAAGAGTCCCTTGCTTTTACAACTGCATTTAGTTGTGGAACACTTCCTTTTGCAATGACACCGTGTATAGCCTTGCCCTCCACTTCTAGAATTAGCTGCAGCTGCTTCTGTCAGCGACATTTCTTGAGAAGAAATCTCATCTATTGAAAGTAACTTTTATTTACAAATTACGAACTGATTACGGGTATAAAGCTGCTTGAGGGTACCATTTTTATTTGCTAGTTTATAAAAGTCAGAGTTTTCTATTCCAACAACAACTGCCAACACATTTCGGCCATCTGTACGACCACGGTCGACATCAGGGACTTGTATTCGTATGGTATCACCAATCAGAGCAGGAGGATATTTTTTTTTTGAGGTTCGTAACATTTTCGTTGCTTGAAGTAGGAGATTTTCTTTCGCGGCCGATCTTTTTATAGAAATAAACTCGTGTTGTTCAGTCAGGGCTTGATATGAAGACGTGGTAGGTTGCAGGTCCTCTTCAATATTTCTCTTTGGAATATGGTTTTCGGTATGGCCATTGCTCAAATTTTCTTCAAAAGTATTAACAGTTTCTTCAAGCTGTTCTTCGGTTTCAAAAGTATCAGCAATTTCTTCGAGTTGTTCTTCGGTTTCAATATTTGCAATTTGTTCGCCAGGCAAAAAAGGCTATGCCTCTTTTTGGTTTAATGCCAAACATGGCTTCATAAGGACTTTGGCGTATTCCTTCGTGGTATGTAGTGTTCTTGGCAAACTGAACAAAGGGCAAACCATCTGACCATTTATTTGTATCGTTATCGTTTATCCATGCAGTTAACATATTCTGTATATCCTGATTAGCCCTTTCAACTGAGCTTTATGTTTGACTATGACGAGGCTTTCCAAGAACTATCTTAACATCTTTCCACATAGCGCATGGTTCGGTTATGACTTGATTACTGAATTCCCTACCATTATCTGAATGCAATATAGCTGGAGCACCAAATGTTAAAAATATTTGAAGAAGGTGATATGCTACTTCTTCAGCTGTCTTAGTTTTCAATGGTCGTAGCTGGACAAACTTAGTTAAATGATCGTGATACACCATTATGAACTTATATTCACCATCCCTGTGTGACTGCAGGTCTATCAGATCAACTTGACATCTTGAGTTTTACTCAGAACTGACCATTGGTTTCACAACAATACCTTTCTTAGGTGCACTATGTTTCATTTGATATTGTGTACATAAATTTAAATTCAGCATTACAACTTCATATGTAATATTTTTGTATTTAACTTGCAAATCTTTAAGCATAAGTGCTCTTCCTCCGTGGCCTATTCTGGTGTGAGTTTCAAATAGTATACTGAACAATTCATCATTGGTAACATAATACTGTATATTCGTTTCTCCTGGTTTTAATGGTACAATTAACTTCTCTTCATCATTAATTTTTAAAACGTCAAAACGTCTTAATCGTCTGTAATCCAAAGGTGTGCTGCACTTAGTTTTAGCAGAAATCGCTTCAGAAAGTATTTTAGAGTACTTTTCTTGAGAAAAATAAGAACAATTGTCTTCTCGTTTACTCGCAATTAATGCATTTAACTTTTCAAAAAAAAAGATCACGATTCACTGCAGTATCCATTCAATATAAATTAGGGTATCGGATAAAAAAAATAAAATTTTCCGAAAACGTTGCGTGCACCATCAAAGTTTGCATAAAACTGACAAACAGTAATGTTCCAGAGTATAACAAATGCATGCCACATAACTTTAATCGCAGCAGAACAAAGGATTTGCCTCTCTGTTGACCTTGGCTTCTCTTTTCGACCTCCACCAGAGCATATCTGTGCTTGTCGACATACACTGGTGATGGTCCGAATGCTCAAGAATATAATCAAATATTCGGTCTTTCACCGACGTATTTGGTATGTGTTGACATTCACCGGTGAAAGTCGACATTCTCCAATTTCGGTCTTTCACAGTAACATATATATATATATGTTAATTAAATTTACGGGGTGAAATTAGCTCATGCAGCTTACGAAACCAGTCATTTCCTTCATAGTTTGCTACATTCATTTTAAATCATTGGTATTTTAAAATTGTTTGATCAAAAGTTACTTGAAATTAGTTGTTGAAATTGCTAATGTAATTTCCCAAAACAGTTGTTTCCTTCAACTTTCGAAATATTCTTAATTTTGGGTGCCTAGTTTGTAGTTTTTTTAACTGTTTGTTCTTTTCCTTCCTCATTGGTTTTTAATTTTTATTGTTTTAATTTTCATCTCGCAACAATTACCTTTTTGGGTCAAGCGATCCAACTTTTTGACAGACACTTGACAATACAACTTTGACTACTAGACTTATTACTAATCTTGCCTTGATAATACTGGTGGTCTGTCTTATTTATCATTATAAAGAAGTTTTTTTTCTTTTGAAACCAGCTGATGTCATTTTCCAACCTTTTTGTGCTGTATCTTAATGAAGGTTTTAATTTCCGATATTTTTTTTTATAGCAGTTAAAGTATATTTTTCAAATACAAAAAGAGTTAAAATTACTCACAATTTCCCTCACACAGCTGTGTAATAACTAACCTCTGCCCCATCTACTAATACATGTTTATAATTACAGTAATGATGTAGAAATCAATATGATTATATTACAAAACTAAAGAGTGTATCAAATATCTGAAGTTGCAAAACAAATATCCAACTAAAATGGATTAGAATTTAGTTTTGATTAAAAATTCTAGTGTATCTAATAATTTGGCTTGCGACTACATATATATAAAATACAGAAAGCCTATCCATGGTATAATATAATTATTTTTATAAAAAACAAATCTAACTTTTTTTTTTTCATTTATGAGGGGTTGTTTATGTAATAAATGCTTTATTCAAATTGATATCTTAGATTTGTGTTATATTTATATACACGTATGCAGAAGAAACATTACAAGAAAGAACATTGCATATACAGCTACAACTTAACATAATTAGAAAATTATTGAAATAATTTAAAAGGTAGAAAACACATGCAATAAGGCATGATCTTTACACTGTAAACATAGGTACTATAACATTTACCTTAAACTTATCTAAATTTTCTTTCCTCTCATGGGGTTTACGATCACCATGCAAGCATACACAGGAATAAGGATTATTTTTGTTACGAGGACCTGCAAGTAAAAATCCCAAATTTAATTTATTAGTTCATTTATAATTTATTCCAAATATAATTAATTTATTCATTAATTTATAAAGTAATTTATTTTCAACAATTTAATAGCAAACAAAAAATTCTTCCACATTTGATTTTTTACTATTTCTGATAACGAAAAGACACATACATGCAATAAAAGTATTTTTTCGTTTATTGTTTTATGCAGCTTGTAATTCTCAAAAAAAGATTTCATTTCTTCATGTCTGCTTGTGTGCTTAATCTTTTAAACGTTAAAAAATTTGGTTTTCACACATTCAGCTCCATGAAGAAGAAATGTGAAAATCATCTGAATTTTGCTAAAATAAAAAACATAAAGTTGTTGAAATTTTTACATAATTTCTTTATCCAAAGATTTTGAAACTATATTGTATTTGCATTTGATGTTAATATAATTTAATATGAAGTTTAATCTCAGAATAAGTAAACTTGCCCCAAGTTTTCAAAAGGTCACAAACACTCTAGATAAAAAAAAAAAAAATTAATCTCGAAACATATTAAAGTGTTCCAAGATAAAAGAAAAAAATTAAAACTTCTGGAGCCTGATAGAAATGCTTTTCTACAGAGTTACTTTGTGATTTATTAAATGCTTATTAAATGTTTAGAAAGTACATTTTCTTAGCTTTCATCTGATACCAAAATTATGTTGATCTGCAAATAATGAAATTATCAAAGAAAATAGGAATCCAAAAGCATGCAGAATACTTCTGAACTTTTATCAATTCACAGGAATATGATCTGAAATGTGCCATTGTTTATTTAAAATAATTTCATAAAATACGGATCCTTTTTTATACCCATAATGAAATGCTGTAATTTCCGTTCACCACAGTATAAAATCCTACTTCTATAATAATAAAAGATGTCTGTATGTATGTTTGTGTTGTGTATAGTGGAAAATTGAAGTAATGCACAGCCATGAAAATTAAATTCAGTACAGGGGCGTCTGAGGTCAGTCTATAATGCACCTCAGTGAGATTTATTTTTTTATTCAGATTAATTTTTGAGTTGTTTAGTGTTAAAGCACAATTTTGATCAATTTTCTCATAAATCGGTTCCTTAGCAATCTAGAAAATTTGCTCAATTCTAATTCTTTAAATGAATATAAACTAGTATCTTAGTATTTAAATAATGCTGTCATTATAAATTTATGACTAGTGTAATGTTTTTTTTACACTATTCATAAATTCATAATGAAATTTACATAGACTATATAAGTTGATTCCAAACTGATAGAGGGGAAAATGGATAGAAATGAGAACTTCTTTCTTCTAGAAGCATGATAGCACAATTGGGGGTGTGGTTCAATATAAGGTTTTAAGGGTGAGCGTCAGTAAATCTTCTGCTCTATCAGCGCTTTGTTAACTTTCGCGGCACACATATTTCACCGAAATTCTGCTCAAACAGTTGCGAAATATTTTCTGAAAGATAAAATACAATGTTTAGATTATATTAAAACTAAATTTAATATCCAATAAAACATAGAATATATTTTTTATTTTAATCTAATATATTTTTAGTGCTGCCATCTGTTGTCGTAATTTAATTCATACCGATTATTTTTATTTCTTAATGAACATTTCTAAATATCTATTCCTTCTAATACAGTATTAAATACAACAACAGATCAAATATGCAGACTGCAATTTGGTCTTCAAGTTTTCAAGTTCCTTTTTCTTCAATTCCAAGTTCAATTACGTTTCTTTGATTGTGGCATTATTATATATGATCTGTTGTTGTGTTTAATAACGTATTAGAAGGAATAGACATTTAAAAATGCTCATTAAAAAATAAAAATAGTCGGTATGACTTAAATTACGACAACAGATGGCAGCACCAAAAATATTTTGAATTAAAATAAAAAATATATTCTATGTTTTATTGGGTATTAAATTTAGTTTTAATATAATCTAACCATTGCATTTTATCTTTCAGAAAATATTTCGCAACTGTTTGAGCAGAATTTCGGCGAAAAATGTGTGCTGCGAAAGTTAACAAAACGCGGATAGGGCAGAAGATTTACTGACGCTCACCCTTAAGCAAGTTTCATTTTACAGGTATACACCAGAACATAAGACTGCACATGTGTTGATTTGAACAAAGAATTGTCTTAAGTGTTAGATAAATCTTTGCTCCAGTAGGATTAATAAATTCCTGTTTTAAATTCAAGACAACACTGGGTAACTTGTTTTAGTTATAAATAAAATGCATAATTGTTTAATAAACTATTTATGAATACTGGAATATATTATAAAGGAACAAAATATGTTTCCCTGAATTGAAATAATTTTGAACTAAACAGATGGAAATGAGTGCATTTGGATCTGAAACAATACAAGGGGTTGCAATCATGAAATCAAAGTTGAATATTTGATTAACATGAAAAGACTAACATAATGAAAGTTAACAAAAACCATCCAAATTTGGCTAAACTTTGTGGATCTTTTCATTGCTGATAAGATGTTCTACAGAACTTTAATATTTTATGAAATCCTGAGCAAAAATGTGCACAAAACAGGTGGAAAATATAAGATTTTAGCAGCTTGAAGCAAGATCTCTAAAATTCAATCTGCTACTAAATTGTACTACTATCATAAAATAACTCAAAAATTCCATACACAGAGCTAGGGGGAGTTAAGCCCTCTAAAAGTTTTGATAGCATCCCCCAGCCATTTTTCATCTTTATATTGATGTTACACATTGCAATTGAAATTATATAATTTATAGGGGTTTTAGTATTTCTAAAAGCAGCTTTAGCATGTCTAAACTAAAAATCCTAGCTCTGCCTACTGTAAATTGATGTATTTTATGAAAAAAAATCATATAAGTTACCATGTATTTATTGAGAAATATTCTTCAGTTTTGTCACTTTTCTCAAGAAAAATAAAAACTTATTTCTTTGAAAACAATTCACTATTTTCCTTGTTTTCTACCTCATCAGTTTCAAAGTAAAAAATGGTGGTATATGTCTTGAAGACTTTGAAAATATGATTTTACAATTCCTGCTTTAATGCTTATTTCTTGTATTGAGTAGCATGTATTATTCACATCACTATTTTATAATAATTGAGCATCTATTTTAAAAATAAACTTTAACTGTGGATAAGAAAATAACATGATGGCTTACAGCAATAGATTATTTTTCCTGGTAGGTTTGTAACAGCCAAATTGCTAGATGCAAAAAAGGATGATTACAAACCAATTCCATTGTGTGACATTTCTCAGCAGCAAGCAATTATAACATGCTGTAGAATACTTAATTTATTTGTACCCCCAAAATTATAGATGCGGTAAACTTTCATAACCTCTGAAGGTATCCCCTATTTCTTCTTTCATTTTGTCAAAACACTGTATGTTCAGATTCAGAGAGTAAAAAAATGTACAAAATCTGGTGATCATTTTGCAAATATGCCAATTGTGCGCAAGATAATATTAAGTACCATTTTTTTTTTATTGTACACTAAAAACAGTAAAAAAACTATATACTTTAAGAATGAAATCGATCTTACCTCCACCCAGAGAATTTAAGTAATTCTCCATATTATCACAGTCAATCTTAGTGCGGCAGAAAATTATACCTTTATCCATTTTATGCTCATTGATAGCAGTGATCACATACTCTCCTTTTAATACTTTTACAGCTTCTGATAACATCTCTGAAACAAAAATATATATCATTTTTGTTTTGTTATAAGCTAATTTATATAACAGAAATTCTTCTAATGTTTGATGGAGTAAATACAATTCACTATAAAAGCAAAAAATTCTTAGCTGATCATCTAAAATTTATTAAAATCAGATATTTGATAAACATGAAGTTATTTGCAATATATTTTTATTACACACTACTTTAGTTAATTAAAAAAATGTCTATTTTAATAAGCCTTAATTGTTCATAACACAGGTTGGCAACAGATTTACAATATGTTTCAATCAGGAGCAGATTTACATACTTACGGGCCTTAAGCAGAACTCTTAATGGGGGTAGTTATTCTATCTGGCATGTGTCCTCAATAAGTTATCTAAGTTTTTATTCTTATACTAGCAGAATACCCGTTCTTCGTACGAAGTATATAATACAAAGAAACTTAAAATTCACAATCATCCGCAAATTCCTATAGTATACTAAATGACATTTTTAATCAAAATATTCTGTTAAAATATTTAATTTAATGCTCCTAAAAAGAAGTTTAAGAGAATCTCTGTTCTCACTATGCAAAATTATCTTCACTGGCGGATCTGAAAAATAAAACATCCTGGCCTCTTTTGTAAGTAAATTTACAAAAAATATGGAATTGAATCAATATATGCAAAATAAAAGCATTAAAATTGTATGGGACCTGTACTACTTATATACGCGAATATTAGAAGATATAACCTGTATTAGTAGATTACATATATAAATTAAAAATATCAATAAACCCGTAATCTTTAAACCTGAAGGCAGTTATTGATTTCAATATATGCCAAAATGAAAGTGCTAAAATTATATGGGAAGATATACCCGTACTACTTATAATGTTGTAGATTAGAAGATATGTCCGTGTGTTAGTAGAAGATTACCCGTATTACAATATGAGTCTCAAAAATATTATTTGCCAATATAAAACAGATGATGTAATAAATTGAAAATATCAATAATCTCCATAATCTTCATATCAGAAGGCCGTACTTGATCGCAATATATGCCAATATATGTCAAAATATATGCCAATATACCTGTACTACTTATATTCTCGATTAGAAGATGGGAATGTTTCAGAAATTCAATTTGGCAACGTTTAAGAAAAGTTGCCAAGTTAGCGATATCCCACCAAATCTGTAGCTCTGAATTAGCAGATCTGAATAGAACATCCTGATCCTGTTTGTATATACTAAATGAAAACACTAAAATTGTATTAGAAGATATACCCGTTCTACTCTTTTTCTGTTTCAACAATAGGCTAAATGAATTTATTGGCTAAACACAATATATGATTTTATTAGCTAAACACAATATATAAGATTGAAAACTCTTTGACAAAATAAGTGAAAGTGATGTATGCAGTCCGCAATTAATAAAATTAAAAGAAAAATCAAACAGTTTGTTTATAAGATATATTTTCATATCCACTTATTTATTTTTCAAATCAAAAAAATAATAATAAACATTAACAAACACATTTAAATTAAATAACCATTTTGATTTAATACTTTTCATTGTTGAGTAAGAGCTTGTGAAAAATAAACCATGGTGATAGATTTTCCATTTAAATTCATGTTTCAAACATTCATTTGTCTATCACTTTGAGGAGTGGATTGTCCTGGAAGCATTCCCAAGTGGATCGCCCCGGAAGCGTTCCCCGTCAAACACACACTCTGTTTTATTATAAGTAGAGATAATTGTTATACACAAGATGATATGTTTTCAACTATAGTTTCAGAAAAGATAAGTCTGCTATTCAATGATATTTCTATGGAAGATTCACTTTTTTAATTCATATCTTGGTAACCCCCGAGCCTACAAACTTGAAACACAGATGTGATTATTCACAAGAAAATAAAGAATAACCATACCAAATTAAAAAAAAAATTAGTCAAAAAAGACACACTTTGAATTATATACATGTTGTCAGGACCAAAAGTGGCTCGTATGTTGGGAATGTGGTAGTGTTGCTAATGTATCTTAAATTAAACTAGCTATTTAATACACAAATATAAAAAATTATGTATCAATAAATGTTCCATTTATTTGTACATAAAGGGCATTCTCCTTCCATTTTTAAAGAACAAACTCTTCAATCATGCAAAACGAGGGAGACATTAGAGTGTGCTGCAGCACTTATATACAAGCTCCTACTGAAAAATAATAGATGCTTCTTAATGACAAGTCTGACAACAACTTACAAAAATTATAGCTGCTTTTGGTGTTAATATAACCATACATGAGGTATAAATCTACATTAAAAAATAATAACAAAACTAGAAAAATAATAGGAAAGCATTAACAAACCTGGGGAATTTGTACCAAATTTAGTGTTATCTTTGGCATGAACTTCATCAGTCTAAAAAAAAAAACAATTATGAGTAAAGTACATTTCAAGACTAAATAATTCAAAAGCAACAAAAATAACACCAACTTTGATTGGGTACTTTAAATTTTTCCATGATGTATCTTTTCGTGGATCAACTGTGCATACCTAAATTTGAGAAATTGCAAACATAAAATTGCAACCATAAGATGAAAACATATTTTCAGTTAATAAAATTAAAAATGTAGATGTAACAGATTTTAGTTATTCCAATATAATATATAAAATTAAAGTCTGCTGGCAGGGTTCTTATACATTTTTCATTAAAAATATTAAGCCCTATTAAAAACTTCTTTAATAAATAGTACCCACTTTTTTAAAAGTACTTAATTAAAAAAAATTAAGTGCTATTAAAAAAGTGGGTTTAATAATGAATTTCAACACTACATCAGAAATTCGAGAAATGATTATAAACATTACAGCCATTGCTGTTCACTGAAAACTCTTTAATATGAGCAAAATTAACATATTTGACATCTTGCTGATTTTAAAATATTTGTCAGGCTTTTAATAATATTTTATACAAATGATCATAAGAAAGAAAATATGAGTTTTTCACAAGTATATAAGATACTTTTACAAATATAATTATAAAAACAAAAGAAAGTCTTTCTTATTGGAAAATCAGTTGATTATGGATATAATTGCATACTAAAATGAATTAAATTTTACACAAAAAAAACCCCGTGATTTTTCATGTACACCCTGTTCTGCAGTGATCTATTTATTATTAGACTCATGGAATCAGGGTCAAGTTTCTACTAGGATAGTGAAAGAGACTGGGAGGAATAGGAACCAGAAAATATCTTGACCCCCTTTACCACACGGTGAGGGGTACAGTTTCCCGGTTTGCAATCTGATTCTCACTCTTGGATAAGAGACAAATTTTTCAACTTTTACTGTAATACCTAAATTGTGAAAAAATAAAGCAATTTGGTACAAAATTAAGCAGTTTTAATGTTTTTAGAAATCAAAATGAGGAATTAAGCAGGTTTAAAGACTTTTAAGGATTGCAAGCACCCTAATTAAAGTCTGTTGGTTCTTTCCATAATACCAAATTTTTACTTTAATCCTGTTAAAAATTAATTTGGCAAATTTAAAAAACATTTGCCACCCAGGCGGTGAAGTGGATAGCGTCTCCGACTGCTGTCTAGTGGGCTTGGGTTCGAATCCCGAGTAAGGCATGGGTGTTTTCTTGAGGATGAAGTCAGTCTTCCGCCTTCTGGGTCCTCGCCAAATGTGAAGCTGCACCCCCCCAGACCTTCGACAGTGATACTTGTTTGTGATAATAAAAACTTTGTGATCTCATCTTGTGTCATTCTTTGTTCTTCTTCTGGCATCACTGGTCCTGTTTGTGGTTCGACCGAGACAGGAGGTCATGAGCAACAACAACAACAAAAAACATTTTAAGATCCATATATTATTTTGAAAATATAAAGGACAAAGATTGTTAAAAATTATAAATGTCCTTTCTTCAATTTACATTAGCTGATAAGAAAATTGGCCAGATTCATCTAACTAAAAAATTATATACATATATAATCCATAAATTTTATTAATAATGTCTTGTATCTTATTCAAAAGTTTTATAGATGTTCTATAGTTGGAGTCAGTAAAATAATTTTAACTAACTCACATAAATCATAATGCAATTTATTTCTGTACTTACACATTTTAAAAATTTATTATTATGAATGTTATGCTTGTAAAGGTTCTTAGCAATATCAAGCATCTGCTACTTTCAACTAAAATGAATATAATACTATATAAAAAAAGCTCTTTCTTGCTGTCTGTTTGTTACACATGCAAGAAATTTTGCTACAAATTTGGCAAAACATTGCTAACTTACAAATTTTTTTAAAATGTTGCCAAATTAATGCAAATTTAATATCTTGTAAAATAAAGTTAATTTTTTTTTTATATAGTCCCTGTTGCTGTGAGGGAATTATTAACTTAAAATTCTAGGGAGTTTCACTGTTTGTGGGACAGGTACACTTTGTTAGAGGATCTAGGGCTTTGTAAGGAGTCATATAATAATAAAATTTCAATAGGGAGGGGGGGGGGGGGGACAAAGAAGAATTAATAATATTGATCAGAAGAGGTACATGGCCTACAAGTGTTCAGTGATATAAGGAGTGTAAAGTTTGCAGGCAGGCAAATGAGGGGGAAATGTTTACAACTGTATGCATCCTAACAGGCTTAACATCAAATTAGAAGATATATTATTCAATCAAATTAATAGCACAGAAATAAAATTGTATCCATAAAAAAAAGAAGTTCATACAATGGATTACATTATGTTAGATAAGAAACTTACAACATGATGCACAGTTTCAGGAACACTATCTTCACCTTTCAAGTCTACCCACGTAGGGAAATGCATAAGCTTTTCCTGAAAAACATTTGAAAATGTCAGACTAATAAAATGGGTGGTGCTGAAAACATATATCTACTTTCATGTGCATATATTTTAACATTACTTATTTAAAATACACTTAGGCCCTTTAAATAGATTCTGCATATATATCAGACAAATAACACAAATATTTACCTTGAGTGGAAAATTTTGGCATTTGTGCCATCTGGAAGATCCTTTCTTCATTTAGTAGCAGCTTCCAATGTATTTTTCAAATTATATATATATATATGTTTCAAAACATTATTAAATAATTTTATATATTTCTCAAACATTAATATATATATTTCTCAAACATTTTAAAATAATTTTTCATCTTCATGTTTCACTTCCAACAGTTGAAATCTTATTATATAGAATTAACTGTAACCTGTTTTGAGTTAAAATGCGTAGTCAGTATCACGTAATCTACACTGTTAAGCAGCACCAGGGGAAAATACATTTATATTATTATATATTCTTATTCCTTTTCATTACATTGTATTCTCCTATAAATACTTAGCCACATGCTGCTATATTTGATTATATTTGATTTTTATATTTGATTTCTTATATATCTGATCCAATTTATACTTTTTCTACATCGGGCCATGTGCATTATTTCTGTAATGCAATTTACAGTAATGCACACAGAAACGTAGAACCTGCATTAACGAAAAATGTATGGCCCTTGATAACGTACCTGGTTTCGGAAATGCTTTTCACTTTATTCGATTTCAAAAAAAAAATTTTGGGAGCTAGAAAAGGCCTAGCTCATCATGCAAAACAATGTTTCTGTTTTGAAACTTCTCATCTTAAACACATTTCTTGTATTTACACCATATATGTTTATGCAGGGAACAAGGGGATTAGTACTTTAAGTACCTGTATTACATATATGATTTATATCAAAATACTTTCATCTTAATGTGTAGTTAAAAAACTTTTTTTCACACATCTTTACCACATGTAATTCTTATTCAATTCCTTAACTTATATATGGAACAGGAAAAAGGAGTATATTATACCATTTTAGTACCTATATTTTTATAATGTTTACTTATCATGTTTTTTAAAATATTCAACGGCTTGTCATATAGTATTTTTGATGTCACATTTACATTTCAGTCTATCTTCCTTTTACTTATGCTTTACAGAACTTTTCTATTAATGATCAATCTCAGGTATATATAATACAAGTAAAATAAAAATTCTTCAATTATATATATATGTGTGTGTGTGTGTTGAGTGTGAGTCTTCCACTCGACTCATAAATTGGACTGATATTTTGATTTTTGGTGTTGTTGCAGGTGTTATAAGAGGTTGTATTGTTAAAGTATTTTTTGTTTTTTGAGAATTTGATGTGAGTTCCAGTGCAATTTTAATCAAAAGTTTAAATCTTACATCTCAGGTAATGATGGGCACATTTTCTAAAATGTACTCGACATTGATGAGTAAGCAGGTGCATTGTTATGATGCAAAATCCAATTCTTTTGGCGCCACTTTGCTGGATGTTTCCTTATCCAATCTTTCTTTAATCACCATAAGGCATCACAATAAAACATGACATTTACAGTCTGGCCCTCAAGAACAAACTGCTTGTTAACAATTCCATCAACATCGAAGAAACAGATCAACTTGATATTGCTTTTCAGATGTTGCACTTTTTGGTCATGGTAAGCAGGGAGACTTCCATTAGGATGACTGTTGTTTTATTTCAGGTTCATACCCATAAACCCACGTTTTATCACCAGTAACGATACTAGAAAAAAGTGAGGGTCATTTCTGACCTGTTGTTGAAAACCCTGGTAAATTTCCATGTAATGTTTCTTCTGATCACCACTCAGCTCTAGTGGCACAAACTTGGCAGCAATCCTTCTCATGTTCAGTTTGACTAATAAAATTCTTTGGCATGTGCCGTAAGACAATCTGACAACATCACAGACTGAATCATTTGCCGATAGTTTTTATGTATGATTTCACACACTTTTGCAGCATTCTCTGAGGTTGTGCTGGTCAAAGGATGTCCAAAACAATCATCATCTTCAACTGCCATTTGGCCATTTTTTAACCAGTTAAACTATTTGTAGGAATTTGAAGGAACTATTTGTAACAAATATTTGTTTTAAACATTATTAGTTTTGACAATCATTTTAATTTACATGAATATTAAAGTCGTCTGTTAGAATATTTTGTATTATTAACTATTATAGTATTAATTTTGTCAATTTTAATGAAATTTTACATTTTGATTTCAGTTTCGTTAAAGCATTTTTATCCCAATTTTAGGTATTTTTTACTAATTTGATCATATCTCAACTTCTAATTATGCTATAGCTTAGTCTTAAGACTAAGTTTTAAGCTTGAGTTAACAAAGACCATGTAGCTGTTATGCAGCCAATTCATAAAGGCACATTTGTATGACATATTCTGCCTGCACAATGGGAGGAAGATGTATTTAGGCATTTATTCATTTTTTAGAGTGTATTACGCCTGATGCACCTGCAATTGTGCAGTTGGCATACTGGATTGCATGAACCTGCACAGTGAGTGTATACATAGTCAACAGCTATTGGAAGAAAGATATTGCAAGCTGAGAGTTTTTTTTATAAAAGTGATCAGGCTGGTTGTCAAAGGTGGATATAAAAAAAAGCATCATGAAATTAAAATACAGTATTGACTTGTTTGGGAAGATAAATGAGCTTGTTTTCACAGGATATGAAAACAAAGCATTTACATCAGCAAAGATAAATGCAATATCTGCAATAACCACAGAAGAAGTAAGAAAAAAAAGGATGTTGGTCTTACATCTTAATTAGTCTTACTTCTTGGTCTTACTGTTTGCCAAACGGGAAATTAGACAAATCAAACAAAAATCCATAGAGAAATGAAAATATAATGGAAATATTAAGGAACAATAGGAAAAAATAGAGTTATGGGAGAAAAAATGACAAAGGAATAATAACGTGCAAATGTTTATGTAAAATTTAAAAGAAAATTAACCCTATAATTTATATCCTACGTTTAAAATAATGAAGACAATAAAAATTAAAGATAAAATTGAAATTGAAAAAAAAAAACTAAAATTATTTAATTAGAATATTGTTTTATTCACTTTTTTTTTTCAGCACCTTGAGGGATTTTTTTTTTTTTTTTTTTTAAATGTCAACCCTGACAAAAATTATGCAAAACAGTTGCACAGAAAATCTTCATACATACAACAGTTACTACAAGAAAATGTACATACCTAGAAAGGTACTTGTGTGGACCCTCAACTTTGCTTTTGTCACCCAAAAATCTTGTTCTTGCCCCTTTAAAACCTACCTAAACTAAATTCTTGTGTATACAACTACCAGAAGTTCATACATAGCACCAAGTCCTAGCAACTTTATTTATTAAAAAAAATAATCACTTATAGCAATTAAACAATCACTAGATACTTACAGCCAGTTTCTTAACATCAAAGGAATGCAATGTAGCTGAGCAAATAACCATCTAAATAGAAACAAAATTGAATTTTGTATAAATGTATAACATCTTTTATCATATTTTAAAGCAATGATTATATACTTCTTAAAATATTCAACACATGGAATACAGAAATAGTTCAAACATACCTGTAACCTTTTGCCATCAGGAGTTATTTTAGGTATTTGTTGATGAATGCGGTTGATCAAGTCTCCATAACCAGAAGAGAGTAAACCATCCTATAAATGTCAACTTTATATACTTAGAATCAATGAACTTTTAAATAAACTCAAGTATTTATATCAATTAAATGATAGATGGTAAATTTAAGGATATTATATATTTTTGAATTATATTTTGATTGAGAGAGGTGCAAAACTATCTTTGACCATTCCAGATAATACATGGGTTAGGCTTTTATACAAGTTTTTTTTACCCAAAAATGATAACGAAAGTGAAGTATTAAAAGAATTATTGTAGGTAACTAAGAATTGCAGTGATGTTTTTTCTGGTATAGAACAATTAAAACATTTTCATTCATGATCCTCAAACTAAAATTTTGAATATTGTTTACTGGGAAGTTCTGAAGTGAATACTTCATTATTATTCACCATAAGTATTAAGCTTTATATGCGAGTTGCAAATATTCAACCTACATTATGTAATAAAGATACATTTGTTATGTGTTTGCATACCTCACACACATTACATTGAAATAATTGGTTAGACAGTGATAGACAAGTGTAGACCATGCCCACCCTAATTTATTTATTTATTTATTTATTTGTAAAATCTACTACATAAATATCTGGATGGAGTCATATATTATATCGAAACATAAACTTTAATGAACCTGTTGTAGGAATAGGTATCTAGTCCATAAAAGCTGGGCATTTGATCTAATATTAGAATAAAATGCAATATTTAAAGTCATGAAGTCATAATTTTAAAGATATTTTTAGGTCATATTAAAGTGATTAACTACTGTCAAATATATTTACATTTTTGGCTCAATCTAACTACTGTAAAATATATTTACGTTTTTGGCTTAAAAATCTAATCACTGTAAAATATATTTATCCTTTTGGCTCAAAAATCTGTATCTTTTTAAACATTTGTATTTATTTTCTACAAAAGACCATACAAAAACCAAATAATCTTTAATAAAATTAGATTTCTTGCTGTTTAGAATTTTGTTAATGCGATTAATTATTAATAGATTTTAAAACAGGTGCAATCAAAATATAAAGAAGCATTATTGATATAAGAAACATTTAAAAAAAATGGAAAATAATAATATACTTACAGCTTCATCCAATACAAAGAATCGAACCTAAAAAATATTTAATATTTAATACCAGTTAAAACTTTCTCAAAAAATAAAACAATCTTTCATAAAATGCATATTAATTTCATCACATTACCTGAGATAGTGCTAGCTGCCCTGTAGATATAAGGTCTTCTAATCTACCAGGAGTACCAACAACAATGTCAATCTAAAAAATTTATTGATTGATCATTACGAATGGAACTAAATCAATTCTACTGCATTTAAAAAATAAATTTTCCTTTACAAACAATAATACAGCAGACTAAAATCAGAGAAGCAAAACATATGAAATGTGGAAACTAAAATTAAAAGAAATTTTCAAATTTTAAGAAAATATGAAGATATATGAATTTTTCAAAAATGTCATTAACTTATTCAAAGTTCAGTTTGTTCAAACACAGTCTACTACAGATGGATGTAAGGCTACAGCTGTACTGATATATCAATAAAACGACCCCACAATATATAGATATTTTATATCAATACATTTATATAAAATATTTACTCTGTATTGATGCAATAGCTATCAATGCATATTGTATCTTATACCCACTTTTGTATGTTGCAACTCCTGCAGCTGTTTTCATTATATTGCAATGCATTACTTGATTCATTAATCTATAGATATTTTCAAAATGTATTAAAATTTTCTATTAAAATATTAATTTTTTTTAAATATTAAATTAAATTTTTCACAGCCCTCTTTCATAGTTCACTCATTCACATTATTTTATTTAGTTACTTTTTCTACAATGCTCATAATATAAATAAAAGGAAAAAATAACACTGCAAGAGTAAGTTTCTGCATTTTGTAGAAATTCTTGCATAAGGCTTCAAACAAACTATTTTCAAAAAGGTGTAAGTGTGATGGGTGCAGTTTGTTGCATACTTTACTCTAGCAAAAAAGTTTTTAATTTGCCAACTGTGAGTTTGTTTCCTATCACTGTTGCATTTGTCAGTCAAAAAACATGCAAGGTGGTATTTTAAGCATTTTTTTTATAAAAATAAACGGAATATATTAAAATAAATATTAAATAAGTTTACATTTAAATTGCATTACCATTTTATCTGCATATAATAGAATTTATTGGTTATTATTTATTGAAATAATACATGATAAGTCTTTCTGTTATGTAAATCAAGTTTTTTTTTCAATTGAGGTCAACAGTATTTTAGTGCTATTGTTAAGTTCTGTTACACTTACTGAAAAAAGAAAATAATAAACTTTCTGAACACCTACCATAGCAAAAGTACCTGGATTAGTTTTAGATTTACAATCACTTTCATATTCGGGGGTTCAAATAAATCTTCAGATCACCATTCATCAGAACACCACTGTTACATGTTATATTTTTAAAATCATAACGGAACACTCTAATTCCATCCTAGAGAAACATCAATGTTCGAACTTTCTTCAAACTAACCAAATAAACTGAATGTCAGATGTTTTTGAAAACAACAACAACAGCCACTTTGAAACAGTTAAAAACTGCTTCAATCAGTCACAGTTTGGTATGCTGATTGTACAAACTCAATTCTGTTTACTATGTTCAAATTAGAGAAATTTGGAGGAAAAAAAGATTCTAACCGCTTGTTTCAAATCCAACTTTATAAGCTCTACAAAATATTTTTAATCACTAAATGTGATACAAAATGATAAATCTGGGAAGTAAAGTACATCTATGGACCAAAATTGGGATCTAAGGAAACTAATATTAAATGTGAAAACGTTAAATCGCAAGTTTACTGTAACCCTTTTTCAAGAAAACAAACAAAAAAAAGCTCATTTTTAACACTTTACAACATAGTTTAAAAGTGTTTATGACTTGTTCATTCTGTGTCTGTCTGTCCGTCCATCCATTCGTTAGCACAATAACTGCCGTAAAAATGGCTTTATCAAAATGAAATTTTAGTATGTTGTTCAGACGGTCTGTGGGACATATGGGAATATAAATGATTAATATATAACCCAATTAGTTTTGGATTGAACCCGGGTTGAAAAAATGAAATACATTGAACCCTATGGAACCTAATTTTTCAAACATTTTTTAAGTGAATTTAAAATTTACAAATTGCTTCAAAAATTTTAGGAAATATTCAAATTATCCCATAGAATATATAAAAAAAATTTCAGCAAAATATATTTAGTGGTTTTTAAATAAAAATTAAAATAATAATTACACTCTTTATATGAAGAGATCATGTGACCATTATATGAAGAGATTACGTGACCCACTTCAAAATAAAATATAGCATCCATCTTGTGTCAAAATCATGATTTTGAAAATTCTTTTAAATTTATATTTAGTGTTGTATCCGTCTTAAAATCACTTTATTTTTGCTTAATTTCTGTGCATCTGTATTCTGAAGCAGCGCAATTAAAATATATTTGAGTTTAAATGATCAATGCCATTCATCTTGTGTCAAAATTGTGATTTTTAAAGTTCCTTTTAATTTATATTTAGTCTTGTATCCGTCTTAAAACCGCATTATTTAGTGCTTAATTTCTGTGCATCTGTATTCTGAAACAACACAATTACAATATATTTGAATTTAAATGATCTTCAAACTTTGATTAATTATTTCTACAATGAAACCTAATTTTCACTTATGGAGAATGTAAACAAATTAGGCTGTAAGATGAGTTGTATAAGAATTGCTGAATTTCTTTAATGCAAAATTATTTTGTTCTGGAGCCTGCAATATAGATGATATGAATGAAACATCAATTGATTTTACATAAAGAAGCAGATGATTTAAATTGATTTTATATAGAGAAGCAGACAATTTAATGGCAGACTTTTTCAATGACATTTTATGCATAGAGTTAAACTACTTTTACTGCCATGGTTTTAAGTTAAATAAAATAAATTATTGTAGTACTGTGATGAATGAATTAAAAATGTATGAATAAAATATTTACTGCTTTTACACAGAGAGGCAGGAGATTTATATTTCGATGACATCATTTGAATCAAGATCATTTTTTTTATGAAGTTTTAAATTTTCAAATATAATTAATTATTGCAGTATTGTGATAATTTTAAAAATATTACCACTGAATGTATCGCATTTTAGAGATGTTTAAATAAAATTAGAGTTGGAAAGTGTTGCATAATCAATGCTTTATGCATGATTGATCTTTCTTGTTAATATTTAAATTAGTAATACTTACTCCCCCTTGTAGCTGCATAATCTGTTCTTTTGCAGGTACACCACCAATAATCAGCAATTCTCTTGAAATAAATAAATAAATAAATCAGGAATAAATCATGAAAACGCAAAATATAATTAAAATTGCCATAAATGTATTTTTTAAATTATTCATAATGTTACATGAGACACTCATGAATTGTATTTGAAGGACATTGTAATGAATTATCAGTAATCTTTATTTAGCACACACACATATATAAATATTGATAAAGAATTATTGCAACTTATAATTTGCATATAAAGATAAAAAAAAGCAGAATTAATAAAAGTTAAAGAATCTTACTTGATATTAGGATTATGAAGGTCTTTCTTAAAATTCTGAATGCACTTAAAGGTCTGAAAATAATAATAAAAAAATAATCTTACATATTAAGAAATTAATTCTCTGGTAATAAGATGGACCAAGTCGTGTATATCACACAAACAGCTAATGATAAAATTTTAGAATTGTGTGCCATTACCAAGTTGTACGATAAAATTTTAGAATTTTGTACAATTACAAAAGTTACTTTATATAGTTATTTATTTACATATAGTTATTTATCTATATATAGTTATTTTTTATATAATTAGTTTTAATGGATTATTTATTTTTTTAAACTGACCTGTTTGATTTTTCCTACTTATTTTTACAATATTGAACCAGTGAACATGAGTTGTCAAACAAAAAGATTAAACTTTATGTATTTAAAATTAAATGGGGGTGTGGCTCAAATCAACACTTTCTCATATCAAAATCCATCTTTATATAGCCTATGATTCTTTTTCTTGCAAATTTTGCAAGAAAAAATTTGCCTCCCCTGAGAGGGGTACCTTGTCAAACTTGGTATCAATCGAAAGATTTTTTCCACATATATATAAATAAAAAATCCTTTAAAATGGATGGCAAAATGCTATAATTGTGATCATTTGGACCAACGGTACAGATTTAAGATTTTTCTTGTACAATTTGAAAAAAAAAAGTTACTAAAAAAGATTCTGGTATGAGAAAGTCGAATTGAGCCACACTCCAGTTATTTTTTTTTAAATTGCAGTTGATGTCATTTTCATAAATACAATTATAATTATGCAAATTTCATATATCGTATTACATGAAAACAAAAAAAAAATCATAAGGTACTTAAAAAAATGGATTCTGGTAAGAGAAAGTTAAGTTGAGCTACTCTTCAGTTAAAAGTGTTAAATTACAAAACTATATGGTTTCAATAATTCCTTCTGCACAAGTCACAGGAAAATAAGAATTTTTAAACTATGAACATATATTTTCCACTCATAGCCATTTTAGTTTTACAATTTGTTTGCTCAAATTGTAAAATTAAAAATGGCTATGAATGTTAAATGTTTTTTAATTCAAAACATTTTTAGAAGTTTGTTTTAAAATGTTACATTATACCAATTTTAGCGAATTAGATTACAAGTTTGCCAGGATAATATATATTATCAAATTAGCAGCATTAGACCAAATTTTATATTCAAAATTACATGCTCATCATATGATGGGTTGCATAAAATTATGTAAAAGATTACCTTTCATTTGCTCACCTATAAAAAACCACTTCTAGTGATAGATATTAATTACTATATGACACTAACAAAAAAAGTCCCTATCTCACTAACTGTAAAACTATATTTTGAATCAAAAATATTAAATTAATAAATCCTACAAAGCTATAAGGATTATCAATGAAATTAAATTATCAGATATTAATTTATTGCCACTTGGCACTATTTCCCAAAAGTTGCCAAGTTAGTGACATTGTGCCAAATTCGCTACCAAGGCTGCAAAGTAGCAGCACAACAAACAGCTATATTGGCTTTTCTTATCATTTTAAATTTAAAACAATTAAAATATTTTTAAATATACATAATATAATGTAGTAACATAATTAAATTAATTAAATATATAAGAATTTTTCTTTTCAAAACAAATAAAAGTTTGGATTTAGAAGAAACATAGGCATTAAATGAATGAGATTTAAACAGATTTAATATATTTTAATTGCTACTGTTAGAAAGTTCAATTGAAAAACTATTAATGCCTCTTTAAAATTTCAAATGTGTGCAACAATGCATAAGTGCAAAATACATATCATAGGTGGAAAATAGCTTTTAAACATAATTTGTTATTAATTTAAAAAATAAAGCAATTATTCATAAGATACAGAAAACATATACACATACATACATATATATATATAAATACATACCTGTTCAGCTAATTCTCTTGAAGGCTAAAAAATATTAATGCATAATTTATTAATATATTTTCACACTCAATAACAAATTAACATTTCAGTATATTTTCACATGCTTTAACAATATATAACTTTCACATGTAATTTTAATTAATATATTAGAATAATATTTTTCAAATATAAAAAGAACCTTATATTTCTTTCAATTTTATCAAAAGAACAGAATGGAAGTTTACAAACATTTATACACTTTAAAATTAGAGTTATTTGATAACTTTTAATTTCCTTACAATACAGCATATGTATATAAGAAAAACTGAAACAAGGTCAAAAATTCGAAATTGAGTTTACAGGCAATTTACACATTTTGGGCATTATGGACACGAGTAAACTAGTTTTGTCTCTCTATGTTTTGTGCTATGTACATATCTATCTATTCTAGCTCAAGAATTATTACTTTTTTCCTATCCAGACCATCAAACCTACTCGAAGGTAGGTAATTGTTTGTATGGCCAAGATAGTGCCACCTCATTTTGACCAAAACCCAAAGGGGGGGGGGTATCAACCATAGGCAATGTACTATCCTTCCTCTAGCCCATCACATCTTAGAAGGACTTTCAGACCCACAGATTTAATGTGCCCATACTCCACATAGACATATAGACAGTTTTGGGTGGCATTTGTGATCAAACTGGGTCTACCGTGTGATCTTCATGCCTTAACCACTGAGCTACCTCGGCCCCCGAAAATTATCTATTGAATTTTTATAAAATTTGACAATTAGGTGACTTTTACCCTACCCTGGTGATGATTAAATTTTATTATATTATAAAAATAAAAGTGACACTTTTTAAATGGCTGGTAAAAATTGAAAAATCTCTATATAAAATTAAAAGTTATCCATTTGTTATAAAAATCCATAGTTGAAGAATATATTTTTTAAATTTGTTACGGTAATTTTTTACTTCACTGTGGCTACTCTTCCATTCATTTTTCGAGTTTCTAGGACCAAGGGTTGTCAAGATATTAATAAAAGATGCAAAATGAAGCATTCCATAAAAAAAAGAAATATATCGTGCAAACGATTTTTCTCTGACACTTTACTTGAAAATGAATTACTTGACACTTTACTTGAAATATATTATATCATGTCATTTAACAACAGAAAAGAATCAAATGTGTTTACATGGCAAACAATTTTTATTTTATTTATCTGATTTAAATAATAAAGAAATTGATATAAAAATTAATTTAATAAATGAACATTATTATAGTTTTGATTGGACTATATAAGTTACAGCCTTAGGATATAAGATTACTGGAACTATTCATATTTTCAATTTCTGAAGTTATCTGTTTAATTATAGCAAATATTTTATAAATTCATATATATTCTAATGTGTTTAATTAATTGCTACAACAGGATAAAAATGGTACAGATATATATCTTGCTACCTTTTCAGTGTCTTCGTTTCAGCATATGCTGACCAAATTTCATATATTTTATAAATTCATTTGCAAATGGAATCAAAATGCTTTATTCTGCAGATTTGTCTGTACAGATAATTTTGTATGAAGATAACTGAGATTGTTATCCTTTTTACAGGATTTAAATTAAATATTTGAATAGAATATTTGAAAAACAATATCATTAAGAATACTACTAAAATTTGCACATATTTTAAATCATGAGTAGTAATGTAGGTATATCTGCTAGTATTAAATAAAGAATAAATATGCTTAACTATATAAATTATACACAATTTTTGATAACAAAAACAAATGCACTCTTATTATGGCAAGAGAAACTGTTTTCAAGATATTGCTGAAATGTTGGAATTATTTAAAAAGACACTAAGCTGTCAAATGAAAAATGAAATTATTGCTAAACTGTGTTACAATTTGATGTCTTTAAAATAAGAGAATTTATTTTTACATATTATTTTGTGCAATATAACAAATACATCCAACATCAATGATTTTAAATAATGAGACAGAAAAACAAAGTTGAGTCAACTGGAAATGCATCTTCCACTAACAGACTTTTATAATAGGCAAACATCCATTAGTATCACATCATAGTTTCGCAACAAATTACTTGAATTAAATGGGAATTTGTAAATACAGAGTTTTATAATTACAGATTTAAATTTTATGGATTGACATTTCTTCAAACAAAGAGATTAGTTAGTCATGCCAAAGTGAATTTAAACAGAATGCCAGAAGCAGTTATGAAATTGTAAATAAAGTACATGCTATATGGAAAACAATGAAAAACAAGTGCTAGCCATAAAGACATATGCAAAAATCGTGTACTTAAAACCTCATGCTTATGAAAATTGCTCATGGAAGGGTGAGTTGTGTCCTCTACTCATATTTAATCTAACACTGACAGAAGACTATTTTAGGGACAGAACTTTCAACCAACATAAAAAGTTTAATATTGGCAGACCAACTTAACATTAATTAAATAATAATTAATATTATTAAATTAAAATAAATAAATAGATAATTACAGTACAACAGAAAAGTTTTTCTCTTACCTCTATGATAATGGCTTGTGGAGCATTTTTTATGTTTTTCACAGTACCACTCGATTTACCTGTATAAAAATTAAATGAATAAATTTTACAGAAACAGTTTAGAATCTCTTTTAAGCCTAATAAAATAAAACCCCACTAAATACTATCAATTAAAATAAATGTTTTATTCTAACAGGTAGAGAGTAACATCATAATCACTGAAAAAACATGCATATCAACTTACAAGTTGATGTCAAATATCAAAAAGTATAAGATATGAACATCATATATGACAAATCAACAGCATGAGATGATTTTAACTAAATGCAATCAGTTTCATTTCAATGATAACCTGTATTCAATTAATTGAGAATTAAAAAGCCATCACTTTTAAATATTAAGTTTAAAATATCATTAAAGAGAAGCAAGACTATTTTAGACCAGGCACCAGGCCCCTCCCCCACATCCAATTTTGTGGCCGGGGACCAAGTCGAGCAGCGGACCCTAGATAAAAAAAAATAAAGGGGGAGGGTACCCCTTTCTTCTGTATTATTTAGGGGTAGAGTTGAATTTCATAAAATATATCAAGTACAAGGTTTTACACAATATAACACTGAAAAATTAAAAATTTGTGAAAGATATTTCATATGATGGCAAGTGGTGTGTACATTTCATTTTAGAAGAAATATTCTTATACTTTTTTGCTAGCGCCTTTTGCATAGTCATACACATGTTTGGAACAGTCGGAAGTGGGATCTCCAGAACTAGAAGTGTAAATCATTAGTGACCACCTCCAAAATTTGATGCTTAATCAGTCATTATATAAGCCATTCCTATAGCCAACTCTGAGAAATAAGTATTGTAAAAAACTGTAATTTTTTAATCAAAAGTGGCATCTATAGAACCAGAACTAGAAATCCTTAATGAATTTTTTAACCTCTAAAATATTTGATACTGAATCTATATAAATAAAATTGAAAATCTGTCTGTCTGTCTGTCTGTCTGTCTGTTTGTCCCATCATCACGGGAGAACGGCTGAACCGAATTTGATGAAATTTTGTGGGTAGCCTAGAAATAGCCCCACTTAAAATTTAGTCTATGGTTGGAATTTCTACGACCAGTGGTTCTCGAGATATTAGTAAAAAACGAAACTTTCGTTTGTCTCATCATCACGAGAGAACGGCTGAACCGAATTTAATGAAATTTTGTGGGTGGCCTTGAAATAGCCCCCCATAAATTTTGCCCAAGTTTCGAGTTTCTAAGACCAGGGGTTGTCGAGATATTAATGAAAAACGGAACTTTTTTTATAGGAGTTCTACTCTCCAACTCCGTGGTTTATCCAAACGGAAAGGATAAAAATCGTTTGTTTAAAGATTCAAAGGGAATTAAAACTTTATTTTTGAGTTTGATGCAGGATTTTTGCATTAAATAGTCACTATCTGAAAGCATGAATTGTTTGAAACATGAATTTAAATGGAAAAATCTACCTCCATGTATTTCACAAACTTTTACTCAACGATTAGAAGTATAAAGAAATTAAAATGGTTATTTAATTTCGCATTTTATGAGGAAGATTCTATCTTATATCATGTTGCACGGCAAAGGAATGGAATTAAATGTGTTTGTTAATGATTATTATTTTTTCTATTTGTATAATAAATAAATGGATGTAAAAATATATTTTATAAATGAACGGTTTGATTGTTCTTTTAATTATATATATTGCGGACAGCGGACATTACTTTTTATTTATTTTAGCAAAGAGGTTTCAAGCTCATATATTGTGTTTAGCTAATAAACTCATAATAAATGAACGGTTTGATTGTTCTTTTAATAATATATATTGCGAACTGCGTACATCACACTTTTATTTATTTTAGCAAAGAGGTTTCAAAGCTCATATATTGTGGTTAGCTAATAAGCTCATATATTGTGTTTACCCAATAAATTCATTTAGCCGATTGTTGAAGCAGAAAAAGAGTAGAACGGATGTATGTATTTTCTAATACAATTTTAGTGTTTTCATTTAGTATATATGCAGACGGGATATGGATATTTTATTCTTCAGATCTGTAAATTTAGAGCTACGAATTTAGCGGAATATCTCTAAATAACTTGGTAACTCTTCTTAAACTTTACCAAATTAGAGGAAATATCTCCAAATTGATAAAAATGACCCAAATCAATGAAATTAAATTTGTTTTTTTAGAATTGAGTACTGAAATGATGTTTCTGTAGCATTTGTCGGTCAGTCCATCCATCCTACTTAGTAACGCATTTAACTAATTTTTTTAATATCACTAAATTGATAAAAATATTTGTAAATCCATAAAAATATCATGGAGACGAAAATGTCGCCAAACCTTCCATGAAGATCACATTATTCAGACGACATGATTTCCATCAATTTATTTGAAGCAGATGATATCATGTCGCTTAGCAACGGATCCAATGTGTTATGTGTCATACGATTTTTATTAAATCTAATAAAAATGTGTATATAAAATAAATTTCATTGACATTGCATTTTTGACTGGATAATATCAATTACGGTCTTCAGGTTTAAACATCATTATTATTGATATTTCGGGGACAGTTGATTCAGGAATTATTGATATTTTCAAATTATTATGCCATTGTTTCATTATGACGAAAATTGTTGAAACTCATATATAGTACGTTGTACAAGTAATCTTCTACAAATGCACAGGTATATCTTCTAATCTACGAGAATATAAGTAGTACAGGTATATTGGCAAAATTTTTATATATGTTGGCATATATTGGAATCAATTACGACCTTCTGGTATTAAGATTACGGGGATTTTTGATACTTTCAATTTATTACGTCATCTTTTTTATTTTGGTAAATATTTTTAAGACTCATATTACAATATGTTTAAGCTTCTACTAACACACTGGCATATTTTCTAATTTGCGACAATATAAGTAGTACGTGGTTGCATATATTGATTCAATTCTTTCTTTTGTGTGTGAATTTGTTTACAAAAGGGGCCAGGATATTTCATTCTTCAGATTTGCCCGTGAAGATAATTTTGCATAGTGAGAACAGATATTCTTAAACTTCTCTTTATGAGTAATAAATTTAATATTTTATCAGAATTTGCACATGATTGCGAATTATAAGTTTTTTTTATATTATATACTCCGTACGAAGGACGGGTATGCTGCTAGTCTATATAAATAAAAATGAAAATCTGTCTGTCTGTCTGTCTGTCTGTCTGTTTGTCCCATCATCACGGGAGAACGGCTGACCCGAATTTGATGAAATTTTGTGGGTAGCCTAGAAATGGCCCCACTTAAAATTTAGTCCGTATTTTGTGTTTTTACGACCAGTGGTTCTCGAGATATCAGTAAAAAACGAAATTTTCGTTTGTCTCATCATCACGGGAAAACGGCTGAACCGAATTTAATGAAATTTTGTGGATAGCCTTGAAATAGCCCCCCATAAATTGTGTCCAAGTTTCGAGTTTCTAAGTCCAGGGGTTGTCGAGATATTAATGAAAAACGGAACTTTTTCTTAGGAGATCTACTCTCCAACTCCGTGGTTTATCCAAACGGAAAGGATGAAAATCGTTTGTTTAATGAGCAATATGTAATGAGCTTTACGAGCAATAAATTTAATGTTTTAACAGAATTTGCACAAGATTGCGAATTATAAATTTCTTTATATTATATACTCCGTACGAAGAACGGGTATACTGCTAGTCTATATAAATAAAAATGAAAATCTGTCTGTCTGTCTGTTTGTCCCGTCATCACGGGAGAACGGCTGAACCGAATTTGATGAAATTTTGTGGGTAGCCTAGAAATAGCCCCACTTAAAATTTAGTTTATGGTTGGAATTTCTACGACCAGTGGTTCTCGAGATATTAGTAAAAAACGAAACTTTCGTTTGTCTCATCATCACGAGAGAACGGCTGAACCAAATTTAATGAAATTTTGTGGGTGGCCTTGAAATAGCCCCCCATAAATTTTGCCCAAGTTTCGAGTTTCTAAGACCAGGGGTTGTCGAGATATTAATGAAAAACGGAACTTTTTCTTAGGAGATCTACTCTCCAACTCCGTGGTTTATCCAAACGGAATGATGAAAATCGTTTGTTTAAAACGCCAAAATGAAATAAAACTTTATTTCCGAGTTTGGTACAGGATTTTTGCATTAATTAGTCACTATAGGAAAGCATGAATTGTTTGAAACATGAATTTAAATGGAAAAATCTACCTCCATGGTTCATCTTTCACAAATTTTTACTCAACGACGAAAAGTATATAGAAATTAAAATAGCTATTTAATTTCACATTTTATGAGGAAGATTCTATCTTATATCATGTTGTTCGGCAATGGAATGAAATTAAATGTGTTGGTAATATTTATTATTATTTTTTCTATTTGTATAATAAATAAATGGATGTAAAAATATATTTTACAAATGATCGGTTTGATTGTTATTTTAATTATATATATTGCGGACTGCGTACATCACTTTCATTTATTTAAGCAAAGAGGTTTCAAGCTCATATATTGTGTTTAACTAATAAACTCATATATTGTGTTTACCCAATAAATTCATTTAGCCGACTGTTGAAGCAGAAAAAGAGTAGAACGGGTGTATGTATCTTCTAATACAATTTTAGTGTTTTCATTTAGTATATACAAACGAGAACAGGATATTTTATTCTTCAGATCTGCAAATTCAGAGCTACGAATTTAGCGGAATATCTCTAAATAACTTGGTAACTTTTCTTAAACTTTATCAAATTAGTGGAAATGTCTCCAAATTGATAAAAATTGCCCAAATCAATGAAGTTAAATTTGTTTTTTTAGAATAGGGTACTGAAATGATGCTTCTGTAGCATTTGTCGGTCAGTCCATCCATTCTACTTAGTAACACCTTGAAGGAATTTTTTTAATATCACCAAATTGGTAAAAATATTTTTAAATCCATAAAAATATCATGAAATTGATAAAATCGCGCTTAATAAATGAAATTAATTGTGTTTTGTTAGGGGATAGTATTGTGATGATGTTTCGTCAATTTGTCGCAAAATGGGACTATCAGTTCTACAGTCCCAATTGGCGATAAATTTGGCGATTTTTAAAGTTATCGCTAAATTGACGAAAATGTCGCCAAACCTTCCATGGAGATTGCATTATTCAGATGATATGATTTCTATCAATTTATTTGAAGCAAATGATATCATATCGCTTAGCAACGGACCCAATATGTTATGCGGCATACGATTTTTATTAAATCTTTTCCGATTTGAATAATAAAAATATGTATATAAAATAAATTTCATTGACATTGCATTTTGACTGGATAATATCAATTACGGTCTTCAGGTTTAAACATTATTATTATTGATATTTTCGGGGACTTTTGATTCAGGGATTATTGATATTTTCAAGTTATTATGACATTGTTTTATTATGACGAAAATTGTTGAAACTCATATATAGTACGTTGTACGTAATCTTCTACAAATGCATTATATCTTCTAATCTACGAGAATATAAGTAGTACAGGTATATTGGCACATATTTAGATATATAGTGGCATATATTGGAATCAATTACGACCTTCTAGTAAAAGATTACGGGGATTATTGATACTTTCAATTTATTACGTCATCTTTTTTATTTTGGCAAATATTTTTGAGACTCATATTGCAATACGGGTAAGCTTCTACTAACACACTGGCATATTTTCTAATCTGCAACAATATAAGTAGTACGGGGTTGCATATATTGATTCAATTCCTTTTTTTTTTGTAAATTTACTTACAAAAGGGGCCAGGATGTTTTATTCTTCAGATCTGCCCGTGAATATAATTTTGCATAGTGAGAACAGATATTCTTAAACTTCTCTTTATGAGCAATAAATTTAATGTTTAAACAGAATTTGCACAAGATTGCGAATTATAAATTTCTTTATATTATATACTCCGTACGAAGAACAGGTATGCTGCTAGTCTATATAAATAAAAATGAAAATCTGTCTGTCTGTCTGTCTGTCTGTCTGTCTGTTTGTCCCGTCATCACGGGAGAACGGCTGAACCGAATTTGATGAAATTTTGTGGGTAGCCTAGAAATAGCCCCACTTAAAATTTAGTTTATGGTTGGAATTTCTACGACCAGTGGTTCTCGAGATATTAGTAAAAAACGAAACTTTCGTTTGTCTCATCATCACGAGAGAACGGCTGAACCAAATTTAATGAAATTTTGTGGGTGGCCTTGAAATAGCCCCCCATAAATTTTGCCCAAGTTTCGAGTTTCTAAGACCAGGGGTTGTCGAGATATTAATGAAAAACGGAACTTTTTTTATAGGAGTTCTACTCTCCAACTCCGTGGTTTATCCAAATGGAAAGGATGAAAATCGTTTGTTTAAAGCGTCAAAGGGAATTAAAACTTTATTTTTGAGTTTGATGCAGGATTTTTGCATTAAATAGTCACTATCTGAAAGCATGAATTGTTTGAAACATGAATTTAAATGGAAAAATCTACCTCCATGTTTTTACATGTATTAACCTCCATGTATTTCACAAGCTTTTACTCAACGATTAGAAGTATAAAGAAATTAAAATGGTTATTTAATTTCGCATTTTATGAGGAAGATTCTATCTTATATCATGTTGCTCGGCAAAGGAATGGAATTAAATGTGTTTGTTAATGATTATTATTATTTTTTCTATTTGTATAATAAATAAATGGATGTAAAAGTATATTTTATAAATGAACGGTTTGATTGTTCTTTTAATTATATATATTGCGGACTGCGTACATTACTTTTATTTATTTTAGCAAAGAGGTTTCAAGCTCATATATTGTGTTTAGCTAATAAACTCATAATAAATGAACGGTTTGATTGTTCTATTAATTATATATATTGCGAACTGCGAACATCACACTTTTATTTATTTTAGCAAAGAGGTTTCAAAGCTCATATATTGTGTTTAGCTAATAAACTCATATATTGTGTTTACCCAATGAATTCATTTAGCCGATTGTTGAAGCAGAAAAAGAGTAGAACGGATGTATGTATCTTCTAATACAATTTTAGTGTTTTCATTTAGTATATATACAGACGGGATATGGATATTTTATTCTTCAGATCTGCAAAGTTAGAGCTACGAATTTAGCGGAATATCTCTAAATAACTTGGTAACTTTTCTTAAACTTTACCAAATTAGAGGAAATATCTCCAAATTGATAAAAATGACCCAAATCAATGAAATTAAATTTGTTTTTTTAGAATAGAGTACTGAAATGATGTTTCTGTAGCATTTGTCGGTCAGTCCATCCATCCTACTTAGTAACGCATTTAACTAATTTTTTTAATATCACTAAATTGATAAAAATATTTGTAAATCCATAAAAATATCATGGAGACGAAAATGTCGCCAAACCTTCCATGGAGATCACATTATTCAGACGACATGATTTCCATCAATTTATTTGAAGCAGATGATATCATGTCGCTTAGCAACAGATCCAATGTGTTATGTGTCATACGATTTTTATTAAATCTAATAAAAATATGTTTCAGGTTTAAACATCATTATTATTGATATTTCGGGGACAGTTGATTCAGGAATTATTGATATTTTCAAATTATTATGCCATTGTTTCATTATGACGAAAATTGTTGAAACTCATATATAGTACGTTGTACAAGTAATCTTCTACAAATGCACGGGTATATCTTCTAATCTACGAGAATATAAGTTGTACAGGTATATTGGCAAAATTTTTATACATATTGGCATATATTGGAATCAATTACGACCTTCTGGTATTAAGATTACGGGGATTTTTGATACTTTCAATTTATTACGTCATCTTTTTTATTTTGGTAAATATTTTTAAGACTCATATTACAATATGTTTAAGCTTCTACTAACACACTGGCATATTTTCTAATTTGCGACAATATAAGTAGTACGTGGTTGCATATATTGATTCAATTCTTTTTTTTGTGTGTCAATTTGTTTACAAAAGGGGCCAGGATATTTTATTCTTCAGATTTGCCCGTGAAGATAATTTTGCATAGTGAGAACAGATATTCTTAAACTTCTCTTTATGAACAATAAATTTAATATTTTATCAGAATTTGCACATAATTACGAATTATAAGTTTTTTTATATTATATACTCCGTACGAAGGACGGGTATGCTGCTAGTCTAAAATATATCAGTCATTATAAGCTCTATCCATAACCGATTCTGAGAAATAAATGTTTGAAGGAAAATGGAATTTGTTTTATCCAGAATTGGAAAAAGAACTGGAAGTAGAATTCCTTAGTGAATCCCCAACCTCCCTGAAATTTGATGCTAAATTCATATCAGTCAGCACCTATGCTCTATCTGTAGTCAATCGAAATATACATTTGAAGGAAATATTTTGAACCATAAGATGCAAAAACCATAGTAGAAATCTTTAGAAAACCAAATTCTAGAGGAGGTTCCCTACTTCCTTTGGAATTTGATGCTGAATCTATATCAGTCATCATCTAAGCTCATTCAAAACAAAAAAAAAAAGATGCTGCAAGGAAAATGTAAATTTTTTAAACGAAAGTGACATTTCCACAATCGGAAGTTAAAATTTTTAGTGATTTCTTCTAACTTCTTCAAAATATCACTGCATCAATCATCATCTAAGCTTTATCTGTAGCCAATTCCAAGAAATAGATACTGCAAAGGAAATTTTTTGAAACGGAAGTAGGAAAAAATCCGAATTAAAAATTCTTCCTCAATCCCTCTACTTTCCATCACCAAAGCTCTATTTACAGCCAATCTTAGGAAATGGATGCTTCAAGGAAAAAATAAAACTTTGAACTAGAAATGTAAAAAAAAAAAACAGATATGGAAATCTTTAGTGAACCTCCCTACCTCATCCAGAATTTAATGCTCGATCCATATCAGACCGTATTTAAGCTTCATCTATAATAGATTCTGAGAAATTGATACTTCAAAAAAAAAAATTTGTAAAAATAATGGCATTGCAACATTTATGTGGCCAACAATCACACACAAAAAAAAGTTATTGGCATTATAGTCGAATTATCCCCAATCAACATGTATATGCAGCAAATAAATAAAATAAAATATGTCCGAAATATCTCGGTATTTTATCAGACAATCAACTTTCATTTGTTTCATAACTTTTTAGATGGAAATAGCACATGTTCAGATACATACTATTTTTGTGCATTAATCGTTTTGACTCACTGAAAAATCCCAAGACAAAAAGTTCTCTGCTTTTGACAAAAGCAGTTTTTTAACAATTAGCAGTAAAAACTTGTGATGTAATAATAAAGAAATGTAAAACAATGTAATAATAAAGAAAGAATGTGTGAATTTTCTATTTCAATGGTTTTTCTCTAGTAATTACCAAGTTCAACATAAAATCATACAAAGTGAAAGTTTAAAAATGCATTATTATAAACACTAAAACATTCATATTCCTTTAATAATGGAATATTTTGCCTGAAGTTTTGTACATATTTAACTATAGTTATTTTAAAGAAATACATTTACAAAGCAGTACAGAAATGTGATAAAATAAATTTAATTTATTCTAAGATTAACTTTGTTTCAAGATTAAGATATCTAAAAATAATATATGAAAAATGTAAGACAATTATTTTGTACGTACTTAAATCTTAGATAGTAGCATTGGGATCAATACTGCCTCTGTTTCAGCGAATAATTTTTTTTTTTTTTTTTTTTTTTTTTTTTTTATAAAATTTAGATGCACTAGCACTGATAACAAAACTTGCTTTTTGCACTTTCTTTAAAGTAATATAGACTATTACATCACTGAAATAAATGTGGGAAGCAAGTTCATGCTTTCAAGGAAGGAGCAATTTAATCTGCTTTGGTTCATGCCACGCCAATGCTGTAAAAAGAAACTAGAATTTTTCTTTTCAACAGTCTTATATTCAGTCGGACACCTTATTTAAAGTATCGTGGGACACCATGGATACCCCATCGAGTTAATTGGTTTACAAGGAGGGAAGATAAGATCGCCACTTCCCATCCTCATAATTTCACAAAAGAAACCTGTAGACAAGGATCGTTTTAGTAGTCAACTAGATGTGATTGATATGAGCTGTAAACTTGAATGAAACTTACCCACTAGTGTTATAAGCTTATCTATTTTAGCAGTGCAATTCTAGAAAATTGCTCCCTGCTTCCCTGTAGGGATCGGTTTTTTTTATTGCCTTGTCGACATTATCTTTCGTGACAACAAAGAATGACAGATTCTACCATTAAACACAAAGACACTGTGAAGCTATCTCTATTCAGACGACTTGTATTGAACTAAGGAGACCTTCTTTCAGCCTTTTTTGACTGTTTCGGAAATCAGATAATCTTCAAATAATTTAGGAAAAAATTATAAATTCATACACAGATGCTCTATAATAAATATTTTATCTTCAGCAATGTTCACAGGCCCCTAACAGTTGCTAGGCACCAGTACCATGATCCGAACTGACCCCCCCTTTGTGGGGGGGTCTTACCAGGGACATATATAGACATGTTGCCAAAAAAAAAAATGCTTTTGGCAGAACATTCTAAGGGAAATTTTGTTGTATTTACATGATGAAAACATTTTCTATCTTTGAGTTTGTGTTTACTTTTCAATAATTTACACTTTTTGTTTACTCATTAATAATTTAAATTTGAAAAACTTGTTTAATTTCAACAGTTTAAATTTAAAATTTAAATATTTAAATTTGAAAATGTGTCGGCTTTTATCATTTTAAGATGAAAATATTTTGATTATTTTTATTTAAATAAATCAATTTTAAAATCTATTTGTTATTCCTTTATATAAACCAAATATTTAAATTTTTCAATGTACATGTTTACTTTTGAATTACTTTGAATATCCATCAAAATGAAACCGTAACACTGATTTTCAGTGATAACTGCATTGCATTATCACTATAAATCAACTTGTGATAACCAAAGCATATCATAAGTTGAGGTTTTACTGATCGTTTTATAAAGAGGGACTCTTAATACTTACAAACAAGCATTAGGATATAAAGGAAATATAAATTTCATAAATGTATAAATTACCTGTAATAGATGAATTCACAACACATTCTTTTGGAGCAGAACAAACTGCCATGTAGCCACCCTTAAAGTAAGGATAAAAATAGAATTTAAATAAACAATCCACTAAATCATATTGCAGTTATGAAGCATATGCTATAAAAACTTACTTCTGGGGGATATCTAAAACCAGTCTCTCCAAAATTAAATTCCATTTCAGCATTCTAAAAAAATAGCAGAAATTATGATATAACATTGATTTAAAACTTTTCCCACAATTTAAAAATTATCTTTAAACTATTAAAATAATTATAAAATTAACTTCCGCATTTTATTGAGAACAAGCTTTTGTAGAGAGCTATGAATGCATAAATTATTTGTATTCTTTCTAGAATTTTGGTTTGATCTCAATCGATCCAGCTTAGCTTTCAAATCTATGGAAAAATCTAATACTTTGAACATTCGAATTGGAGGAGGAGGAGGAGGAGGAGGAGGAGGAGGAGGAGGAGGAGGAGGAGGAGGAGGAGGAGGTGGTGGTGGTGGTGGTGGTGGTGGTGGTGGTGGTGGTGGTGGTTTTGGTGGTGGTGTGTGTGTGGGGGGGGGGGGGGACAATGAACTCCAATTTTCATATGATGAATTTTAAAACCCTTAGATTTTAATATAAAATTATTAAATAATTTCAAGTTTGAAAATTTCTAAACTTAAGGTAAGCAAAACTAACAACTTTTTGTATGCATACATATGTTACAAATAACTGATTATAGTGTTATTAATTACTATGCATGAAAAAGTGTGAACTATAATTTTTATTAGATAAAACATACTTCATGCTTCATTAAAGAATTATGAAAGGTTCTATTATAAAGCTTCAGGGCAAATTTTCTGATTCAGAATTCAAACCTTTATATAGTAGTACATCTTACTAATTTTAGTACTTCAAAAATACTTCCTTAGTCATTCTCAAAATTATCATTAAATTAATATTTCTATTTTTCTTTATGTTGCATTAGTAATAGAATTGAGTTTGAAGTGCATATTTTAAATGTATGATTAATGTCCATATTTACATGTTTTAGTAAAGTGCATTTTTTTGACCAAAGTAATTTAAAAAATAATAATAATAAAACAAATAAATTTAAAAAATGAGATATACTTATGGAATTAAAAATTACAAAAATAGTTGTTCCATGAAGATTCACCATATTCAGGCGTGTCCTTTAAGGATGTTTTATGGTAGAGATGAACATTCAATGTTCATTTAAAACAATTCAATGTTTACTAATGTGCAATTGCATTGTACATTAGTGGCTACTACATTAAATTTTAAAATAAAATAAAATAGGATTCTGGGGGAGAAAAGTCTTGACCCCCCTCCCTTGATAATGCCACTACACTATTTAAGTTTAAAGAGCATTACTAAAAGAATGACACAATAAAACTCTTCCGGCCGTCCAAACAGCTGCTCATGTCCTCGAATGAATTGGACAGTCTGGGTCTTCAACAATAAAACTCTTATATGCTGATAGATTTCAATCAACCCAAAATAGTATGCATAAATTTAACAGAAAAGTTCTGCAATAGAAGTGTTGTTGAGACATTTTAATACAAATTAACAGACATGGACAGCCTTAATTGAACTACACAAATGATTAAAATTATATCGTACTATAATCAAATAAGTTAAATTACCTTTAGGACAACGGCAGGAAAGAAAGTAGATTTATGTAAATTCTCAGCAATTCTAAAAGCCTCACCTAGATCAACACCTTAATATAAAAGAGGTGAAAATTCATTAATATAATTTAATCAACAAATGCATTAATTCTAATAGTTGGTAGAATTATAACAGTATTAGATAATTGATAGTTATGCAATACAAGTTGAGAAAGATTGAGAATACAAAATTATCAACAAAAATACTAACCATTTTTCGAGAACTTAATGGTGTAGCTGTCAAGATTAAGATAACATCCAATCACATCATGCATTCCAAAAGCCTACAGAAAAAATAATGAAACACAAGCTTTATGCATGAAATAATTAACAAAACAAAATCCTACATTCTGTAGGATTTTGTTTGAAGCGATCTACCTTCTGTAATAGCCTCATAATAATTTTTAATTTCGGATAATATTACTAAAGGGGTAGTAGCGCTACTGATCACTAGGGCTATAGCTGAGAAGTTCATTTCCAGTTTGCCTTTTTGCTAGTTTTGGATGAAAAATAATTCCGCATTCATTTAAAAGACAGCCATTTGAGTTGAGAAAAAGCTTTAATATTTTTACTTTCTCATACTACTGCAGAGAGAGTATTTTTTCCCCCAAACTTTTCAACAACCTGATAATATGGTGAAATAAATGTTTTAAGACATTGTAGAAACGTTTTGAACATTTTTTGCAAAAATGCCTGTCTATGAATTGTGAACACAGAAACAGCGAGTTGTGAATGAATGCCACCACATTTAATGTTTGAATACACTATTGATAAACTAAAACTAGGTTTTTTTTTTTTTTTTTGCAATTTACATCATTTGAACACAAATTATTCACAATTTAAGATTTTTCTCAGAAAACAACAATTCTCTGAATAATGATTGTAGTAGTTTGTGAGAAAATAATACTTTAAACTATCTCATGAAAGTAAATGGTATTAAAATTGGATATATTAACACAAATCAACCAGATGTATGTAATTCATTTGTGTAATAGATCAATGTCAACTTAAAAAATAAATTTTTAAAGAATGTTATATATAGAACTAATGAATAAATTGTAAAAGAAATCTCATAAAAGGATTAACATTTTTTTTTTTTTTTTTTTTTTTTTTTTTTTTATGATTTCAATGATGCAAATGGACCTAAACAGTGTGGAATATAAATGCAATAAAATATTGAATGCAGCCACATGTTTCAAATCAAAATTGCAATCATTTTGTGGCATAGAACAACATTTCTCAACCTTTTACCCTTGTGAATTACAAAAACAAGTCAATTAATGCAACTTATCTGGGTTTCATTGTTTTGCTGGCAAATGGTTATTTTATGGATAAAACTATTCAGGATGAGTGCTGATTTGCTTTACCAATATGTAACAAATCTTTGTGCAAAGGAAAATGCCCATTTTGCCATGATTTGTCATTTTGACTTTGAGATATTGGTCTGTCTTGCACTGAAGAAGGGGATCCAACATATTTTCAAAACAGCTGCATGCTGCATTATTTATTAATTTGTACTTAATTGCATTATTTTGTCTGAGTAAAGATAAAGACAAGATATCAGATATAAATGTAAAAACATATGAGAATGAATGTTTAGATCTTTCTGATGAAATTAAGATATTCCAATGAAATTTATTTTCACATACAGCACCTATAAAGAACCTGAAGATTACTGAAGAGTGATTAACCCATTAATGCCAGTTGACAGAAAAATTGATCAATGTAAGAATGTTGTTTGTTAACTAAATAGATAGCAGAAGTAAAAACATTGCTGGAAATGTTAAAAGTTAAAAAAATTGAACTTTTTATAAATGGGTTAAGATGACAAGTTGAAAAACACTCACATATAATTATAAAATACACTACATAAACAAAATAACTAGTTCTATAAATAAAAATCTTCAAGAGATTTTTTACTACAAACATAAATCCACAAGGATTTACAGCATATGTGGAGTTAAAAAGTTCAGAGAAACCAGTCAAATAAATTTTCTAAAAATCTTGGAAGACGATCACATACTGTTACGCTTTAAATGCACTGCCTTCCAAAAGTTAGCACATAATAATAAAATAATTCACAAACTTCTGCTCCAAATTTCACAAAAAAATACTCTGATGAATGATTTAGTTATACAAACTTTAATGAGACAAAATATGTACATGTAGGGGTTTTATTTACCTTTAAATTTAATTGTTAAAACAAAAACAAAAAAAAATGCACAGAGAGGACAAACATTCTGAATGATGCATGGCCCAGTAATGTTTAATATGGATTATGGTCTCCTAATACCCTAATACAGACTTAGTACTGAATGGTGCACACACAAAAAAAATCACCTTTGTGATGGATTGTCCAATCTCAAGTCTTTCAGCACATCATTAATGTGAATCTGATCATCTAAAAATATTCTCTGGGCCATGTTAAAACATATTTCCAACATTTTGCATAAAATGTTCTTACTGTGAAGAAGCCTCAGATGCAAATGCATTGTTTTTTCAGAACATCTAATTTGCATATTTGAAATGAAATCAATAACTTTTTGGTGTGTTTTATAATATTTGCATATTCTACTTGAAGTGCTGTGTATATACAAGGTGGCAAGAAAAAACTGGACAAGAGCAATACCTTAAGAACTATTAGAATTAGTTAACATTTTTAATGCAGGTTCATAGGAAACACTTTTGGTACGATATGAAACACTTTCCAACCTTATCACTCTCTTTATTGAAAAGGATTCTTCCTTTCCTTTCCTTTAATGGGGCTATCTTGCTCCCTGTTGCAGATAGGTTAAACATCAGTTACAAAGATGTAAAATATAGCAAAAACAGTACTTAATAAATTTCACTTGTCCTGCAGGATATTCAAGGCCCTTATTGTGAAACAACTACAATGTAAGCCCCACAAAGCAATAACCAATTATCAAGACAAAGCAACAAAATGTGAACGAATAAAATAGATTTAATTATATACAAAATTAAACATACATATTTGATTTAAAAATATTCACCTATTATACTGAATGAGCAAATTTTACATACTTGGCTACACATATATACATATTTTCTGTAGGCATAGCAAATTAAAAACCTACTCAATTTCTTTTATATTTAGGAAAATTATGTACCATTTTCTGTTGCTGGACAAAAACACGAACTATTTTTGCCACGTTCTACACCCCAGTATTTGATTTTTGTTTCTATCTCCAAAGCCCTATTAGCCTCATTATATAACAATATAAAGGTTTCTTTTATGACTGCACAAAAAGTTATCCCCCCAAGTCCATAATTTTTCTTACCTTGATATAGTAAAACTTTGAAAACAATATTAATTAATGTATAAAATATATAACCTCTCCATAGGTATCAAACTGCTTTGCAAACGATTTTTTGCCTGTTCCTCCGAACCCATATCCCTGTTTATCAGTACCTGAATAAAATAAAAATGATAATTAATTCCAGCATTCAGCAAACAGAAAATAAATTAGATCAATTGGATAGCAATCACTTTCATTACTTCTCTATCAGTCTCAGTTTTAATACATAAGGCTATAATTCAAGTAGAGGGTATATTAGTAGTATACCTAGCATAAAGACACATTTTATCTTCCATACTGAAATATAAATACTGAAAAATTCATATTATCAAAAACATGCTTATCTGCCCATACTTTCACTAGCTTTGGACAACGGTTTCACAATTTTTTTGTTCATCAATAAGTGATCAGAAGCAAGATGACTATATAACCCCAAACTCATTTAAACTCATAATTTTAGAATATTTTATAATATTTACTTTCTACTAGTTTCAAAAGTTTTATAATATTTACTTTCTACTAATTTTGAAAGTTTTATAATATTTACTTTCTACTAGTGACAGTTTAATTTAGTCCTGTGACTTTTTTTCAAGAAACGCTTTCAAATAATATTTTTATCAATTGATTAAGGTGAGTGTAAGGATCATATCACCAAAAAGACGGTGCCTGGTGCCCCTAGTACTCCTTTGGTAACCTTGTGGCCTACAGAAGAGACCCACTAAGAAAGAAATTGAACATTTAGATACATGGAAGGAGCAACAAAGGTTTTTAAGATGAGCCAAGGTAAAAAGTATGTCATATGCAGATCATGATGTTCAACAGCTTTGAAAGCAGAAACAGTGGGTGGCACTGAAAATAGAGTAGTAATTGCATGCATTGAATGTCAAAAGCCCAGACCATCCAACTCATCCTGGGATATGAGCAGCAATTTGGACGGCCAGACATGCATTGAATGTGTGCATGCATTGAATGTTGTTGTTGAGTCCCAGACCGTCCGACCTACCAGAAAAGTGTAAGGTAACTGCTTGGACGGCCGGGAAGCATGCATTGAATGTTTGCTTGTTGAGTTTTAATAAAATATTTATAAAAAAACATTGTTTTTATGGTTAAAAACTTCATGTGGGAAGAATAAGGGAAGTTTAGTGTAAGACTGATTTTGCAAATACATGGCAATATTCAGTGAACCAAAACATCTGTATTTTTAGACTTTTTTTGAAGAAAAACAGTGTTAAAATAATTATTTTACACATGTATATACTATCACAGCATGCAAATCAATGTTTCAAATTAAAAAAAAAAGAAAAAAAATTAGAACTATGTACATGGTAGTATGCAAATACTGCTTAGCTTAACATTTCATTATAAATATTTCTAATGAAACACCAACATTGGAGAAACATTTATTTTCATTACAATATAAACAAAAATACTTGCATTCCAAAAGAAAAAAAGTTTTAACATATTAATTGCCATCTGAAGCTTATGTGCGTCAGATGGCATATTGCATTATGCCCCATTTGTATGTCAAATATAGTTTTAAAAACACTGTGTTATAAATCACTGCAGAAATGTGCAGAACTTAGCTTGTGCTTGGTAGCACTGGGGTTACATTACAAAATATAATGGCACCATAGAAATACATACAATTTTCCAATGGCAGTCAATGTATTAATTTATTTTGAAGTGAAGCAAATTCTGAATGTAACTTCCTTAATGCTGACACTGTGAAAGTTTCATTGATATAGTAAAACCCAACTGATTCATATAAAAATTTGTACTTAGCTCTAACAAATCATGATTTAGGTCATGAAACCCAAATTTTAAATTTCAATCTATGTAATGAGATATCTTATGTCAAAGGTCAGAGTGAGGTCTATGGAGAAAAATGAATTAAAAAAAAATTGTGGAACAGAATATTCTATTTGTTTGGTATAACTTGTACAATTAATTGTACAAGTTATTAAGGCATCTTGTACACAGAATTGGGCAAAGTACACTGAAAATTTATTTTTAATACAAAATACTTTTCAATTAAAATAATTCAAAATACTTTTCAAATTAAAATAATTCTATAAATACAAAAGATATGTATTTTCAAAATACTTTTCAAATTAAAATAATTCTAAATACAAAATACATTTAAAAAAAACTAAGAATTGCAGTGTATTGGACCGGATTGGATTGAATTTTCAATACAAAGCAACATTAGTCCACGCATTTTATAGGAAATAAACAAATCCTATATTTGTTAAATATTAGTATTGGCATTTTAAAAGTATTAGAATATATTGAAAAAGTATGATTTAAAATATTAAACTCCTTGAAATTTTAAATCTCCAAAGTAATAAAGTAAAAATAAATAAAGAAAATAAATTAATCTATGGGAGAACACATTTTTTAAAACAAAGATATAATAAAAAATGAAATTTATGAAGAAGCCTTCATATTATGGCAAATGGTTTGTACATTTCATTTTTGGCCTTCATATTATGGCAAATGGTTTGTACACTTTATTTTTGATGGAACTATTAAGCATTTTAATTCTCATTTGCATACTTATTTCATACAGTCATATGAATTTTCATAAAAATTGGAACTACTGCAAAACCGGAAATGAAAATCCTTAGTAAACTCCCTATTTCCTTTAGAAGTCATTGCTTAATCCATATCAGCCATTATCTAAGTTCTATCTATAGCTAATCCTTAGAAATATATGTTTCAAGGAAATTTTTAAACTGCAAGTGAAAAAAACAAAACAAAAGTGAAAATCTGTAGTAAACTTTTAACCTCCTCCTGAATTAAATACTGAATTCATATCAATCACTATTTCCGTTCTATTTACACCCAATCTTCAGAAATGAAATTTCAAGAAAATTTTTTGAAATCCTTATTGAATGTCCTACCTGCTCCGAAATTTGATGCTGAATACATATCAGTCATTAACTAAGTTATATTTTTAGTAGATTTCAAAAAATAGATTCTCTAACATTTTTGCAAAGAAGCTTTTCTATCTAATTTTAGACTTTAAATGTAGCAATATTGAGACATTTTTACAAAGGAACTTTTCTATCTATTTTTAGACTTTAAATGTAGCAATATTGAGATATTTGTGCAAAGAAGCTTTTCTGTCTATTTTTAGACTTTAAATGTAGCAATATTGAGACATTTGTGCAAAGAAACTTTTCTATCTATTTTTAGATTTTAAATGTAGCAATATTGAGATATTTGGTATGTTCTTGTGCAATAAAATTGGAAAAGAAAGTTTGAATTACCTTTATAAATTCATAGCAAACTGAATAACATAATATAAATACAGCACACTTCCTTCTTTTATTAAATGACACTATGTCATCTTTTGTACTAATCTTTAGTATACAACAACAAAACTATTTTAATTCCTAAGAGTAAAATTTTACACTGGAATACTAAAATATAAAAAACATGAACATATTAGAACATGTTAATTCAGATGGTAGATTAAAAATTTACTAAAATTGTTATTTCTTATTTGCAACATAACTACTGGCATTTATGAGAAATTTCAAAGTAAAAACAAATCAGTTCACATAAGGATAAGTATTAAAATTTTACAGAATTTGGAAGTTATTCGCATGTTCTGAATTTCCTAAAATATTGTATGATATAGGAATACACAATTTTGTTTAAAATTGTGTTTAAAATTCAGACATTTATGTTAAGTTCCACACAAGTATGTATATAATGCAAACCTAAAAGAATAATCAATTAAAGTGCTAATATAAGAGAAAATAGTACCAAGATCTAAGACAGCAGCTGAAGTAGACCACCCAACACGACATAAACCTTCATCTGTAACTTTTGCTTCAAAATAATATTTTCCTAAATAATACACATTCAAAGAATTACACTGGTGTTCAAAATTATTTTTACATGCACAAGAACACAAATTTCTCCACAACTGTTCAATATAATTGAATGACATTTTTTGGGATGATATATTGAATTATTGCACATAAATACAAACTGGAAGAGTGAATATGAGTGCATACCATACAAAACTAATTATGAATGACTTTGCCACTTCCATCAATATCTGCTCAGCCTCTAAACGGTCAACCACCTCCTCAAAGTTTTTTCCAAATGATATTTCAGAGCCATAAAAACTGTTTTGAGTCGATAAACACCAAAATCAAATTCTGAATTGCAGAAATCCGCAGTGAACAGCACTTGTGTCACTTATTACTTTCCTTATATACATAGTATAATGTATAAAGAAAGTATTGTGACAGGGTCGAAAATTCGAATTCGATTTTTTGACAAGAGAGCACGTTTCAAGCATCTCTGATCACAAATCGAACATTTTTGAGGTGATGTCTCTGTGTGTGTGTGTGAAAGTATGTGTGTGTGTGTGTGTCAGTGAGACAATATCTCACGAACGAATGGAGCGATTCGAATGAAATTTAGTACAAAAATTACAATCCATGAATACTGGAAGCCTATTGTTTTAAACAAAATAGAATGTTCAGAACCCCTTAAATTTTCAAGTGAAATTTTGAAAAAATCACCAAAAAATCAAAACCTTTAATAAAGTTACGCAAATAGACATTTCTTAAGCAATTTTTCCTTAGAAAACGATTGACATAAACTTTAGAATACTAGCATGAACCGGTTTCGAGATATTGCATACTTTTCAAATAAATTTATCAAAAAATTCCATAAATTAAAAAAAAATATTAACTGTTGAGAAACATGTTCACTTTTCATATGTAATATCATGCGATAAATTTGGTGACATCAATCTCGTGGATCTAGCTAGTTCCATTCATGAGAAAAGATACTTTGAGTAATACTTTTGTATTTGAACGCCAATAGTTATTTAGCTGCTATATGAATTACTTATTTCTCCATCCATAACGCTTGGTGAAATTTTGGCGGAATGTCATCAACTTGGTGACTTTTTTAAATGTTGCACAAATTAGCGAAAATCTCACCAAATGGATAAAAATTATGCTAAATCAATGAAAATGATGGCTAATTGTTGAAAATTCAATATCTTGGAAAGAATATAAGTATCTAATATAAGAATAACATATTTTTTTTTACTGTAAAAGTTGTAAATTCATTGCATTATATAAGGAAAGTCATGTGCTGCCCACATCAGATTTTTTTTATGTATGTAAAGATAATTTTGGACACCAGTATATATATACATTATTGATATATAACAAAGTTTAATAAAACATTGTTTAATGTCCCTATATCAATAGTGTTTAAACTGTTGGTTATGTTGGTCATTTTCAGAAATTTGATATAAGTATTATTAATAAATGTACAACTTTTGTCTTTTCCATAGCACTTTTAAAGGAATTTTCAAATTAATTAATAAATAGTTATTGAAAAAAAATTAAAATATCTTGCATAAAGAAGCAATATTTTGATAAAAATAAAAATGTAAAATACATTGCAATAAGAAATATAAGGCATTGCAATATCTTGTTATGCAATCTTATTATTAAATCATTAAAGGTAAAGGTTGCAATATTGCATAAAAATTGATGAAATCTCATGTAAATTCAATTGCTGGTAAGTTTACAGAAAAGCAAATAAATAAGTTTCTGCTTCTGATACAATCGTACACTGTTTGCTACAAATATCATATGGGGTATATAATGGGGTGTATCTGTTGCCATTTATGCAAAAATTTATTCAATGCTAAAAACACATTTATATACAGTTATACATTATGAGTCTACTGATGTTTAGCTGCATTACTTGTGTTTGAGATTACTTTATCTGACTTCAATATCACTATATTTTACTTTCTTCACATGGTGAGGTAGAGGAAAGTATGGTGATAGTGATTGTTACTTATACCATTTTTCTTGATGCATATTTAGCAATAGATAAACTTTTTACTAAAATTAATGTAGCCCAAGGAAAGCATGGTGATCATGATTTAATAACAAGTTGAGTTTCATTGTAAATACAGAGTGTGTGGAAGGGGTTCCCTAGATACGATAAAAAATGTTTGTCAGCCTGTAGGTGGGTGTCAAATGATTAGCCCTTAGTAACCTTGAAAACTAGTGAAGTGATTTAGATGAAATTTGGGTGGCAAGTTTCATATATTATGTAGAAGTGAGAGTAGAAATATTTTTTTTTAAAAAGTATATACAGTCAACCTGTGTTAATGCAAATCGCTGGTGGAATAGTAATTAGTATGCTTTAATGAACCTTCATATTAATGATTTTTTCAAGTCAAGGCTGTATAATTTAGAGAGTTAAAAGGGTGACAGATGATTAAAATCCCTAAATTATATTACATTAATTTACTAAATAAAGTTACATTAAAATGAAATGGTACTCACTGTTTAGGTGCATAGTAGTATATAAGAGGTTAAACAAAACTAAGCTAAAAGAAATTCATGATATTTTTTCTGTTAAAAATTGTTTGTAAAAGTAGAAAGTACTTTTTTGTTAATTGCAAATTTCATCTTTAGATATTCATCCACACCACTTTCAAACTGCAGGAAACTGTGTATAGTGTCTACTGTATCTGTTGCATCCTTGAGAGAAGGCTTAGACAGCTGAACATCACTGTCAATATCACATTCATTATCAGAATCATCAATTTCATCATAGTTCACTACTGTTACTCTTCTCACAATTTTTTCGTCACTTCTTTTCTTCAGATATGCATTCAAGGCAGTTGCCCATGTTAAGAAAATCCAAAAATGTTAAATTACTTGGAACTGTAATGTTGTTTTCATGTAGTTTGTACAGTGGCTCTTGTCCTGTGATCACATCTTGTGTAATGTCGCATTTGAACAGATCTGAAGTTGACGGCTCTTTTGCATTAATAAAACCTACAGGATGAAAGCAATTTGCAATGACTTGGGAACTGACTACATCCCATGAAGCTGCTTATAAATAAATTGCTTGCAACAAATCAACTTTGTAATCTTTGTCATTATCAATGTTTAGAATTATACTTTGTAAGAGATTTCTTTTATAAGGCTGCTATAATGTCCTGATCCATGAGCTAAATCAAAGTGGTAATATTAGGTGGCAGAAACTCCAATTTTACATTTGTTAGTTTTTCTACAAGAATGCGAGTGGTGCACTTACCAACAAGCAGCACAATATAGTCATATCGCACACAGTGAACTCTTATTCTAACTCGTCTTAGCTTTCTACTAGGGAAAGAAAATCTATTCTACTCAAAATGGGACATTTATTGCCACTTTTTACTGTTCATGTTAAAAAGTGTTAAAGGCAATCATTATTGGAAATAGTGTCAGTTTTGTGGGGATTGTGGAGGTTATTTATAGTTTGATTTAAGAAATTCTGGTAAACATTTTTTTTTTACTTTATTGTGTAAAAATTAACATTGTGACAACAGCATTTTGCCAGGGCAACGGCAGAATTTACTGCATTGAAGTTTGATTTAAGACAAGTCGACTGTAGCTTAGCTATAAAACGGAATTTTTTTCAAAATCTTTGGCTCTTTGCAATATCTAAAATCACTGAAATGATTTGAACCTGGTTTGGGTAATATACTGCATATATAGTCTAGATGCAATTGCAGCATATTAAAATCTGAAAATGTATATAGTTTTGCTATAAAACAATATTTTTTCAAAATCAGTAACCCTTCGTAATCTCAAAAACCGCTCAAGTGATTGGGCTTAAATTGGGCGATATAATTTGGGGCATAATTGTGTAGATGTGAAAGCAAAAAATACATTTTTAAAAATGTATATAGTTTGCATCAGAGGTTGAATTGTTTGTTTTGTGAGGAAAGTCTCGAGGTTGCAAACAGCAATACAAAACTAGATGATTGGGCAAACTGCATAAAATAAGATTATAGACTTATTCATTAATACAGCAAAATTATTGAAAGTGTTCTTAGTTCTTGCACTTTATAAAAATGAGTTAAAGGTGGACTTCCTGAAACAATATAATAAAAAACGATATATTTTTTATAAAGGTTTCAAAAGTATTAAAATTTAAAAAAAATTCAGAGAACAAATAAATGACTAATTTCAATTTCAAACATTTTGACTAACATTTTACTTTCTAAGTTTTCACAATTCTTGAAGAAAAGAGTTAAGAACATATAATGTACAGCAAACAAAAAATTCCTTACATGCAGTTATCCATTTATGTTCTCAATAATAAAATGCAGTGACATAAATCCTACAGTATGTTTCAAAATTATAAGACCACTCAAAATTCCACCCTTTCTCAACAAAGACAACATTGAATGTGAATTTCAAAGAAGGTGTATGAAACGAAACAATTTTTAAGTGTTGATTTAGCTTAGAAAAAAAAAATAAAGATCGAATATTATTTTCGTGCCAAAGGATTTTTCGAAATCACGGTGTTACATAAATATAAGACCACTTTAGCTTTTCTAATAATGCAGATGATTTTTGTTTAACTTCGGAGTTTAACTGTAACCTAAACCATCTGGAAAGGTTGGAAAGAAGGGAAAAAAAGGCAGAAATTCAGAATTGAACTGTTTGATTCGTTGGATTATTAAAATGCCTCATGGAAGTGATTTGTCTGAAGTAGAAGTGCGAAAAGTTTGGTTCTACAATGGAAAAGGAAATTCGGAATGTGAAATAAGTAAGATTCTTAGTCGTTCTAAAATGACTATTCACAATTCTTTGAGTAAAAAAGAACTGTATGGAAAGCAGAAAAGATCTGGCCGCAAAAAGCAGTTATCAGCTAGTGATAATAGACAAATTTTCCAGCTTGCATCGAAAAACTACCAGTCCACTTATAAAATAGCACAGCAGACAAGTAAACAAGTGTCTCATGTAACTGTGTGGTGAAGTTTGAAGTCGAATATTGATGTTAAACTTCAGAAACTAAGAAGCAAACCACGACTTCTTAAACATCATAAAGAAGCACGTCTGAAGTGGGCAAAGAATGTCATATCCTGGAACTCTACATGAAAAAATATAATATTTTTGGACGAGAAAAAATTTAACTTAGATGGTCCAGACAGCAATAACTACTACTGGCATGACTTAAGGCAAGAATTTTGTGAGTTCTTCAGTAAGCAGATGGGAGGCGGTTCCGTTATGGTGTGGGCCACTTTTGCATATGCAGGAAAATGCGATCTGCAAAGAGTTTATAGCAAAATGAACTCGGACAGTTATCAACAAATGTTATACGGAAGTCTGTTACCCTTCGGGCCACTTTTAGGAGGGTCGAAATGGAAGTTCCAACAAGATAATACTGCTTCCAGTCATGCATCTAAATCAACAAAAGCATGGCTCAAAAGAGAAAAGATTGATATTATATTTTGGCCGAGGCTTAGCTCTGACCTGAACCTCATAAAAAACCTGTAGGGTTACTTGTCTCATGAAGTATATGAAAACAGCAAACAATATCATTCGGCATATGAATTGGAAGTCGCCATTATGGAGAAATGGGACAATATTCCGGAATCTGTCTTTAAAAATTTAATTAAATTGATGCCAAATTGTGTGTTTCAAGTTATTCAGAAAAATGGTGGAGCAACAACTTACTAAATTTGCTAAAACTTTCTTTTTCCACGTGTAGTCCATAGGGGCGGTAGCCCTGTGGTTAGCGCGCGGGAGTTGTACTCGGTTGGCCTGGGTTCAATTCCCGCCACTGCCAAAACTGCTGCCGTGTTCATGAGGAGTACGATCACGTTAAACATGTGGGTCTGTAAGTCCTTCCGAGAGGTTGGTGGTAGGGGAAGGAGGATACGGTCCCTGTGGATGCCTCCCCCACTGGGTTCCAGTCCAAATTGGGTGGCACTTCCCGGCCGTCCATACAGTTACCTTACACCTTTCTGGTAGGTCGGACGGTCTGGGTCTCAACAACAACAACACTGTTAGACCTCGACGTGAAACACTGCACTTCCCGGCCGTCCAAACAGATACCTTACACCTTTCTGGTAGGTCAGACGGTCTGGGTCTCAACAACAACAACATGTGGTCTTATAATTTTGTAACAGGTATTTGTGCCACTTTTTGTTATATTGCAGTTATATTTTTTTCTAAATCAATTTCGTACATGTAAGTTGCTAAATTTTATTTAAAACTTGTTCTGACATGAAGTAGTTTTGATTTTGAATAAAAAAATATTTCATTAATTACCTAAATAACAAAAAGTCTCGTGGTCTTTTGTAACAGACTGTATTGTAAAAGAATTTAAAATAAAAGAATTCTATTAGTGAAATAAGTTAAATTTACTAGCTTATTGGGATACGATTATAAAATTAAATTAATTTATATCTTTACAAAATATTAAGTGTCCTGGTTGAATTTATGTTAACAGACAATAAGTAAAAGTATCATTTTTAAATAAAACAATATCTTTAAAAAAAACCCATCAAATATCTGCTTAGGCATACAATTGCAAAACTTCATTGAGACCAAAGTTAATTGATAATAGAGGCTAAAAACCTTAAATTCAAAATGAAATAAGACAATTTGGAAAGATTGAATGGAGATAGAGTTGAACCAAATATTTTTAATACATGTTTTTATGTTTGTTCAAAATACAAAGTTTACAGTCTGCTATATGAAAACACATCATAATTATAATGAGTCCTTACCATCCCCTTGAACACCTTTCGTTGCTCGACATCCATACCACTCTTTTTGTTCACGACTTTGACACATTTTACCATCAGGACTGACAGCTGAAGCAAGCAATGAGTTTAATATAAAAAAAAAGAAACAAGAGACTTGACATATAAAAAACAAGAAAGATCAAATATGCATAAAGCATTATTATGAAACACTTTCCAACTTCAATGCAATTTTATTTAAACATCTCTAAAGTACGACACATTCCTTGGTAATATTTGAAAAATTATCACAATACTACTTTAATTTATTATATTTGAAAACTTAAAAGTTCATCGAAAAACATGAACTTCATTCAAATGACGTCAATTAAATATAAATCGCCTGGCTTCTCGGTAATGTTTTTAACATTATCATAATACTACAATAATTTATTATATTTGAAAACTTCATCAAAAACAAATGAAATTTATTCAAATGACGCCATCGAAATATAACATGCCTGGCTCTCTCTATAAAAGCAGCATTTCATTCATAAACATTTTCCTATTCATTTCATTCATCACAATACTATAATAATTTATTTTATTTAAAAACTTAAGACCATGGAAGGACAAGTAATTAAATTTTATGCTTAAAACTTCATCGAAAAAAATCGTCCTTCTCTCTGTAAAATCAATGACTATTTCATTCATATCTGCTACGCAGGCTCCATGGGCTAAATAATTTTGTGTTAAAGAAATGCAGCAATTCTGATACAACCCATTCTACATATTTTGCTGTTTACATTTTCCATAAGTGAAAAATAGGCTTTGTTGCAGAAATAATTAAATTTGGATCATCATTTAAACTGAAATATATTGTAATTGCGTTGTTTCAGTATGTAGATGCACAGGATTTAAGCAAAAATAAAGCGGTTTTATGACGGATACAACACTAAATATGAATTAAAAAGAACTTTAAAAATCATAATTTTGAGACAAGATGGATGCCATATTTCATTTTGAAGTGGGTCACGTGATCTCTTCATATAATGGTCAAGTGATCGCTTCATATAAGAGGTGTAATTATTATTTCAATTTTTATTTAAAAAATTAAGGAATATATTTTGCTGAAATTTTTTTTTTATACATTTTATGGGATAACTTGAACATTACCTAAAATTTTCGAAGCAATTTGTAAATTTTAAATTCGCTTAAAAAATGTTTGAAAAATTAGGTCCCACAGAGTTCAATGTATTTCATTTTTTTAACCCGGGTTCAATCTAAAAGTAATTGGGTGATATTATTCATTTATATTCCCATAGGTCCCACAGACCGTCTGAACAACATACTAAAATTTCATTTTGATTAAGTCATTTTTACAGCAGGTATCGTGCTAACGGACAGACAGACAGACAGAATGAACAAAGTCATAAACACTTTTCAACTTAGTTGTAAAGTGTTAAAAAATGAAAAAAAATCATTTTATTGTTTGAAATATAAACTAATATAAAATCATACCCAAGTTTTAATCATGTTATTGCAATACAATTTAATAAGTACAAGACTAACAAATTACACTCCTTTCATAATTACGAGGGAGTCACAAACAGAAAAAAGTTTTATACAGCACTAAAAAAAGCTTTATACAGCAATTATAAATTTGTTACACATTATAATAGCAATCTAATCAGTATCAGTATATATTGGTTCTTTGGTAAACCAATAGTATCGATTATTTGATATTGGTTCTATTTTGGTTTTGTAACATCCCTACAAAGGGCAAAATGTGAACTTCTTAAACAGGAAAAATTAACATTAAGGATATAAGAAGATGCTAAACTGTAAAAATACCATTTTAAATAATAAAACTATTTATATGAGAAACAGGTTCATCTGTATATCTTATTTCTAAGAAAGTTATTTACATTGATGATACTGATTTATGTTCACAGTATAAATTAGCTTAATTTCAAAAAATAATTAGGTATGCTTTCAGCGTGATGAAAGCCAATTAAGATGAGAGAGCTATTGAAAAACAAGAACTTTATTGAATTGTACTTGATTATGGAAATTTGTAAGCGAAACGATTTTTGTGCAAAAAGTTAAATAAGTAGAAAAGAAAAAAATAAGCTTATTAAACTTAACTTTCCTCCTCGATTAAGATTCTCAATTCATATCCTGAAATGGTAAGAGTCACAAATGTTCTCTTCTCCCAGGCCATTTTATTCTAATGTTCCACAGAGGTCCCTTCTTGATCCCCAACTATTCAACCTTTACATCAATGACATTCGATATCTCCCAATGATGCCATTTTCCTCTATGCTAACAACACTGCACTGATAACTCAATACTAAAAATCACAAATCATGTTCGAGAGACTCCAGAATCACCTTAATATTTTGAACCATTGGTTCACCAAGTGCCGAATTAAAATAAATGCATCAAAGTCAGCAGTGCTCTCCATCCAAGCACTGTCATTCCTCCTCATACTAATGTTTCACCGAATAATGAAGAGTGAGTCAGTGTTGAGAAGAGTTGTGACAAAGATGATATTTGAGTGTATCCTAAAGAGCTTCACTATGCTTAGTTCAATAAGATTAAAAAGTTTGAATTTTCCCTGGAAAGCGACTAATAAGGTTTCATTTGTATGTATGCAAACTAACTTCAGAAAGAATTTCACCAGAATCATTAGAGTCATTATTGAGAAGAAATTATATTCATGGTTTTTCATATTTTTTATGCTATTTTTGATTTTATAGCTAAAAATCTAGCCTGCATTAGTTGTGACCACTGTGCAAAATTTCAAGCTTTTAGCACCATGCATTCTTGAAAAGAGCAGTAACAAATTATGTTTCAGTGAGTCCTAAATGGTTTCGCTATGCTCAGCTGAATTAACTCACAAATCTGCATAAATTTAACAAGCGTAAATGGTACATTTTGTAAATTAAGAAATGAATATTTTACATTTTAGAAAGAGGTAGAATGAATATTTTACATTTTAGAAAGAGGTAGAATGAATATTTTACATTTTAGAAAGAGGTAGAATGCATATTTGAGCTTTGAAAAGCAAATCATTTGAATGATTTAGTTAAGTAGATAAAACTTACCTAAAGCATTTCCTCTGTCAAAATAACTCATTCTCCACTTAGAAGCTAAAGAAAATCAATTTCTAATTATTAATACAGCATACACACACACACACACACACACACACACAAAATTAACAAACTCATTCTTTCAATCCAAACAAGATTAATAATAAATTCGAAGTATGATTTTCTTTTAAAAAGTATTAATATTAGTACTTTTACTATAATACACAGAATAGTATACATAAATGGAAGATAATGGAATTAAAAATTTGACTCAAATTTTGAAGGATCAATGTGGTTTTCTGAATCTGAGCATAAATTGGTTGATTTTGAGTATATATCTGTATATATTTACATGGGGTGCATCTCGTAACCAAATTCAGCATTTCCATGAAATTTGGCACAATAAGTGGAAAACAAAAGATCTATTAATTTTTAGTGATTAAATTAAAAATAAATAGAAAAGAAAATGAGGAATATTTTTGAAAGAAAAATTAGAAACCATTTTTCTCTCTCTCTCTCTCTTAAATAGTGGAAACATCATTAATTTTTGTTTTATATGAAAAATATTAAATAGCCATTTTAAATGTAACTTTGTATTTCAAAGTGAATAGAATTACTTATAAGATATAACATGCACCAGTCTTGAAATGTTGCCCATATAGTTAAAATTGTCAAATGTCATAAAAAATATTCATATTATCATTGAGTGATTTTAGGTTTTATACATTATTTTCTACCAGAAATTGCTTTACAATTGTTTAGTTAGGAGTTATAACAAACCATTTTCACAATATTAATACATTTTATACCTACACAATACCATTAAAAGAATTAACATGAAATCTGGTGATTACATGAATGATCACATAAATACAATTTGAAATTACATGAAGCCTACTCATTTCAATGAAATTAAATCATGTAACACAATTCTACTTTTTGTAACTTTCTCATAAAAACAAATTTATTTGTAGAGCAAGTTGTGTGTTGGACATTGGGCATGTACTTATTAATATAAATTCCCCATGAAAACAAAATAGAATAACACTCTAATTTGTTAGTGATTTAGAAGATGAATTTTAGTGCAGTTTGTAAATTCACATTACAAATTGTACTAAAATAAATCTAGTATTAACCACTTGTCAGAAAAAATTACATAACTACAAATTACATAGTTTTTCCTAAAAATGCACTTTTATTTTATTTGATCCAAAAATTTGAAACTGCCTACTGAAATTAGTATTACTGACAAAGAGCCATAGGTATATGAATATTTGCTTGCAAACTGAAATTTTAGTAGTTTTTATTAAATATATGAAATCTTAAAGAAATTGCTCATTAAGTGAAAACGTAGTGTCTTATATTTTGCATTACAAAGTTATATTCACATTTTCAGTTTAAATATACTCAAGATGCATTATTAAAGACTTAATGCATATATGAAAAAATGATACCCGAGTGTTATAAACCAACCACAACATGGTGCATTAATTTAATGTGTAATAATTATATAATAACTGCTAAAAGTAAGTGCATTCAGAATTTAAGGGAAGAAGAAAGAAACATGGCTAATGTGAAATTGTTTCTATAAACTTTCCAAGTATAAATTAAATTTAAATTACTGTAAAACCTTAGGAAGACCAACTCAAGTACCAACTTTACATATATGCATAAAATCTCAACATCACATATTAGGTTTATTATTTGATTTAAAAAAAAAGCTGTTTATGAGTTAATAAATAAAAGTTGGGGACTATTTACTATTTTTTTTAAAACTAGGATATATTTTAAAATTTTGGTGGTCAAACAAATAAAATTTTAGTAAAACATTAATCTTGAAATTCTATTAAATTAACAGTACCAAAATTAATCTATTATAATTATTCAGCCACATTTCTGAGATTCTTTTATAAAGTGTGTTATAAAAAAATATTTATTTTTTAACAAAATTGAAAAACATTAATATATTTGCCTTTGTTGTTGACGAAATACATATACGTGTGACTAAGAAATATTACATGCAAAGTCATTGGATTCTAAACAGTAAATTATTAAGGAATACTCCATCTACCAGCACTCATAGAAATATCCTCATTTATGAGTACTTTATTTGTGCAAAAGATTAAGCTTTCTAAAATAAGCCCTTTATGATACAGGGGAATTGATAAACAAGCAGAAGATTTCAAAATAACATGCAACTACTGATCAGAAAATGCTAGAATTAAAGATATAAAAATGTTCATTTTTATTAGTACTTCAACTTTGTGAAATACACAATCTTCTTCCACTTGTGAAATACACAACTGACAAGTACTGATATTAATTGGCAGATGCTGATAAAGTTAATAATGGTTTCTCTGAATAATTGTCAGTTGAAAAAAGATTCTAATAAAAAGTTCTTCAATTTTGATATAGAGATGGATCTGTGAGGATACACCATTTCTTGCAATTGTATCCATCATGAATGATTATAGAATGTTAATGTAGAGATATATGTAATTTATATTAAACTCTTATATCCACAAATATATTGTCAAACTGACATCAATGCAGAATGTATTCATAAAATCTAACAAATTAAAACATAAATCACAAAATATTTAATTAAAATGCCAGAACTCAATATATAAGAAATAAACTCATATTTCAGACAATTAAGAACCATTTTTATTTAACCAAAAAGTAATTAAAATAGCATTACATTGAGGGTCTGGGCCTCCGCCATCACTATCCAGCTTTTTTCCTTTACCACTTTGTTGGTCACTCAGAGTTTCCCAAACAATTTGTAAAATAGGCAAGCAGAACGCTCCAGTTTTTCCACTTCCAGTTTCAGCAGCCTATATAAATAAACACTCAATAAAAACTTACAATAATTTATTGTTGTAAAATAATATTTCATTGAATTTGAAATTCAATTTTTCATGGGCAAAAGTAACCTGATATTTTATCTTATTCCTAAGATGTATCAGTTTTAGTAACAACAAAGAAGAAATAAATATTACAACAGAAAAATAAAAACAGCTGCATGTGTTAAGAGGATATTTTCCAAACAGCCACTTGCTTCATTTTCTTCTTGTTAACCCATGGAAAATAATCCCTAACTTCAAGATTCAGCATTAAATTCTGGAGAAAGTAGGCTGGTTCACTAAGAATTTCTACTAACCTTTTCCACTTTTGCTTCAAAAAATTTCATTAAAACATCTATTTTTTAGGATTGGCTATAGACAGAGCTTAGATAATGCTGTTATGGATTCAGCAATAAATTCTGAAGGGGGTAAAATGGCTCATAAGGGTTTCCACCTTCAAGTTCTCAAAATGACACTTTTAATTATTGAATCCACATTTTCCTTGTAACATCTATTTTACAGGATCTGCTATAGAAAGAGCTAAGATAACAACTGATATGGATTCAGTATCAAATTTTGAGGATGGTAGGAGGGTTCACCAAAAAATTTCCAGGTCAAAAATGTTACTTAAAATATCTATTTTTCAGGATTGGCTACAGCAAGAGCTTAGATGTTGTTTAATATGGATTCAGCATCAAATTCCAGAAGAGGATGTTTACTGAGGATTTCTACTTTTGATATTTTCCTAATTCTGTTAAAAAATTTTTACTTTCTTTGAAACATCTATTTCTCAGAATTAGCTATAGATAGAGCTTAATTGATGACTGATATGAATTCAGTGTGAAATTTCTGAGGGAATTGGGGGATCCACTAAGAGTTTTAACTTCTGATTAAAAAAAATTTCCATGGAAAAATCATTTTTTTTCTTTTCTCTCAGAATCAACTATAGATAGCTTAGATGATGATTTATATGGATTCAGCATTAAATTCTAGTGGGAGTAGGGATCCAATTAAGGATTTTATAAAATGTAAAATTTGATAGGTTTAAAAAGATATTTATATTCTTACTAGAATGAATTACCCAGTGTTGTCCAGATCATAAATAAATGGCCATTATAACTTAATTCACCAAGCATGCTATCAGCAAAGGACAAAAAACACTGCAAAGCAAAAAAAATTAACTGAAATGGGGGGGGGGGGGGCAATGAGTGGTTACGTGAATGGAGTCTGATAGCTTGTGAGAGTCTGCAAGATTTATTAAAAAATTAAAGACATGTCTTGGATAGAAAATTTATAATTAATCAACGGATGGGTTTGTGAAATTATTTTTTTTTTCTTAAGTAGTCTATGATAATTTAAGCAGATGTTAAAAAAAATTGAATAACGGATGGCAAGCCAAGTTCTGTATATGGCAATATAAAAATCGGAGAGGTTTCAAATGCAGGAAAAGTATATAATTTTAAAAATTCAGAAAATCATCTAAAGATTGTATGGACTCCATTCACAGTTTGTTTGAATGAGAATTTTTATGATTTTTCCAATGGTGTAAAGATGGAAACTTTATGATAAAATTTTAGGTCACTAAGGAATCAATTTGTGTGAATATAAGTGAAAATCATGAAAATTGTTGTAAATCTGTCTAAAACATAAAATAACCAAAAATGTAATTCAAAATTAAAAAAAAAATACTGAGATATATTTATTTGGTTCCTCAAGTACCTGTGTACCAAATTTTATGACCGTACAATGCTTATATTTATTGCTATAGACTACATACACACATACCTCTTCATTATGTAAACAGATATAATTACAATTATTTAAACATCTGCTATTTAGTTTGCAATCTGATGAAAAAATTTTCAGCTATCCTGTTTACTTCTTATTTTAACTTTTAGTAACAGATTGAAATTCAAGCTAATACTAAAAAAGAAAAAATACAAAAACAATTTACAAATTTGGATTTTGACATAAACTTTGAAATCACACTTTTATTAAAATAATTTAAATTGGATAAAACATTCGTATATTAAAAACTTGTAAACTTGGTAAGAATTATATATTACTTAAAACAAATTACTTTTACCTTAAAATTCTAAAGTTCCACAAAAATAATAAGAATTTCAAATTACCATTAATACATCTCCACCACCAAGAATTAAAGGTATGGCCTCAGACTGGACATCAGTAGGCAAACTAAGGTATAACAAATTTAAATGAATACTTCTCAATACCCATAGCATTTTTTCAGATTTTATGCAAAATATAGAATAATTTAAACAGTAGGTTGAAATTTCCTAGAAAAATATTTCACTATACAGGAAACAAAAGTTACTCGATAAGAGCTTTTAATACATAAACATTCAACATAGCAATATATATATCTGTTAATGTTGATCGAGCACTAAAGCCCATAAGTTCAAACAATAAAAAGTGGTAAAGTAGACAAGCAAATTAGCAAAATAAAACATCAAAATAGGCAATAAAAATAGGCATTTATTAAGTGCATATTGTTTCAAAATATTAAAATTATATAGCGGAATTTAACTAATTATATAAAACTATTTATCAAACCAGCAAAGCTTGCATGTTTTGTGCTTTACACTCTGCTTGCTGTTTGGATTTATAAAACTGGGATCAAATTTGTTCAAATTTGTAATTTTGATAAACAATAGAACTTCAGCGCTTGTGTATATAAATTAAAATCACACTAAACAGGCCCATTTCCAAGAACACTTGCTTTCAATGATATATAAAAGTTTTTGAAATTTGCTATGAAAGTTTATGTACATTTGATTGGTTGAAAAGTTTCTTGTTTGATTGGATATCAGTGATGTGCAGTTGCGTAATAGGCGTTCAGAACAATTTGGATGAAGTACACTATGGCCATGCATTGCTGCTGTAAACTTTTAGGTCAGTCAGGTGGTCTGGGTTTTCGACTATGGCCATGCATGTGAAACGGAAACCTGTGAACATCAACTTCTATCGACCCTTCATTTTGATGGGGTCAAATTTTGTGAAAAGTTATTAGCTTCTATGGGAAATAACTCAATTTAGGGGGATTATTTAATTTTTTTTTTGTATTGGATTTAACATCAGTGAGTTGAACAGCATGAGATATTTCAGCTCATAAAATGACTCAGAAATCATATTTTAGCATTTTTTTTTACAAAAATAGCCAAATTTTGAGAAGCTATTTCTCCAGATTCAGGGGGTAATTTGAAAAATGGATTATCAAATTTGGATTCAGTTTGGATAAATTAGTATACATAAGTTTTTTCAGCCCTTAGAATTGCAATTGGTACTCTAACATATTAACACTGTGCTTTTACAGTAGAAAACCAGCAAAGTCTCTATGCTTCGTGTGCTACGTCTATATAAATACTCCATGGTCATGCATGAGAAACAGGAATCAGTGGACATCAATTCCCACTGATCCTCCCATCGCTCCTAAATCCATAGACACATGCAAGTGATACACCCCTCCCATTCAATATTACTATTTCTTATACGACTCCCATCAAAACATATATATATATATATATATATATATATATATATATATATAGACCCAGACCGTCTGACCTACCAGAAAGGTGCAAGGTAACTGTTTGGGTGGCCGGGAAATGCCACCCAATTGAGACCGGAACTCAGTGGGAGAGGCATCCACAGGGACCGTACCCTCCTTCCGCTACCACCAACCTCTCGGAAGGACTTACGGACCCACATGTTTAACGTGATCGTACTCCGCATGAACACGGCGGCAGTTGTGGCAGCGTGCAAATCCAGTGCGCAAACCACCAGGCTACCGTGCCCGAAATATGCCAACAGCATGTGGTGTTCCCAGGTGGTCACCCACCCAAGTACTAACCGCGTCTGATGCTGCTTGACTTCGGTGATCTAACGAGAACCGGTGTTTTCAGCACGGTACGGCCGTTGGCTCCATCAAAACATATGTCAAACCCTAACGAAACCAAATCCTAATGATACCAAACCTTTATGATATCAAACCTTAATGAAACCAAACTCTAACGATACCAAACCTTAACTATACTAAACTATACCAGACTCTAATATAATGCAATTGACCACCATAGAAAAAATACAACATACCCTTAATTCAAAACCAAAACATTATAGTTACAGCATTTAGGATATTTCTTCGCCACATTTTTTTGCAATAAGCATTCTTGATACACAGTTCTTGGTATTTTCCATGGGTAGGCTTATCGCATGATGAACACAAATCTTGTGTTTTATTCGACGGAAGAGGCAAAATGACCACTTCTGCTATTCTAGTGTTAACAAACCAATTTATAAAGTTTAATATCTCAAGTTTTCAATTTCTGGTTATATTATGGAAGAAAAGGGACTACCTCTCTTTAACTTTATAAGTCATAAAATTCAGCTCCAACCAATCTAACTATAAACAAAATTTGCATCAACTGCATTGTATAAAATGTGAATATGAGGATAAAGCAGGAAGCAAGTTTTTCTAACTTCATGGTTTAAGTATTTGTTTAGGTACTGTACTGTAGTCAATACTATAATAAGTGTGTTAAGATCAATAATTCTAAGTCAACGGAGGGACTTCCAGAGGTTCTGGAGACTTTTCAAAACCCTTATTTTCTCCCCCCCCCCCTCCCCCCCGGGAAGAAAATTAAAAATCCAGCTCCGTTAGGTTCTGCATGTTATAAGTGTGCAAAACTTCAGCCTTCTATGTTATTGGGAGGTTTCTGGAGGGTTTAGAAAGACAAACGCATGTTAGACAATTTAAATTTTATATAGTGATTGTAAAGCAATTATGTTATCACCAGAGTTTGAAAATGGGGGTCGTTAAGGTTAATCATATTTTACAACTATAAATTTTGTTTTGATGACAAAGATTTAATACCCAGTCATCATTTCCGACACCTAATTTTTCTGCATGTACAAAATAAATTCTAACTGACCAACTGTTTATTCTTCTTTCTAACAATCTAACCAACACACGTAGTAGATTGCAGGTGCCCGGATATAGTTTGCGGGAGGTGGGGCCACTAATAAAAAGCAAATCATTTTGTAAACTGCATAATGTAAACATAATATTTTGAAGTTAAACTCAAGTAAAACATTTTGGCAGCTAAGGAAAAATGGTTTGGTGCCATTGATGCCTGGACTTTCTGCTCCTAATTTCTAACCCTGGTTATAACAAAATTGAAATAAATTATACATACTTCCAATCCATTTCTTCAACAGCCTGAGCTATTTCTGGAAGCACTCCCATTTCTAAAAAAAAAAAAAAAAAAAAATGTGTAATCATAATAAATAAATTTAAGATAAAATTATTTAAATTTTTTGCTACGATAAAAAGTGAGTTATTCCATATCAAATCACCCAATTAAATTTTGAAATGATACCCATCCAGTCAGATTTTTATGACACATTCTTTACTTGTTATTACCATTGAGTTAATCCATGTAAATTTTTTCCTCTCTAGGCCACATAGTTTCTGAAATATAAAATGTCAAAGTTTTGAAAAATTGCACATAAATAACTTTTTTGAGACTCCACTTTTAGAGGAGTAGCTGGCTTGAGGAAAAAATTTATATCTCTGTGTCCAATCTACATATCACTAGAAAGTTCTTACTACAGTTTTTACCAAGTTCGTAGATTTCAGAAAAAAAAATACTCACATAAATATTGTTTACTTCTGAGAGAAACTAAAATTTAATTACTTATTTGTAATATTTACTTATACACAATATTTAATTATATATAGCTTTCTCAAGCAGAAGAGGCAAACTCAAAGTTAATACATACAACATAGGCTAGCTTGATGCTTACGACCTTGTATGTCTATGTGGGGAGGAGGGTCGAACACCCAGACCACTCGACTGACCCTAGGGTTTATAGCTGCTATTTGAGTGGCTGGGGGGGGAAGAGGGTTTCAAGTATCAACCTTGCCCTCCTCATTGGGTGTCCGTGTATGTATATATATATATACATACATATATATATATATTTTTATTTCTTTGTATTTTGTAAAAATTTTGGAATAGTGTATTATGAGTTACTACATACATTCTAACTTTGGATTTACTAATTCATATATATATATATATATATATATATTAGATGTATATATATATATTCTTATATATATATATATATATTAGATGTATATATATATATTCTTATGTATATATATATATATATTAGAATAAACGTTCAACATAACTATTTGAAAATCAGAAATGTTAAAAATTGTCTTTAGATTCAAAATAGTGCATAAGAATGCTAACTATCAGAATAATATAATATTCATCATGTGTGTGTGTGTTTAACTTTTATATTATATAAATTATTAAAGGATGGAGATAGATGAAAAAAAAAATTGATTGTGAACTCTCAATAATGTACGAAAATACAAATGAATTGCTCAATTGTATCTCATCTACTAAAATATTTATTAATTTATACTCTATACTCGTAGTGCACTATAAAAGTATTGGGATAATTTATGCATATAGTGCTCATAAACAGAATCTGCTTATGAAGTACTGATTTTGAGACAAAAGAAAATAAAATTTTCAGGACTTTTTTTTTTTTTCTATAGTGGGACATTCTTTATTGCTTTAATGAGGAAATAAATTCCACAGATCATCAATTTAATGAAAATACTGTTAAAATTTGCATCTGTTTACTCTTTTTGGTGGTTTAAGAAAATTTATCTTTCAGTGTCAATAATTGTTTTAGAATCTGGAGCATTTGTGTTTTCTGAATCACCTGATGGTACACTTAAAAATTTTCTCTTACAACTTTATTTTCAAAACTTCCATTTCAACATTTTTTCTATTCTTTTCTTTTACATAGAAGTTTCTCCAATTGTTCGTAGACTTGTATTCATATTTTCAATTGCTGTATCCATCTGACAAATATCCTCTATTTGATCACTGCTGCTTGAACCTTCTCTCTCAACACTAAGTGAATTTTCAGTGTCATTTTTTATTTCTTTTCTTCTATCACTTTTTTTCTTTTTCTCTTAGATTTAATCTACATTTTCCACAAATGTTTATAACCTTCTTTACTAGATTTAACTAGGTCTATGGGTGAACTACTTTTAAAATTTCTTTTACTTTTGGATTGCCTTGGTTTATTGAAAGGATTACAACAAAATATATTTTTATTATTCCTCATAATTATTGCTAATCTGCATAACAGTAATAAAACATTGATTAGATTAGATTTTTAATTAGATGTTTTAAATCAATTTTAATACTTTTATAAAGTGTTCAAATCATTAGCTTATCACCATCAATAGGGAATTTTTTAACATGTGATAATGCAAAAGGAGGTATATTATATAAATAACCATTATTGCAAGAGAGTTAAAAAAGGGTACAATATCCAGCTTTTCTTTTACATATAATTATGAATGAAACTGTATAACTATATAATAAAATTGTTTATGAAGCTATTGAATGAGAAATTAAGTTGTTAGATTTTCACAGGCTACAGAAAATACTGAAATAAGACTCAACCAAAGGAAAAAAGCAAAACTTGTAACTAATTAAGTAGTTTTTTCAGTCATATCCTTAAAATTTTAACAGTTGCCTAGAGTTCAGATGCTCTGTGCAGATAGAGCTATGATAATAAAAGATGTTTGTCGGTGTGTATGTGCAGTCTGTAGCAGGAAATTTAAGCATTATACAGCCATGAAATGTGGTATACTTCAGGACCTCGGTCGATGATCCTCGGCAAGATTTATTTGTTATTATCATTATTGTGATTATTATAAGCAGGCATATTACTAAATCGCTCTTTAAATTTCATTCACCAGAACTTAAAGCAAATGCTCAAAAACTAAAGAATGCTTCATTAATATGCCGAGCTTATAAAAAATAAACTGCTGCATGGGTGCACTATGCCATAAACCCTGGGCAATACCAATACATTTTCTAGTTATAGTTATGAAGAGCTTAAAGTATTTAGAAATGTGGAGGAAATGAATAAGAAAATTTTTATCAAAATAATTGAAATAATAACAACTGGTTTAGCTCACTAAATTTACAACTGTCAAGAGATAAAGATTTAAAATGTGTAAAGATTAATGGGTATTTATAGCTAATTAGGATAATCAACCAATAGAATAAATTTGTTCAATAAACTAAATACTTGAATAAATCTATCTTTTCATCTAAGATGTATTAGCATAAAGTCAGCTTCCTTATCAGATAGTAGTACATCCTTTAAGAATCCTTGGTGATGGGAGAACTAACACAAAAAATTATGTTACACACAGGAACACTGCAGATGTCTTTTTTCTGTAAATACTGGTGCAGACTATACAAGGATAGTACAAGGCCATAGGGATGCATGAACTTTACTTTTACATCACCTTCCTCCTCATGTTATGAAAGTACTAATAAAGAAAAGTAGTGATTGTCATAAATACATGTAATGTTGTTATGAGTTTGTCTGTGACACCATGAATGCAGGTGGTTGCCCTCCAGAGAAAAGAAAAAATAGTGCTGAAGTTTCCCTCAAAACTGATTCTTTGTTCCTATAAAATCTTCAGACATACGGATGAAATAATGTACCAGGAATTGCTTGCATTTTAGAAAATCAGGCTTCTACCAGTTGATACACTTCTGAAAATGCTTCAATTTTTACCATTTTGAATTTTATGTTTTTGAAATTTACGCCACTGAAATTAAGGACTTTTTATGTTGAATCTATTGTATTATATTATTTTAATTATTTTTGTCAAAACCACCTTTTGCCGGATAAATTTATTTAGCGGATCAGATCAAGCCTGCCATAGTTTGGGCCCTGGTCTAAAGCATATTTTTTAAAAAATATATGCACAGACAATTAAAATAATAATAATATATAAATTAAAAAAAAATAGGGCCTTGGTAACTCTTGTACTTCACACCATAATACTCAATATGTCTTTTTAAGGAATATGTGATTAAAATGTTAATAAAATTATATTAATTAATCTCAGAAATTAATATAATTGAGTTAGAGAGGAAAAATTGGTTGAAGTGGTTTAGAGAGGAAAAATTTTATAGGCAGTAGTAACTTAGTGGTAATAACAAGTAAATAAAGTTTCATGATAATCTGAGTTGATAGGTGTCATTTTAAAATTTAATTGGGTGATATGTCATGAAATGACCCTGTAGTTCTTTATTGATTGACTTAGTTTTCCAACTGCAAAAATTATTAGCAATCAAAATGCCACTATTTTTCATTTACAGCCTATTATACTATACTGTTAAGTTCCAATAAAAACAAAAAGATCCTGATAATTCTGGTATCGCCTGTCATAATACTCAATGATATCTTTATACTTAAAATTTATTTTAACATAATTAAATTAAATTTTTGTATCCCTCAGTAGACAATATATATAGTATTTTTTTCTGAAATACACACACTTTTATTGATGTGGTAAAAATTTTGTAGTGTTTCGCAGGCTGGATATAGAGATATGAATGTTTTCAAGTAGCTCCTACTGCCTCTAAAAGCAAAGTCTCAGAAAAGTCATTTATGCGCAATTTTGCAATTATATATATCTCAGAAACTATGTGGACTAAAGAGGAAAATAAAGTACCTGGATTAATAACTTGGTCGTAGTAATAAGTAAAAAAAGTTTCATGAAAATCTGAGTTTGGTTGTTATGGCCTAGGTGAATTAACATGGAATGACCCAAGTATAAATGAAGATTTACAACAGATTTATTTAGTTGGTTTTACTTTTTCTTCATTTAAAAAAAACTTTTTCTTCAAGACTTTCTACTCAAATTTTAATTTAAAAAATTTTGCTATTTTTCATGATTGTTTGCACCAGAACAGCAAAAATTTAATAATAATCAAATCTTCCAAGAAATTTAAATGACAAAGTCTATGCCTGAGACTAGAATATGCTATACAGCAGGGGTCCCATTTCAGCGCGAACCCGCGAGATTCTCGCGAAATCCATAAAAAATCTAGCGTAAAAGTTTAGACTGCACGAGAATTTTTCTTTCTCCAGTTCTGACCTAAAATTATTTTTTCCTTCAAATTGGATATCGAGAAATCCGATGCCTGATGACTAGAGATGCAGATTCGCTGTGGCCAGGTCACCATTGGTGACTAAAATTGTTACAGTAAGTCCCCATTTCTGGCGATCGAAATTTCTCCAGAATCCTTTCAATCCCACGGCGTCCGGGGCCAGTAGATCGGGCCGAATGCTTCGCGACCACAAATCACGATCAGTCCACTCATAGTTGCGAATCGCGGGCCGATTGCAGCGGGGTTGCGAACCGTGATTCCGTAGCTACGTGTGAATCGCAGTTAATCGCGATTTGGGCACACTAAAAGTACTACGTGTTTCTAATTAACGAGATATTTTATAAAAAACTATAAGTGTCTCCCCCGCTTGCGAGGGTCGCAAATTCGATCAAATAAAATTTTCCTTTTTTTTTTATAGGATGCTTTCATGGATTTGAATTATGCTCTTTCCGAGTACTTCCCGCATTTTTCGTGTTTTGCTCGAGAAATTTTCTTCTTTCTGCGGACGAAAATATCCTTTCCCACATACAGTCTGTCTACAGGTTACAAAAATCCTGAAAATGTCGTGAAATTGGTCATATATGCCCATAAAGTATCGCAAAATTTGAACAAAGCAACAAATTTTTTATCAGAAACATTCTTTTCTTACATCTGAAAATCTGTTTCTCCGCGATTGCGAAAATAGCATTCGCATACGGTGATTCCCACAGATTCTGAGGAGAAATGACCAATATCTTTTTGCCATTTTTACAATATATTTGCATCGACTGAATTTTTTTATAATTATTTCATTTAATAGAATAAAAACCAAACCATTTTTCTACTATATTATTAATAAAATGAAGGGTTATTTTGCAGCAGCATCACGAAAATCTGCATTTGTTCGCGATCCTCGGCATACCTCATTTAATTTGAAAAATAATTCCCACTTTTCCAATCTGTTTGCATCGACTACAGTGTTTGTAATTGTTTCGCATTTCATACAGAAAAATTAATTTACACACGTATTATTTATGAAATAAAGGACTATTTTGAAAAGAAAAAGAAAAAAGTCGACACTTTTCAAACAAAATGGCTAAAATCACATGACTGGCTTGAGATGCAACAAAAGGGCGATGCAACCCTTGTGTTCTGGAAGTTATATAAAAAATACAAAAAAAGATTGCATTTTCAAACATCAAGTCAAAATTATTACCTAATTTTATTTGCCTAGTGAAATAGTTTTCGTCGATATTCGCCTTTGGCGATCAAAAATCGTTAAAGTAACTGCTACTGCTGCATGAAAATTGATCATAAAATGATTTTAAAAATCAAAATATAAAGTAAATACAGTCGGCCCTCGACTTTTAAAGTTTACAGACAAAAAAATTGTAAATTCGCATGCGAGTCATTTTACATAAAATAACCTATGTAGATGTTTTATGTCAGCAAATAAAATCGTAATGTAAGCATGGGGGACGTCTAGAATTTGAGTATTTTTGCTAACAAGTGGGGGAGAGGTGTAAAATTACCAAAAATGTGCTTACTTAATACTTAAACGACTCCTAATTAATTTTTAAAAAGAATGTTAGCAAGAATGTTAGTTTTAAGAATTAAAAAATTTAAATGTGAAAAATATGAGTAGTTAATGCTTTCTTTTTTATTACTTTCTAAATTAGCATGGTAAAAGAAAATGGAATTTTAAGTTTCTCTCCTTATGACAGAAAATCTCTTCCAAAATTTTCTGGAAGGAGAGAAATTCTCCCCCTCTTTTCCTGACTTAGTGGAAACCCTGCTATACAGAATATGAAATTTTTTGTACTCGCCAAGTATGGCAACAAATGATTGTTGATTGTTGTAGTAGTGTTATCTGGATGATAAACTAAGACTTCCACAGCTATAGTTTGTGTAATCACTGAATCATGGAATGATAATTAAGGGCATTGTTTTTCAAACTTTTTTGGTCACAGAACCCATTTAAAATTTAATTTGATGGCAGAACCCCAAAATGAAAAGAAGTCCATCTTAGTCCAAATTATACATTCAATTTTTAAGAATTTTTGTTAATATTAAAGAACAATTACACCCTCTTCCAACTTGTCAATGACTATGTCCTTGCATTTAGTTATGTTTAGGGCTCGAAATTAACGGTGGTCCGTTGGTCCGAGACCACAAAAACACTCAACGGACCAGCAGAATATAAATTATATTGGTCCGTCGGACTAGTAACCTTTCATTCTCATTTTCCTCTCGTAAATTAAATTTTCCCCTCAGCACTTATGTACACAACGACAATATTCAACAGTCTGGGGAAAGTAAACAATACTCTTCCGTGTTTGTAATTTTGTCATACCCCTTTCTTCCCTCTCTTCCGCACCCGCCCGCAAGACATCTGGCTATTCTGACTCCCTACCAGGCTTTGGGAAATCGGTATAATCTAGCCCGTCCTCGAGAACGGCTGTTAACATTTTTTACCCGTCCTCCTAAGAATTTTTTTCACATTATATTCCTTAACATGTGTGCTCAAATACATCGCACAACAATAATAAATTAGAAGCAACTGCCTGACGATGAAGTGCGGTAACTGCATATTCATACATCCCCCCCACAGCGCTTAACCGCCGCTATCAAACTCGCCGACACAGAGTCTGATAAAGGACGGAACCTATCGGAATTCCAATCTATGGGTGGGTGCAGTACCTTAAACTGCTTACCCTGTTTAAAGTACCTTGGGTGTAACTGATGTAAGGAATCTCCTCTCTTTCCAATGTTTGGTAATTTGAAGGAATAGTAAATAAATAATCATATAAATCCTCTTGTCCCTAAGCAGTTTAAACCTCATTGCTATTATTTGGACTGAATAGATGTTTCATACCTTAACTTCAGTTGTCAGACAACTGAAACAAATGCCATGAATGAATTGTAAACGTATTAGTTTTAAAGTTAAAACTAAAGTAGGGAAGAAAAGAAAATACTTCTGGCTGAAAATAGAAGAATCCATTCCAAAAATTCAAACTTGTTACGTACTCCCGCCTATTACAGCAAATGGAAATTTTATTAATTAAAAGGGGATAGAGCTCTGTACGGGTTTGGGCTTGAGTTTTCTACTGTTTTGGGCCGGGTTGAGTTTTTTTTTTTTTTTTTTTTAACGTCCGTTACAACTGGACCGAACATATTTATTCTGAATTTTTTTTCAATCGATTTAAATTGAATACATAAACATATTATGTTTATTTCAGCTATCTAAAGGTGACTGTTTAAGAAAATAACTCAATTCTCCATACAAAATTTTCACAAATTTGTTTTTAACATATTTGAATACAAATCATTTCGGGCCCATCGAGACGCAGTTATCTTCAGGCCGATTTCATTCTACATTTATAAATTTCTTCGGTCTTGGCCCTGGTTTAAGCATTGGTATTGTCGGTCGGGAGAAAATACGAAATTTCGGCACATGTAGACCCCGGAAAAGGAGGACAAAACAAGCCACTTCGATCGTGAACGCACTATCTATTGCATTTTCGTTCAGTCATCGGATTTACTGGGTGGGGGATGAGGGGAGGGAAAGTAACTAGAGCCTGTAGTTACAATGCAGACCTAACGGCTCTCCTAGAAAGAAGGCGATAATGAACACTAGCTAAGTTTATGTGGGGGTGGGGGGGGGGGGGGTATTTACAGACAATTTTCATTTATGGCACGGGAAAGGGTGGTTTTCGCCATAATTTTACGATAACTTGTTATTTATTTATTTTATATTTTTACGGAATCTCTAATCTTTAATTAAACTAGGTATGATATTTATGAATTTATGGAAATCCACATAATAACATTCCACATGTAATTTATTTTTCTTTATAATTTATTGTAGTCCAGTGTACGGACCAGTAACAAAGGTTTCGGACCACTGAAGTCATAAAGTCACTGGTCCTTTGGACCAGTGACTTCATTTTTCTAATTTCTACCCCTGATGTTTCCTTACAGCTCGATAGTAGTAATGCTGTGATAGAACAAATCAATATTTTTGGAAATGCCAGTTGCAGCTGCCTTTTTTAATTACACATGTTACAACTTTTAAGACCTCATAAGGCACAATTGATTCATCATCGGTACAGCTGTCTCCCCCTTGTGGTTTTCTGCTCCTCTCTTAGAGGGCAGCACCGCTGCTCCTAAAGCTCCCCTTCCCCTTGGAAGGTGTGGCCTTTGGGCTGTTCTCTCGTATTCTGACTCAACTGCTCAAATGATGTCATGTTTCGCATATATTATCAGATTGGAGGTAAAAGCCAAAATAGCTAGGAACTCCGTGAAAATCCACATTACCTGGACCTGGACAATAGAGAAAGTGACATATAGAGCCAAACGTGGTGTCCCATTGTCGACCACACCCAATAATCATACCGGCTGAAAGTGGGTTTGATTGCAAGTGGAGATTAATGATGCATCTTTATTTCCTAAAAGGATTTCTCCATCCTAACAGTCCAAATATGGCTATTTTTATCATTTTTTGCTGGTGCACACATACATGAAAAATAACCAAATTTGCATAAACATTGAATAGAAAAGCCTTTTTATGAAGGAAAACGCATTTCAGAATGAAGAAAAATTAAAGTAACTACAGCTTCGGATATCCATTTAAAATTTTTAGCTTCTTTCAACAGTAGTACCGAATGAGTCTGGTGCTAATTTTTAATTGAGTGCAGTGAGGATTCAATTTTAAAATTTTTAATAGGGTTTTACCAATTAAATTTCATTTACAGAAATGTGACTATTTGCCATAAATGTTGGCAACAGAACGACAAAAAAAAGTAAATAAATATCAAATTTTCAATTTTTTTTTATTACGCTTGCACTAGAATGGCAAAAATAATAACAAAATCAAATTTTCATAAAATTTGATTGAAATAGTCCTTTATTAAACGCTGCATTTCAAAATCTTCCGGTGCCATAGGAGATTTAGCGTAAAAAAATAGCAATAATTCGTAACATCTTTACATGATTTATTTTTAAATCTAAAATGATTTTTTGCAAATACGTTTCTATTACAGGCACAACAGCCTAGTCGAAAACAATAGATAACTTTATAAATATCATGTATCATAAGTGTATACCAAAATTGTCATAAAAACACAGAAATTAAATTGGTGAAACAAAATATTTTAACTTCGTGAAACTAAACACAGAATAACCCGTATGTTAGTACCTTCAAATGCCGTCATAGTGAATTATAAAATATTTTAAAATTTCTTTGAATAACTCAAAAATTTAAATATCGCCGAGAATAAACACCAATGTGAATCAGCTGGCGTAGCGGTTACAGCTTCGTTGATGTACTGTAAGTAAAATATAAATACAGCAGATTTTGTATTTATAAATAATTTTATACTTATTTTATCATAAATTAATAATTACATGAGCATTTAATTTCTGATAAGTCCTATTTTAGGATACTATTTTGAGCTACACACAAAGCCTCAACAGCGAATCTTTTCTGTTACAAAGGAAGCCCCGTAGATTGTCGGTATCAGATATTTATTTGTGTTGTTTGTAGAAATTGTTTCGCTCAGAAATTAAAAAACCTGTCCTTAAAATAAGCCGAAGTACCTATTAATCAAAAGTGTAATTTATTTATCTAAGGATATTGTTTTTCATTTCCATTTCAGATTTGTTTACCTGTATCTTTGAGCATCTGTTTATATTATCTGGAGACGTAACATTTTGCACGTAAGCATAGTTTAAATTAGTTTTGCAACTATGATGTATTTTTGTTTTTCTTAAAAAGTGATCTATTTATCATTCATAGTACTTGTAAATTTTTTCTCTTATAAAATTTATGAGTTAAATGCAATAAAAAATAAAGAGTGACTGCGATGTCTAAACTCTAAATTAGAATGTGTATTTTCCTTGATTTTGACAGTCATTAAAATAGTTGAGTACATTTTAAGCTAAAGTTTCTAGTGCTAATTAAAAAATTATCATATGCAAAATTTTGAAGTTAGCTAGTCTAAAAATATTTAGTTGTTAGGGAGTTTGAGTTGAGATCACAATTTTGAGTCCATAATATGCGACTGGTTTTGATCCATAAGCGGAGGTATATTTTTATGTTTGGGAGTGCTAAATCCTCCTTGCTTATAATTTCTGTTGCAATATATAACACCAAAATGTGAAAAGTCACCCCAATCTCCTCCGTAACTCCGCTTATGTTTACTTATTATTTCACATTTGTTTTCTAAACGTATGATAACATTTATTTTGTCACTTTCAGTTCCTTGCATCATTGGAATCGATATGGCAGAAGATTGGGATGTAGAAGCCATGTTAGAGGCACCTTACAAAAAGGAGGTAAGACTATATCTGATTGAATATTTTTGTATTTGTTTATTGCTTAGTTAACTTTCCAGATTTTAAGCATCTTAAAAATAATCTTCTTGCTCTGTCTTGTAGAATGAACCGATTGGTCCCTCTTCCTATGGATTACTAAATCAAGGTAGTATGCATTGCCATGGGGTACAGCTAAGCTTTTGGTTGTATATAGTACAACTGGCTTGTAAGATGGATTGATTGTAGTCAGAAGTTTTCGTAAAATGGTTGCTTCAATATATCGTATTAGCGTAGATCTTGCATATGTTGCACATTTGGAAAAACGATATATTGATGTAAATAAAAAATTAATAATTTTTTAATATAGATTTTTAATTGGAATTTTTTAATTAAACTTATGAATAACTCTTGTTGCAGCACGTAATCGGTAATTTAATTTACATCTCTGGTCTTCCATTGCAATTTTTAATTAATATAAGGTTATTTCTTAGTTTAAAATTCTGATTATATTGAGTTGTTTTTTTATCCAATTTTTTATATTTCCATTAGTGATATGAGATATAATTAAAAATACAACTTTTTCTTTACAATTTGACACTCAGAAGTTAATAGAAACTTTGGTACTGGGTAATTTTTAAGCTTTAATTATACTCTAGTTTCATTAACTTATTTTAACTTTAAAATTTTTTGGAACCTAAATATTTAAAAAATAATTTTGCTTTAAGATTGCTTCCGGTAGTTAGATTTTATCATGGAGCTGCTAAAAGTATGCTTAGTTTATCTCTTAAGATTTCTTTGGTTTTACCAACTAAATTATTATTTTACCAGAAAGAATTTCTGACTAATTTATAAAAAACCTTTTTTTACTGGACAATTAATATTTCAAACTGCGTATAAAACAGCATTTCTTAGTATTTAAAAGAACGAGGTTACTTGAGGGAGAAAAATCACTTGGATAAATTATTAGTCTAATACAAGGGGTCATTTTAATTTTAAAATCAATATTTTTCGTACGTCTCTTTAAGTAGTTTTATCTGTTTACTATACACTTTATAATTTTACATTTTCTTGATTGATTTTGATGAATTTTCTTATCTATGAGTAGGTTTGTATCTATTCCTATAATACTAATGGAGGCTGTTTGGTTGCTTTGGTTAAGATGTATATTGTAAGTAAATGCATTATTGTCGAGCTATTAATGGCATTCATTGTTAAAAATAAATTCTTTGCTTTATCTAATTAATCTCCATGTTGTACCTGAAAGAAAAAAGAAATCATATACTTCATGAATTAAGTGTTCCAATGAGTTGTAATAGGTATGTATGGAAATGAATGGGATTAAAAATAGGATTCTGTGTAATTTGGATTATTGGTATTTTGCTGTCTTTTTACCTAAGTGGCAATATTTCTGTAATGTTTAAAACATTGCCTTTTGACTTTAACTTGTTGCTTTATTAGTCATTTTTATATATTTGTTTAGTGTAAGATAAATTATTTGTGAGAAAAACAAATTAAGGAAACTGTTTAGGCATTCGGCAATCCTGGTCCTTATTTGCTGACCTGAAAATAAGCACTCATCACAAGTTGATTAGACAATGCAGTTTGATGTACAACTAACCTATCCTCCTTCCTTCTCTTTTAATCGAAAAACTGTTCATGAATTTACTAATTGCACTTCTTCTCTATCAAATTCTCACATATATTAAGTATATATAACTGTACTTATCAATTTTACAGGTAATCCTTGATAAGAGTTACCACTAAACTAAAACTGCCTACTTTCCACTTGCTATTGAGCAAAAATTTGAATTTTCAGGTCTACCTATTCGGCTACTGACCATAATATCTACACATGGTAATTTAATAGCTGTGTGAAATTTAAGTACCAGAAACGTCCATGTTAATAATTTAAATTGTGCTCAACAGAGTGCTTAACTAGTGGTGAAGCATAAGAATACTAGAATCAATTTAATTTCAATTTTATAGTTTGTGAATTTTGAGATCCGCTTTAAAACGATGAAATGTGTTTGGTTGGTCATCATGTATAATGTTAAGGTAGTATTTTTTTAATAGTTTTTTTCCATATCTTTTCTGATATTAAATGCACAACCATGCACACATTTAAAATTATTGAGAATAATTTAATTTCTCATAATCACTGCATTTACATGTGAAAATAGAATGGTCGGTAGTAGAATGATTGTCCAGTGGTTGGACATAAATACAATGATCACAAAAAATTAAATTATTCCTAAATTTGTTTAAAATTTGTGTATGGTTGTGCATTTAGCAATTGAAAAGATATAGAATAAACAACTAAAAAAAATACTACTTCAACATTATCCAAGATGACCGATTGAAACTGCTTAAAATTAATAAATAAACTAGTATAATTTAATAAATTGAATTTATTCTAGTATTCTTATGCTTCAGCAATATTTAAGTGCTCTACTGAGCACACTTAATAATATAAATTATTAACATTGAAATTTCCCATACCTTGATTTCACCTGACCATTAGTTTTGTGCACGTACAGTATATAATGGTCAGTAGCTGAATATGGACCTTGTTATCGGCTGCCTAGACATGCTGTTTATTATATTGAAGTATTTATGTTTTAAACTTTACACTCGCTACCTTAGCTTATTTTGATTTACATATTTTCAACTGCAATATTCTTGATATGATCTTCACATTAAACAAAATTTTAAATCATTAATAAGTAGCATAAATTTATAGAATTATGTTGTTAAGAAAAATCCTTCTCTGGTATAATTACAATTTAACTAAATCAACAATTTTAAATTTAGAAATTAAAAAGTACATATCAATTTAGTAATTAAATTTTTTATGCTTTATATTAAGCAGTTTTAACATTTATTTGGAAATGATCTTTTTAAAGTCAAAGTCGCATTTTGTTGACAATAAATGAACTTAAATGGTAAAGCACAGGATTTCTTAACTGATGGACTGTGCTTCCACAGGGGTATTTCCTAATAGAGAGGTGTAAAAAGGTACTGGTCAATTAGGGTATGTGAGGAAAATGTGAATGTATGGAATTCAGTTTTAAAGAATCAAAAGTAAAAAGCAATGGAATGTATTATCTGAAATTTATTTTTAAAAACTCTTACTATGTGAGAATTATTATTTTTCATGTATTTTCTGGTTGGTGTGTTTATAAGGAAGAATATTTTATATTACAAATGTTGTTACAGGTGTTTTATAAAGCAGTGTTTCTCAGCCTTTGTGAGACCGTGCCCCAGTCAATACTTGTTATATAAGATGAGGGCCCTGTCCCAACAAATTTACTCATAAATACCTTTCCAATTTTTTTAAGTTTATACATAAACTTAAATATTAATAATTAATCATGGCATAATCATAGAGTATTAACACAGTTATGTACATGATGTGGCATGTTGACAATTATAAAATTGCAATTAAATAAGTTATCAATCACTGGACGAATGAAATCTTGTAGCATATTGTAATATCATTAGGCTAACATCATAAAATTAATTTCTACTAATTTTCATTGACATCCCATTCTGATCACCAAAAATTTATATTATTCAGTATAAAATTGATTATTGCATTATTAAATTTATTTTGATTTGAAAAAAAAGAAAACAGTATTAAAAAAAATATTTATCCATTGTAATTCACCATAGAAGTCAGCTGTCAGTCATATTAAAATTTAAATGCAGCTCTGTCACTGACATTTGCTACATGGACATTCTGGTTCTGAGCTTTTCAACACATTCGCGAATATTATTCTCCTAAAAATATATTTCCACTATGAAATGTTTATTCATATATATGCTTAGAAAACTAAATTGACAAATTCCAGAAAATCTCTCATGGCCCGGTATAATTGCTGCCAGGACCCGACGATTGAGAAACACTGTTATAGAGCATAGCTGCCAACTTTTCGTAATTTTTTACTTTTACTGAAAAATATGGAAATCTCTCCGAATTTGACCAAAATCCCTTATGGAGGTTTAAAAAAGACATCTCAACAATTTGTGAAAAAATCAGTACAAGTGAAGCATTTTTAAAGAAAGCAAAGTCTGCAACTTATTTATCAACTGGTATGAGGATTCTTCTAAGAGTTTCCACATTGTTTTGTATTTTATATTTAAAACCCATTTTTCAAATGTATAATTAGTAATAGGAAAAATATGAAGAACTATTTTGCTGCAGTATTGCGAAAAACTGTATTTGTATGTGATCCCCTGTATATTTCGTTTAATTATGAAAATATTTTCCTCTTTGCATGAGGCTTCAGGTTCTGCAAAGTACATATACCCCAACAGAAGATCAGAAGACATACTGTCAATGAACATCCTGTAACCATTAAACAAATGTTAGTAAGATGTAGTACAAGTAAAGGTGGTAAAACAGTATAAACAGTTTTTTATACATTAGAAATATCAAAATAAACAAGATAAGGAAAATAAATTTTGAATATCAAGGGTTTTTTTAGCTTTGTTATTAATGTCTGAAAATTTGAATTTAATATTTTATATTGCAGAGTTAAGGTCTGTAACTTAGCTAGATCTTAGTAATTATGTAATTTCTGAAGTGGGGTATTTTAATTTAGTAGAATAGAATAATTAAAATATAAAATATATATTTCAATTTGGGCTGTTCCATTTTAATAGATTAAATTATCATATTTCTAATAGAACTGGTGTACTTTTAATTCTATTTTCTAATTTTAAATTTATTGTTCACAATTAACAAGCAAAATTTAATGTAAACAGGTGTTCATCATACACTTTTTTAAATGAATTCAAAATTTCTTCTTTTCTTATCTTTCTGCAATTTTATGTCTGAGTGTTATCACTAAAATATTAAAACGTCTCAAAACTGACAAATATTCCACTATTACTATTTAAAATATTTATCATTTTATTAATTTTTATTTAATTGTTCAGATTAGATTTAAGATTATCCTGAACTTATATTTTATTAGAAAGTACAATAAAAAAAATCCCCCCCCCCCCCCCCCCTCTTCAGCTCACAAAGTTTTAGACACGCTATAGAGATTTTGGCACAATCTAAAGATCTCCCTAATTTCTATTCCCTAAGGTTGGCAGCTATGATAGAGAAAATTACTAGAAAGCTATTAAGTTTATAAATCATGAATATATTATCTAGTATTCTCATTTCTATTTTCTATTACATGTGTTTTTCTTTTCAGTTATGAAGAAAGTCATTGTTTAACATGTTATAAATGCCAATATGAACTTGCTTGTTATGGGAAAATTCTGATCTCATTAGCTAAAACATTTATCTTTTTACTGTAATAAAAATTTATGTAGATGTTTCCTTTTTTTAATACAAATAATAAGGGCTGCACAACAATATCTCCTCAATCTCATAGCAGGTTTTTTATTTACTTTTTTTTACATTTTGATGAAATTTGTTAGAAAGCATGTATGATAAATAATTACTGTGGTTTAACGCACAGAGGTTATCACTAACTCTTAAAAAATAATAAATCTTAATTCTTTTAATTAATACTTAATATTTGAAAGCATTGATTGTTTTAAATTTGCATTTAAAAGAGAAGCCAGAAATATGCATATATTCATTTATTTAACATATATAAAAAATATTTGATTTTAAAGCATTATTTTTTCATAAGCTCTTTTACAATGGTTCTTAAAAACTCCTTATTTTATTTGTTGTTACTCCTGAAATTCGCTAGTAGTTACTTTGTGATCTTTTGTTTCTAAATACTATCAATAGGCTTTGCAAAAAAAATTTTATGCACAATGTGTGAATTTTTGTCCACTTTATCAAAACTTACTTATCTAAGTACTTTTTCATGAAAATCTCAAATTTTAGCATTTATCCCCCCTATAAAGATAGGGAATTTTAGCAAAAGGCACGAGTTCTTTTGTAAAATTGCAACTTAAAATTTTAATATAATATTTTTTAATAAAATCGTGAATTTTAACACTTTTTGTATAAATTGCAAATTTTCATGTGTTTTAGTAAAAGACTTGGATTTTGGTGTTCTTTTGTAATTGTGCCAAATTTAAGGGATCTTTCATGAAAATCGAATTTAAGCAATCTTTCATAGAAAGATATGAAGAAAGAATGCTTTTTTGTAAAATTGCGAATTTGAATGCTTCTACTTGAAAATTACCTTTATTAAAAATTAAGAAATCTAGCGTTCATTCCCAAAAATTCTTAAAAGTGAACACTGCAATCATAGCTGATATTTCTGAAGTTATGAAGTGGTAAACATTTTCTATATTTTATTTCTATAATCTTTGTTATTTTCTCCATTTCTACCAGATGATTGTAGAATTACAAAGAAACTCATAAAATGTTATGACTTTGGAGATTTATTTGTTTAAAAATGGATAATTATCTGGAAAATTATATTTCATTTTTAATAAATTTTACAAATAAGCAAAATAAAGAACTTATAACATGCTACGACAGGCAAATTATACTTATGCATTTTCTACCTACAAAAATCATGCAATTACTTCTTTAGACATACTCTTTTCTCTAATGTCATTCTGCACACAGTTGGTGTATGTGTTAATTCTCACCCATGACAATAAAGCTTTCTATTATTTCACACTTCAAATGATGCACGGTGAAGCAAATTACTACTGCAGATGGTGTAGCAGCCACTTATTTCTCCTTGCCTAACCGTAGCCGAGTGTTTTGCTTGTTTCTCTCCCTTAAAATTTAAACTCTGGCTTGTTCAGCTTAAGAGTTATATTTTTCATTGATTGATGATTTTCTTTTGCTGATCTGCCAGATTTCTGTATGTCATGGCATCCTAGCTCAGGAAATTTGTACAACCCTGCAAATAACTAACAACTTATGTTACTGAATTTGTTCTTCAAAATTTTGATTGCCTTGTTGAAAGTGCTTGTCATTCATATCAGTAGTTTCTTTGGAATATATCCATTTTCAAAATCATTAATAAAATTCCTAATGTAGAAAAAAAGCCTTTACAAATTTCAGATTTCAAATTAAGACATTTTGCAAAGAATTTTTAAGAATAAACTATTCCTCTATATCTAAGCAGTTAAAACCTGCTATATTCAAAGAGAACAGAGAATTTGCTAGAAAATTTCTGTAGTATTATTTTATAATTTTATAGAAATATTTTCTTTAACACTGAATAATATGAATTGTCAAAAAATAGGACTGAGAAGAATCTATACAGATCCTGAATAGAAGAATCTATACAGACATTTTGAAAATTTTTATATAATTAGCATACACAATGACTTTTTTCCTGTTATATTCTCGTATCCAAGAACTAGATTATTTTTAAAATAAATTTTTGGATAAATATAGCACCTTTTGTATCAAAAAATATAAATTAAGTCTTCAAATTTATATATTGGGAATTTCTAGTCAAAATTCTGTTTTTGTCATTTTAGTTGTAATTTTAAATTCCTCATAAGAGATGTGATTTTTATTATAGCATAAAAGTTAACTGATAAAAGTCACATCTTTTATCAAAAATCGGCTGTGCTGACAATTCCTGTATTTTCAATAACTTATTCACTCAGGACTGGTTGGTGGTCAAAAAGCAAATTTATTGGTTTCTTTTTTATAGATAAAATCTGGATTCTTGTTTGCAATCTTCATACTACCTGATTATAAAGAACTTGTATAAGCAAAAAGGTTTGTTTTGCACAACAGAATTAAATAATGTGCTATATTATTTAGGATTTGCAAAATTGTTTGCATATATTTTTAGGTAGCTGCAATTCGGCATTTGGAATTGATGATGCTATGAGACAGTCAAGTTCATAATATCTGCAATGTTTCTTTTTGTTGTGCTTTATACTGTTTAAAATGATCTATATATAAATTATTTAACTTTTCTTTTGTTTCTTATACTCTGCATGACCTTAAATTCTTAAAACTAATATCCAGTTTTTTTTGTTTAATAAGTTAGTCCTCCCTCTAGTTACAGGAGCCAGAAATACTAAATGATTCAAATTTGTCCCTTCAAAATCCTATACTTGGAAATTTGGTTTTGAGTTGCAGAGATTTACCTGTCAAGATACAAATTTTAATCTAGAATAATATGTTACCTAATTTCCCCCTTTCTAATTGCTTCAATCCAACATCTTTTTACAAATATTAATATGTAAGAAGCAGTAAATATTTTATGCAAAAAGCTCTTGAATTTCATAATAGAATATAGTAAAATTTTGGCAATTTACTATTACTGCTTTTTACACTAATTATAATTATGTTCTAAATTATTTTGACTCATATCTAGATGCTAATTTGATCTCTCTTAACAGGAAAATAATACAGATAAGTATAATGGGACTCACAGTGGTGCAGATAAAGAAAATAGAAGGTAAGTTTGTAAATTAAAATTAACAGATAAGAAATAATTTGAATTTAATTATTGTAATTTATTTTGTTATATTATTCTGTTCTGTAGTCATCTGTATGTTTGTAATATTTTTAGTCTGAATCTACTGGTAACTTTTGTGTTGTTAGTAACATCATATTAATCTAATTATCTTTTCAAAGTAAATTAAATTCTTCAGTTATTAGATTAAAAAAGAAAAGACTAGGTACAGTTGCTACTGCTGACAGTAACCCTTAAATTTTTCCGTCAGTAATAGCACCAGTTCTATGGTATCAAAATTATGTGCAATTTTGCATGATAGTTTAGAATACTGTGCCATATCTCAGCCCTTTTATTTTGATTACAACCACAATAAAATTTCTGTGTGTTAAGCAGTATTGAAGTAATATTTTTTTTTATGGTGAATCGAATTATCCAATTATCAAGTTTCAATCTTGATGCCATCAGGAAACACATTTAGATTTAATTATAATTTTATTACAGATAGTTTGGTATCTACAAATTGATTTTTACATGCATTTTAATTAACTTTGCTGAAAGTTATGTATTTTAATTGTGGTCCTGCTTGTAAATATGTAACAAGCTCTAGGAGTTAATGAGCATTAGCAAGAAAGAGCTGGCTCTGCAAAGGGCATATTACATCTGCAGAACAGACAGGAGAAAAGAGCTCATGGAGTGAACTCTATTAGGGAGTGGCAGCAAACAGGGAGCAGAGTTTGCTGAGCTCTGGGGTTAATGAGTACCATTCAACAGGGGGATGGGCATATGCATCTACGAAGTGGCAAACAGAAACCTGTCTACTATGTGCCCAGGTGAAAAAGCTAGTGAAGTGAGCTCCGGCAGTTAATGAGCAGCAGCAATAGGGGATGCAGATCCTGGTAAGTATTAGCTGACAATGCATGCCCTGTGAACTTGTACATTATCGTTCATAAAAATGCACATATTGGACAAAGATATCATCTATACCGCACTGCAGTCATAATACCACAAGGAAAGACGTGAAGATCAGTATGGGGATCGACAGCAATCCCTGCTCAAACCATCAGACCACCGTTTTTGTATATGTGCATTTCATGGATGCTACTGGCATTATAGTGAGATCCAGATGTTCTCCAAACAAATAACAGTGAGGAATCACTGTCAGCAAATTTTTGTCGAGATATAGAAATTTGAAGTCTCTGACTAAAGAGTTACAGTGGGTGAGTCATACGTTGAAGTGATGGAAAGAAGTTCACAGGGCTTGGTTAAATTAAATTTATTACTCATGAAGGCAAGAGACACAAATTATAATAGTATGATGATGAGATGTTGCTACTTGCTCACAGGAAAAAGGATGTACATCAAATTATTGCTTCATACTGAGCACAGTCATAGCCTGTAAAAACATAAAACATATCTGCTATCAGCTACACCCATATACTGCAGCAATTACTAAACTAAAACTAAGCTAGCTTGCCTTTATTGGCACTTGGTATTTGTATCCATATCTGCTGTGATGCACCATAACTCATCCGTGAAGAGTACAGTTCCCCACTGTTGTGGAGTCCAGTTGAGGTAATTTCGAGCCCAGTTTAAGTGGACCCCTCTGTGCGAAAGATTCAGTAGGATGCAAACCACTGGTTGTCTTACACACAGCTAGCCTTCATGTAGCTGTCTGTAAACAGTTTGTTGAGATACTGCTCTTCCTGCTGACGCTGCAAGGTCAGAAGCAAGATGATGTACAGTGATTGACCTGTGGCATTGTGCTTACAGATACAGAAAATGGTCATTCTGAGCAGTTGTGACCCTTGGATGTCCACTTACTGGTCTTTGTGACAATATTCCTTCACTTTGATACTGGTTTCACGAGTGGCAAATGATGGAATTTACATTTAAACTCGGGCTATACTTCTGACTGTCACTGGCCCCTTTGAGATGACCTATTACCTCTCATTGCCTGGTATCACACAGATAATATTGTCTACTCATTTTTCAAAATTTGGCTATTTCGATTTTGCTTCTGGAATTCGCAATGCGGAGATACAAACTCTGCACAAAACAAGTTATTTTTACACCTAAAACATTTCCTTGTTAAATAATGTTCATATACAAAATGTTTTTTGCAGGCTAGTTTGTGCATTCGTGCAGCTGTCGTGTATGTAACTTTTGTGGCTATGAGTTTCTTTCACCTAATATGCTAATTTTTCCACTTGTTGCTTAACTTTTGGACTTGAATGTATCGACTTTAGTTTAAAATCTAGTCAGATTTTTATAAAATTTTAATTAGGTATCTTTCTATTTTAGTGCAAATCAATATCATGTGTTTTTTTTAATTCAAATGACTTACAAAATAAACAAAAAAAATGTATGAAATAAAAGAATAAATATGCTTAACTATGTAAAATTAGTTGTTTTATAAAGTGATTTTATTTCAGAAAATGAATGAAAATATCTTCCATATTTGGATAAACTGGACCATTTAAAAAATAATGAAACAGTAAAAAAGAATAAGGGCATAAATCATTTTTATTTTGTTTTTGGCACTTCAATTTAACAATAAAATATTTAGTCAACCAAATTGACAATTACACAAGCCACAAATTTTTTATCTGAAATCTACAAATTACTATCTCGTGGATAACAATTTTTACATTAAACTTCAGATTCTTAGGACACTATGATGTGTGGTTTTAATTTTATCCAAAAAATTTTTGTCAACAAACCCATCAATGTTATAGTCACATGTTATTAAAAAAACTTTTATAATATTGGCTAGCATTCATCAGATTCTTTAAATATATTGCTTATGTATGTATAATCTCAAAATCACTCAAATAAACCATTTCTCGCATTTCAGAATATGAAATTATATTTGCCCGTTAGGCCTGTTGTGTTTATTTGTAATAAACCAGATTATTCTAAATCATTATATACTTAACAGATAACAAAAATAAGATTGTGAATATTGTTCTGTCATGTAATGTATTTTGGTAAAGAAATTGCTGTGTGAAATTGTTATGTAAGTCATTTTTTACATAAATTTTTATCTCTGCAGGAATAGTAGTAGTGCAAAAAAGAAAAAGAGAAGTCGCAGCCGAAGTAGAGGTAGAGATGGAAAACGGAGTGGAAGTCGAGATAGGAGAAGCCGAAGTAGAGATCGCCGTAGTAGAAGCAGAGATAGGCATCGCAGCAGAGACAGCCGAGGTAGTAGAAGAAGCAGAAGTAGGGATAGACGACATAGAAGCTACAGTAGGGAACACAGAGATAGAAGGCGTACCAGGTACATATTTTTTGCTATGATTAACTTTAAATTATATTTGAATGTTCCTTGCTTAATTTAGTGCATACATTTGTACTTGTTACGCAAAATTTAAGGTTTAGTAGTCACACAGACAGCATAATTATTATTTTATTTTTTTCCCTTTCCATCCTCGCGTTCTGTATTTTCAAAACTGTTTTTTCTAACAAGCTAAGTGCATGGTGATGAGCAATTTTTTGGGGAAATCCATTGCTGTTTTGAATTTTTTTGAGTGACAAAAGCGGCCAACTTTCTTTAGCATTTTGCTACAACTTTTTGCCTTATTTTAGTATTTTTGCTACAATATTTTTTAAGCCAGTAAACCCTGATCTAAGGGTAGTTGGTTTGACTCCGCATGTGATGGGAATGATATCTGATCATAGTTAAATGTTTGTACAAGTTCAGAATCCACTCTAAACTATAGGTCCCTCTCCTATTAGCTGCAAGGTGAGAAAAAGCTGACCTTCATGCCACAAACCAAACTTAAAATGACAAATATTTAAATTACAATTCTCCTTGTTTTTTGAAATTTCAATTCAACAGTTTACTAATTACTCAGTGTTTAATGTATGCTAATAAAAATGTGTTTGTTGTATGCTAATTTTTTATTTCATACTATTTAGAAGTCGAAGCAGAGATAGAAGACACAGTCGTGATCATAGGTCAAGATCCAGGTCACCACGGCGAGATAGAAGAAGGTAAATATTTATTTATTATTATATGAAATTAGTAAGTTTGTTATAAATTTTTGATTTTAAGTGCATATATTAAATCTAATCTTTTAAATCTAATATTTTAGGCATAGAACTCGATCTAGGAGCCCTCCTCGGTATGTGCATTATTTTGATTTTAAAGTTAATCAGGTTAGAAGTCTAGAATGAATTAAAGTAGTCTTTTATATTGTAACTCCATTTATAAAGTATTTGATATCAATGTTTCAATCACCTTTTTGTGGTAGGCCTAAAGTCTTAGACTAATATAAGTATTTCATGCACTCACAGAATCAGTGATGTTAGGTTTATGACAATAACATATTTTGGCGCCAACATTCTCCTAGACCTTTTTTTTTATTATTATTATTAAAATTGCTCCAACTTGTGCCTAAAAAGTTTAAAGTTTCCTATAAATGATAAGATTGGAATCTAAAATTGCATTTCCTATTGACTATTACTGATAACAAAGTACAAAATTCAATAATTAGTTTTGTGTCTCCCCCTCCCCCCTAAGTTCAAATAAAATTAAAAAACAGAACATTATAAATGAACCTTCTGAACCTGTTTTAATAAATAATAAACTTTCAAAAATTACTAAATATTAATGGCAGCTTGACAAAATTCACAATTGTTCACTATTAGCAATAAAATTTGCATACTTTGTAATTGAAAATTTTCCATAATTGCATGCTTTTCTGTCATTGAGAACAGAGATAACTAAAACTGGTTGTCAAGGCTTATCAATAGCTTTTTACGTTTTAATATTTCTAGCGAAACATAGCTTTAATCCTAATTTATATCTCTTGTTCTGCTTACTCTACTTGCTCCTTTTAATAACTACTGATGAATTTGGGATTAGGAACAAAATTCAGGAAAAAACAGCAATAACAACATAGTTGCCATAGTTCTCCAAATTTCATAGAAATCTTCAAATTTTTATGATCTTCCAATTTTCTGATAGGAAGTTACTTTCTTTTAGATTAAAAAGTTTTCTGTTAACCCTTATGTCTGGCCAGGTACCTTTCTATCTATTTTATCACAATATTTCTTGCATCTAATTGAAATATATAGAAATCATTTTAAATCATTATTACTTGCACGATAACTAACTGAACTGATTAGTTTAGTTGTCAAAACACTTTATTTTTCTACAGATCTGTTAGTAAAAATACAAATCGTTTTTTTTTTTTTTGTATGTAAAGTTTTAGGTGAAATTTTTTTAATAAACACCACTATGGGGATAATGATGTGATTAAGAGTATTTTTTAGACTGAAGTTACATTAAGCAGTCTATGCATATTTTAAGTTCAGTTTTATCCTGTAGGATTAATAGCATGTTATGTAGGATTAATAGCCATTTATTATGATCTTCAGTGCTCTAAAATATTCCTAATTTTTGTAGAGGTAGCATCCACATTGGATTTACCCTCACACTGCATTATATGATAAATGTTGATACTAAACAATGCCTGCAATTTTATAATTATGTTATTATTTCTAAAAATAAGTGTTGTAATTTAAAAAAATATAAAAAAAATTTAAAATATTGCAACTAATTAAAAAACAATTTCAGTATTAACAGAACAGAAGTGAGAGGGTCTTATATTCAGAATGTAAAATTGCTCCCCACAATGTGGTACTCAAAACATAATACAATCCCGGGAAACATGGATGTCCGGGGTCTTTCCCGCCCCCTACCATTCCTGTAATCAATTCAAATATGTAATAACATTTTATTGGGAAAGGTGGTATTTGTTAGCAAGGAAGCCAAACCGGAGCCAGTGAAAGGATGCATTTAATCATTACCGATGGCACCTTGACCTCCCCAGGTAGCCGTAGCACTATGAGAGAATTTCAGAGAAAAGGCAGATATGCCAATTACTATAAATTCTCCGTAGTTTTAACGTGACACACATTATGGAGTTTGCATAGTTTCCTACAGAAAATTGCCTTGTGTTTAGGTTAATGTATATTTACGGCAGTATTTGATGAAGTTAAGATTTTAATCGCTTTTTTCATGAAAGTAATAAATATGCTTCTTAAAAAGTTGCTTAATTAAACATAAATCGCTAAACTGTTATTTTTTAAATTATTTTCGCATACACTGTGTGATTGTGCAATTCTGTGTATATTCTTTTTAATCGCCACAAGTCCTTTAGTATCTATTTCCGCTCCATCTTCTAAATACTGTATATTAGATTGACTAAACTAATTTTTTAGTACTTTACAAGATAATTTAAAAGTGTTTATGACTTTGTTCATTCTGTCTGTCTGTCAGCACGATAACTGCCGTAAAAATGAGTTTATCAAAATGAAATTTTAGTATGTTGTTCAGACAGTCTGTGGGATCTATGAGAATATAAATTAATAATATCACCCAATTAGTTTTGGATTGAACCCGGGTTCAAAATATGAAATACATTGAACCTTTTATGGGACCTAATTTTTCAAACATTTTTTAAGCGGATTTAAAATTCACAAATTGCTTCAAAAGTTTTAGACAATATTCAAATTATCCCATAAAATATATAAATAAAATTTCAGAAAAATATATTCAGTAGCTTTTTAAATAAAAATTAAAATAATAATTACACCCTTTATATGAAGTGATCATGTGACCCACTTCAAAATAAAATATGGCATCCATCTTGTGTCAAAATCGTGATTTTTAAACTTCTTTTTCATTCATATTTAGTATTGTATCCATCCTAAAACCGCTTTAATTCATAATTGCTTAAATTTTGTGCATCTACATGCTGAAACAACTCAATTACAATATAGTTGAGTTTAAATGATCATTCTACTTTGATTATTTCTACAACGAAGCCTAATTTTCCCTTATGGAGGATGCAAATACCAAAAGATGTAAAATGAGTTGTATAAGAATTGCTGCATTTCTTTAATGCAAAATTATTTAGCTCATGGAATCTGTAATATATCTCCATGGTTTTAAATAAAATAAATTATTATAGTATTGGGATGAATGAAAGGAATGGAAGACAGTTTATGAATGAAATGCTGCTTTTATATAGAGAGCCAGGCATGTTATATTTCAATGACATCATTTGAAAAAATGTCATTTGTTTTTGATGAAGTTTTCAAATATAATAAATTAATGTGGTATTGTAATAATTTTAAAAATATTACCGAGGAATGTATCGGATTTTAGAGATGTTTAAATAAAATTGCATTGAAGTTGGAAAGTGTTTCATAATCAATGCTTTATGCATGATTGACCTTTCTTGTTTATTTCTTATTCTGATTAATTATTAAGGTTAATTTTTTAATTATTTTCGCATTAACTATGATTGCATAATTGAGTTTGTTCTCATCAGTTGCCGAAAGGACATTAGTGACTTTTTCCATCCATCTCCATCTTTTAAATACTGCATATTAGATTGACTAAACTAGCTTATTTTCATATTCTAGTTAATCATTAAAGTTAATTTTTTAATTATTTTTGTGTAATACTTACATAATATGTGTAATAATAATACATTAATAATACATACATGTGTAATAGTAATACATAAATTGTGTAATAATAATGAACCCTGTAAAGGGATATTTCCCAAAAAGTGGTATTAAAACAATGATTTAGGCAAATAAGAAAGCAACCATTTTGACATGAATATATTAAAATTGATATATTCACATCTTTTAATAATTTATATTTTATTTTTTAATAAAGATATTATTAATATTTTTTATTATCTTTAGTGAAAACTTGTGTTTCAGTCAATATAAAGGAATTTTCACAGGATAAAAACTGATATTTAATTATAAATATTTATATTAATGCATTATACATATGCTTAAATAATCCTAGTATTATGCATTTTTATATTATGTGAGCTGTATTATAAAAAATGTAGACGTGGTGGAAAAGTTTTATAGAATCTTTGTTGAGACTTAATTAACTATATTAAAAGAGGATATGGGGTAGTAGCTGACCACCTGAAAACAAAAAAAGCACATGGAGATGGAAAGTGTTTATTAAAAATGCAAATTATACTTTGCCAAACATTATTATTATTATTATGTTTTTTTTTTTTACGAACCATCTTCATCACTAAATATTGCAATAGCTGACAATGGTTTCTTTCAATTTAACCTGAAAGTTTCTGATTTTCGGGCATCCTTTCGATCGGAAACAGATTTCTTCCGATTTTCGTTCACAAGCTAAAAGTCTCTACTTTTCCCCAATTCCGCTACAAAAATTCTCTGAAAATGTCCCCTCTTCCTTTGAAAATGATAAATTTTCTTCTTCCTTTCTGGCAACTTGCGGATGTCTTTTGCATGGAGAATAGCCGTCATGTACTGGCATTGAGTTCTTATAACACTCAATGCTTGGATGAATCATTTCGTGGAAAAGTAAGTCATGTGCAGAGCAGTGTTCGAAATTAGCGGTCGTTAGTCGTAATTTGCGACTAGAAATTTCAGTTTGACGACTAGATTCTTCAATCTGGTAGTCAAATTTGATGCCTAACAATGCTGTTGTTAAATATCAGTCTTCCCTTTCCCTTTGACTACATTAGGATCCCTAGTAGAAGACTGGACAGTGGTCGAAAGAAAAGCAGCATTTTATACATGCCCACAGTGATAAATCTGCAGATGGTACACAGACAATAAAATACCCCTCTGTCTATTCAGGGAAGGAAACATTAGGATCTTTATTGTACTTCAACTCACCCCCATCCTTCAAGACCTGAAATTGCACTTCTGAAGAATTTATTTGTTTGCTTTATCCTCGAGTTTGCAATATTACGAGTTTCTATTGCTCCCCTCCCCTTTATTCCCTTGTAGATCTACGTATCCCACTTGGAAGAAAAGGGGGTGATCCGGTGATCCTGCGGTCTTTACATTCTAATTGCTTACTATTATAGAACACACTGCGTTCCAGATTGAATCGTTCCAGCGTCTTGCAAATTTGGTTAGCTAATATTTTGTTATCAGACATTGAAAATGATGTTTTTATAGCTGCAAAATGTTCAGATTTTTATGTACTTGTTCCTTTTTTTCAGTCTTGTTCCGAGAATCCGATTTGGATCCACAGTAGTGCGATTTTTCTTTTCCATAACATTTATATTTTATTGTATGCAGATCTGCATAAGAGTATCTGCAAGTCATGAAATCGGAAGTAGGTCACGAAATGAGAAGCAAAGTCAGGAATTTTAAGATGGAGGTTTTCCCGTTTTTTCATCTAAAAATCTGTTTCCACGTGATTGCATCTGTTTCTAATTAATGTGGGAGAAACACATTTGCAACGACTAAAATTTTTATGATTATTTCTTGTTATATACAATAAAACTATTTTTCAGACGTATTATTAAAGAAATGAAGAGCTATATTGCACGAGTACTGGGTACCGCGATGAACGGCATTTGTCCACGATCTTCTTTATATTTCGTTTTATTGTGAAAATACTTTTCCACTTCTGCAATCTGTTTGCATCGTCTAAAACGTTTCTAATTATTTCGTATATACTATATTATACAGAAAAACTATTTTTCAAGCGTATTTTTAATGACGTGAAAAGCTATTTTGCAGCAGTATCGCGATAAATGGCATTTTTGTGCGATCTTCTATATTTCGTTTTATTTTGAAAGTATTTTTCCACTGTTACAATTTGTTTGCATCGTTTAAAATGTTTGTAATTATTTTGTATATTATATAAAAAAAACTATTTTTCAAAGGTATTATTAATGAAATAGAAGGCTATTTTGCATCAGTATGGGGAAAAACGATATTAGTGCGCGATTTTTCCTCATGTAATATGTTCCTATCTTTTTTTCTGGTAGGTTGGCATCTATGCATTTTTTTTTATCAATCCCTGAAATTAATGTGATTTATACTTTAATCTTTTAATCTTTTAAAATTCTTTATTGCAATTTTTTTTAATTTAGATTTTTTTCTAATTATTTAATGTAATAAAATTTATTTCAATCTGTAAAATTATTTTTTCAATTACTTAAAAAAAAAAAAAATTAAATTATTTATTGCAGTTTTTTTATATTAAAGAATATGTATTGAAAATAGATTTTTTTAATAAAAAATAAGCATTTTTAATTATTGTAATTTATAAACTATTTTAGTTTGTTAAAAGTTAATTGAAAATTCAAAATGTTTATTTATACTTAAATTCTGTTAATTAGATTTTTAAAACTTCATTGTCTTGAATTTACTTGTTATATATATGACAAACTGTTAAAATAAAAAAATGCCTTGCACCGAACTGCTACAATGTCGAAAAATCTCCTGCTACAAACTGCTACAATTTCGAATAATTGCCTGCTACAAACTGCTACATTTTCGAAATATTGCTTGCTACAAACTGGTACAATTCCAGAAATTTGCTGCTCCAAAAATTGCTCCAAAAGAGTTTTTTGTAATCGTATGTATCTCAATATTTTACCTTTCATTTTTTAAATATAAGACAGGGTTCATTCTAGGATTTCAAAAGGGCAGGGTGCTGACTTCCAAAAAAGGGCATATTGTCATCATAAAAGGGCACATTGCGTATGAAAGAGGCACATGTTTTTAAAAGGGCACAATTATAAATTTTAACCAAAGAATGCATTGCATAATGTGGCCCACACGTAAAATGGATACAGATAATTTATCTATTTTACATATTTATATAAAAATAATTAGTGATGCAAATAAAAGTATTAAAAATTAAAACAAAAGGGTACATTGTACTGCTTGATGCTGCTAAAAAATAGCATAGTCTTTAGATGGTATCAATATTTTGGCAAAAAGTGGCTAGTTAATGTACACGGCTACTAAGTCTAGTAAGTAGCCAGCATTTTATCATTTTAGGATTAGTTTATTGTAAAAATTTTAGTTGAAGCAAAATGGAAAGAATTTATATTTAAATTAAAACTTCATAAAAAATTATATAAATAAAATCAAAATATGTTACAAACATAAGTGATCCTCCTTAAAAAGTTTTGAGTTCCCGAATCCAAAAATTACAGAAAATATTTTTTCTTAAACTGCATTGTTAATACATTGAAAAATAAATAATGAATTTTCAAAATTTAAAGTAATATTATATTAACTTATTAGAAAAACTAGAATTAATACAATCTTATGCAAGTAATTTAAATTTATTGAAGATCCAATGTTTACTTTATCTAAACTAAACATACTATGAACAAAAATGTATGGGCACACATAAATAAAAGAAAATACTAAAATTTGTTAATTAAAATAAAACCATGTTTTACCAGTATAAAATGCTGTATAAAAGTTAAGACATTTATTAAAATAATTATTTTTAGAAAAGTATATTAATGGTATAAAAATAAGGCAGCAGTGCCCGGAATTTTAGATGCAAACCTCTGATTAAAATTATACCGGAACCATGGCGAATTAGTAAAAAGTTTGAGATATTAAACTTGATATATTCATTTGTTAGGGGTTTAGGGGAGAGTAAATAATTTGCGTTATGTTAGGGGATAGTATGTATGCTTGATAGGAAGTCACAGAAGAAATGGTAATATTAAATGGGAGGAGTGTATGGCTGGCATGTGTCTGGTCTGTGGATATTAAGAACGGTTCGGGGAGTCGATGTGCACCGGTTCCTATCTCCTATGCATGGGCGTGGCAAAAAAGCATGCTGGCTTTGCTGGTATATGTAAAATTAAAATCAATGATATAATCCACAATATAAGAAGCAATGAAAATATCTAGTTGCATATTAAGACACTGGAAAATGTAAATAAATACAAATTGCATATAAAATAAATAAATAAAAATATAATATATACGTTTCATGTAATGTAAGTTCATTATGAAAGAAGGAAAAGCAGAAAACTTGAGATTAAAGAGCACCCTTTTAGTATAAAAGTTTATTGAAATGTATATAACTTAAATGTATGGAAAACAATGAAATAGTACAACCTCAAAAATCCGGACTTTGCCGATTCCGGATTTTCGATTTTTCCGGATTATAGAATTTGAATAAAATTCAGATTTAATATTAACTAAATACACTATAAAGCACTCTTTTTAGTAAAAATAATGGCAAAAGTTAAGTTAATCAAAACATATTATTTAATCTAAAAAATAGGGCAAAAGAAATTTCTAAAAAAAAATATACACATTAATAATTTAGAATGTGTGAACGAAACGAAATGATAAAATTACATTTTATCATTTCGTTTAAATATTTGAATTAACATTTGTTATTTCAGTAATTTTGTTTTATGGGAAAGCAGTTTTCTTTATCCTGTAGATGGACATTATTTATGCTTGGTTATAAAGTTTCTTTGTTCAAGACCTTTAATTGCATGATCGATTGTTTGCATAAGATTATCAATGGGTATTTTTTCTTCTCCACATTTATCGTCGTTACTTTGATCTTTTTCTATTTAATATCATATCGCGAATTTCGCCATCACTCAATTTATTTACGATTGGCGCATCATCATCACAGTGCAGAACTTACGTTATATCGGCTTTGTCGAGATTTAATGAAGCGCCGGAAGATTTAATAAAGATCGAGGATTAGCACCTTTGACGATATATTTAAAGGTGTAAATGTGTTTAAACCGTTTGCGCTATTAACGAACGAAAAACAAATAATAAGAACTTAAAAGTTGTATTTATTTTCTAGTATCTATATAATGTTATGTTTAAAAAAGGCTGATGTGTCTGAAAAAAGTAAAACGTAAAAAAAGTAATAGTCAAATATGTAAAAAATATCGCAGTAGATAAAATAAATATCTTTTCCAAAAAAGAAAAATATCTCTCCTCTCAATGATTTTTTTAAATTACGATGAGTCATTACTAGATTGCAGCAGCACCGAGACGTGGTGGGGCAGGGAAAGCGGAGAAAGGAATTTGCTTAGTTCCTAATCGTAAACGCAGCCGACCCCTTTGAGAGCTCTGTGCGTTAATGACCTTGTTGCTCCGCTCTGTGCGATACGATATTATTTAGTTATTTATTTGCTATTTATAGTATTCAAATATGGCTTTCTAAACAAAAAAGGCAAAATATACAGTCGATTTCAAGCTGACACGTTCGACGAAAACGAAAAAGTCGTCAGATATTGGGAGGGGGGAGGAGATTCTGAAGAATGGAATTCGTTCTACGAAGTGAGCAAAATAAATTTCCGTGAGCGTTAATATAAATTCTCGGGATATATTTTTAGATTTAATTGAACAATCTGTGATAAAATATTACGATAATGTTTTAAAGTGTTTAATATTAAAAATTACATTGTTTCAGAAAAATGTCTTTTTCAATAATGAGAAAAGAAAATTTTGATAATAAAAATTCTGTATTTAAATATCGATGTATATTTTAAGCGAAATAATTAATCGGGAGTTGTGACTTGAATAAGGGGGAAGAGGGATTAACACTAACAACGTCATTCACGCTCCAACCACGAGCCGATCTAAGGCAGTCCATCTAAACTTTCGTTTCATTTCCGGGTTCAGAAAGTCGACCGGAAAATACGATATTTGTTTATAAAATATAATTCTATATAAATAATCTTACCCTGTTGTTTTAAATCCGCGACTTTGTCAGTCCGGGGGAAGGAGAGAGAAAAAAAAAAACCCCCCGAAGGAAAACGGCCGAATTTTCGAGGTTGTACTGTACCAAATTTGGACTTCCAAATTGCCCCGGTTCAAAGGTTATTTTCCTAAAACGAGTACTATAGCGAGCTTAGGATGGATTTGATTGGGTTAAAAATCAAAAACTTAAAATATACCACTGAAAACAGCGGTACACTAATGTAGTGTTTTTAGTTACACAGGATCTCGGGTTATTCCGGAAAAACAAGTACATTATGGTGATGGTGAGTCCGGGACTTGTTAACTGAAGAATGCCACTGCTTCTCAATATTAAGTATGGTTAAGCAAAGTTTATAAGCTTAACAAGAAGCATAGGGTAGAGAGAAATGGGATATTTGCAGCATCCAGATCCAAATTCCCACCCCCTCAAATTTTATTGAAAAATAATTTTATTATAAAAATTATATGTATTAAGTTATGTTTGATTATTTAACTGAATTTTATGATAAATACGAAAACAATTTTATACAAAATATTCATTGCTCATCATTAAATACAACCAAGTGTACTCGGCGTTGGTCATGGATTTTGATGCAAATCTCATGAGAATTACACCGGAACTCACGGCAAATGCTAGGATGCTAAGGAACGCTTTAACAATACACCCGTTTATAACAAAATAAAATAAAATAATGCGTGGACGCACACACGGCTAAACATGTGGGTCCGAAAGTCCTTCCGAGAGGTTGGTGGTAGGGGAAGGAGGGTACGGTCCCTGTGGATGCCTCCCCCACTGGGTTCCGGTCTAAATTGGGTGGCACTTCCCGACCGTTCAAACAGTTACCTTACACCTTTCTGGTAGGTCGGACGGTCTGGGCTACAACAACACGGCTATGCTAGTCACAATTGCTCATCTTAAATACCGGCCAACGCCATATACAAAATTGTAAACAACCTTACAAATTATACAACACAATTGCCTATTTTGAACCAAAATCATTCTTGTGAGTCGCGACACAAATAAATGAAAATACTTGAAGGTTAAAAAAAATTCCTTTAATTCAGAACCAATATTCAAACAATTATTGCTATCTCAACGAATTTTCATCCAATTTTAATAAAATTTTAACCCAATACTCATAATGATAATATAATGCTAAATTGAAAAAATTAGGACGAAATCTTCAGAATTCGTAAATTTAGAAAACCCAAAAAATAAATACACTTAGTGTGTCACCAGCTGTTTTCAGCTGAGATGAAAGGTCTGCAATTTAATCAAAGCACTTGCTTGCAAATTATCCTTTGCGGAGGCAAGAAAAGAATAGATTTGATTTGACAAAATGACGGAAAATAGGATTTTTAACTTTAAAATTTAATTACTTTTGAAATATTTATAAATTTTTAAAAAAATCTTGACGAGATGCACATGATGAAGTAGGAAAGAACCTATGTAGAAAATTTCACCGCTGTCTGGCGCTTTGATTTCCCGCTATAGAAGAAACAGACATATACAGTTAGTTCATTCAGTCATTAAAAATTCCTCAAGAATCTCTTCACTTTTTGTTCTTAAGGACCCCTTAAAACTCCTAATTTTCTACTGAATCTCCGATCCGAAATACAAAACGAAACCGGGCTGACGACGAGGCCGCAACCTTCAACTGTAAGGTATATTATCAAAATATTAGGGATTGCTATTCCCCCCCCCCCCCCCCCCCACACACACACACACACTCAAAAAAAAAAAAATACGAATTTTATTAACAGGATCAAAATCAGAAAAGAAATAAGGCAAAAGCACCTCCTTTCACCTTTCCTAAAAAAAGAAGACTGGAAAATTATTTATTAGTGAACTCTTTTTCCTATATGATAAATTATTGCAAGTTTCTTCTTTTTTACAAACTAATATTTTTAAGTATAATTATTTGGGCTACAATTGCCATACACTCCTCATTAGCAATATTTTCCCCCAAGTGTTTACTATTTATGTTACATCAGTCAATTCAAAACACTGTTGAACTAGAGTTATGTCTGTGATTAGTGGTCTCTGCTAGGAATTAATGGGATTAAAGAAGTTAAGTGTCTAATGAGATTGAAATCCATATAAATAAAATTGAAAATCTGTCTGCATATGTGTTTGTATTTGTTTCAGCATCACCCGAAGAAGGACTGCACCGGATTTGATGAAATTTCGGCGTAAACTTGAAATAGCCACTTAAAATTCAATCCATATTTAAAGTTTTTATAGGATCTGGGGCTCTCGAGATATTAATAAAAAATGCACAATTAAAGCAGTGAATAATTTTCTGAAAATTAATCAACTGAAGCAGTAAATAGTTTTTTTAAATAATTTTTCGGGTGGGGGGGAGAGAAAAAAATTTTATTGTTGATATCATTTAATCTTTCAATATTAATGCAACTGTGTTAAAATATCAGTAAATTGCCCATTGAAATTCAGGTGCCCAAGGTCGGACCCCAAACATTAAGATACAGGCTGCTCTGCATGTTTCATTTTCAGATTTATACACATTTTTATAAAATAATTTAAAAGAATAAAAACAACTTATCTGTGCACTAAAGAAACTTGTCAATTTCATGCACTTTGACGCATCTTGTCTAAGCTGGCGATCATTTTCTCTCTCCCTTCTATGTATGTTAGGCATTATGTCTGAGCACTTGCAGTGGACAACTAGGTAAATTTCGAAACTGTACCTTACAGAAATTCGTAAAATAACTTCTTCCTCAGTATCTGTAGTTTAGCAAGAATTCCCCCCCACCTTTTTAAGAATTCCCCCATCTCCTGATTGGATAGATGCTTTTGCTAAAGTGTTTATGTGATTTTATAACCCTTTAAAGGCAACCTATGAATTCTCTTCGAATTTTCTCTGAGGGCGGCCGTGGAAGGTATCTATGTGGGCACCGGCATTCAAGATCAATATAATTTAAACGCCTTTGAGGTACAGAGAAGCAATAAAACCCATTGTTATCAATGTCAGGGCTGGGAGGAAACGAATGTTTATCTGAGGAGTAGGGAACAATAACTCCTGGAAGGAGAAACCTTGAGAATGACACTCTCCGGGGTATATAGCTTATCTTGGGTCCCTGGGCTCAGAGGGATATGATTTCACCCTGTGGGGTGGAAGTTGCCGACAAAGGGTGGAAGTTCAGCTAGTGGTGTCCAGTTATATTGGTACATTTCATATTCATTTGGCTGTCAATATTGTTGTGATTTTTGTGCAGCTTTAATAATGAATGGGAAAAAACTTCGCACAATCACGGATGTTTTGAAAATTTGACTATACATGATATGGCCCCATTTTGGAAAAGGGCATGCAGGGCGGTATTTTTCGATGTCAGGGCGCAAAATTATAGTACTGGGGCAGGCGGGGCGGGTTTTTTAATTTCTGAGGGCAGCGGGGCGGGCCGCCCCGCGAAAAACACCTAGGATGAACCCTGTATAAGAGAAATATCAAATTGAATTTTATGTTATTTTACATTTATTAAATAATTAGTGAATCAGTACCAGGAACTATAAAAATTTACAGAATATTTATTAACGGGCTTTTGGAAGAGTAAGTCTTCAATGTTTTTCAATCTTATTTTTTAAATGCAATGAATGAATTAGTCCATACTTTGTTGTATTTCTATTAAATATTCCATAATTTAGCTTCTTAAATTTATTTCCATGTATGCATATATTAATTTGCGATGTTCATTTCTACTGGTATAGCATACAGTATGTTTACGTGAATTCAAACTTGTGTTTGATGTCTTACAAAATTCAGCTTTTTTTTTTTTGATGGAAGACCGTTCCATGTCTGGTTACTTTGCCTGTTGTAAACCTATAAATAATATTATTTATTAACTTCTAACCCTAAAAATGTGCTTCGAGATGATAATTTGGCTACTCCAAAACCGGCTTAGGCACTTTCATCACTAGATATAGTACAACCTCGAAAATTCGGACATCCGAAAACCTCCAAAATCTGAACGTTTTCCAAATTTTCGGTCTCTCTCTCCCCCCCCCCCCCCCCCCCCCCCTCCTCCAGACTGACGAAGTCGCGGATTTAAAAAACAACAGGGTAAGATTATTTATTTTACCGTATTTTCCGGTCGACTTTCTGAACCCGGAAATAAAACGAAAGTTTAGATGGATGGCCGTAGATAGGCTCTTGGTTGGAGCGTGAATTACGTTGTTAGCGTTAATCCCTCCTCCCCCTTATTCAAGTCACAACTCATGATGAATTATTTCACGTAAAATATACATCGTTATTTAAATTCGGAATTTTTATTATCAAAATTTCCTTTTCTCATTATTTAAAAAAGACATTTTTCTGAAACAATGCAATTTTTAATATTAAATACTTTAAAACGTTATTGTAACATTTTATTACAGATTATTCAATTAAATCTAAAAATCTCTAGAATTCATATTAACGCTCATGGAAATTTATTTTGTTCACTTCGTAGTACGAATTCCATTCTTCAATGTATTCTGTTTTGTCTTCAGAATCTCCTCCCCCTTCCGATATCTGACGATTTTTTCGTTCTCGTTGAACGTGTCAGCTTGAAATCGACTGTATATTTTGCTTTTTTTGTTTAGAAAGCCATATTTACATACTATAAATAGCAAATAAATAACTAAACAATATCGTATCGCCCAGAACCAAGCAACAAGGTCATTAACACACAGACCTCTCAAAGGGTCGGCTCGTCACCGGTGACAGTTGGGTAGTCGGCAGCGTTTACAATTTGGAACTAAGCAAATTCCTTTCTTCGCTTTCGCTGCCCCACCATGTCCGGGTGCTGCTGTAACCTAGTAATGACTCATCGTAATTTAGAAAAATCATTGAGAGGAGAGAGATTTTTCTTTTTTGGAAAAGATATTTATTTTATCTACTACGATATTTTTTACATATTTGACTATTACTAATAAAGTTTTTACTTTTTTCAGAGTCATCAGCCTTTTTAAACATAACATTATATAGATGCTAGAGAATAAATAAAACTTTTAAGTTCTTATTTTTTGTTTTTCGTTCGTTAATAGCGAAAACGGTTTAAACACATTTACACCTTTAAATATATTGTCAAAAGTGCTAATCCTCGATCTTTATTAAATCTCGGCACTTCATTAAATCTTCAGGCGCTTCATTAAATCTCGACAAAGCCGATATAACAGAAGTTGTGCACTGTGATGATAATCCGCCAATCGTAAATAAATTGAATGATGGCAAAATTCGCGATATGATATTAAATAAAAAAAAGATTGAAGTACCGACGATAAATGTGGAGAAGAAAAAATATCCATTGATAATCTTATGCAAACAATCGATCATGCAATTAAAGGTCTGAACAAAGAAGCATTATAACAGAGCAGAAATAATGTCCATCTACAGGATAAAGAAAACTGCTTTCCCATAAATCAAAATTAATGAAATAACAAATGTTAATTCAAATATTTAAATGAAATGATAAAATGGAATTTTATCATTTCGTTTCGTTCACACATTCTAAATTATTAATGTGTATATTTTTTCTTAGAAATTTCTTTTGCCCTATTTTTTAGATTAAATAATATGTTTTAATGGATTAACTTAACTTTTGCCATTATTTTTACTAAAAATAGTGCTTTATAGTGTATTTAGTTAATATTAAATCTGAATTTTATTCAAATTCTATAATCTGGAAAAATCGAAAATCCGGAATCAGCAAAGTCCGGATTTTCAAGGTTGAACTGTAGTATAATATAGTATTTGAAGTTATAGATCACCAAATAAGTATTATTTGGGATTCACCTCATCTACACATACAGCTTTGTTAAATTATTACAAGGTTAGTTGTTAGACAGTTATGATACTCCTAAATTATATGTAGATTTATATAAGATTGTAAAAAATGTTATCCAATTAATCTGATGCAATTATTTTTTCATGTTGAATAGCTTTTAATGTAGAATAATACCACTTTATTATGTTATTTTAAGCTATGCGAGTAGCACTAGTTCAGTATTATATCTTTTATTTTAATTCCTTAGAATTTCTTTTTAAACATCTATAACCCTTTCGGGACGGTGGCATTCCGGAGCTGTCGCGGCCCAAAAGACGAAGCGCTTCGCTTCTGAACTGGTCGAAAAGGACGGCACATTTTTTGCGCTAAGCCTAACACTCGAAAAAAATTCACTAAAAATCACCTATTCAACACAGAAGTCTACTTTTTTCAGGAATAAAAGAAATATTTATGTTCTATTTGATGTATAATTTTCATACAAATCTGAATGCAAAATACTCGTTAGTTGCTCCCATTCTTTTATCCGAAATAAACGAATAATTTCACTGCCTCTAAAACCCAAACAAAAAAAAATACTCTCTTATATTCCTATGATTCACCAACGAAATCATAACGCTGAAATAAAAATAAAAACCGAAACTCAATTATAAAATTGTTGATGCTACGAGAATTGCTCTGTTTGTTTATGTTACAAAATGATTTTCACCACTCCAAATGGAGAAATAATTCATTGGATCCTCTTCTGCCAAGGTCATGCCTCTGCAAAATATATTGAAGTTAGTTCCATGGACAAGTAACGCCATCTAGTACACAAATTAAAATGTACTGCGTAGTGGCACTTATAGGTGCCACTATCCGCTTGCGGTAAAATTTCCTCTGGCCCGAGTGAGTGCCGTTCGTCCTTGAATCCAAGTTCGCATCTGGCACGTGGGCGTGCCGATCGTCGCGAAAGGGTTAAAGAATTCATTGGCTATAAGACTTGTACTTTTGCAGTTTTATTTTAAGAGGTTTGAAACATTTTAGTAAATTCCCATCTATATGCTACTGAAAAATACTTATTAGGAGAATTTTTATATTGGTACAAATTTTTCATTTTAGGTATGATAGATAAGATAGTTATTTTTGGTTTGGGGAAGGGGGGGGGGCAGATGTTTTGGCTTACTTGGTATTTTTCTAGTGCTTGATGGTTTTGATTTGTTACTTGCTACAATTAAATAATGCATATTACAATGAAAAAAAATCTTGAAATAAAGTTATTTTCAAATAAAATGTTGATATTTATTGAGTTTATAAATATTAGTTAACTAAATTTTATACATTTAATAAGTACTTTAATTTTTTAGGCGACATTCTCCTCCAAGGAGTCCGTTAGGGTAAGCATGTTTAACTTAATAAATCTAAAAATAGCAAGTTTTACCATTTTGACATTTTTGTAATAAATATTTCTACTTTTGCAGATCTCGTACTCAAGTATTTGATAGCCTTAGAAACAAGTGAGTATTTAAACACTTGTTTTAAATGTGTTTTTATATGAACAAGGTTTCCATGACCCTTAGAAAGCCATTATAGATCCTTAACATACATATTTTTTCTCAAAAGTCTGCAAAGAGTTCTTATTCTTCCTCCCATAAAAATATTTTCTTTTCACTGTGAGAATATAATGATTTAAGCAAAATTTTCTTTTATTTCCAGTGGAAAAATAATAATTTCAAATAAGATAGGTGATTTAAGATAAGTACAAATAAAGCAAATCGTCTCTGTACTGGTTTCTCATGTGTATATTACTGTAATCTACCCTTTTATATTCAAAGCGTGCTCTTAGCTTATTGCAAGTGACTCTTGCAGCTCCAAAGTATAGACCAAACTTTCAAATTTGTGAGTCATATTTTGCTACTTTTTAACATTTGTAATTTTGATTTAAAAATGGTAAAATAAAATTAATCTCTTGGTTATATATGTACTATACACATTTATACTCAAAATAACAGTGTAATGCATTTAAATTTTGTATTTGATGAACAATTTTAACTTCTAATTATAACTTAACATTTATGACCATTTTAAACATAGGTATAAAATAGACATTGAAAACTTTTATAAAAGATAAAAAATAAATAATAATAACATTTGAACTTTGCGAGCCATATTTGACTCACAGTTTTTATAGCTAGTCAACAATTGTCATTTAACAGGAGCTCAGTTATTTTTGTTGTTTAAAATCTTGCTTTTGAACCATACATATTTAAATGCCTTTTGGGTTCTTAAAAAGTCCTTATTTTTTGTAACTTGTAGTAAAGAGTGGGAACCCTTATGAAATATTAAAAGTCAGACACATTTCCTTATATTGGCATTTAATATTGTTTTAGTTTCAAAATAATTTAACAATGTATAAGAACGTTGTATTTATCTCAAAACTCATTTTAGCTTACCCAATGATGATATAAGTCCTGAAGATAGGGATCTTCGCACAATCTTTTGTATGCGCCTTTCACAGAAAGTTCGAGCTCGTGATTTAGAAGAGTTTTTTTCATCTGTGGGACCAGTAAGTATTTTTTTTATTAATTTGTTATTGCAATAATTATTTTTTTATAAGAGAATTTTTTTAAACATACTTCATGATAGTTTTTTTTTTTCCATTCTCTCTGTAGGATGATGTCATTGCAGTAACCTGTAGAATGATCAAATAAATATATATTTTTTTTATTTTTTTTTCTCATGGTAATTTAGATTTCATATTCTGTATGTAGTAGTTAAAAATGTTTATTTATTTTTTAATATATAGCCAGAACCTTCACAGTTTAATGACAATAGAAGGCATCTTCATTTATAAATATTGAAGCAAACTAAAGTGTATAACAGTAAAATATTGTTTATAAATCAAATAATTTTTAGAAATAAAGATACCAAATATGTCAAGTAAACATATTGTAATTATACATGTAGTTATATATAGTATATATTATGTATATATATATGTGTGTAGTTATATAAGACAAAATAATGTAGACCAGTTGGATTTTTATAAGCACATTGAAAAATTGGGTTATTCTTCAAAACTAAACTGTTTTGGTAATTAAAAATAATAAACCAGGTTATAAGAAAGTAACCTAATTTGTGTATACTGGTTTGATATGTCAATAAAGAGTTAAAATATGTAACACAAGATGGTTGCAAAATTTCATCAGAGAAATTAGATCCTGTGGAGTTGAGAATAGATACCACAGTGTTAAGTGTTTTAGAAAATAGACATGTGCAACTTTCCTTTAGGCTTAACACAAAGTAAATGCATTTTAACCTCAACATCAAAAGATACCGCAATACCAAGGATAAGTGGATGAAAATTGGGTTTAAAGTATTGATCTTGTTGGTGACTGAAATGTTAGTTAAATTAATTCTTTAATATTCATTTAAATATTTTAATCATATGTTTGATTTTTTATATTTTTAATGTATCTGCACAATTGCATGCATTCTAGTAGAGGTGATTACATGTCATAAAGTTGACAGTTTTAATTTAAATTATAGTTTTAAAAATTTATTTTTGAAAACTTTTCTCTGCAATATGACTAGCAATGAAATCAAATTAAACATATAATATAGTCTAATAGTTGTCATAACCTCTGTAAATATATATCCTTAGTTGGTAAATTATGTATAAAATGTTTTTCAATTCTGATAGATCTTTGAATAAAATTTATTAACTTACATGCACAAGGTCAGTAACCTCTTTCAGTTAAAGATTAAATCTAGTAGAGCACTTATGGTGTTCTGCATAAAACACAGTGTTGCAGGAATCAATTACTTTCTTCTAGTTGAAGCACATTCATCCATCTGTGGTTATTTACATCCCTAGATACTTAGCTTTCAGAAAATTTTGGTGTGCATTGGGTGTGCACCTCATAAAATTCAAAAGGAACTCTCAGCGAATTCCTCAAAACTAAAAAATGTTTTAACAATGTTGCTCACTTATAACGAAAATAAAATAAAATAATTTTAGTGTAGGTGCGCACGCTGCTGCTTCATGGCCATTGGCCACTCATCTTAAAATCCTGTTAGCCTTTGTGTGCAAATAATTAAAAATATATAAGTAAAATTAAAAAAATCATAAAAAAATCTAAATATCATGCTGCAAAAACGAAAGATAGCACATGGCAACACTATAAAAATATATAAAATAATGTAGAAACAGAGAATTTACATAGGAATGGTTGTTCTCTGCTGAAGGCCGCAATGTGGCAACAATTGATCCGTAGCAATTCAAACGTGGACCTACAACCACTTTGCTGTCTTAGCTTGCTATGCTCACCTGTTAAAAAGAATCACAGAATCCGGTCCCGCTGGCTGGTGGTTGCACGTAGCAGCATCTGTTTGTGCAACATACGTTGCATGGCTCATAAAGCAAAACCTTACGTCCACTATACATACGTAACATGGAAATAAAAAATATAAATAAGCTGCTATGTTCACCATATTTATTGCCAAGTGTTACAGACAAATGGAGGAGCATTTCTTGCATATAAATGACTGTTGGTGAATTGTTAGGCATCAAATTACAAAAATGTTACACAAAGAATCTTCTCTCCGGCCATCCAAATGGTTTCTCTAAGTCCTCGGACGAGACGGATGGTCTGGGCTTTCGACAAAGAATCTTCTCGTAAATAGAACAAACTAAATCCATGAGAATACTGTTAACAAATTTATTGCATACTACACTGGCTTCCAAAAGTAAAGCACGGATGGTAAAATCAACAAAAATGGAAAAGTAAAGCTCTAATTAACTCAAAATTGTACATGAAGGTAGCAAATGTGTTTATGCATTAAAGAAAACAAGAATTAAAATTATGTACAAAGATGAAAAAATAATTTACTTTTCGTAAGTTATATGATGATGTCACATTTAGGTCATTAACAAAATGATGTTAAAAGGCAAACAAATCAAACAAAACTTACATTAATATAGTTTGTGCCTACCCCGGACTTTCATACAAACTTTGGAACGATGTTCCATGCTTTCAACGAGGTGATCAACCATCGCAGATGCGAGCAATGGCCATTCCTCCAATAGGGCACTTTTCAACTTACTGAGACTGGCTGTAGGAGGTAAACGTGCAGAGACAGTCTGCCCGAAGGCATCCTGAAGGTTTTCAATAGGATTAAAGCCAGGGGCATATGCTGACCACTCCATACGAGAAATGCCCTCACTTTCCAGGTATTCATCAACGATGTTAATTTGATGGGGACAGGCATTATTGACCATACGAAGGAAATCACGACCAACTGCTGCAGCGTAGAGTCTCACAATAGGGTCTAGGATTTCATCGCAATACCGCGCAGCCATCACAGAACCACCATTAAAGATGTACAGCTCTGTGCGATATCCCATTGAAATTCTAGCCCACACCATGACGCTGCCACCTCTGAATACATGATGTTCTTGACTTGATTGCATGTGCCTCATTCTCTCCAGACCTTTACACGCTTAGCACCTGATTCCAGGGCAAATCTGGACTCGTCCATGAACAGGACGTTGCACCAATCTGAGAACAGTCCCAATTGACATGCTGAAGACACCACTTTTATCTTACCCCTCTGGCTTGGACGGTTAGTGTAACACAAAAACGTGGTACTTGGGCATACAGTCCCTTCATGTAGAGCTTTCGGCACACAGTATTAGCAGAAGATATTGTCTTACCAAGTGCCGCTGTAACCACAGATATAACAGTTGTGGAAGTTGCTTATCGATTCCGCTTGGCTACTATAGCAATATACCAATCATCAGAGGGGGTGGTAACCCTTGGACGACCGGCCACAGGTCTCTGGACAACTTTTTGACTTGCTTAGAATTGTTTCCATAATCGTGAAATACCGAATGGTCAACACCAAATAAAATAGCAACATCTTTCATTAACTGTCCTGCTTCAATGCTTCCGACAGCACACCAGCGTTCACTATCTGTCATTCATCTCTTTTCAGCCATAGAAACATGAATATCATCAAAAATAATCCTACAAAAGTTATAAAAATTTTGTATCAGCAGTTAAACAGGGGTGGAAAATCTGCGCCAAACTGCTACAATTTCTGTTCACTGCTACATCCCGCTACAAAAGCACCTAAAATCTCAATAACTGCGCCAAAAACGCAATTTTTTTTACACGTGCAAAAGCGAAAGTTCCGCACTGATCGGTCCGAAATACGAAAAGAAAAAATCCGGTTATCTACGGTTATTCGGCGCGATTTCAGACGGCATTTTCAGTAAAACAAGTCTGCGTATCACATGACCACATCACGAGTACTTTAGTGTACAACCTTGAAAATCCGGACTTTGCTGATTCCAGATTATAGAATTTGAATAAAATTCAAATTTAATATTAACTAAATACACTATAAAGCACTATTTTTAGTAAAAATAATGAGAAAAGTTAAGTTAATAAATTAAAACATATTATTTAATCTAAAAAATAGGGCAAAAGAAATTTCTAAAAAAATATATATACACATTAATAATTTAGAATGTGTGAACGAAATGATAAAATGTAATTTTATCATTTCGTTTAAATATTTGAATTAACATTTGTTATTTTATGAATTTTAGTTTATGAGAAAGCAGTTTTCTTTATCCTGTAGATGGACATTATTTCTGCTCGGTTATAAAGCTTCTTTATTCAAGACTTTTAATTGCATGATCGATTGTTTGCATAAGATTATCAATGGGTATTTTTTCTTCTTCACATTTATCATCCCTACTTTGATATTTTTTTATTTAATATCATATCGCGAATTTCGCCATCACTCAATTAATTACGATTGGTGCATCATCATCACAGTGCAGAACGAAAATTTAAAAAACGTCCGGATTTTCGAGGTTGTACTCTACTATTTTTTTATAGCTTCTTTTTCAATTTATTTTATGTTTGTTGTTTAAAAGTATAGAAATTCCGACTTTACGAATTTTCTGTAGTTGTACCGATTTTTACTTCAAATAGATAGATCGTTAGAGATAGTCGTAAAGTACCCTTTTGCATCTATTTAAATTTTCATCTTTTAATTATTCCACATTAGAGCAACAAAACTCTTATTTTAATAGTGCGGGTAAAAAAATAAATAAATATTTTATTAAAATAAATAATTTTCACATAAATTTGCGCTGCAGTTTGCCGGAACATGTATCTATTTATGTTGAACAAGTCAAAATACAGAATGATAAGAAGGGAATGAAAAGTTGTGTTTAGAATAACGCGTTACACTAGCATTGCATGGATCTTCACTGGCTTTGATGAAATACTGGAAAATTTATTTCCCTCATATTATTTAATTACGGCGTTCGGTGACCAGCCTTATATAGTTCTTTGCAATAGATGTCGATCGCTCACCACCATTACGCATCTAAGTCACGGCTAACGGTGCAATTTAGGAAGTAGCTGTCGATGATCGCAGTGCAGTTTAGGAAGCAGTTTTAGATCGCGTATCTCTGCTACGCATACAAGTCACCGCGGGCTCTCAGCTAATGTTAAGAATACTTCAGAGGCGCATGCAATCCACGTAAGCTATATACAATAACGATGACTCCGCTTCATACAATAACGATACGCACGATGCGCGAGCATATGCAATTCGCATCGCATTACAAAATGAATCTTCTTTTATTAGCGGATGCTGGCATGTAATAACGCTATGCACGCTGAAAGGGCACATACAATCTGAGTAGCATTGAAATAGCTGTCAATCGCGCACACGCTCATTATGCACGTTCAAGGCCGCGCGTGTTTCGTGCACCATTTGTGTGGGAGCGTGGCATCCGTGTAGCGAATTCACAATATAAATTGCACTTTATTCGCGTATTCGTCTTTAACGCGCTATGCGTGTGTATCAATAACCAAACTCAATTCGATAAAGATTTACGCGGACTCACAACTGACAATGCTTTGCACAATATATAAAATAGTATTAATAAATACTTTTATATGTCTTAAGTTAAGCATTACTTATATTTGTATAGAAAAGTAAATTATATAATAATTATAGGGAAAATTTCGTATTTATTCGAACTTAAAACATTCCCCACCTTATAAAATAACATTAAAATCTGTTTTTTCTTATAAGGTTAGCAAGTATAGATCGAAAATAAATTTTGATCAACCATAAATTTATTAAATATTTTTTATTTTACTTTTTTGGAAACTGAAGCTATGAATTATTATTTCAAATTGTGGTTACGCTAGAACCTAAAAAATACATATGAACTTTTCTAAAATGGATATTCCGAAAGTGAAATTTATAAACTAACTTCAATATTTAAATGAGAAGGAATTTAACAAAACTAAAAAAGCAATTAAATTCAGATATTCTTGATAATAGTTTGACAGTGATTTTTTACCTTTTATTAAATTTCCCATTTATTAGTATTCTGTAACTTAGTGTCTTTATGTAGTCCCCCTTTTCTGGCCCTTTTTAGCCCTAGGGAAAACTGGTTGTAATATAAAGTGATGCAAAAAAACTTTTATGTTTTAATAAAACTCCTGACTTTTTGAAGTTTTCCTCTTAAGGTTTTGAAAATCTACTAAATGGAGATGTGAGCAATTTGTCAATAACTAAAGAACTTTTAAAATCTGTAAAAGAAGCAAGGGGAAAAATATAGACAAAGAATGGAGAAAACAGCAAAAAGGAGTTAAGCCAAAAGCTGAACACGAGAAAGATGTATTAAAGAGTTTGAAAATAGACAGTGATGAGTTAAAAAAAAAAAGTTACAACAATCATCACAAAAAGTGCTTTCTACAGCAGAGAAGATGATTGAAGGCAGCATTAAAAAGAAAGATTTATCAGAGATTGAAAATGGCCAAGTTCTCTTAAAAGAGGCAAAATCAAATATTGAAAAAAATCTCACAAAATTAGAAGAGCACAGAAACTCAAATTAATTCAGTGTGTCCAAACTGTTAAAAAACAAGCATCTTGAACATAAACTATTTGTATTTTGGATAAAAAAAATTAGTGTGTATTTAACTAGCAGGCAACTTCTGTTCTTTAAGATTAGATAGTATCATTAAATCTTTTTCTCATTTTTCTAGCTTAACTTTTTAAGATTTAATACTCTTCATGCTTTAATTAATGTAAAATGAAATATTTATATGTCTAAAATAACTATCGAGTGTGCGCAACATCATTTTCTAGCTGCTACAAAACTGCTCTACACTGCTACGAAACAGCAATATTTCTTGCTACAAAGGTGCTACAAAACTCAATTTTCAGTTTTCCACTCCTGGTTAAATGCACCTCCTCAAACCCTTCAGAATGCTGGCATCTTCGGCGACTGCCTAATCAGCATACATACGCACAGTCAATCGTGATTGGCTGTAACGTAATATTTGCATATTGCCATCTACATCCGCAGTGATTTTCAGCCACTCAAATTCAAATATGCTTTCGAAAAATGAAAATTTGCATTGCTCGCTTAACTTTTGGAAATGAGTGTATTTCACAATATTTATTATTATTATTATTATTATTATTATTTCGATAAATTTATTTGAAAAAATGCAATATCTCAAGGGTGGTTCATGCAAATGCTCTGCAATTTATGTCGATCGTTTCCTAATGAAAAATTGCATAAGAAATGATTATTTATGTAACATTATTAAAGATTTTGATTTTTCTATGAATTTTTCAAAATGTCATTAAAAATTTTGGAGAATGTTTTGAATATTTGATTGCGTTTAAAATCAATAGACTTCCAGTATTCACTAATTGTAATTTTTGGATCAAATTTCATCCGAAACATCCAATTTGTTCATGAGATATTGTATCTACAATCTCATGTACACACAAGAGACATCGCCTCAAAAATTTTCGATCTGAGTTCAGGGATACTTAAAATGTTCTCTTCCATCAAAAACTCGAATTTAAAATTTAGACCGCCATCACAATTTCCTTATGCATTTTACTATGCAGGAAAGTAAAAGTGGAAAACTTGCTTAAAGGTTTGGAGGAGAAGTGTTAATTATTTTTGTTTAGTATAGAAAAATATATTTAAGAGGATGTTTTATAGAAGAATATATTTAATATTCTTCAAAAATACCTATTAATAATACTTGCATTTATTTTTCTCTAATGTATATTTGTTTAATTTTTTTAATATTATACCCTTCAACGCACCTTTATTATTTGATTAATTTTCTTGCAAAACTTACATTGGATAGTTTTTTTTTTTTACTTATAAAATATTTAATGAATAATTAAATATGTTTTCATTGAAAAACTTTAGCAGAACTTATAACTTTTATTATTTTGTGTCACATACTTATCTATATAATTCAGTATTGTTATTGAAATCATATTCTAAAGCATTAATTTCAGAAATCAACTGTGTTAAAGAGAGCCAAGTGCTTTACAATAGATGCATTCACTTAATAGGTATCTATATGCAAGCAAGATTGATTGTAATGCGAAGTAGCTAAAAAAAAAAAAAAATTGCCTTGAAAAAGCCTTAAAAAGGTCTTATTTTTTCCTGCTTGAGGTGTGGGAACCCTGTAGTTAGAGACATTGATATTAAGGATTGTGAAGAATTAATCTCATTCAAATACTTTTATAGTTTGAATTATAAATCCCAAAATCACGAGATGTTCTGCAATACTTGTTTGAGAAATAAAATCTAAATTTGTAAATGATTATTGGTTGTATTACAATGATTTTATATCCTTATCCTCTTATTTAAGTTTAGTAATGATTACTTTTAAATTTTAGGTTCGAGATGTTAAGATTATCATGGATAACAAGACGAGACGTTCAAAAGGCATAGCATATGTTGAATTTGCCAGTGTGGATTCAATACCTTTAGTAAGTGTTATTCAATTTATTATTTATATTAAATGTACTTCATAAATACTATCTCAGCTCATTACATACAGGGTGAGTCGGAATTGTTTTTACAAAAGCAGAGAGGTGATGGTACCCCACCAGACGAGCAATAATTACCATGGAACATAGAGTCGCATTGCACTCAGAGAGGCAGAAAAGAGTAAAATTAGAATACGAACCTGCACGTACACCAGTGTTGGGAAAGTTGTTGTTGTTGAGACCCAGACCGTCCGACCTACCAGAAAGGTGTAAGGTAACTGTATGGACGGCCGGGAAGTGCCACCCAATTTAGACCGGAGCCCAGTGGGGGAGGCATCCACAGGGACCGTACCCTCCTTCCCCTACCACCAACCTCTCGGAAGGACTTACGGACCCACATGTTTAACGTGATCGTACTCCGCATGAACACGGCGGCATTTGTGGTAGCGTGCAAATACCGCACCCGAGATGGCCAACAGCACGCGGTGTTCCGAGGTGGTCACCCACCAAATACTAACCGCGCCCGATGCTGCTTGACTTCGGTGATCTAACGAGAACCGGTGTTTTCAGCACGGTACGGCCGTTGGCCCCAGTGTTGGGAAAGTGAATGAATGATACCAAACGTTGCACAAACAGATTTATTGTGCAGCGACAAACTCACAGCAAGTGCTCAAAGTGGCGACCACGCATGTCGTTGCACCGTTCACACCGGTGAAGGAATGACTGACGCACCCTCTCGACGATTCCGGGTGTTGTGCGAGATCTTCCGCCGAGTTCACAGGCGTCTCGTACATTAAAGATTTCATGTGGTCCCAAAAGAAAAAGTCCAGTGGGTTGAGGTCTGGTGAGCAAGGAGGTCACGCCACAGGTCTGCCATGTCCGATCCAGCGTGCGGGATATGTGGCATTCAAGAAGTTCTGGACCGTGGTGGGAAAGTGTGCTGGGGCTCCATCGTGCATAAACCACATGTCGCTCTGGATGGGGAGCGGAACAGCCTGCAATAAACTGGGCAGCACGTGTTCCTAAAAGATATAGTATGTTGCACCGGGCAAACGGTCTGGCAGGATGTACGGGCCGACCAGGTAATCACCAAGGATACCTGTCCAGATGTTCACGGTAAATCGGTGCTGGTGTTTACGATGGATTGTGCAGTGAGGATTACAAGCAGACCACATGTGTTGATTGTGCATGTTAAAAATGCCTTGTGTTGATTGTGCATGTTAAAAATGTCTCTGCTAAACGTTGCCTCATCGCTAAATAACACTAATGCAGGCAATCGTGGATCAGTATTCCTCATCCCGAGCATCCACTGCACAAAGACTGCCTGGCGGGGATAATCATCTGGGTGCAAAGATTGCACCTGTTGCATGTGGTAGGGGTACATGCATTCCTCATGTAAAATACGCCACACCACTTTCTGAGAAACACCCATTTCATCTGCCACCGCTTGCATACTGGTAGATGGAGCTGCTGCAAATCTCGTCAGGACTCTCTCTTCCAGTTCAGGCGTTCGTGCAATTCGAGAATGTCCTGCATTGCTGTTAGCGATGGCGAACGACCTGGTTTCTCGCAGTCGTCGATCGACACTGGCAAAGGTAGGATGACTGGGAATACGATGCGTTGGAAACCGCTGCTCGTACAATCTTCGTGCTGCACGTCCATTTCCTTTGGCTTCACTGTATGTGAGGTGCATGTCGGCCAATTCCTCGTAGGTGTACTCCTCCATAGCATTCACGCAACGTGTCGGACGATGTTATCACAGGAATAACTTGCAGCGTTGAAGTTGTACCAGTTTTTAAAGGGCAACGTTTGCTCTGATTGGCTATCGACGGAACCTACTAGGAGACAGTTATGCTGATTCTGCTCCCTGGACATTTGCATACTATAACTGCGTTCGTGTCTGGCATAGGAGATACTACATAGGCAGATACACAATGACGTCTGAGGCGCTGACTACGTTAGGCTTGACGCCGTTCGACGTGCCTCTTTTCTGCCTCGCAGAGTGCAATGCGGCCCTATGTTCCTTGATAATTATTGCTCGTCTGGTGGGGTACTATCACCCCTCTGCTTTTGTAAAAACATTTCCGACTCACCCTGTATAATTTTCTGTTCTGTCATGTTCAAAGTGTTAATGTAATTTGTTGAATATAAATGAAAGGGTAGGAGAGGTTATATTTATATTAATAAAAATGATTTTCTATCTTTAAACAAGGTTTGCACTGCCAATTGCTATTGTCACATTTTGTGATAGAAAATTCAATTTGACGATTAAAAATGTTGGTGATTATGAATTCTGCCAGTGTTAAAATCAAAAATTGTGGTCTACTAATAGTAATGTGTATTACTACATTATTTGTTTTCTCCAAAACAATGATCTTTGGAATTTGAGAATTTATAAATCAAAACAAATTTTTCAAATGGAATGCCAAAATTAAATTTGACGAATAAAAACTCCTGACAAAAGAAATTTCATTTTGCTAATAGATAGGTGAAAGTAATAAATTAAGGCAGAAAGAAGATATTAATCACATTGTTAATCTCAGATAGAACTTTTCCTCCCCTCGGGTGTTTTGATTTAACTGACACAACATAAACAATTAAAGAGGTTTTAATCACATGTGATTAAGTAGTTTTAATTACATTTGTTTTCATCCATTGATGAAAACAGTGTCACAAACAAGGGGGAAAAGGACAAAGGAAATCTAGTCCCAATAACTATATTTATAAATATTGGTTTTAAAGCAACAATTTTTATAGAGATCAAATGTTCATAACTTTTTACCCAAAATTGACACCAAACAAACAATAATTGAGAAAATATTGAACTTCTGTAAAGAAACAGAAATGTATATAGTAATTTATCAAACAGAAAGGAGAGAGCACTATTAAACAATCTTCCAGTCTCTCCATCTACATTTTTTTTTCTTTGGATTAAAGGGTAAGGAGAATGCTTTGCTTCTTTCTTTTCTACTTTTGATTCCCTAATGAAGTGTCAATTTTGAAAGAAATAAAACTTAAAAAAAATATTCACAATGGCTAATATTTTTATTATATTCCTTAGAATCACAATTGAAAGCTATTTCTATTAATTTAGGTCACTCGCAATTTCGCGAATTCGATCGCTTGTTTACTCACCAAAAGAAACTTTTTATCATAATTTGGTGCAATGCACTGCTGATCGGCAGTGAATGAGTGCACAAAATATAGTAGCATAATAGAGCCGACCCCAGTATGTAAATCCACCCCTGTATTAGAAAATGTAATTTATTTTGTTTTTAATTTGTATATTTTATGTATTTTGTTATTTTACAGTATAATAGACCTCTGGTCGCTGTACTAGGCTCTTTCTGAGTCACTTACCTCTTAAGTCATATTTTGTATTTGTGAAAAATTACTTAATATAAGGTAGAAAACAATGTAGTTTCTTAAAAATTTTCCAAATTTTAGTTGACATACTCCCAAATAGTATTTTATTTGCTCCCAGAGGTACTCCAAATCTTTATTGTAGTTATGATCCCTATAAATGGTATATACACTTTCTAAATGCTACACAAATGGTTAATCATTTTTGTGACAAAACAAAATGAATTCATTAGAATATAACAAAATAAATTTCTGTCAGAAAAGTGATGTGTTTGGGTTTTAAATGTAAATTTCATATAAATTATTAGCATGTTCCATCTAGATTAATTTAACACTTTTCTTCTAATTTTAGGCTCTGGCTTTAAATGATACAGAACTTATGGGCTACAAGATTCATGTCCAACTTTCTCAAGCTGAGAAAAATAGAGTTGCTGCAAGTGCAAGTTCTATGATAAAAGGGAATCTTGGTCCAATGCGGCTGTACGTAGGATCTCTTCATTTCAATATTACTGAGGAAATGTTACGTGGAATATTTGAGCCATTTGGAAAGGTATGTTTAAAAGATTGCTGTTATATTAGAATTTTTGAGAAATATAAAAATTATAGTATAGTTATTATGTTTATATGTTTCCCTAATTTTTTTTTTATTTTTTTGCTAGATTGAAAGAATTGAATTGATAAAGGACACTGAAACAGGGAGATCCAAAGGATATGGTTTTATTAGTGTAAGTATTTGCTGAAAATTTAAGTAATATGTCTGTACTATAGATGCATTTACAAAATGCTCCAACATATTTTTATTGCTTGTTATAATCAGGTATGAGGTGTTGGTTTATATTTTTCTTAGTATTTCCACATTTCTGGTTTTTAGTCCGAGAAATTTTGTTCTTTTTATAGGTAAAAATATTTTTTGAATTCTGAAATTTTTCATTTATAAGGTGTCCACTGGTCATGAAAGTTAAAAAAAAGTTGTGAAATTGGTCATGAATTTTTATGATCTTACATATGGAAATCTGTTTCGTTTCAAATCTGTTTGCCTGCAAAATCGCCACTCACATGTAACAACTTTTCAGTGTCATCTGGAAGATGACCAATAATTATCTTTCTCTGACTTTTGCAGTCTATTTGCATCAACTAAAATTTTTATAATTATTTCATGTTATATACTATTTTTCAAACATATTATTGAAGTGAAGGGCTATTTTGCAGCAGTATTGAGAAAACAGCAATCTGTTGGCATCTACTAAAATTTTAACATATTAATGAAATGAGTGACTAATTTACAGTAGTTTCACTGTGTAGAATTATCAGATCTGCTGTATGAAAGACTTAGGGTTTGTAATTTGTCTAAATCTTGGTATTTATGTGAAAGAGTTGTTGAAAATGAGATATTTTAATTTTGTATCATAGAAAAATTAAAATTTGATAAAATATGTATTTAAATTTAGATGTTTCCATTTTGATAGATTTAATTATTATATGCACAATAGATCTGATGCATTTTTAATTTCATTATATAATTAATAAAGTAAAAAGGATGATTATCATGCATTTTTTTTTCATAAATTCAAAATTTTCTCAATTTTTATCTTTCTGCAATCTCATGCCTGTATTAAAAATCTGGTTTGTAGAGTCTGTCTTTGTAAGGAGGAAACTGCCTCGCATATACTCGTGTAAGGCTTTCTCTGCCTATAGGTTTGAACATTTAAGTCGTCATTTGATCGAGCCCAGGGAGCTGCAAAATATTGTCAAATGCTTGCTGATTTTGCATTAGAGATAGTGCAATATACCGCTTGTCGCTGTGCTGGGCTCTCGCCCATAAGTCTAAATAATACCTATAGTGCACAATTTCCTTCACATTCTAAACTATCACCAAATTTCCATGCTCTCTGCAAAGTGAGAAACATGACCTCCACACCCCATCTGTAGGCATGACTTCAATTGGGCATGTGCGGTTTATAGGTCGAGAAATCCAAACTCCGATTGAAAAATGAATCAAAAATTTTAACAGTTTGCTCACTTAAATTTATAATTAATAAACAAATCGGTTTGAAGATTTTTTTGCTATTTTGTAGCAGTGTGTAATATTTAAAGAACAATTTAAAAATTGGGCCTGATTTAAACACAAAAAGTAATTTTTTTTTTTTAATTCATGAAAATTCATCTAGTATGGATTCTATTCATTGTTTGAAAGAGAATTTTTCGATCTTTCTGATTGTGCCAGGATGGAAATTGTGATAATACAATAACTAAAAAAATTATTCAGATTAAAAAAAAAACTGAGGAGCACCTGCATATGTCGAAAAGTACCTGTGTACCAAATTTCATTGCCGTACAACCGTGATTTCCTGCTGCAGATGTACACACAGACTTTTATTATGTAAGATAGATGTAATGAGTATAACGCCTTTTTTTTACTGTCTAAAAGTAATTTGTTATAACTGAATTTTACTATATTTCAATACAAATCGTGCATGCAATGTTTTATTTCTGTATTTCAATTATAAATATATCACACTTATTTATTTTTTTAATTTTGTAGTTTTATGATTCAGAAGATGCCAAGAAAGCTCTTGAACAACTAAATGGATTTGAGCTTGCTGGTAGACCTATGAAAGTTGGTCATGTTACTGAAAGAACTGACTTAGCCCAGGGTCCATCATTTCTCGATAGTGATGAATTGGATCGAACTGGCATTGATCTTGGTGCTACTGGCCGTCTTCAACTTATGGCAAAACTTGCAGAAGGTAACTTCTATGTGTAACTATACTCTTTAAATTTGTTTTTGTTTTTATCTGATTATTTAATTTAAAAATACAGTCTTTTCTTTGTTTTTCTTCTGGAAGCAAGTTGTAAAAATGTTTACTATAGAATTCTGTTGATCAACCCTTTCCCATTTTTATTTAAAATGCTGTGAAACAGCTGCCCCCACTCACACCTAAACATCAGAAAAATTCGAGAAGAAAATAAAAAATTGTCCAATAAAATAAATTTATTGATAAAAATACATTTTGTTTCTTTTAATTGAAAATTCTGAGTAGGCCTCTATCCTCCTACCTACTTCATGATTTTTTGCTGACTAAATTCTACTGTAATATACAGACTTAAACCATATTAATTATTATTTCTAGTTTTCTGTGAATGTATATAGCAAATGCCATATAAATTTCTCTATTTGTAATGTAGAAAATACTTAATTCCTTAATATTAACTATAGAGATTTGGTTTTAAAATTTTAAATAGTTGGATATATTCTTTAGCTTACATTTTAATGATAATAAAAAAACATACTTGAAATGCTATATAGTTAAATTCATTAAATTAAATGCAGTGTTTACAACAGTGGTGACATTGTCGTATGAAAAGAATGGGTAATCTGTCAAAATTTAAATTGATGTACTGTAAAACTTTAAGTAGTTATTGATACATTTGTTGATGCCACACATGAATTCACAATTAATGTTACACTGTGAACTACCAATAGGCAAGAGTAATACATTATTATAGTACATTTAAAAATTTTCAGGCATTTCACTTAAATTTGTCACACTATTTTTAAAATGCTTTCACAGGTAATTTCAAGCAATTCTCCCAATTTAACAACCAGTATTCAGACTGTGCTAATTTTTGTACCAGGTTCTGATTCATCTTTGCATTTAGGTAGCTAATATAAAGGCATGTTTTATAGCACATAATTATGTACAATTTAGCCATTTATGTAGATACATATGCTTGCATAAAAAATGTATTGTCAATGCTGTAAACAAGTGAGGATTGGATCTGCCCCCCCCCCCCCCCCCCCCCCCATTTGCAGAAAAAATACATAAGTTTACCATTGAAAAATGAAATTCAGCACTGTAACCCTCACCCATTTTAGAATTGGAGAACCCATTTTAAGAGGATGTTATCCCTCCATGCACTTTTTTCATTTTTCCCATGTTAACCCATGGAAAATAGTCCTTAACCTCTAACTCATTTATGGTGTTTTTTGCTGTTCATACTGCTATTTTTTGACAAGCATAGATGTTGAAAAGAGAAAGGTTTATGCTTTTTCAAAAAATTGGTAAAAATATTAGAAGTATTTTTTAGAAATGTAGAGAAGTAACATGCTTATTTTACAAAAATATTGAAAATATTTCTAATTTTTTTTATGAATTTTTAAAAAAGCACAAACCTTATGCTCAACAAATAAGAGCAAAAAAGAAAAAATCTAAAACTAGAAGTTAGAGACTACTTTCCATAGGTTAACATAGAAATGAATATCCTCTTAAGCCTAATCTTATCCTTATATATCGTCATACTGATAATTTGTGTCTAAATCTTTTTTGCATAGTTTATTCTTTTGTATTTAGAAGATCTTTTAAGCAGATTCTTACTTTTTAGGTACTGATTTAAGTATACCAGCTGCTGCAGTTTCTGCACTACAAATGTCTCAAGGAATGGTGCAACCTCAACAGACTATTACTCCTCCTATAGCCACCCAGGCATTTTTGCTGTCAAATATGTTTGACCCTGCTACGTAAGTTTTGCTTTTATTTATTTTTAAAATTTATATATATATATATATATATATATACAGGGTTTGTATAAAAAGTATCGGGAAAAATTTAGGAAAAATAGATTTATTACAGATATTGCTACAATACCTCAAAAGTCTTCAAAGTACATCCCTTGAGCGTCGACACACTTTTGCCAACGGCTTTTCCATGACTTGAAGGCTCTCTGGTAAGCAGATTCTGGTAGGTCCTTAAGGGCACGCGTGCAAGCTTCTTTGATGGCACTTAAGGTGCCATGATGGTGTCCTTTGAGGGAGGATTTCACTTTTGGGAAAAGGAAAAAGTCTGCTGGTGGCAAGTCCGGACTGTAAGGGGGTTGGGGAGCCATCGCGATACCGTTTATTGTCAGGAAGTCGGTCACCTTGGAGCATGTGTGACTGGTTGCATTGTCGTGATACAATTTCCAATTTCCAGCGATGGCTGGTCTCACCCGATTGACCCTCCTCTTCAATCTTCTTAGCACTTCTAGGTAAAAAGCACCATTCAATGTCTGCCCCTCGGGAACAAATTCGTAGTGGACGACCTCCTTTGCGTCGAAGAAAACAATCAGCATGGCTTTCACTCTGGATTTGCTCATTCGAGCCTTTTTTGGACGAGGTGATCCTGCAGTGTGCCATTCCGAACTTTGCCTCTTTGTTTCCAGGTCGTATTCAAATATCCAAGTCTCGTCTCCCGTGATGACGATGTCCAAAATGCCTGGGTCTTCTTCAACACGTTCCAGAAGGTCTTCATACCCGATTTCCCCAATCCAACACAAAATTTGATCATGTACCGCTGTTCAATCTTTTGCTGCATTTCGCGCTTTCACCGAGTCACTCGACAGGGGTCCACTAAAAACACGATGTAGCCTGAACGAATGCTGGAAGGCGACTGTCGCTTGGCACGTCTTGAAGGTCACATTCCCCACTACCGAGCATGCTATCTGCGAGCGCGCTACGACGTACACTCACATCAGGGAAAAAAATTTCCCAGTTCTTTTTATACAGACCCTGTATATATATTTCTGTTTAATGAAAAATAACTGGAAAGTGCATAGGGCATGATTATAAAATAAATTTAACTGTTCTGGTAAAAACAATGAAATACAGCTAGCTCTCCGACTCAATTTCTGAAACTTTTACTCGTGGATAGCTTTTAGTAATGGAATTTTGGATTCACGAGTAATTTTTGCAAAATACTTTTCAAGAAATTCATTCGTAATAGCTTAATTTGTGCTGTTGTTTTTGTTGAGGCAATAGTTTACTTACATATATGAAACTAATACCAAATTAGAAGAGAACTTACGATTTATTTTGGAATTCTGCCCTGTTTTCGGAATCTTTCATACAAAGTGGAAAATAGAACTTTTTGCTTTATCTAATTAACAATTTTCTGGTTATATGAAAAGAAAATGTGATCGCTTAATTAAAGTTAGTATTATGTGTTATGACTATGGAATTTCATATCCATTCTCATAAAGAGCAGTCTACCCACCTGAAAAAGTCAGGAAAATTTGGAATTCCAGAAGGAATGTCGGGAAAATATTTTGGATTTTAAAAAGTAGGGGGGGGGGGGGAGATTGAAATCCGAGTGTTAAAATTAGGGAAATCTAAGTTGGGTTTCTTGAAGGTTACATTAGGAACTACAGGAAGCTAGAGAGTAAAAAAAAAATACATTAACCCTTTCGGGACGGCGGCATTCCGGAGCTGTCGCGGCCCAAAGGACGACGCGCTTCGCTTCCGAACTGGTCGAAAAGGACGGCGCATTTTTTGCGCTAAGCCTAACTCTCGAAAAAAATTCACTAAAAATCACCTATTCAACACAGAAATCTACTTTTTACAGGAATAAAAGAAATATTTATGTTCTATTTGATGTATAATTTTCATACAAATCTGAATACAAAATACTCGTTAGTTGCTCCCATTCTTTTATCCGAAATAAACGAATAATTTCACTGCCTCTAAAACCCAAACAAAAAATAATACTCTCTTATATTCCTATGATTCACCAACGAAATCATAACGCCGAAATAAAAATAAAAACCGAAACTCAATTATAAAATTGTTGATGCTACGAGAATTGCTCTGTTTGTTTATGTTACAAAATGATTTTCACCGCTCCAAATGGAGAAATAATTCATTCGATCCTCTTCTGCCAAGGTCATGCCTCTGCAAAATGCATTGAAGTTAATTCCATGGACAAGTAATGCCATCTAGTTCACAAATTAAAACGTTCTGCGTAGTGGCACTTATACGTGCCACTATCCGCTTGCGGTAAAATTTCCTCTGGCCCGAGTGAGTGCCGCTCGTCCTTGAATGCATGTTCGCATCTGGCACCTGGGCGTGCTGTTCGTCGCGAAAGGGTTAAAGAAAAATATTATGAATTTTATTAAGATTATTTTAAGAAAGTCAAACTTTGTCATTATTTCTCTGAACAGGAATCTTTTTCTTAAATTGCTAGGATTTATTATTTCAGATAAGGGAATCAACTGGATTTTTGCATCAAATACTTCATGTTATGATTTTTTTAATTTGACAGATAGGTTGAAGCCATTTTGTCTTTTAATGCTTTCATGTGAAAATCATAGTTTATGCTTAATTACTTACTTTTTGATATTTTTATAAAAATGCATTTTCACCATTTACTCAATGCATTTACTCAACGAATATTACACAACAGTATTTTAGGCTTTTATTAATTTGAGACATTTTTGTTTTTTATCTATCTTGTAATGATGGCCGCACTAATAAAAGTAAGGAATGAAATGTTAATTGAAATAGAATATGTAGAGTAGAGAACATTACAATTATCTCTTAAATTTAATAGGTCTTAAAAACTACTGTAATTTTAATTAATTTCATTCTGTGATACTTATTAATTATATTTCAGTAACTTCATTTGATTAAAAAAAAATTGTATGTATCTAACTTCGCGAACACACAACACCTAGAATTTTAAATTTGGCTAGACACCCTTGGGTGACTAATTAATATAAGTGGTCATTGAAGGGTTTCACTGTACCAAAGCTTGTGGTTAGTATGCTTAAAGTATTGATATTCTGTTAAAAAGGCATGAAATTATTTGAGAAGCTTGAAGTTTAAACTTATGTGGTTTTAATATTTTCTGCTGTTAGTGTTATCTGGTTTTACATGTTAATATTTTTTTTTTTTAGAGAAACAAATCCAAGTTGGGATGAAGAAATAAGAAATGATGTGATAGAAGAATGTAAGAAGCATGGTGGTGCCATGCATGTGTTTGTAGACAAAATGTCACCTCAGGGAAATGTCTATGTCAAGTGTCCAACCATTGCAGCAGCTGTTGCTTCAGTTACTGCTCTTCATGGTAGATGGTTCGCAGGTATATATATCATTTATGCTTATAGCAGACGTCAACCAGTTTTATATTTTCAACTTTGATATTTCAAATTACACTTTGAAGAAGGGCTCCCTTCACCCTTAATTTTATAAATTTAAAAGGCCTTACTTTTGAACCAAGTTGTTAATATTCAGATAACCAGGAATACTTATGAATAAAGAAATATAAGGCAATTTTTCTTTAGATCAAGAAAGTACCTTGTTCTCTTCCCCCAATCTACTGCAATAGTCATGATGCTTTGCATCTCCAAAAGTTTTTAGTTACACCTGTTTTTAGAAGACATAGTGGATAAGCATAGTACAAGTCTGTACTATTAATCTATAAATGAATTTTTGTATATGTATTTCTAACAGATGTACATAACACAGGAAAAATAATAAAAAAAATTTCTAAACACAATTTTTATTCAATTAATTCAATTAATTTTATTCAAAAAAAAAAGTTGCGAAATGGCTAGACCCATGTTTTATTCAATAAATGAACAAAAAATAAATTGCTCCAGGTGACTACACTATGAAATTGACCTCCCCTTATTTCAGAACCTATTCAGGCATGGAACAGTACTTTGATACAGTGTTTGATTTAAAAAATAGAAATTTAATTTTTTTTAATCATTAAAAAGAAAAATCATTATAGTACATGATACTATATGAAGCAGATGTTATTTATTTATGTTAAAATATAAAGGATCAAAACATTTTAAGCACTATACTCTGGTAAACCCTTTACAAGATGGTACTTTGCATCATTATTTAGAATTCAAATGTTTAAGCCAATGGTTTATTTTGTTTAATCTTGCATTCTTTGTGTGTCCTTTAGTTTACAGTTACCATACACTTTAGTTTTTATGTATTACTATCAGAAGGTAGCTCACCTCTGTCCGAAAGCGTTTTCCCAAATGCTAGGAACTTTCCCATTGTGTGCAACCTGCTAACCCCTTTTTAAAATGGATCTTATTCAGAGAAGGAGAATACAGAATCTCTTTTAAAGTGCAAGACTGTTCATTGTTATAGCTAAATGTAATCACTTAAAAGATTAAAATTACTTACGAAATCGAAAAAATGGAAGTTTTAACCAAATTTTAGTCGTAGTTTTCTGCATACAACGATATATATATATATATATATATATAAAATTGTATAAAAAATGCAAATTTCGATGTATTTCAAAAATAAATAAATATGAAGGAATTGTCTAAGATTTGGTGTTAGAAATAATCTTCTTTGATCTTTCCTATGGTGTCAAGATGGAAACTTATAATATTTTAGGTAGCTAAGAAGCTTAGAAGCTTGATTTGTGTGAATATCAACCACAATTGCATAGTTGCCAGCTCTCCCGGTTTTTCGCTATGTCTCCCGGGTAATTCGCTCAATCTCCCGGTTTTCACTCAGCTGCCCTTATTTTCCCCTTTCTAGGCAGAAATCATGCGAATGCAAATCGTGACTTTCAGTTTCGCAGTGCAGTTTTCTGCTACCGCTGTATAGGAATAGATCACGATTGATTTTTGTATTTGTATCTACAGGTTACAAAAGTAAAAAAATCGGAAATAGATCACGAATATTCCGAAAATATCACGATATGAGAAACAGTCACTAATTTTGAAATTGAAGTTTTCCCATTCTTTCTTCTTAAAATCCGTTTCCCAGCTATCACGTAATCGGCCCTTGCAAACTGTGATTATTCTCACAGCATCACAAGAGAGATCACCAATGATTATCTAATTAATGTGGGAAAAACGCATTTGCATCGACTAAAATTTTATTAAATTATTTTGTTTTATATACAAAACTATTGTTCAAACGTATTATTAATGAAATGAAAATCGTTTTTTAAGTAGTATCTCTAAAAACGATGTTTGTGCGTGATCCTCCTGAAAATAATTTCCACTTTTGCAATCTTGTCGGCATCATCAATTTTTTTTATAAATATTTCTTATTTTATACAGAAAAACTATTGTTCAAACGTATTATTAATGAAATGAAAGGCTATTTTGCAGCAGTATCACGAAAAACGGCATTTGTGCGCGATCCTCCTTATATTTCGTTTAATTGTGAAAATAATTTCCACTTTTGCAATCTATCTGCATAGTCTAAAATTGGGTTGATCAAAATCTCCCAGTTTTTTCATATTTTCACACAAAAATCTCCTGGATTTTCATATTTGGAAGTTGGCGGCTATTCAATTGTTGTAAATCGGCACATAAAATAACTAAAAATCTAATTTGAATTTAAAAATTAATGCTGAGATGCACCTATCAGGTCTTGGAAGTAACTGTGTACCAAATTTCGTGGTCATACGATGTTTAGATTTCCCACTCCAGAGACACACATACAGATATCTTCCTTTATTATGTTAGGGAAAGCCATGTACTGACTACCTCATATATATTTTTTTAATTTGATTTAAAATTTGTGAACTTTCACCAGAATTTTGATTAAAAAAAGGTCATGTGCTTCTCTATAATTTATAGTAGTATTCTATACTTGCCAACTTTCCCTGATTTCCCAGAAGTTTTCCTTTTTTTTTCTCCTTTAATCTTTCAGTTTATCAGCCAAAAGTTTTCTTCTGGAGGAAAAAAAATATATAATTTATTTTGTGTTGTGGAAGATGGGTAGTAGTTTTTCTTTACAGAATTCATTGTCACTTTGATAAGAAAATGTCAGGACCAAATTTCAGTGATGAATAACTCAATGTGGGATAAAATGTTACTTTAAATTCAGATATATAGCCTTTCAGTTTGTTTACTTGCATCAAATGTCTATTACTTTTTATTTTTAAAATCATATCTAAAAAGAAAATATGTTTCTTGAAATGTTATATTTTATTTCATACTGCAATATATGGATCATATCATATATTATTACCTGAAAAAATATTAAATAACAAAACAATTAATGAATTTGATATTTTCTAGTCCTCAGCTTGATTGATTCCTGGGATGGGCACTATATTTATATGTGTGTGTTAGGGGCAAAGGAAATGTTTAGCGGGGGGGGGGGGGGGGGGGGATTAATGGCATTAATATGGCTACTATAAATTTTTTTAAAGCATCATTAAACACATGATATAACCTTTTGATAACATTAAATAGAACCTATAGTAAGGAATGAAAAAGTGTTTCCAATTGGCAACATGAGGCATTGTGAACCCAAATTATGCCCATTCTATCATGTGAATGATCAATAGTTGAGAAATTCTTGAAAACTATGTTGTTGAATTTTCAATGCTGTTTTGAGCTGTTATGAGTCTGTTCCAATGATCACATCACTAAAACAACTTAATTATTTGTGTTATTGTGGGTTTTAGTATTTTTATAATAACTATGTGTCAAGCAAAGAACGTTTATAATTTTCATGTAATTGAGTGGCATCATATGAACTTAGTTAACTGGACTACACTTGAATAATGAAGCCACCAATATAATATGCTGGATTGCAAGAATTATGGTTAACCTTTAAAACTAGAATGCCCATTATCTCATGGTTACTAGAAAAATTGAGATGTGTCAAAATGGCACTTTTGAAGCATTCTAATGCAACTCTTTAAATTCTGTTTGTTACAGGGATGAATATACAGGGTGTCCAGTGCTATCGGTGCCCAATGGCTATTTCCTCAACCGTTAGTCACAGAGGTACACTTCCAATTGTAAAAATGTTTTAAATTTTAAAATCTATTATCTTAGAAATAGTTTAAATAATTAAATGCATTTCTGAAAGAAATACGAAATATAAATTTTTATACAGTCCCCCAGTCCTACCATTTATATTTAGAAAAATCATCCTCATACAATTTTATGCAAAATAAAAAAAATCATCCTTTTATGACCAAAATAGACCGACTTATAGCTGTTTAAAGTTGGAGCACTTTTTATGCTGAGAAATGGTCAATAGGGTCCCTGATTGGTTGGTTGCCTGAAACGGGACATTTTTATGCATGGAAAAGTGACTTAAGTCATAAAGCTTAATGCTTCATAACTCTGCAAATTTTGGTCATAAAAGGAAGATTTTTTTTTTTATTTTACATGAAATTGTATGAGAATGATTTTCCTAAATATAATTGGTAGGACCGAGGGACCGTATAAAAATTTATATTTCGTATTTCTTTCAAAAATGCATTTATTGATTTAAACTGTTTCTAAGATAATTGATTTTAAAATTCACTTTTGCAATTGGAAGTATATCTCTGTGACTAACGGTTGAGGAAATAGCCATTGGGCACCGATGGCACTGGACACCCTGTATATACATTCCAAAATTAATGCTTAGATTAAGTTAAGTGGTTCATCATATTTTTAACGCTTTAAATTGTCTAACAGACTACCAGCAGTATAATAGCAAGGAAGCCTTAACTTCTATTAATTCATGATATTAGCAATATTTAGTGTATTTAACCCTTTCGCGACGATCGGCACGCCCACGTGCCAGCTGCGAACTTGCATTCAAGGACGAATGGCACGCCCTCGGGCCGGAGGAAATTTTACCCTAAAGGACGACTGGCACGTATTGGTGTTTCTGCGTGGAACGTTTTAATTTGAATGTATTTTTATCTACTAGATGGCGTTAAATGCCCGTAGAAGCAACTTAAATGTATTTTGTAGATGTTTGACCTTGGCACAAGGAGAATCCAATGAATTATTTCTCCATTTGGAGGGATGAAACATGGTTCTGTAGCGTAAGCAGACAGCTCACTTCTCGCAGCATAAGCAATTTTATAATTGAGTTCTGGGTCTGGTTCTGATTTTGTCTTTTATTGATTTTGTTGTTGAATTAGAGAAATATAAGAGAGTATTTTTTTTTTTTTTTTTTTTTTTTTTTTTTTTTTGAGTGGGTGGGGGAAGGGGGGGATAAAGGAATGTGCAGCAATGAAATGATTATGTTATTTATGTTCTCATGGAAAGGAAGTATGGGATTTCGTTAATATATCCCATCGAAAAGGTCCAGATATGGAATAAAAATATATAAATCGTCAGAATCGGAATGAGGCTATAAATGGAATTTCCTTGTGTATACTGGAAAGGACACAGGATTATCAAGCTCTGATGGTGGGTATGGAGAACGAGTTGTGAAAACATTTCTAAGTGAACTTTTAGGAAAAGGATATACTTTGTATTTGGATAAATTTTTTACCTCTCCTGTACTTGCAAAGTATTTGTTGTCTAAGAATACGCATGTATGTGGTACAGTTTTAAAAAATCGGAAGGACTTGCCAAAGAATTATCCATCTGTACCTAAAACATATATACACTAAAATTTTTAATATTTTGATAAAAGAAAATTTGTATAAAAAATATACATCAAATAGAAAATAAGTATTTCCTTTCTTCCTGAAAAAAGTAGAATGCTGTGTTGAACGGGTGATTTTTAGTGAATTTTTTTCGAGAGTTAGGCTTAGCGCAAAAAAATAGCCGTCTTTTGGGCACATTTCGGAAACGAAGCACTTCGTCCTTTGGGTCACTGTAGTTTCAGAATGCCGCCGTCCCGAAAGGGTTAAACATTTAAAATTTTTACATAATTACTGTTTTTTTCATGCTTTAATCAATTTTATATTTTACAGGTCGAGTGATTACTGCTGCATATGTTCCTGTTGTCAATTATCACAGTCTGTTCCCTGATTCCATAATAGCTCCAATTTTGGTCTGATGAATACATAGGGTGCTGAGATTTTGTGTTTATTTTTCAGATGTAAAAAGAACAAGTCATTTCTTTCATTTGACATCCATATGTATATACAAAGACAAATGAAGCCATTTGTAAACAATTTATAGTTCACATGTATATAGTTTGCCATTTCGTTAAAGCATTTATGACTTCTGTAATTTCAGGGCAATATGTCTTACTGTGTGATATTATAGTAAGCATTATATAACAAATTAAACATCTTTCATATTTGAGTTTGTGTTATTTTCTTGTGTCTTGAAATTTAAAGCAAGTTATTATTTAAAATGTAGAGTATTTATAGTGATTTGCTTCCCAATCTCTAGTTTTTATGCAGCAGTGTGGTATTAAATAAATCAGTTGCAAATGTTACAAACTTAAATTACAAGGATTTGAACACAATCTTTGAGATAGGTTTCATAGGAAAGCAAATAATAAAAAAAAGGGAACTATTTACTTTTAATCAGCAACAGTGCAGGATATTTTAAGCTTGAAAATCCAGAAAGTACTAAAATTTTCAAGATCTAAATTCACTTTTTGGGGTTAAGTGCTTGGAAAAGAACATGCACAATTGTTTGAAAATAATAATCTTAAATCATGCAGATATATTTTTATTTAATATTCTCTCTAAAATTTGGAAAGGACGAAACATAAATTCCTAAATCCTTATTCATAGAACTTTAAACATGTTAATAAGTTTTCTATACAGTGCTTTTTGTAATAAGCATAAAGTTGTAAAACTTGTAATTATAATATGGTAAATATTTAAGGAAGTCCATTAACCTTGATTCACCTGAATTACTTTTTTTATTAATGAATTATTGACATGTTTTAATGGTGCTCATAAAGTTGGCTTTTAACAGACTTTGGTATAATAAATATATTTTAGTTCATTAATTTTGGATGATAATTAGAAGCACCACTTTACCATTTGTCCCCAGAAAAGGCAATTATTTCTTCATAATTGAGGTTGGTTTATCCTTTAAACAAATAATTGATGACTCCAATCCAATAAAACTGGAAAGATTTTGAATAAATACTGTCTTAAAAATAAAATTCAGAAAAGTTACTTTGTTTTCAGTTTTATTTATAATAAATAATTTGAGTCTATTGTAACTAAAGTAAAATACATAATTGAAACAAGACCATGCATAGTATATTTTACAGAATCTTATGCAAATGTTATATTGAACATTGCATAAAGTCTAACTACATTTTCTGGATTCGTGATGTCTATGTTAAAGTTCCCATGATTGACATTTGGATCACTGAAGTTCTTTGCTATATTTGGAGAACTAAAATCTCATCCAAAATCCAATTATATATCCATGTTATGCTTTTTAAAAGGGCTACAAATTACTCACTTGCTGTTTTTGGCTAGCATGTTTAGTTTTCAAGATATAAACATGAAAACTGAAATTTTTCAATCTTCTTCAACTTGACAATTACTTGAAAACTATAAGAGCTTTGTAAAAACAAACCATTGATCTAGGAACTGGATTTCCAACTGAACATTATTGTTGCTTACGGTTTCTATCTTTTACAGTTCAGAAGATATTTCGAGTGGAAGTAAGCAAAACTCACTCTAAAAATTTTCCCGAAAAAATGCAATTTAAAATATTGAAATTATTTTTGTATATTTATAAAGATTTGGAAATACAATCGCCAAAAGTGTTTTTCATAATACACCTGTCCCCTGATTTACACAGAAGATAGGTTCTGCACAAAACCTTGTAAATTGAAATCGTGGATTTTGCTAAGTAAAATCGTGTAAAACAAAAATAACCCCAAAATGTGCATGATTCAGTCATTTATTTAAGTAAAACAAAAGTAAGACATCTTAGAAAACTTAAAATTATACTTAGTTTATAAAACAACAAACATATGAATGTAGTAATATAACATATTTAATTTATTTTACATTAGGAACAGAAAAACAAAAAGACCCTTAAAAATTAATTATAAGTTTAATCACTGTCATCACTTTCATGTACTATCAGTCTTTTCTTTCTGATAGGTATGATGTCACTTTCATCACTTGAGCTTTCTTGATGTGATTCTGGCTCAATGGTTGACGAATTAGGCAAGATCTTGGGTTGACAAGACTTTGTCATGAAATCGGTAATTAACAATTGCGTAGATTTTTTTGCTAAATCTTTATAGACCTCTTCATATTCATTTAAGCATTTACGAAGGTCTCGCTGGAATCTGAGAGCTCGATCAACATTTGTGTCATATTGTAAGAAATGGTTGCCCAATTTTCTTCCCAAATCAAGTCCTACACTTATGATTCTTGCTGTGAACACAACTGGTTCAGATTGCTCTTCATCAGAATCATTGTCTTCATCATGTTTGTTTGTTTCACGAATCATGTTAATTAAATCATCTTCATTCAATTCTTCATCAGCCATTATTTCTTCAATATCTGCCTAAGCTAAATCTTCAAAACCTTCTCCTCCTATAGTATGTGCCAACTCAGTGATCTGAGAATATTCATGCTCTATTAGTGATTTATCATTTCCACTTTCAACAACATCCGGCCATATTGCTTTCCAGCAGGCGTTGATTGTTTGATCCGAGTGTATGACAGTCCAACATGCTTAACACAATCTAAAATTGTAAATTTCTTCCAAGCATCCATCAGAGTAAGAGATTCATCATTCTCCATTTGTTCCAAGATATACCTGAAAGTTTGCTTGATATAGTGCTTTAAAAGTCGAAATTATCCCTTGATCTAACGGCTGTAATAAGGAAGTTGTATTCCTTGGTAAAAAAAAACAACTTTTACATTTTCGTGTTGTAAATCTGGAGGATGACCTGGTGCATTATCAATTAATAGAAGAGCCTTAAAAGGCAATCCCTTTTTAGTTAAATAATTTTTGACATCTGGAACAAAGAAGTTATGGAACCATTCATTGAAAGCTATGGCAGTGACCCATGCTTTTCTATTAGCCATCCAATAGACGGGAAGGTTTTTGATATTTATTCCTTTGAATGATTGTGGTGATTTTGATTTGTTAATCACCAATGGTTTCATCATATAATCGCCAGAAGCATTGCAACAGAAAAGAACTGTTATACAACTTTTCGCTACTTTATGACCACTAGCTGATTTGTGAGCTTTGGCTATAAAGGTTCTTTCCGGCATTTTTTTCCAAAATAATCCGGACTCGTCAGAAAACCTGATCAGAAGTGTAGGAGTTAGTGGCAATGATTTCAGCAAGTTTTGCCGGATATTGTTGTACCGCATCCGAATCAGCAGATGCACTTTCACCTTTCATTCTCAGATTACGTAAAGAATGTCTTTGTTTGAATCTCTCGAACCACCCATGGCTTGCGGAAAAAGATACCGTCTTTTCATCGGACGAAGTCGACGGCGACTGATTTTTAAGTGATTGATAAATCTTCAAAGTTTTATTTGTAACAGCATTGGTATGGATCAGGAGTCGCTTTTGAGTTTGGTCTTCTATCCATATCATTAAGGCTTTTTCCATATTTTCCATTGTAACATCTCTAACATATGAAGTCATACTCATACTGCTGCAGGTTCCAGCTGCTACACTTTTTCTAATGGAGTCTTCATTTTTTCTTATTGTCCTTATTGTGGCTTCATTCATGGAGTAAAATTTAGCAACATCCGTTACTCTTTCTCTATTACGTAGACGGTCTAATATTTGAATTTTAGTTTCTAAAGAAATAACTTTTCTTTTCATTTGATTTTTCTTCAAATCCTTTGACATTATAAAACCTTAACAAATTTACGCAAACTATAAAGATGCAAGAAAAACTATAAATGTTGAAAACTTACCAGTTCAAAAGATAAACGCACAATAATATAAGCTTTGCTGCTAAAATGTTTCTGCACTATGTACTTGCATGAACCAGATAGCTTTACTGTTGTGAAATACATACAGGGATTCCCCATTACGGGAATTCCCCTAAATGTATATATTTTACAACACCGGGAATCCCCTGTTGTTTTCATCAGTGTTACCAAAGGAATAAAATTCAAAAATGTCATCAAATTTGTATAGGCGTATATCTGTATTCCGTATATGGAGCGCGGAAATTTTTTTTTATCAATTTTTTGAAATCTGTTAATTTATAAACCGTGTAAAAACGAAATGGTGTAAAATAAGTGCCGTGTAAATCGGGGAATAAGTGTACTCAGATTCCAGCCAGATACCTCGACCATAATGTTATGCATGTCAAAATTGCACGATGCAATGTTAAGTACATCCTGTAAGCCTAACTTCATTTTTTACTTATTAAAATTGAATTAGCTAAGCTAAATCAACGACTTGGAACTTTCTACCATGTTCTGTTTGTGGGAAGCTGATCTTAAAAGAAATATATATATACAGGGTGTTTCTAAAGTCGTGCAACCCATATTTCGTTTGATATTTCCCAATACAAAAAATACAAAAATATGAAATACTCACAGTAAATAGTTTAATGTTTGCATAACATCGTGCGTTACAACAAATGCTGAAAATGACAACCATTTGCTGCTAAGCACAGCTCTACTCGACGACAGGTATTTGTAGCCACATGATGCAGCATATAGGTAGGAATGGATGCAGTGATATTGCGGATGTTGTCCTTTAAGGCTTCGATTGTCTTTGGATTGTTTGCGTATACATGTTCTTTGAGATAAGACCATAGAAAGAAATCGGGGGATCTGGATGGCCATAGTCCACGTGAAATGACCCTATCACCAAACACTGATTCAACGACTGCAAGGGATTTTCTTGAGGTGTGTGCAGTGGCACCGTCTTGTTGAAAATATCCAAACTGGCATTCATCGTCCGTTAACTGCTCAAAAAATTCCTCAAAAATGGTAATGTAAATAAGTGTTCTCAAAGAAAATGGGACACTTAATGCTCCACAATAAATACAAGCTCTGGTAAACTGAGCACCATTTTAGAACTATGTGAACTGACTCTGTACTAACAACGCCATCTATTGTGCATTATATGATGTATAAATAGCGTGAAATTCAAACATCTGTCTTTATATTTATGAGATATCAACCAAAATGTGGGTTGCGCGACTTTAGAAACACCCTGCATATTACCTACGATGCTATTAAACTCAAGAAGGGTAGATCATATTGAAAACTCCATAAATATTCCTATTTTATCTAAAATCTGAAGTTTCTAGAATGTACAGAACATAAATGAGTAATGCTCCCTGAGGTGGAACTACAATGCAAGGAGACATGCAAGAACAAATACAATAGAACCTGCTTATAAATATTCTAGATTTAGCGAGGACATTCTGAACTTTTAATTGGTTTAATAAAGGATTGAAATAAGATTTTAAAACTGGCAGCAAATACTATTGTGAGCTTTTGTAAGCTAATGTCAAAAACTGTTCAGCTCACAGCAATTTTAACCATAAAAAATTATTACTGTTATTACTCCTGGCTTTTGCATTTGCTTACCAGTTTAGTATAACTGCAACAAAACTTGCATCTTGGTTTTTCCAAAAAACACTATTATAAATTCTCTCAACAAACCCTGTCATGAGAACCATTGATTGTTGCAATGGTTTTATTGTAGCTAATGCATTTGTGGCTATGACTCATTTTAAACTCTAGATTTAATGTTATTCAAGCCTGATTTGCCCATTTTCAGTGAGCAAAATTTTAGTTCTGGATTTAATGAATATGGAATACAGTAAAACTGAATAAAATGTCAAAACAGAAGAAAAAATAAGACCAAATGAAAATCAAAATCTTGCTTTCTTTCATGAATGAATGTAGAAATAGGAAGCAGGGAATCATATCAGACTTAGGATAAAGATCTTCCCAAGGACTAATAGGACCAGCTTGGATCAACCTGGCAAGTCCATAATTAACAAACCTATGGTAGCTAGAGTTGAAAATAAAAACATTGAGTAGTTTATGTGAATGATTATGCACATTTTGTTCAAGATGGAATGGGTACAGGCTTGATTGGTGTGTTGGATTCTTGTTTGGCAGCGACTGCTTTCAGGCATTCTTAATACTCTAGTTCATTGGGCTTCTTATATTCTTCATTGCTTGCTTATTCTTCTCGTTTTGATTTTCTCCACTTCTGCTTGTGTTCATTCAGCAAATCTCACAGCCCTGCCAAAAATGTTAACCAGTTCACATGAAAACAATTTTTGAAACTTTAGTTTAAACCACTGCAATTTGTCCTTTATATATTTAATAGATTTTGTCCAGAATTTTACAATGATACTACACATAATAGTTTTGCACTCACAGTTGCCCAGATAAACTGCAATATTGTCGAAAGTGTTCACCGGTTCACAAAAAAAAATTTTTTTTTTTAAATGTTCACTTCAAACCACTGAGAAATGTTCTTCATATATTTGAATAGATCTCATTAAGAACTTTAAAATGATAACACATGTTAAACTCGCGGTTACTGATAGATCGAATCAAACATGGAAGCATACCTAGAAATACTGCATCATGTCCCCCACGCACGGGAAACCTAGTTACAATACTTTCCCCATACATTATACTATATATGTAGGGAAAAGAATAGAGTATTATAAAGTACTTGAGAATCAAAATGTACAACATACCTAGTAGCATATACCCAAGAATATTAAATAATGAGTTTATGCTAATTAAAATTTTTTAATTTCCTGACATTTCCAGGTTTTATACTTTGAAGATTCTATTGACAATTTTAAGTTTGCTGTTTTGTTTTTGAGATGCTGTTTAATATTTAATGCACAATGTGTGTCCTAGAGTTTGAGAAACAAAAATATAGCAAAACAATCTTTTAATTAACTTTTAAAATTTTTGAATATTCAAAGATTACATCTGTACATAATGTATTAACTGGTACATATTCTAACTTGTAAACACCAAAAGCACAATTATTGCACTCTACTTTAAAAATCACAATACAAGTTCCAAAAATTTAGTGTAGAAACATAACAATGGCAACAATATGTTGCAGGAAATAACTAACATGAATACAATCTAGGCAAGTTTTCTATTAGCTACAAATTCTTCAATAAAAGTGACAGACCTAATACATATTTACAGATTTTAAATTAGGCGACAGCTCTATTAGCAATAAAGAAATTGATTTTAACTTGCTCAGAAATACAATGTACAAAGTTTACAAAGAGCACCATGCATTCTTCATCTTGGTATTCATATAAAAAGATTAAAATTTGTTCAGAAACTAGCATCACTAAAAATAAAATCCTTCGGCCTAGCGAAACTAAGGGCAGCCAGTGCTCTTGTAGCATAAAATGCCAAGGAATGTTTCATACATAAAGAAATAAAAGGAAAAGGAACTTAAATATAACAGCAGGAGAATGTTGCCTAAAATTAATATTTTAAGAACAAAATTGCTAAAAATGGAGACGGCATAACACTATCTACAAAAGTCTATAATACAAATAATGCAACATTTTGTAGCAAACAATAATAGCAAATCCAGTTTGCAAAATAATCCTGAATGAGAAAAGACACTATTAGCCTGAATATAATGCAATAAAATGTCAGAGTATAATTTTTTACCATAAATGATACATCAGACAGTAATTTAAAACAACAAAATATGAAAATTATATATTTTACATCATAAGACATTTTTTACCCCAAACCCTCTGAATTGAAACAATTTAAAAATACATATAGAGGAAAATAAAACACTATCTGATCTTTAAACTCAAAACAGTCTTCTTCATGCAAGAACAAATTGTACCACTTTAACTTCTGTATATACTGTTTTTGTTTTATAAGTTAAACATCTTAAAAGAGTGAAAGTTTATGACCAGCATATTAACTGAATTTCAGTGGTAACACAATTTCAAACTTTTCAAAATTAATGCAAGAACAAACTGCAAAAATAAAAGAATATTCTCACATTAAATAATTCTGTTTTTACATTTTCTCATTGTCGGATGCTAGATTTCATGAACTAAGGATATTTTAAAATATCTTATTAAAATTAATACTGGTTAGTCACAGGTAAATTTAAAAATACTTTGCCACTAACTAAAATAGTTATAAAAAGTATAATGTAAGTTACCATGTGTCAATCTATACTTTCTTTTATGAAATATTTAGCATACAATTCTTGATTTATGCTAGCATATATACCATGTATCTATATATTAACTAGTATGCCACATAAATTGATTCATATCTTTTGAACACTTTTTTTTTATTTCTTAAGATACACAAAAATATGGGAATATTGAGGTCAAAATTAGATTTCCCATGGAAAATTCTTAAATCTCAGCTTTCGTTTTTGGGATTTTTTTCACTGTTTTTTGCCAAGTATGTAGTATATTTAGAAAAGGAAAGATTATCCTTTTTTTTTAAATTTCAATATATAATTTAAAGCAATTTTAATGTTTATGCAAAATTATGGCATTTTTGATAAATATTAAATACTTCCGAATATTTTATCAAATTTTTGAAAAAACACAAATGACTCCTCTTTTTAGCACATTTGACAATTTTATAAAAATTCCCATAACTAATCAAGGCTTCCTTCTCCAAATTAATATGAAAAACCTGATGCACATCGGAGGAGTATTAATTTCCTCTTAAACACAACATACAGACACTGTAAGCAGAATATACATGCATTGTCCGTCTCATGAAGAAGGCTGTTTAGGATTTAAAAAAATAGTAAATAAGATTTTTTGCATTCTTATGAAGTTTTTCTTAAAATATTTCCTGTAACAAATTTACTCTTTTTGTGTCTTCTATCAATTGCTCATTTATTATAAAAATATTGTTTTGTTCAAAATCAATTGTTATATTCAGATTAATACAACATTCTATTAATATAAATAAAAATAGAAAAGAAAATATTAAAAAAATTAAAAGAAATGATATGTGCAGCATAGTTTGCATTTTCAAGGGCTCTACCATTAAAATTGGTAAATCTCAAACCTATCACATAATTTTTCTATAGGATTAATAACAAACAATCTAAATTTCGAGTAAAGATTTAACAGTTAACAATATACAAATTGTATACAAGAATTTGTACAGTATACAAAATTTCTACAACTAAAATGACTAACTGCAGCTTAGAAGCATAACTAATATTTACAAGATGCCCATGACGCACATTTCGAAGTAAATATCAAGATCTTGCACTATTATCTTATGCAATGTCATGTAAGAATTTGGAAGAAACTCAAACTTCCCCACAGTATATGAAGCATATATGAAATTTTTCAAGTAATGTCTTAAATACTGTAAATTTCTCAAGCAAAGTTTCTTAATTGCACAGAGAACCTAAGAAAAAATATAACCTACCAAAAGATGATTTTTCAAAGCAGGGAGTAAAAATCTAATAGCGATAGAAATATCTTAAAACCAGTTTTCCTCGAAAAGTAAAGATGATATCTCTGAAGATGAAAGACTTACCACATATTTTTGAATGTTCACCTTGGTGCATAGGGCTCGTTATGAGTCAGTTTTATCTAATATGGTTATGAAAATGTAAACAAATTGAGCATTTTCCTTTCCTATTACAAATGTAAGGGGATTTGCTATAGGAGGTTTCCACCATTTTGGGGCAATTGCCTATTTATTGCTTTGTGTTAGTATATGAGATAAATAATTAAATTCAAGTTTCTTTACTTGGAAGCTCAATAAGATATGTAAAAAGTGATTTGAAAGAAGCAATATTTAGAAGTTTAATAATTATGAAGTCCAAATTTTTCATAATTTGATAAAAACTTGCTTTTTTATACTAAATAAAAGTTATTTTTTCTTAATTCTAAAAAAATTTGTGAAAAACAGACAATTTTTTGTAATATTTATTTTTCTGAAAACATGGACCATGACTGCCATGGAATGATGTTGTCTTCAAAAGGTCAGGATTTAAATTTTTGCCAAATGTTTACAGTTTTATGGCATATATATTAAAGATTAATTTTTTTGTCAAATCAAAATGATTTGGATCCAAATTCAGAGCCAAATATTTCTAAAAACTGCAGTAGATATTGATTGTTATTTATAAATCTAGCCAATCAGAAATACAACAAGCATTTCAATAGTTACATAATGGCACCTAGTTTTGTTTACCACAGCTGTTAATATTTACACATTTTTCAGCATTTCTGTTCACTTTAGTGCATTTTCATTATTGTGACAATTGCACCTCTGCATCTCCTACAGAAATTGTTATTTAATCAATAACTAGATAATAACTTGAAAGATTATGCAAATACAATGTAAAAAGCAGACAATCATTTCAAAAATATTTGAATTTCTTTCTTTATCATATAAAAAAAAGCCTAGAATAGAATGCCAAATGGGAGCTCAACCATGCCACCATGTTATTAAAATAGCTAACCTAAAGAATCCAGTGTGACAAAACCACCTATTGTGATGAAAGATATGTAAAATTAGAAGAAACAATGAAATACAGAAAAAATAAATATTGACCATGTTTAATTATTCTTTGTTTCTTTTTGTCTCACTGGGGGGGGGGGGGGGGGGTCCTTCTGCTCACTAATCTTTGACAACCACCATAACTCGCTTCGTGAGTCAGAAGGCTTTGCCTCCTACTCGCTGGTGCTTGTTTTGTGAGCTGTTTCAAGCCAAACTAAAGTTTAAATCCAAAAATGGTTTATTTCAACATGTTTACCTATTATTTTTCTACAGATGTACCAAATGTCATATTTTTGTATGCTATAGTTTTTGCGATATGAGACAGAAACTGGAATAAAGTGCCCATACAGAAGAAAAATTTTCACTTCAGAAGTGCATAAAAAGTAGAATAACTCATTAAATGCATCAAAATTTGAAAAAAAAAGGCTCCTTCTTGCAAAAATTCACCAATGTGATTCCTGCAAAAATTTCATTCACATACCTGCAAAAATTTGTGGTCTTGCTATTGTTAGTCTGACCAGAACACGAACTCGCAGCTTAAATATTCTGTCTTTGACTTTGACATTAAATATTTTTTAAACCAAAGTTTAAATCCTAAAATGATTTATTTCAGCATCTTCTCCTAACAGTTTTCTATAAATATACCAAATTTTATATTTTTGTATGCTATGCTTTTTGCTGTACAAAACAGAGGAACACGAAAATCGTCAAACAGCGGTGGCGGCATCAGCTACTTATTTTTAATATAAAAAGATTATTTTTCTGCACCACACTACACATTAATATTTTCAGCATTTTACTGTTTTTTCTCATTTTACTTCTCTTTCAGGTCAGTCGTGTGGTCTGTGTCTTCAACTAAGTGTCACTGTCACACACAGTTCTGCAGTTTAGTATTTTGCTGATACAACATAGTTGAACTCTCACTTGGAATTTATTTCTGGATCAGTGCACATTAAAGAAGGAAATCCAAACATTTTCAAAACAATAATCAGTTTACCTTTCATTTGAACAGCATTTTATTTTATAATCTAGTTAGTGCACTATACCATGTTCTACATTCAAGCTACTTAGTAAATTGGCGATTATTTGAATTATGAGAAAATTATAGCTAATTCCTTTTCTAAAATTCAAATTTCCATCTTGGGGGAAAAAAGTTAATTCAGTCTGTATAAATATTACTGAGATAATTTGAACTCTATTGCATCTCTGTATAAACCAGCTGCATGGTAGGGCTATTGTTTGTCAATTTTTATAAGCTAGTTGCATATTTGTGGTATGCAGCAATTTACAACTCTTTGATAAGAAAGGAAAGGGTAGTTTATAATAAGCTGTTTCATGTCAGAAACAACCATGAAAATTTGTACTAACTGTTATTTTTTTTTAATGTAAAAACAAATTATAAATGCATCACATGACCCAAGAAGGAATAATATTCATATAGCTAATGCCAGTATTTCAAAATCAAATATCCTTCTGCATATAAAATAGTTTAATTTTATAGTGTGCATTCACAAATGTATCCTCTACATCAGGGATTCCCCACCAGTCTGCCATGGCACTTTATTGTGTTGCAAAGTTTTGAAAGAATGTTGCAAGATGACTATCTATAAGATTTTGTTTGATCATATCTACGGCAATCTGTTCATTCGATTATACACATTAAAAATAACTAATATCCTTTTTCTAGATCTCCTTTCCTTTTAACATTGGTTTTTTTTTTAAAGTACGGTGCAACTTATGCATACATAATCTTAATAAGAGTAATATTTATTCAAAACTAGTAATACCTTAAAAAATATTAGGAACAAGTGATACGTAAAATTAAAAAATCAAATACTGAAATTTTTTAATCTATATTTGAAAAAAAAATGTAATTTGCACGCAAGTTGCTTGAAACTTCAAATTTCTTATGAAATTTTCTTTAAATTGACCCAAACATTTCCCCCTGCTTCCAATTTTCATCTAAAATATTTAGTTATGCAAGTATATCAATAATAATAAAAGTTTCTTTATCGCTGATTGCATGCTGTAGTGGTAAAACTAAGTAACAGACAATAATGAAATTTGGTAGACAAATACTTCCAGACAAGTCCCAATATACCTTTAAACAATTTTGTAAAGCAGGATTTAATTTTTTACTTATGATGAAATGAAAGTTTGAATGATTGTCAGAATTTATGCACCAATCTGGTAGTAGCAATAGAAAAAAATTATAGAACATATTTAATTTTAACTACATTGTAAAGTACAAAGAACGATCTTAATAAACCCTGAATTCAGAACACATTTTTTCAATTTTTAGTAAATATTTTCCAGAAGCATATTTTCAGGATTTGAAAAAGCAATTGATTTTAGAAGTTTGATATTGATGAAACCGTCTGATCATCAAATTTTACCAGGATCAAGATGCATGACTTCACCCTCTTTTCTAAAAAAAAAAAAAATATTTATCTCTCACAATTTCATTGTCATTAGAAATTTTTGAAAAGCTGATGTTAGCAGTCATAATTAGAGTATACTTTTCCTTCACTTTGATTGCTGGGAGAGGAAAAAAGGTTCATGGAACTGCTGCTATTTCCAATCTTTCTCCAACTGTTTTAAAGAGAAGATTTTGAAGTCATGTGAGCTATTATAGAGGAAGTAACAGGGTATATAGACAGTGGTAGCCTACATGAGTTACAGCTATTACACAGCCACTGGCAGTACGGTACTTGGAAGACAAATCAGAGCTTTCAAAAATGTGACCGGGCTGGTCAATGAAGGTGGCTATTACAGCATACAATTAAATTAAAAGACAATTTTAATTTAGTGTTCTGCAAAAATATTAATTTCGATTTTGTGTGCCATGGTATAACAGTTTGGAAATCCCTGATCCGCATATATGTATTTGTACATATAACAGTATATGTATACATTACATATATATATGCAAATACATACAATAGATACTAGTACAAAAAGGATAAACTTTTCTAACTGCCATAACATTTTGTATAAAAACAAGCTTATGGTATATATTAATTATAATAGGCACACACAACAATTTTTGACCTTAAAAAAAAGACAAAACTACAAAGCTATATATTAAATATGTAATCACAAAACTAAAACAAAAGTATGTAAAAGTACTATATACAGAATGGTACAATTAAAAAGAATCACTACTTTTGTCTCCAAATGCCAATAATTAAGAAATACAGGTATCTTTCAATTTATACAATTTTGATTCAAAATTTGATCAGTACACTTATAAAAATATGATGGAGAAAATAATACAAAAGAAAAATATAATTAAATAAAAGTCAAATAAAAAAATTAAATTTTACATATTACTTTTTTGATCAATCAAGTGTAAACAAGGAAGTATTTTATTTATTTAAAATTGTTCCTAATTCTTTATATAGATACCCTTGTAGCATTTGAAGTAAAAAATACAGTCCATTTACAGTTTGGGCAACTAAAACATGTGTATAAAAATATTGTAGTAATACCCTTTTAGATTAAATTATAAAAATAATATTTTATTAAAAAGCAGCACAATGAGCCTTTTTTGTATTCTTAGAAAGAATATTGTGATCATATCAATAAAAATTAGGGGTTATCTGTAGCAAAAGATTTATGATACCATTTTCTCTCTCCTTTCAATTTCCACAGGGTCTGAAACTAATATTGTTATTTATTCCAATGTTAAGAAAAGCATTATGATGGACTCTTAAAGAATGTGAGAGCTGGGTCCCAATAATGTAAAGACCGGTTTGCAAACAAAGAGCCACCAAAATAAATTTAAAACAAAGAACACATTTAAGTTTATTAAATTTGTTATATAAGTATTATTTTTAAAATGAGAACTAAGGAATATGTAGAAAACAATATTTATAAGTATCTGGGTTAGATTGAAAGCTAATCCAGATAATTGAATACTTTATAAAGTAAATTTCTAATGTAAAATTTATTTTTATTTTTTGAAGTAAAATGACTGTACACGTAACAAGGTTCAGCATAAAACTCTAAATAAATGTCAAAATTTCAAACTGCATAAATTAAGGGATACCAGCATTACAATTCAAGGCCACCACAGAACTCAAACATGAATAACATCATCCATGGAATCAAGCATGGTCTTCTCTAAGGTGTCATGTACCTCGGATGAAGTTAAGTTAGAGGAGTTGGCACTTGCAGACTGTAGCTGAGTAGCCTTTAGCATACTAAATGGATATAATTGTTCCTTGTTACCATTCGTGAGGATGTCATTTAGTTCTAAATTGGTTTGTTCTAGCGGTGAGCACATAAATTTCACACGAGATGATTCTAGAAAAAATTAATGCATCTTAAAATATTTTTAAAACATTATAAATGATAAAACACAATGTAAAAGAGAAATGTTAAAACATTGGATAGCTTTCTTTGCAATTCCATAACTTTTTTAAAAATACAGATTCAAGCATTTAAATTCATTAAAGAAGCACATTAGTTTTCACTATAAGGCATCAATGTGAGAAATATTTAATCCATATTAAAATTGAATGTTTTTTCAGTTTGTTACATATACAATTCTACATATTTTGACTGATCCTTTTCAAGCTTGAAAGGATATAATAATTACACTATGTAAAATTGCTCAAAAACTGCTGTAATAATAACACATTAATTAAAATTTTGTAAATACAGCATAAATATAAAGATAAACTGGTCTACAAGTTTCAAGGCAAAAAACAGCCTTCTTTTCTGGACTAACAAAAAATGTGACCTCACTTAAGTCAAGTTGGTAAATGAGTATGGCACATATGGCTGAAGGTAAAACAAAAAGAGCTGCCAATGCCATGGAAAGAAATGAAAGGGAAAAGCCAAAATGACTGGCAGGAAACTATGAACACACAAAACCACAGAGGAAAGAAAGAAGGAAATAGGGTGGTAAAAGAATGGATATCAGAACAAATAAAAACAGCCAAATAGAGAGAAAATTTGCAAAAAACACTAACAAAAGAAACCCAAGAAGTTTAAACTGGGTGTAAAAATAAAGTAGAACATAAAAAACAACAAAAACACAATTAGTACAAACAGGAAAAAATAAAGTTCAAATATAAAGGAACCAACAGGTTTTGGAGGACATGTAAGCAAATTTCATGAAAAAATAACTAAAATTCAGAAAAAGGTAGACAAACGAAAAAAGAAGGAAGACAACCAGAGTGGAAAAAATTATAACGGAAATTTCCAAATGGAAGGGAAGAAAGAACAATGATCGTTAATAAGACAATTAGACTGAGTAACAATAGAGAAACTTTCAAGAAAGTCCAGTTCAAAAATAAAACTAGGAAAAAATATGATCTTGGCTTCTAAAAAATTGATAAAATGATTAGAGCCTCATGAATGTTTAGCAACTGAAGACTTGGATACCTCTTGCTTATAAACATAACTTATGTGTTCCTTAATACAAAACTTAAGAGCTCTTTTTATTTGACCTACATAGCTAAGACGGCATTGCACATGGAATGTTATAAACACCCCTAACATTTCGAAATAGGAATGGGGTTTTTAAGTAAAGACACCATTGCTAGTATTGTGTCATAATTACACTAGTCTAAGAAAAAAAAAATTCTACAGGTTCAAGTTGGGCCATCCAATCAATATTCAAGGTACACATGGTGTTTATGCACAACATGCAAGCGTGATATCAGTTTCATAAGTACATCATGTTGAAGAAGAGTTCTAGTTTGGTATTCATTATTGTTCTCTGATAAGCTATTTGCGGTTGTGACCAAATAAAATGGAAAGTCAATAAGTAAAAACATTTTGTGCAAAAAATAAAGAAAAATATAAGATAAAATACAGCATATAGCTGTTACAAGGATATGTTGGATCCCCTGCATCAGTGAAAAAACCAACAAATCCGAAGTCAAAAAAATCAATCAATCTATGATATAGACCAATCAATCCATGATCTTGACTTCTTTGAAGTTATCCATATCCTGAAAATTTCTAATTTAATTAATGACTTGTTCAGTACTCCATTTTCTTTAATGGTCTAACACGGTATCCTGTAAATTTTTTCACTTTCTTTTTTTTTTCATCTCTTAACCTTTAGGGCTCTTATGTTGTTGTTGAGACCCAGACCATCTGACCTACCAGAAAGGTGTAAGGTAATTGTTTGGACGGCCAGGAAGTGCCACCTAATGTACCCCGGAACTCAGTGGGTGAGGCATCCACAGGGACCGTACCCTCCTTTCCCTACCACCACCCTCTCAGGACTTACAGACCCACATGTTTAACGTGATCGTACTCCGCATGAACATGGCGGTAATTTTGGCATTGGCAGGAATCGAATCAAGGGCCTACTGAGTGCAATTCCCGCATGCTAACCACTGGGCTACCATGTCCTTTAGGGCTCTTATGTGTCATTTTAACTTATTTTTTGTCTTATTGGGTCTAATTTATTCTTGTTCAGACTTGATGTTTTGTCTTGTGGCATTGTCAGATGCACGCTAATCTTGCATGCTACTTCTTGTTTCAGATTAGGATTGTTCTCTATTCTGCTTTAAGGGCTCTTATGTGTCATTTTAACTTATTTTTTGTCTTATTGGGTCTAATTTATTCTTGTTCAGACTTGATGTTTTGTCTTGTGGTATTGTCAGATGCACGCTAATCTTGCATGCTACTTCTTGTTTCAGATTAGGATTGTTCTCTATTCTGCTTTCTAATTGGCTCTCCCAGTTTAGCTCTTAATCTACCTCTTCAGTTAATAAGCCCCCCTGTTGCTTCTATTTACACCCATTTCATCTTTTTGACTTCAGGTTTATTGGTTCTCTTACACTGACAAAGGGGATCTAACATATCCTCGTTAAGAGCTGTATGCTGCATTTTATCCTACTGTGCTTAAATGCGTTGCCCAAGTTTTCCTTAAAATGGATAGTGTAATTGAAATGCATTTCAAGTTAGAAATATGGGCAGCTATCAGATTTCTGCAAGCAGAAGGTGTCACTCAAAGTGATATTCAATGTAAGTTAGTGAATGCTGATGGACTGAATGTTTTAAGCCAAAATGAGGTGCCAGAAATTCCAAAATGGTCAAACTGATATGAACAATGATCTTGAACAACACAGAGGCAGACCAAGGATGCTGCATATGGAAGACAATTATGTTCTTGTCAAAAGTTTGATGAGGGAAGTTTGAAGATCTGTGAAATTGCTGAACAGACAGTGGTAAATGATTCAGGTATTAAGCAACATTGCAGACCACAATTCTGAAGTACTTCAATGATCTTATACGGATAAGCTACTGTGAAGGAATGTTTAAATTTGCTGATAGTTAGAATAAATGCCTTAATGTGTACAATGACTATGTGAAAAATAACCAGCTTTATATAGTTCTGTTAACATCTATTGCTGATATGGTGACATAAACAAGTCCCATGTAATTGTAACCTATACCTTATTAATAGAACGGTCTGTATATAAATATTCATTTTCAGTCGTGTTGTCAACCATGTGCTTTAAATGATTTCTGCAAATGAAATTTTAAAAATTTCTACATATTTATTTAAGTATAACATAGGAAGAACCTGTCAAAAGTCAGAAATATTTTTACAAATGTAAAAATCAAGTTTGATGTGCCTGTCCTCAATCTCAGAGCATCATTAGAACCACATATTTTTATAAGGTGCAGAAAATCTTAAAACTAAGAAATCTGCATATTTAGAAATACACAGTAAATCATATTTTAGAATATTTCTTGATATATATAGTTAAAATTTACATTTTTTTTTTTTTTTTTTTTTTTTTTTTTTGCATAGCATTTTTCATGTTTCTTAGAGTCTTAGATTCATTGTATTTAAAAGAAACATTTAACCGATTGTGAATGCTATCTTATTTGATTTCTTTACTTTGTTGTTATTTATTACACAATAAAGTACATTTTATTAAAATGCTTTTGTACCTTAAAATGTTAATTACAATGTGTGTAGGATCAATAATTGAAAATGGAAAGGAATAAGAAATGAATTGCTATTAAAAATTATGAATTGCAATCAAATTTTCATTGAATTAGTGCCTGGCATTTAAGTGCATTTTATACAATGAAACTTGAACAAAACAAAATCTGCTTAATATGAAAAATTCTTATAATCCTTAAAAATTGCACAGAAACTACCACATTTACATCTCTGCATAAAACAAAAGTAAGACAAAAATTTGCTTAAAATCTATCTTTACTTAAGTCCAATGCAATTCAGTCAAACACAGATTTCCCTGTACTTAGATATAATAAAATAGAAACATAAAAAAAAAAAATAATAATACTGCTATCTTTGAAGATGCATTTCAATTTCAAAAACATTAACACCTACAAATTTTATGTCTAGATTTGTAGATGTATGTGTCAGGGTGTAAAATAAGGGAATATTATTTAGTAGCAAACTGCTAATCAGAATTTCATTTGTGTAGCAGTTTCAACATTTTGACTAGCAGTTCACAACTATTATTTCACAATTTCTTAAAAAATGTACCTATAAGTATATTGAAATGTCAAGTTTGAAAAAAACAAAAACAACACATGACTTTTTTTTATTTTATTTATTTATTTATATTTATTTATGTGCAATAAGATTAAAATCAGAGAAATTACTTTCTCATTCAGAATCTCACAAAGAAACATATTTTGTTCACTTTCTGTGTTTTTCATCGGTTTTGAAAAAAAAAGAAAAGAGAAATATGCAAGCATGGGAGGGAAATTTGTAGTAAGGAGCAATGCGCATTTATGAAAAGATTTTTCTTTTTCACTCGTAGATCATTTATCGTTATATCATTTGTGGTGTTTTTTAAAATTATGCTACAAAATGCGATGCAAATTAATTTTTGCATCACAAAACAAAAATTTTTCATAGCAATTTGCGATGCGATATTGCTTATTTTGCACTCTGGTATGTGTTCATAAATAGTAGAATGTCTTCTGGATATTTGTTTGTACTAGGCACCCTTCTTGCAAGTTTAAAAAGGGTGTCTACTACAAATCAAGTTACACTGAAATTTGAGTTAATTGATTTTAATTATATATTTCACACATTGTCATATATGTGCTACTGTAATCTAGTGTATACTAAGGACTAGCTAGTAAAATATAATTCAACACTTACTGAATGATTAGTAATGGTCAAGTTCCGACAGCTTTGAAAAAATTGATGAGACAAATAGTAAGGTTATTGTATATACCCAAGCACATCTTTATAACATTTCTTTTATGTTATATTCAAAATGAATTAATTCATCACTAAAATAATTACAATACAACTAATATTTTCAATATTATCATTATTATAAAGAATTTATCATTATTATTTCTTCTTTTCATGTTTCAAAGGGATTGATAAATTTATTTATATGGGGATTTTTTTATCACTGTTATAAACCTAATTTACACCAATATAACATGCCACTTTCTGTATACAGGCGGCCCTCGGCTTTCTCACATTCGACTTTCGCACAATTCACTATTTCACACATTTTTAAAAATTCAATTTTTTAAAGCTTTTTGTCAATAATGCAAAAATCGTTCGCTTCCATGCAGTCACTCCCAAGGAGCGCGGTAGCTTGCGCTCACTCACATATTACAACCTAAAGTAGCGGACTTTTCGGAATCGTTATAACGTCACTAGGGTTCTGAGCCGAGCCAAATGTCTACAATGTATTAAACAGGTTTAGTCTTGCGTTAGCAAGTGATAGCTACTTTTAAACGATATTATATGAGGACAATAATGAATCAGGTCATCAAGACAACTGACAGGGAAGGTGAGCTTACATTAAGAGATTTTTGGAAGAACTATAATATATGGAACTCAATAAACGGTTTTGGAGACTCATGGGCTAAAATAAAAAAGTCAACAATGAAAGGTTCCTAGAAACAATTATGCCCACAAATGATGACTAATTTTATAAATTCTGAAGAAACTGCGAAAACTCACAGATGAAATAATTAGCCTAATGAATGAACTAAACTTGGACTTCAACAACGAAGATGTTAATGAGTTGACTGAATCTCACTCAGTACCTCTGTCAAATGAATACTTAATTGAGCAACAAGAATTAAATGAAATACACAATGAAAGTGAGGAAGAAGAAGCTGATAAAATCATCAAGACTTTGACAATCAAAAATATGAATGAAGCCTTCATGCATCTTGACAAATTTTTGACGATAATGAAAGAATGTGATTCCAATAGAGAACATATATCTCAAATACGGTGACTGAGAAAGACACAGCATGTTATAGAACTTTTTATCAAGAAAAGAAAAAAAAAATGTGGTATTCAACTAGCTCTTGACAAGTATATAAAGAAAACATCTAAAAGCACTTCAACATGCCTCGTTAACTTAATTATGTATATTGATGAATTAATACTATTATTATTGATAAATAAATGTTTCAAAATACAATTTTTGATGGGGTTTTTTACATCCCTCTACTTTCGAACACATTTTCAAGAACCAATTATGTGCGAAAGTTGAGGGCCGCCTGTATTGTTTAATTTTACTCATAGAAAACACTCATAGAATGAGGTTTAAGTAGATCTGACAAATATGTTGAGTTTTAAAATTTAGTATTCTTAGTAAAGTATGTGATCAATTATTCTATGTCCCAATATCCAGAACAATTCAAAAAACCAAAATTTAGCGGAATGATGCCAAATTTTGTGCACACAAATTATTTTTTGTAAAAAATTGAGCTAAATAGCTCTTTTGTTTCTATAAATCCCACCAAATGATCAGAATACTATAGATTTTCCATAGTTTCTATAGAAAACAGCCACATAATATAAGTCACAGAATTTCTACATTTTTCAGAGAATTGGGAAATAGGAAAATTTGGAATATAATGGAAAATTGCCATCTATGAGTATAATATCTATACACAAAAAAAAATCCATATATGACAGAAAGTCTGAGCACAAGTAGATTACAATTATCCATAATATATCCATTAGAGGTAAACTGAATATCTGATGATAAGAATATGGAATGTTAAGGGTGGATCTCTTTTCCTTTAGTACTATATATAACAATGTGTCTTAAACTAAGACACTGTCGAGGATCCACAGAATTTACAAATTTTAAATACAGTTAGAATGATACATTTTATTTCTCAATCATTCAAATAAATTAAGTGCAATTAGATTATAAAACTAAAATCTAAAATTTTGATTGTTTAAATACAGCAATAAACAAAAGAGTTATTATTCTTTTCAACATTTTTGTTTTAATTTTGCTACTAGGAAAATATTTGTGATAAGTGACTTGGTTAGTTCTTTTACAAACACCAACCATTTTAATTTCTTTTATTATCTTTCAATGATTCATATAAACCAGGAGTCTCCAAACTTTTTAGCCTAAGGGCCACACTGACTCTTACACTAAGTCCCAAGGGCCAAGAACTAGCTAGCTCATCATACCAACATACTTCAGTTTTGAATTACGCGCAAATTTTCGATTCGGGACTAGGCAGCGAGTGAGATATCTATGGCGCAGGGGTGGACTCTGCTCCATTCGCAATTTCAGTTAATACTTACGGGCAAGTGTCAAGGGCATTTCATTGTGATGGAGATAGTCGAGGCGCATGCTGTGCTTACGTATTGTTATGACTACTTACGACTATGCTAAATATATAGTAGTGACATCTTGCGGAAAGTAGAGAAGTTAAGTGCAGGATGTGGCAAAGCTACAGTAGTACAGCGCCATCTTGTGGGGAGCAGTGGAATTTTGCAAACACGTTAATTATGCTTTTGGTTCTCTTTGGTTAGTCAAGAGTTGGACAGTTCCAAAGTTTGAATTCAGAGCGACAAGTGCGATCTGAAAAGCAAAATATAGTGTGACTAGTGTGTTTTGTGACTATAGTTTCTTAGTGAAAACACAGTGTGTTTAATTGTGAGTGTTTAATTTAATTAAAAATGTCTTAAAGATAAATTCAGTGCATTTTGTTTACTCAGAACTACTGCTCTTAATAGTATTATTTGGCATTATTTTGATTCGAAGTTACATCCCTTTTGTGTGGATTTGTATAAATATGGAAAAAAACAAAAGATAGATAGTGAGTGCAGAACATTTGAAGAGCAATGGGAATATCAATATTTCATGATTGAGTCAAGTAATAAGGCAATGTGTATAATTTGCAATGAAGCAATATCAGTCCTCAAAGAATACAATATAAAATGTCATTATGAGACTAAACATTCTCAGAATTACTTCAAATTTACAGGACGCCTACGGTTAGAAAAATATGAATCTTTGAAATGCGGGTTGAAATCTCAGCAATTGTTGTTTAAGAAAGTAAATGCTGAACAAAGAAGCAGCAACTCATGCTAGTTTCCGTGTGGCTCATTCAATAGCGAAACATGGGAAACCATTTACTGATGGCAAATTCATTAAGGATTGCATGATTGCAGAAGCAGAAGAAATGTGTCCAGAAAAAACTAATTTATTTAAAAACATCAGTTTGTCAGCAAACACTGTGGTTCGAAGAGTAGATAATATTGCAGAAAATATATCAACTCAATTGTCTGACAAAAATCGACACTTAGAGTGGTTCTCTTTGGCTCTGGATAAGTCAACAGATGTTTCAGATACTGTTCAGGTGTTACCTTTTATTCAAGGGATAGATAAAAATTATGAAGTGTATGAAGAGCTTCTTGACATTCATAGCATTCACGGCACAGCCACTGGAGAAGATATTTTATAAGGAGTTGAAAATGCTGTTCAGCAAAACAATCTTCAATGGCAAAACTTGAATTGTAGAAAGTGGAGAAAACCAGCTTCTGCCTGATTTATACACTCATATTAAGTCCTTTCGGCAAAAAATTGTTTTGTTTCAATCTCAATTGAACAAAAAATGTTTCATGCATTTTAATACATGCCAAACATTCAGTCAGAAAACTGAGACTCCATATCCAGTAGATATCACAATTGAAGCTTTGGGTGCTTTAAAAATAAATTTTGAGTCTCGTTTTTCAGATTTTGATGCAATTGCAAATGATATTTTTCAAAATCCTTTTAACGCTGATATAGAAACCCTTGTCCCAGAACTTCAAATGGAAATGATTGATTTGTAGTGTAGTAATATTTTTAAAGAAAAATATTTAAAGTCATCATTGATGGAATTTTATACGAGTCTTCCACTCACACAGTTTGATCAGTTGCATAAATTTGCTAGTGGCTTTTTTTCCACTTTCAGCACTACTTATCAGTGTAAAAAAACATTCTCCAAAATGAAATATACAAAAAATATTTACAGATCCAAATTAACTGATGAGCATTTGAAGTCGCTGCTGATAATTTCCATTAGTAAACTTGATCCACAACTGCAAACAATTGTCAGTGGAAAGTTACAGCTACATAAATCTCATTAATCATAATTATAATGTTTAATTTCATTATGTGAATTATCTATGTATGTCACTTATTGTAAGTTTTTAGGATAAATCTCATATCATTAATTACAGTTAAAATGTTCAATTTCATTATGTATGTCAGTTATTGTGTTTTTTAATTGGTCGTTAAATAAAACATCTGATTATTATTTTGTATGATATACTTACATTGTAAATTTTACAATGTAATCAAAATAAATTATAGCGGGCCAGATACCGGTCATGTCCCGCCCACTACCACGGGCCGTAGTTTGAAGACCTCTAATATAAACAGATAGCTAGAAAGAAAACAAAATAATTATCTCTATAAAGGCTTGTTATTTCAACATTCAAAGTTAAAAAGCATAAATTAATAAAACCAATTAAGCTTTTTTTTGTGTGCCTATCAAACTTTATTGCCATCAAAATTGATTAAATATTTACAAAATTTTCACGTTTTTGAATAATCATAGTCACAGGGTCCTTGATATTTCATCTTCAGTGAACATTTATACATAAAGAATTCTTCCCAAGAGCATCAAATAAAATAATTTGTACAGTCTATGATATGTATTTTTATATATAAACCTGTAGAAGCACTATATTAGTCGAAAGTTAATTATTAAAAGCATTCATAAATTTTCTTCTTTTCTTTGGATTTAAATTTTTATCAATTGGTATATACTTTGACTAATGTTGGTCGAAGACTGGCAATTGAGAAACAACTGACAATCACACATAAGTTATATGCTTCAGAAACATGTAAAATTACCTTTTCCATTTTCTGTGTCTGTATTGTTGGAAACTGAAGTTTCACTTATAGGACTGATGGCTTTGGGTGAATCACTTTCAGGAACATTAGAAAAATCTCCTATAGTGAAAAAAAAATTAAAACTTTAACTGAAAACACTGAAAATTATATGATGGATATAAAAACCTAATATTAGGATTAAATAAAATAAACATATTTTCAATTTATAGCTTATCTAAGAAGTGGATAAAAGTTTTATCACCCTACAGCGAAATGTGGAATAACAAGAATTAAAAATCTGTTTCTGTCTGTTAACTGTTTATAACGAGAATAGCTCAATGGATTTACCTACTTTAAGACTAGTTTGTTTAGTTTCGTAGCTAAAAATTTTGTAGAGTTTTATTATATAAAAGTGACAATTCTAAAATATGTTTACGAGTTAAATATCTCCTAAAATTTGCAATCTAATTTGTGAAACTTCATTCTAGTAACAAGACCAGATCTAAGGAAAGTTTTACTGTAAGATTTATCCTCCTACGCATCCCTATGGAACAACAGGAATTAAAATGTCTGTTGTTTTATAAACTATTATAAACTAATGCTTCTATAAATGGTAATGACCACTTTAATTTGAAAATGGCTCAATTTTATTTACATATTTTTTACCAGTTTGTTAAATTTAACAGAGAACAGCTTTTATGGACATTTTAAAATATTTCAGATTTGCAACACATGAATTTTATTACAGGATTACCCTGGGCAACACGAGATACTTCTACCAGTTTGTTATAAACAAGGGAATCAATTGTGACAGCACATCATAAATAAAATGAATTCTATTTATTAATATAAATGAATTAACAAATCCATTTGAACAGAACGATACAACAGAGTTACATCACATCATGCATTTGTATCATAATAATATTTAATAGTACAGATTGCTAGTACAGAAATTATTAATTTATCCTAAAATATCATATTACAATGTTTAGAATATTTTTTGAACTCGAAAATATTTTTTTTACTTAATGTAGAACTTATTTCCTGAACAGAATTTAGAAAAAATGTTATTATCCAATCAGGTGTCTTGATTAGCTGGCTCTCACATATTTTAAAGAATTATTTCAGTCAGTAAAAATATGTTATAAGTTTAAAATATCAAGTATTATATCCTTATGAAAACTTGTGCATATCTCTAGAGGTATGCATACCACACTATGGGAAATGCAGTTATAAAGTATTGCTGTTAATTCTTACTTTCTTTTCAATATATAGTAACATGAATACAGAATGTATTGTAATGGGAATATTTTTAATGAAAATTCATTTTTATAATGCTTGCTAAGGACCATGAAAATCCCGTATTAGCATATGTGTATATGTATCCATGTAATATATGTATCTACTTTAACTCAGAAAATAATCTATCAGATTTCAGAAATTTGATAATCAGATCAACTACACAATACCTCCACATCCCCTATATTTTACATTGGCTGCTTCAAATTTAAGGAGGTAGCACAAAATTTATTGGTCATAACATTGGTCATAAGTTTACAAAACTATGGCACTAAAAAAGTCCCCCCCCCCCTCCTCCCTAATTAGAATAGTGAATAGCTATTTGGTGTTTATAAACTTTAACAACAATAAGACTAGTGGCCCAACACTGGGAGCGTGAATCAAAGAATCCTTCTATTTTTTTTTAACTTTATCAGTTAAAATTTGGAACTGCATAGTGATCAAATAAACAAATTTTGAATTTTAGATATCAAAACAAATATACATCACTTAGCATTAATGAAAATTTTTACCTGATAATCTCACTTCAGCAGCACCTCCAACAGATTTTGGTCTAGGCTTAGGTGCAATAGGAGGAGGAGGTTTTACTTTTAGAATAGGTGTGAGCCTCCCCCCAGGATCTAACTGTGGTGAACCTAAAAGAAAACAACATTTAACTCTGGCATAGAATATGTAATAAATATATATCAACTGCAGGAGAATGACTCTGAAAATAAATTCACATTTAAACTTTCGACAAATAATTTTTGTCTAAATTAATAAGATGTATGTCTGTTTGATTGTTTATTTGCTTGTTTGCTGGTAGATTAGTGAAAAATCTAAGCAACATGCAACTACAAAATTCAGCAAGTGATAGTTAGGTCAGGTCTTGATATGTCTCACGGTGAACTTTTAAAAATTCAAATTAGTTTTACAGTTATTTTATGTTGAAGCACAATTCTAAGCAATTTTCACACAAATCGGTTCCACAGTGATAAAAAATATTGCCACAGTGTTTCCATTTTAACATCATGAGAAAGAAATGATCTTTCCAACAAGCTTGAAACTGAATCTGTAAGACAATTTCTTCATATGTATTTTTTAAAAAACATCAAAATGCATGTATTTTAAGCCATTTCATTTCTATTTTCTTGCATTGGAAAATTAAAGTTCCCCATCATTTTAATTTTTAGTATAAATATGGTGTGATATTTTCACAATATTTTTTTTAATTACTCTTTCTGAATTTTTAAGGATATTAAAGTGAATCTATAAAAGTTGTGATTTTCCATTCGAATACTTGCTCCAAATGAAGTTCTCCAGTGTTCTGCGTTGATGACATGACAATTAAGGATGTGTCATTTGCTTATGGAGAGCAGCGACTTATTTATCTAACCATTGTTAAACTGCATTGTACAATTGGCATGGTTTCACATGAAAAAAAGGGAGCACTGGAATTACTTTAAAATGGGTGCTTCGGAAATTAAGTGCTGTTACCTATATCTGTATTATTCACGAAGAACTGAGTAACACTTAGTAATTTGTTTTAGTCTATACAGGCAAGAGGGGAACCAGAGGGGGGGGGGGGGGGGCAAGGGGACATGTGCCCCCCAGACGAGCTAAGTAAAGACTAGAAAAGATCAATATTTTTCAAAATTATATTTTTCATAATTATTTGCAAAATTATATTTTTATATTTTTCAAAATTATATATCCTCTCTTCGGCTACAATGCAACATATTCTGTTGTTTGGTGAAAAACGTCAAGTGTTAGCACAAATGTCATGTTAGCCTAACACGTTAGCTTGTCATGCGATGTCACATGTTAGCCTGTCATGCCATGTCATATTAGCCTAACACGAGCCTCTCAACATCAGCGAAAGCCCAGGAACCTTCTGGAATGTTCTGATTGCCCCACCAGTGAGCATGTGTGAGCATTTCTCACTTCAGCCAGCTATAAATAGGCATGCCTTGCTGCTTGATAGTGAAGATAATGGTGCAAAACGCAATCCTCTGCTAAAAGAAATAGTGCACATAAAATTTTATAAAAAATATTTTAGAACTTAGACTTTCTTTATGATTTCAACTGCAAAAAGAATAAAAGAGTAAATTAATTTAAAGCAAAATTTATTATTATTTTTGCATAGAAAGGGAAGTGAAAATTTGTATTCATACACTTTCATGGTGGAATTTGTTGGCTTAGTCTTGGCGAGATTTTGCCGTGTGGCAAATCTATACAGAAAACGGCAATGTCCTTTGTAGGAGTTAAAGACTTTTTCGTGTTTTCACTCAAACTTTTTATTTTCAAAACTAAAAGATTGAACAAAGATTTAAACAGATTTGAAATCTTCAGAAAATTGGACCTCAAACACATACCCTACATGAAAAAAAAAATATTTGGAATAAAAATAATTTATTTTCACTTTTATCACAATGCAGATTTGGCATGTGAAAGCTTAAGAAGGGTCGAAAATTAATAGAGTCCAGTGATTTAGCAAATAATGACATTTCCACTTAAAGTTACTTAACTTATTTGTAACATTTTCGTAATGTCATGTTTTATAATAGTTTCATATTTTGATTAAAATGATTTTATAAAATGATTTTTTTTTTCAAAATCAAACTATTCTGTAAAGTTCTGTAATATGCAATTTGTATTCTAAAAAAATCATTTACATCACCTATTAACTGGGGTTTGTACGGTATTTACCTAAATTGTCATCTTTATCACTATCTACCTAAAACTGGACCTATTACAGTGCTGGCTATGTGATCATTCTATTCCTACTTAGAAGCTGTTAATACAGCAATATCAGAATTTGAAAAAATCATCATATCAGCCGTTTATATATATATACACTCAAGAAAAAGCAACTTGGGGTCTGGTAGCATCAGTCAGTTTCATCATCTGTCAGTGCAGTTTCCCGGCAAGCAAAAGGCCCGAGTTCGATTCCTGGCTAGGGCCTAGACCGTTTCTTCTTTCGAAGTATTTAAAAAAAAAAATCATTTATTCTGTATTCATTAACTTTCATTGATAGGGTTATTATAAATTTATTTGAATTTTAGAATTTTTCTAATTTCATATTTGTGTACACAAGTTTATATTCGTATTCTTAAACAAATTTCATTCTCTTCTATTTGAGTATGCATAAAACCGCATTTTAGAATTCTTGCATGAGTAGAAAATTTCTTTTACAATAATTTTCTGTCACCAAATTCGTGCTAGGTGGTTGATCTGCTAACCCAACAGAAGCCAAGCGCAGTAAAAAGTCTCTATTCCACTACCAGGTTAGGTGTTCCTGGACGTGTAGTATAGTGATAGTTGGTGGACATTCAGTAGCTGTTAAGGCAACTGTAGTCATGTTTATCCTTTAATATGCTGTTTGCCCGTTTATGATCCAGTAGATTCATAACGTAACGATAGGTTAAAAAATACGAGTGAGTCTAGAAGAGACAGTTAACATTAGAAGGACTTTTTGGAAAAAGATTGAAGATTGATGAAAGTGTTAAAGTGAAGTCACCAGAAAGCACTTTTATCGATTTATTTGACATTGCCAATTTTTTGGAGAAAAAGAAAAGCTGCACTGATAAAGAAAGATACCTGGGTGCCTCCACCTGATTTTTGTTTCCCACAAGTTTCTGAGGGAAAGAAAATGCAATCTTTTCAAAGAAATTGGTTGGATCACATAGTCAGTCAAACCTGTGCATAACAAAGTCAGAAACAATATAATTACGGTTTCAGTGAAGAAAATTAAATCCCTCTCTAGACTTTACAGCATTACAGAAAATTTTTTAAACGAAATTACAGAAATAAAGAATTATTTTTGGAATCATTTTGAATTAATTATAAACGAGTTCGACTGTATTACAAACTGTATAAATTACAGACATTCGTGGATTTGGCATTGCCGGGCGCCCCACAAATTCATCTTTGAGTATGCAACTGCACTATATTGTGTACCCCCCAGAATGGTTTTCTGGATCCGCCACTGTATACAGGGTTCCTAGAAAAGTCTGTAAACACCCCCAACAACTTTGTAAGGAAAGGTCTATGAATGTATACGTTAGACCTATCTATAGTAACCATATCAGATTGGAGAATAAGTTTTGATACTAGGTTTGGTATACAAGTAGATACATAACATTTGGCAGGTATGAATGAATTGGCTTTCATACACTAACAATCAAGCACTAATGAACTTTTACATTAATTTTAAAACATGAAATACCTGGAGAAGATGTAGCAAGTGACAAATTTGATGAATGGCTTGCTTGTTCTTCGGTGTTTTCTGAGGGTGAAACTAAAGATTGACTAAGACCTGTATGCTTCAACTTTACATTTTGTAGAGCAGACACACCTTCAGATTGAGGTTTTTCTTCAGCTGCCTGCATTTAAAATTTGACAATTTGAGATTTGACTTGTAGATATAAAATTAATTAAAATGAATAATAGTGGAATGATGTCTTGTAGATTATACTGGGTATACACTCAGCTATGCATCACATAGTAGACAAGCATGCATGTGTCCATATTATATATTTTTTGTCCTTGGTTTTTTTTTTAAATATAAATAAATAGAGATGTTTCGATATCAAAATATTCATTTATGTTTCAGAACTTAATTATTCAAACTGTAAAATTTGATGTAAATTGATATATATATTTAAAAAATGACAGCTCATACAAATGAGCCAAATAGTTTAAAGTTGAATAGTGATACTCACAAACCTCAAAATAGAATGAAGTGATAAAGTCCATATCTATATTAGCTGCCAAAGAGTGAAACAATAGCTCTCTGTCATTCACAGTATTAGAAATAATATTGCTGCTTTATGTCTTAAAAAGAGAATTTTTTTTTTCTTTTTTAAAATATCAGAAAAATAAATAGTGAAGTACCTGAGGGGGATGAAACATAGGAACTCTTTTTTCCTGCCGAGACTTCATTTCTGCCAAAAGAAAAGGGTTGGAACAATGGAGTGCACCTGGGCCAAACCTATCAATACCTTTTGGCTTCAATAAAGCTTCACTTGCGTCATGGTCATCTTTTGCTAATGAAAAACATTACGTTTAAAGAACAATAAAATGGAGAAACAAATATTGAAAATAAAAATATACAGGATATCAAAATTTTGTATTTGTTACAATACAAGTAATTTGAATCATGCTTCCATTGCAGATAACAGCATTGATAGACTTATTTCACACTCATTATGCACATTCCCAGCCACTCAAACTGCTACTGTAAGCCCTAGGGCCAGTCAAGTGGTCTGGGTTTTTAACAGTCATTATGCACTTGTTAGCGTGAAATAGTTGATACCTGCACAGAATGGCAGATACCAAATCCAGTCTAGCATACCTGCTACATTTACTGGTGGTAGGGCATTTTTTAAATGTAATAACAGAAATAAAAAATCTGATGTATGACTTTCCTTATATAATGCAATGAATTTACTACTTTTACAGTAAAAGAAATAGGTTATTCTTATATTAGATACTTATATTCTTTCTAAGATATTGAATTTTCATCTATTAGTCATCATTTTCATTGATTTAAAGTCATTTCTAACCATTTAGCGAGATTTTCATTAATTTGTCAACATTTAAAAAGTCGCCAAGTTGGTAACATTCCGCCAAATTCATCGCCAAAATCACCAAATGTTATTGACGGAGAAATAAATTATTCTTATAGCAGATAAATGATTATTGGCCTTCGAATACAAAAGTATTACTCAAAGTATCTTTTCTCATGAATGGAACGAGCTAGATCCATGAGAATGATGTCACCCAATTTATCGCATGATATTACATATGAAAAGTGAACATGTTTCTCAAAAGTTAATATTTTTTTTTTAATTTATGGGATATTTTGATAAATTTATTTGAAAAATGTGCAATATCTAGAGAACGGTTCATGCTAGTATTCTAAAGTTTATATTAATGGTTTTCTAAGGAAAAATTACATGAAAAATGTCTATTTGCATAACTTTATTAAAGGCTTTTTTGATGATTTTTTCAAAATTTCACTCAAAAATTTAGCACAGTTCTGAACATTTGATTGCGTTTAAAAACAATAGGCTTCCAGTATTCAAGGATTGTAATTTTTGTACTAAATTTCGTTCGAATCGGTTCATTCATTCATCAGTTATCGTCTCCACAGACTCACTGACACACACACACACACACACACAGAGAGAGAAACATCACCTCAAAAACATCTGATTCGTGTTCAGGGATGCTTGAAATGTGCTCTCCCGTCGAAAACTCAAATTCGAATTTTCGACCCCATCACAATACTTTCCTTAAACATTATATGTATTTAAGGAAAGTAAAAAACTAGAAGATAAACATTAGGACTCTATAAAGCAAGGTGTTTTCTTTTTTGTAAGCAATAGCTTGTTAAGATATAATTTTAGAAAATTTGATAATTATAAAAAAAAAAATTCCAATTTCGAGTGAAATTAAAATTTGGTGATTGAAGATTATATGTAACAAATAAAAATTTTATGTGGCAAAATTAAATACAGAGCATTGTCTGAAAATGGTAGTCAAAATAATAATATAATGACTAAGTAAACTATTTATAGTAGTATCTCTTTTAAGTAGAAAATGCTTTACTGTTAAAATACTCTTACCTTTCTCCTTCTTATTCCGCCCACCCAGTTGTGGTGAAGAGGAATGCAAGCTAATATCACCAATGCCAATGATGTTTTTAGAGGAATCTTTCCCAGAATGATGAGAAGGAGATGGATCAACTGCTACACTTTTATCAGTAGTCAGATCATATGACCGGGACTTATGTATGTGACTGACATCTGGGGATATGCGACTAAAAAGGCTGCTAATACCTTTCATAAATCTGAAGCAAAGAAAATAAAAATGTTAAATGACTCCTTTATATTTACCAGAAAACATATAACAATAACAAGCATAAATACATAAATTCATAAAATAGAATCAATTTTGTTGTAATTACGATATTCAAAAATGATAAATAGCATTTTAAAAAGTAATTCTAAGTCACAAACTTTTGAAATACATCTATTAATGTATGTGTTTGATATTTTTGTAGAATGTTTTGAATCCATAAATTAACGCATGCCTCAATACAGAGGTTAAAGTATAAAATTACACTTTATCAAAACAGCGCTCATATCTCCGGACGAGTTGGAAGGTCTGGTTCTTCAATTTTTTCTATACTTAACGATTTCAATTTTTATTTGACTCGTTAAACAGATTTGTTTCAAAGCATCTTAACTACTTTCTAAATTTAGAGCATTTCTATATAGGTTTCAAGACAAAATTTTTATATATCTATTTTTGAAATGTACAAAATGTACGCTATTTCTGATTTTAACTTGACATCTGGAACACTTGAGATTTTCTAATAAACTACAGAGATATTTAAAACAAATTTTAGGAAAGGATCATGTTAGATGAAGGTTATAGTCTTCAGATTATTTTGTTTGGTATCTGAAGGAAGCAAATATCAGAAAATGTGTTTAGTAAACACAAAAATGTCTATAATTTTCTGATTTTATGTAATAAAAAAGAAGAAAAAAAAATGATTGTTATGAAACTGGGAAAGGAATTTAAAATTAAAAGAAAGATTAGATATGAAATCAAGTATATGGTTGGTTGGTTAAGGTTTAATGGCACAAGATCCAAAGAGGATATGCTGCACCAGGTGTAAAGTTTCAAACTATCAGATCAATATAAGCAGGTGAAAAAAAATAAATATATAATCTAAATGGATAAAAATGTATGAATAAAATATAGCAATGGAAAATTTACATGACAATGATATGATTAAAAGTTTATTAAAAGGGAAATTATATATGATGGAAAAAACCAATGTCAAACAAAAAGAGAAAAGACTCGGAAACCAGGTAGAAAGCCAAAAAATGATTACTCTCTACCACATACTAATCACCTGATTTATGGTTTCTTTTGGGGTCATCATAAAAAAAAATCATCTGGCCAAGATAGCATTTACACAACTTTTCTATTGCTATTATTTTGACAAAAATTATGCACTTGCTACTGCACTATGGTATTTTCTGAATGTAAATATTCTAAACACTTAAAATTATATAATAGGCTTATAGCAGATTTGACAAAATATTTTGTCTTTTATCTACTATAAGAATAACATTTTTTTAACTGTAAAAGTAGTAAATTCATTGCATTATATAAGGAATATCCTGTGTTGTCCACATCAGACTTTTACATTTGTATTGGTGTTATACGTTGCAACTGAAATTATAAGAGATAAAGGGACTTTAGCACCCCTTAGAAGAGCTTCAGCAGACCCAAACAAAAAATTCTAACTCCAAATATGAATTGCTCCCAATGCCAAACTATATCATGCAAACCTCTCAAGTGGTTCAAAAGTATTTTGAAAAATTATGATAGAGTAAACTTCTGAAAAAATCAAACTTTTAACATGCAGAAAAGTTTGCTTTTTCAAAGTTTCTAAATTGGAAATTTTGACAAAATATGTTTTTCAAATTCTCCTAAATATGTTTTGGTCAGTAACTTTAACAGTATCATCTCGCCCCTTCTTTGCTTGATTGTGTGATAAGCATTGATAACAAACAATACTAGGATAAGCATATCACCATGAAGGTTTATCTTACATAATAAAAGAAGATGTCTGTGTCATCTGTAGTAGGAAATCTAAGCTTCGAACAGTAGCGAAATTTGGTACAGAAGTAATTCAGATCATAAGGCAATATGACTCGGCGAGATTTTTTAAAAAAATTCAAATCAGTTGCTTAGTTATTTTATTTTGAAGCACGATTTTGAGTGATATTCACACAAATCATCTCTTCAGCGATCAAAAATATTATTAGCGTTTCCATCTCAACATAATTAGAAAAATCAAGAAATGCTCGTTTTAATGATTTTGAAACCAAACCCATAAGTTAATTCCTATTCATATTCCTGTTTATTTATTTTTAAAAACATCAAAATATGCATTTTTTACGTTGTCTGATTTATATTTCATCGCATCCAAAAATTGAAGATTAGCTCAATTCTATTCTTTTGCAAAAAATGAGTGCATATTTTTCTAACAAAATTAACATTTTAACAAAGCAATATTTTTTTTAATTAGTATATTATCTAATTTTCTGAGAATTTTCAAACAAAGGCATAAAAATTTAAATTTTAAATTCCACTGATGAAGTGCATTTATTTTCTCTCATTTTCCATTGCTATGCAATGGGATATGCAATGCTAAGGAGATAAGTGTTCGTGACAGTGCTGAACAGCACTAATAAGCCTGAAGCTGGTAAACTAATACTGGTCACTGCACTAGAAGGACAATTTCCAACTTGGATGATCACTTTAACTGTATAAACAAAAATAAAAACAAACTTTGCAGCCAAATCTATTTCAAAGTATATACAAGACCTTGTGAAGCTATTTTATACATTTTTCAACTTTAATATGTCAGTTTCTAGATGATTAGTAATTAAAGGCAAAGTAGTAATCATTAGAGCAGATAATACAGCAAGTTGACAATGTAATGTTAAAATAGCATTTGCTTATTTAATACTACCAGAAAATACTGAATAAATTTTACAGTTACTTTTAAAATAATCAATACTAGAATAAATTATATAGCATCATCCAGGTTCTAAATAAACACCAGCTATATAAATGATAGACACAGATAACACCACTTAATTTTTTAAATGCCTATGTTGAACAAATATAATTCCTTTGAGTTCTTTTTTTCATGCATAACTATGTCAATTGTACATTGCACTTTAGCAATATCGATATAAATATGTCACTGTTCTTCATAGCAATAGATATATCCTGTGTTTTGACATCAACACATGAGAACTTTATTCAGGGTGAACTGAGGCGAGCATTTGAATAGAAAATCACAGCTTTTATAGATCCACTTAAAAACTCACAAAAAATTCTGAAAGAGTAATTAAAAAAAAAAAAGAATTATTTAATTGCAAAGATATTCCTTCATATTCACTGCTAAAATTAGAATCATATGAATATTTAATTCTCCAATGCAAAAACATGAAATGTGCTACACATATGCTATGTGCTACACATATTTTAAGTATAGTTTAAAATATGTATACTACAATGTATTTTTAAAAAATTAAATAGGAAGGAATTGTCTTATGGATTTGGTTCAAAGCTTGTTGAAAAGAATATTTTCTGAACTTTCCAATGATTTTAAGATGGAAACTCTGGTTCCTTGGCAATCAAAAATATTATCACAATTTGTGTGAAAATCACTCAAAACTTTGTTTAAACATAAAAAAATAATTTGAATTTTTGACAAATCACTTCAGAGTATTTGGGGACATTACCTGAACTACCACTGTACTGAATTTTGTAGCTATGGACTGCTTAGATCTTCCACTATGCCATCAACAGATGTAGATCTTCCACTATGCCATCAACAGATGTAGATCTTCCACTATGCCATCAACAGATGAACAAACAGACAGACTTCTTTTCTTATGTTAGATAATTATTTTTCCTACAATATATAGTACACTTGAAAGTATTGTGTTGGAGTCAAAAATTCAACTCTCAGTGACTTAATAATCTACATGTTTGAGCATCCCTAAATATGAATCAACCATTTTGTCAATAATGATTTCAATTTGTGTCTATCTGCAAGACAGTGAGCATGATAACTGGAAAAATTTAACAAATCAAATAAAATTTGGCATGATTAATTCAATCACTGAACCTCAGAGGCCTATTGATATTTAGAGTCCAGGGGTATGTCTGCCATTAATTGATCAAAAAAGTTATAAAAAACAATTACAATTAAAAATCTAAAAAAAAAGCTGTTTATGCATATTTGCCATTTAAAAATAAATGACATCATTTGTAGGATTCTTTAATCTTAATTTGTTAATCTCTAAGAAAATATATGTTGAACTGAGATTTTTATAACTAAAGTTGAAATTTTAAACATGACTAAACTCTTTTAGATCATATCTATTTGTTATCAAGAATCTTTAGTAAAATAAATTTTACTTTTAAAAAAATTAAAAAATATGTAATATAAGAAAACACCCTTACATTGTTACACTTGGGGACAGCAATAAACTTTGATAAGGTGTCACCAAGTTAATGATAATTCAATATGTTTGAAATCAGATGTAATTGTTTTGATAAACCATATCATTTTATGGAAATTAATTTTATATTCAAAATATAGTGAGTTTCACCGTTTGTGGGACAGGTACATTTAATTAGGAGGTGGGTCATATAGTATTTAAGTTTCCTTAGGAGTTTGTATAGTAATAAATAGTATCAGTGGCGCACCTAGAATATTCCTAGGGGGGGGGGGGGGGGGGGGGAGTGGTGCAAAAATATTTTATGAAGGAGGATAACTCCTCGATAAATTTTTCGAGAAAAAATAGTCAGAGGCCATATCATTAACAAGGCGGTTGTCTTTTTTTATACATTTATTTTTATCAAATTACTAACAATTCTGCAGTGCAGTGCAAGATAATTAAATAATTAGAAGTACTAGATATTTATACAATACAACACAAATTAAGAAATAGATGAAGATAAAATTATTTGTTCTGGTCTGCTTATACTGTATACTTGTTTTCAACCATTCTCTCATGATTACATATTGTTATATTATTCCGGTTCCGGACATAATCCCGACAGCCGAAATCCCGACAAGCCAAAATCCCGACAGCCGAAATCCCGACATGCCAAAATCCCGACAGGGTCGAAATCCCGACAAGTCAAAATCCCGACAAGGTCGAAATCCCGACAAGCCAAAATCCCGACAAGGTCGAAATCCCGACAAGCCAAAATCCCGACAGGGTCGAAATCCCGACAAGCCGAAATCCCGACAGCCGAAACCCACTTTTGCATAGACTAATACAACACTAAGGCGGTCGTCGCAGTGACGTCACTAGGGTTAGAATTTACTAATTAGCACCCCCCCCCCCTCCCACGCACATGCGCTGGACTCACGCTGGGCACACGCACATGGCTGCCTACGCCTATATATATAGCGTGATCAAAATTATCGGCTTTTTTACATCTCTACATTTTACAAATAAATAGTTTTAATCACTAAATCATAACAATGAATTGTGCGTGAATTGTATACAGCTGGTAAAATATTGTTGGGCACCGTTTTGAACGTGCCGTCCATAATCCAATAAGGTGCCTGTGATAAACGTTAAGCATTTGCAGTTGTAAAAATCAGAATTCTTTCATCTCCAACTGCAGAATCTCTAACTAAAAATAACTCACCAGTAAAAGTGCTTCTTAAAGTGCCAGAATATATGTCCATTGTCGTAGAAAGCGGATGGAGAAAAGAGGGAGCGTGAGTCCAGCGCATGCTAAATACCTTGAATGCCTTTCTAAATATCTTGAATTCTAACCCTAGTGACGTCATTGCGATGACCGCTTTAGTGCTGTATTAGTCTGTGCAAGAGTGGGTTTCGGCTGTCGGGATTTTGACTTGTCGGGATTTCAACCTTGTCGGGATTTTGGCTTGTCTGGATTTTGGCTTGTCGGGATTTCGACCTTGTCGGGATTTTGGCTTGTCGGGATTTCGACCTTGTCGGGATTTTGACTTGTCGGGATTTCGACCCTGTCGGGATTTTGGTATGTCGGGATTACGGCTGTCGGGATTCTGGCTTGTCGGGATTTTGGCTGTCGGGATTATGACCCAGACCCATATTATTCAATTATGATCTATACATATTCATAAAACGAAGTCCAGCCACCTGTTCTTTGTAGCCAGAGCATTTATTATCTGGTCTGGATCAATTTCCACTTCACAGTGAATGTTCATTGACGCAAGTCCATTCAGTCTGGTTTCACTCATACTGTTTCTCAAGTAAGTTTTCAATCTCTTCATTGTGGAGAATGACCTCTCAGCATTGCTTGTTGATACTGTGGGAGGGTGGTATACACTTTTAAAAGTTCAAATACAGTAGGAAAAGTTCTTTGGTCACAAAAGTTAAGCAGTTTGATTGGGCTTTTAGTTTCCTTGTTCAATGCAGAGACCTTCATGTACCACAGATGTAGTTCAGCTTTCAGAGTATTATCTGATCTAGGTCCTAAATCATCTGCAAATTTCCTTGATAAGGCAACAAATCTCTCGTTTTCTTCCAGTGCCGGCTGCCTTCCATTCGGAACGACAGATGCAAAACTTTGTAGAAATTCCTTATGTTTGAGAAATTTTTCATGGAGGTGAGTGATGAAATTATCAATCCATGGAATGAAAATAGAAAGTCTGTAGTATTCTTCAGGAGTCTGTACATTGAAATTTGATCTGTAAATTTGTCTGGTGGCACGGTGTGGTAGAGTAATGTTTTCTCCATGCTGTTCCAGCTTCTTAACAGCTTGTTCAAACAGATAGTGAAACTCGTTCTCTGCATTCTCTCGAATTATAGATATAGATTTCGCAACGTCTTCTACGTCACTCACAGCAGTTACCAGATCAAGGTTCACTTCCTGCAGCTTTTCACTCAGACGAACACTGTAGCTGAGTAATCTGTCAGCTGAAAAAAGTGCTATGACAAACTGTGGTGTTAACATTGAACATAATAAGGTATGAGCCTCTGTTGATGTCTCCTTGTCATTCCAGGTAGTAATCTCCTCCAGAGCCTCAATTACTTGATCAAACAATGAAACCATAACTGTGATGGCATCATATCTCTCCACCCAACGAGTAGGGCATAATTTCTTCAGTTTTTTGGCACTGATTTCTGTCTCTCCCTGATTAGCTGCATTAATTTTGCTGGTGAGAACAAGGTTTCGTTTTGATGTATTGAAAAAACTAGAGATTTTTCCTATTATTCCAAAGCTGTTTCGGATATCCGAAACTCTAGATGAATAAGTTATGGCTAAGTTCAAACAGTGTGATGCACAATGCACGTAGGGGGCTTTGGGGTGTTGCTCATATATAATTGCTTGGGTGCCATTGTACTCCCCACTCATTGCAGAAGCTCCATCGAACCCTTGTCCACGGAGGAAAGGCGTATCAATGTTGCAGTTTGCCAGACCTTTAAGAACAGCATCTGCAATTGCTCAACCTGTAGTTTCAGTCAGGGGCACAAACTTAAGGAAGTTCTCCACTATCTTAAATTCAATTTTATACTTATCATTTGTATCAAACCATTTCAAATAACTAACGCAAAGTGTCATTTGCTCTACCGTTGCAATATCTGTGGTTTCGTCACATAAAACAGCAAAACATTTGGCCTCATTCACCTCAGTTGCTATGTGCTTCACAATGGAATCATAGTATGCTGAAATAATTTCATTTTGCATATTCCAACTTATGTAAGTTGTATTTTTTGCACAACCTTGTAGGTGAGTTTTCAGTATTTCTTCTCCTGCATCAACTCGGGAGTCGCAAAAGGGCTCTAAAATTTCTTTCGCTTTGGCTTGGTTCTGACAATATGTCCAAATCCCCACAGTCTCTATGCCCTCTGATGGCCAGCCCTTGTCTTCCACAAAAAATCACTGTTTTGATAATAGGTTTAAGAATAGTCCTATTCCGCAAAACTTGTTTTTGCTTGCCTCTGTCCATTACTTGATCCACAGGAACAGTTTTTCCTTCCTTGACCCTTAAGAACTCATCGGCTTTGAGAACTGAATCCTTATGATAGAAAAAAGTTTCATGTTGACTAAAGTTCTCCAAGGCCTTCTTCCAATTATTAAATCCTTTTGAAACAAGTTGATCTGTGGCTTGTGTCGATCTTAAACTGACTTCATGGGGTGCAAAGATAACACAAAATTTGCAATAGGCACTGTCCTCTGCCTTTGAGTAAGCTCGCCAGTTATGCTTACTCAGCCAAGATAAGCAGAACTTCCGAGTGTGGTGAGGTTTTCCTTGACTTGATACAGCACTAGTGACAGTGGCAGGAAAATTGTAATTTGCATATGGTTCCCAAAGATTTTTTAGTGCTGTTATCCTATCTTCATCAGTGAGGTTAGATTTCTTGACATAATTAGTAATATCTGCAGCCAGAATTTCCATTTCAACTGTGTTTGATATTGTGTTTTGGTCTACCTTTACCTCCTCACAAGCGTTTGAAGACAGCCCGGGGTCACGGCTGTTGCTTGCTTCGACTGCAGTCTCATCAATGTAACCAGAGCTCAGGGAAACGTCGTTGGGAACGTCACTATTTTCAATCTTACTTTTTAAAAAAAAATAATTTCCCAGTGTCTGTTGGCCTAGCCCTTTTCGTTTTTCACTCATTGTCGTTTTTTTTACCTTGCTCCTCAGTTATTCAAGAACAAAATTTTCTATATAGCCGAAATACGCACATAAACACACACACATTGTTAAAGATGCATTTCACTGTTAGATCAGTTGAAAGTTCAGGACCATTATTAAATTCACCTATTCACCATGCAGGCCCTCGTTGCAAAACTACCAATTCACTGTTATCACACTGTGTCGTAATCCGGCCATCCATTAAGCTGCTCTAAGTCTTAGGATGAGTCGGATGGTCTGGGCTTTCGACACTGTGTCGTAACATCGCACTTTATTTCAACTCACAGCAACATTTAATTCGCGAAGCGTTGGCACGATCTATTTATTCACTTTCACAATTTTCTCACTGGGTAAACGAAATTCTCGAGTTTTCGAGTGAACAGCCGCTTCCCCACCATTCACTCCTTATATAGGACCAGGGAGACGCCTGTGACGTCACTCTTCAGAGCATCTGGTACTTTCTCGAAGGCAGACCTAGTTCTTCCTTGTGCTAACAGCGATCTTTGCTTTTTGCTTTGTCAGCCCAAGGGGGGGGGGGGCATGGCCCCCTCGCTATGTACGCTATGTATTGCAGCTATGTACAAGCTTATTAGATCTGAGCAAAAACATTTGCAAATTCCTTTAGCTAAAAGCAACAAAACAAAATCTGCTTTTGTTACTTATTAAAGATAATATTTTTGGAATGTAATACTGTTTGGTTTAAAGGGAATGTCAGTAACATTTCAGCATAATATGAATGAAGCATTGCATCCTTGTAGAACTTACTCAAAAGCATACATTAACGACATAGACATATTATCAAATTAATATCATACACATTTATGACATCTTCAAAGTGTTTTATCAACATTACAAACTTCAAACCTTACATTTATCAATCAACGTAAAAAAGTGTGAATTTGGAAGATCAGAAATAAGGTATTTAAGACATATCATTGGTTTAGGATGTCATCGACCAGATCCTGATAAACTTAAAGTAACATAACTTTTGATGAAACCAAATACTAAGTTGGAATTGAGAAGAATAATATGTCTTTAACTATTACTGTGATTATATACCTAATTATTGAACTTTATTATATATTTTTACTGAACAAACAGAGAACAGTCCAGTCCTGATTTCTTGGTGCACTGATGATAGTGAAGGCATGAGACTTGGAAGGAAAAGCTTTGGCATTCAACAAAATGTTTTGCTCAAGACATATTCTCCATACATTGCGTATACTGATGCATCTCAAATTGGAGTAGGAGCAGTATTGGCTTAAGAAGGTAATCAACATAAAGTCAAACCGATTACTTCTGCTAGCTTAAGTTAAATTCTACTCAGCAGTCTAGTTAAATTAAATTCTACTCAGCAGTACTTCTGTAGCAGAGCAAGAAGCATATCCCGTGGTATAGGTGTTGAAGAAGTTTGAAGTTTGAATCATTGGAATAAAAATTACGATGGTGACAGATAACAATCCTCTTAAGTTTTTTACTATGACATCATCTAGTCCAAAATTAAATATTAGCATTGCAATAGTATGATGTATCTCTAACTCACCAAAAAGGAAAGTGTTAAAATATAAGTTCTTTGTTGATACTGGTGAAATTGGTCTGATAATATCTACATCTACCATTTAAAAAAGAAGCTCAGGTCTAGTGATTGCTTTAATTAGTACCTTATCCTTTACTCGCTCCTGAGTTTTACATTGACAGTCTTTGCAAGTGTTTAATTGTTCATCACATCGGTATTCATGTTTAGCCACAAAAACGTTCATTTTATCCTATCACAATTTTATTTTTCTTGTCCCATGTAAGCATCTGCCGTAGATGCCATTTTAAAAATTTGTTTTTGATGATTTGTAAGTATAACAAGTTTGCTTATTTTCTGTTTTGCCACTTCTCCTTTATGATAAAGTATTTCATCCTCAATCAAATAATTGTTTTTTCAGATAATTATTCAATTCATCTTGCTTCTAAATATCTACCAATATTTCAAATGTCCTTTTCTTTTAAGAATGATCCCCTCATATTGAAAAGAGACACATCATTATTGGCAGTGTTAATAGTTGTAAACACATATTCATCAAAATCAAGGTCTAATTGTGGCTTGTTCAACATTTCATTGTTTTTAACTTTATCTTTCATGCAGCTAATTTAGTGATCAAAATTTAAATTGGACTGTTTATCATTTATCCCTGTATCAGAATTTATTTGCTCTCCCAAATATGTTACACTCATAGCAATTAGTATACAGTATCTAACAGTATATTAATATTTAAATTGCTACACTTTGATACTATAGCCCTTATCACCAGTGATATGCTTTTTTCTGAAGTTCCAACCAAAGATGGTTCTATTTCCACTTAATCTGCTTTTTGATTCTCACCAAATGCAGTCTGTAAACAATTTTTTCCTTTTGAAAGCTTATTTTTATGTATTAAAATATCTTCATTAACCACAGTAATCTGTGTTCCACTATAAATTACTGCCTCTAATATTTTATCCTTATACTATCTTCAAATGGGCCAGTTTTGGCATGCAATTTATGTTTTGATGCACTGAAATAAGAATACCATTGTGTATGCTAGCTGTTATTGCTCTATCAGATAGAGTTAGGTACTTCAACTGATTGTATTTTCACTTGTAATCTTTTCTACGATCCTCCTGTTCTCAACCGTGCTTGACGAAATGACCTCTGCCCCCACATTTGTAACACTCTAGTCCCTTATTCTCTATAAACAAACTTTTGTTGTTTCTTCTCACTTTCTCATCACAAGCCACTCTACACATAAGAAATTTCTTTAGGGAACCAGTTCCAAAAAGAGTACGATCATTAGGAAATTTCCTAGTAGAATCAGTTTCAAAAGAGGTATGATCATTATTCAAATGAAAATTATCTTTATATGCATAAAGAATCACATTTTGTGAGTAACTGACTGGAATATTTGTACCATATGAGCTGCTTCTTCAGCTGTCATAATACTATTGGTTTCATTTAAATTCATGTAAAATCTTGTCTCACTGAATAACTCTTTCTATAGATGATACAAGATTACTAAGTTTATTTTTTCATACCATTTGTTTCCTGCTGGAGATATAAAAATGACAATAGGAACCTACAATATTATCTGCACAAATTGTGGCCAAATCTCCCTCCTTATAACTTATGCGTTTTGTCAAATCTTTTATGATACTCCCACGCTGTTAACTTTAACATATGCATTCAAAATTTTTCAATTCCACTTCTGATAGCTTTATTAATAAAGTTTGCCTTTTATTTTAACAATGGTGATATCAAATATCACTGCAAATATTTTGGTATGTTTTGTAATTTAAATACACCTTTCACAATTTGAAAAAGTTCCCTCAGGATAGTTAGACTTTAGCACTAAAGCTTTTAGTATTTTTCTAAAATTATCAATTTCATGCATTTTCCCAAATTTATGACTCCTATTGATAACTGTGCCTGATCTATGTTGATGTTTATTTCTTCACTACAGAATTCAGCTTTCATTCTTTCGATTTCTGCTTCTAGTTTTAACTTTTCTAGATCTGACTTTCTTTCCTTTTGTTTATCATCTGCATCTAACCTTCTGAATTCATACTGCAATTTCTTCTACTCATGCTCCAATATTTTTTGTTCGAATCCTGCTTTTATCTTCTTCTGCTCATGCTCTAACCTCTTCTGCTTGGATTCCACTTCCATCTTCTTAGGTTTCTATCGTTTTCATTTCCAGTTGTAACTTTAATATGGCTAGATAAATCTTAGCATTTTAGTAACATTCATCTTACTCTTCAAGTTACAACTCGTATGTCAATAATTTTTATTTCAAAAGCTCACAAAACTATCTCATAAATAAACTTTTTAATCAACTAATCACCGATATCTCAACTAACTTCTGTTCTAACAGTTAACTCTTAACATCCCTATTAAACAGCATCTAAGTTCTAATAAAATTAAACTTCAACAACTTACTCTTGGAAATTCACAGCAACAAAAATCAATCCTTTCTAATCTAACATATTATAAGTTCTTTGGAATCTTGAGGCCATCGGATTATTTCACATAACAAGTCTCAGAGATCTTGGAAATCCTCGAAATCTATTGGGATCCTCTTGTATATGTCATAAACTTTTGCCAAAGCTTTATTCAAGCTTTTTAAGTATAAAGAACTTTCTAAATGAAGAAATATTTTTCTAAATAAGCAAACTATTTATTTTACAATCCTTAATCAAACTTCCATACATGAAAATATTAAAAATGCATAGGTAATTACTTTGTTAGATAAATTATCAAAATCTCATATACCCACAATAATTAGTAAAATAGAATAAATTATCAGTCTTAATACCTAATTAAGATCAGGTAGTTAGGTAAACAACTAAAATGAGGCAGGCAGTAGACAAAAGATATAACATTTCTCTATTCACCTATGGATTATTGTCTTTTAGCTAAACACCTAAAATCAGTTGATCAAAAAGAGAAATTATTGATTATTTCTCTAACTGACAGCAGTTAGCTAAATGTCTTGGTTTTTAACTGAAGAAGTTCATTAGATGCCTATGACACTAAACAAATACAAAATACATGCACTGATGCCAGTTGCTGCACTGGGAGCTAATTTTCAAACAAACTCCCCCTTCGCCTCTATTTGCAAGATCCGTGACTATGGTCAGAATTGTATTTAGAACAGATTCTAAACTATTAAAAACATTTAACCTTTCGATGAACATGCGGCAAACTGAGTATGCCATTTGGAGTTAAAACTCCAGTGACTCACATAATAATAGCATATATACACTATGATGCTACCTAATCTCTCTTCAGACCAAGGATAACATGATTCATTAAAGAAAAAAATAATAATGTACGCTCTCCATTTACTCATCATTTAACATTAAAATTGGGGTCTCAACAACAACACCTAAACTTTAGAAAAGAACCAAAATTAGTGAAATTAAGAAAAACCAGGTACAAATGTAGAAAACAAAGAATCTGAATAGGAAAAACTCATTGGCACACTGAGTATGCTATGCGACTATGGATGCAACAGAACATCGTGTGACTGTCGAAAAGTTAATGAATACCAAGAGACTCTTATTTTACTCATTAGTTAAACGATGGGTCTGGCCTTCAGATCGACAACGGTTTTAGTTTAAATCTGCAAAGGTTCAAGCCACATTTTTCTTAAACAGTATGGACCAGACTGGGTTCTGTTTAAAAAAATACATGGTCCGATGAACAAAGTCCACACTTAAAATAATCCCCCTTCCCCAATGGCCAGGCACTTTATAATTAAATCATCAGTCCATTTAATAGCCGAAGCATGAACAATTTTGCTGTCGTAACATGTTGCCCTAGCAGACCAAAGGGAACAGATCACATTATATCCATGAGCCACCCAATTTTAACTGGAGCCAAATGGGGTAATGGCAACAACAGGGAACATATTTCTTTTCCCTAACCCATCACCTCTCAGAAGGGCTTTCAAACCTACTGATTTATTGTGTCCATATTTCACGTAGACAAAGGACTAGTTTTGAGTGGCAGTGAGGATCAAACTTGGGCCCTCTTCATATGATCCTTTCACCATAACCACTGAGCTGGTCTCCAGGCTTCAAACAGTTAGGAAGAGATATTAACACTATACATAAGAAATATTCTGAATTTTAGCTATGTGTACAGAAAAGCAATAAAAGCACCCTTTTTAACATAATTCTGGACATGGCTTGAGAATATGATTTTTGACATACAGTGAAACCCCTATTTTACATATTTCCCATTTTGTACATCATTTTATTTAGTACAATTTCTTAAACTAATAAATTTTTTCCCATTAAATGCGTTTTATGAATCTCACAATTTCCCAGATTGCAGACTCTAAATTTTTAATGCCAAATCACATTTTTCTATACTTCCTGTATATTTGCTGGTTTTAAACAGCATTAAGGTTACTCCTATTGGTTATTTCTTATTATCTGGCATGAGTAAAAAGACTAATGCCTCAAATAGCTTTCGACTAACTTTAAATATACTTCACATGTTAAAAATGTACAAGCATCACAGGTCCTTTGTGCCATAGAATGTTCATTATTAGAGGATATTGCCGATCACAATGTTCCAGAAAAATGGGTTTAAACTAGTGGAAATATAGTCACAATTCACATAAAAAAACTTGGAATGCCTTTGTAATTAAAATGCCTTATTTAAACTAAGTGTAAAAAATAGAAAACAATCGAAATTTTATCAAGCTTTTTTAAACTAGGAATTAATAGTATAAGTACTAGATTTTTGGTTTGTTATTAAATGTGTTTATAACACAAGTAGTAATACTGTAAATCTTACATAATAAAAAATGTTTATCTGTCTGTGTCATCTGTAGTGGAAAATCTAAGCTTCGACCAGAGGTGAAATTCGGTGCAGAGGCATTTCAAGACAGATGAGATGGTTCAACAAGATATTTTTAAAATTCAAATTAGTTTTTTAGTTATTTTATCTTGAAGCACAATTTTGAGTGATTTTCACACAAATTGGTTCCCTAGCGATCAAAAATATTATCCCAGACTTTCCATCTTGACACCATCAGAAAGATTGAAGAATGCTCTTTTCAACAATCTATGAACCAAATCATAAGACAATTTCTTCATATTTATTTATTTATTTTTAAATACAAAATATGCATGCCTTTCCTTATATCATCAGATTTTTATTTCACCACATCCAAAAATGAAAGATTGGCCCAATTTTATCTTTTGGCATGAATATGGATTTATATCTTCACGAGCTAATAAAAGAAAAAAGTAATTAATCTTTTGATTTTCTACGAATTTTTAAACATCCTAAAAGTTTGACATATTTAAAGAATTCTTAATGATTGTAAGTGATTATTTAAATTTTGATAGATAAATTTCTGGTTATATAAACATAGTTTTATTAGTGAGCTTATTTGTGAAATTATTGTTTGTGTGTTTCGTTTTCTTGACCTGGGGTGTTTTGAAAGCAACATAATATTCCAATGTTAGAATTGATCATACCTCAGCTTCTAATTAAGTTAGAGTTCAACTTTAAAGACTATACATTTTATTTTGAGTTACAAAAGGGCTTGTACCCAGATTACATGTATTTTATATGCTTATTTGGGGTGTATAAGGTCCATGCAGCAAGTTATTTTTGTTTGAAGTGGACATATCATTAAAGCATTGTTTCATTTTCGAGAATTAACTGTATTTTCCTGCAAAATTTTAATCAAAAATTTGCATCTTAAATTCTGAGCAATACCAGGTATTCATATTAGTCTACAAAAAAAATGCTGTAGCCAGTATGTCCCTTAACATCAAATCTGTAATAAATTCAAGATTATTCTGATAATTTGTTTCTATATATTTACTGACACTAATCTGGACTTGTTTTAATTTTCTTCAAAACTTGTCTAAAACAGTGAAATATATTTCTTGTATGTGATTGCAATGCAATTGCTGTTGCTTTGATAAATTCTTAAATTAATGGTTTTGATGAAATGTTGCCAGCTCTATGCTAAATTAACTTTATTATATTTTTACATTAGCCAATGTCAAACCATTGTGCAAGGTTATGCATCTGGAGACCCACAGCATTTTTCCGGTTCTCAAAATAACTTTTGTGGTCTGATAAACATGACTCAACATAAATAAAGTATTTATTCTTAAAAAGTCCTTGAAAAGTACTCAAATTTTATTTATGAAAACTGGGAGAAACTTATTTACAGAATCTTGAAGATGAACCATAAGGCGATCAACAGTCTGTAAATAATATATTGAGAATATTAAAAGGCTATCTATACAACTGAAAGCACCATATATTTCTGAATATAAGCCGATACATAGATAAGCCGAGTATATAATTGCAATATGAAGCATTTGATCCAAGTCAAAACCTGTATATAAGTCAACATTTAAAAAAATCAGCCAAACTGAACAAAGCATTGCCAAATGTGCAAAATCTGCTAAACAACCACTGTAAATCACATCACGTAGCTATGCCAACATTGCTGATGCTTACTGGGAAAAGACAGCTCACATCATATCTCCCTCCTCCAGAAATATGCAAGCACTAATGGATGGATGTGATGACATCACAACCAACATCTACAGCTTGATGGTTACACGCTAAGCTTAATCATGCAAGAGAGTGAATGCTCATTACAGTAACATAAATAAATATTAGAGACTAGTTACTGTCCCCAAAAAAATGAAAAAATTACATATATACAGAAATTAAAATATAAGAAAGAAGAAACACTTACAATTTAGCATTAAAAATCATAATGCATATTTTTTACACAATGGTAAAATTTTGGGGAGTAAACATGCATTTTGATGTCTACTTCATGCGTAATTATACATTTTGAGGAACTCTGAAATGGGATTTGAATGATTTCTTTTGTAGAATTATGAGATATTTAAATGTCAGTAGATGACTGTGTGAGTGAGTCAAAATGGATGAATAAAAAATAAGTATGAAACTGCTAAAACGCAAGTTTTTCTGTTATTTATTCTGTGTTATCAATTTTTTTGTGTACCAATTATTTTAAGTTATCCTTGACTCGTATATAAGATGAGCCACCTACTTTAATAGTGAAAAGAATTCCAAACATTTTTTGGCTTATATACAGAAATATACAACATTTCTTATCAAAATAGCACTAGTTAATGCATAACAAACAACAGAATCCATGACTGAATATGAAATGTTATTCCATTTCTATTACATTTTGCTAAAGTTCTGTTACAAACATAAATAGTGACCATATGACATTTCTTTTCCCTTAATTCTTTTACTACTACTTTCCCCAGGCAACGGCCTTACCATGCTGAAAACACCGGTTCTCGTTAGATCACCAAGTCAAGCAGCATCGGGCGTGGTTAGTACTTGGGTGGGTGACCACCTGGGAACACCGCATGCTGTTGGCACATTTCGGGCACAGTAGCCCGGTGGTTTGCGTGCTGGATTTGAATGCTGCCACAACTGCCGCCGTGTTCATGCAGAGTACGATCACGTTAAACATGTGGGTTTGTAAGTCCTTACGAGAGATTGGTGGTAGGGGAAGGAGGGTACGGTCCCTGTGGATGTCTCTCCCACTGGGTTCCGGTCTAAATTGGGTGACACTTCCCGACCGTCCAAACTGTTACCTTACACCTTTCTGGTAGGTCGGACGGTCTGGGTTTCAACAACAACAGGTGTATATCTAAAATAATTTGGAAAAAAAAGATTTATATAAAAGGTAACTATCTAGATCTATAAAATTTTAACCACCGATGTGCCAACACCCTGAAATTTATTTTTATCAACAGAATAAATCTTAGACTAATTAAAGCAAATTTAGTAATTGAAACTTCCTAAAAAAAGAAATATACATACATCGGGTGATTCAAAAGTTTGGAGCAAAAGTAAAACGCGATAAAAAAATATCTATGGGTTACAGAGACATGTGGTTTGCAGATTAATATTCACTGTGGTACAGGATTTTGTATGGTATGAAAAAAATTTAGTTTAAAATCTCGACACTAGGGGGCGCTGCTGCAAAGAAAACAACAACGGTTAATGATTGTGAAATGAGATATTTTATTTCAGCATGATTTCCAGCTGCAAGTGCTCAATTACTAGAATGTGATGGTGGACACATTGAGCACTTGCAGCTGTAAATCATGCTGAAATAAAATATCTCATTTCACAGTTATTACCCCTCATTATTTTCTTTGCAACAATGTCCCCTAGTGTCCAGATTTTGAACTAATTTTTTTCATGCCATACAAAATCCCACACCGTGAATATTAATCTGCAAACCGCGTGTCTCTCTGACCCATATATATATTACTTTCCTTATATACAATGTATATAAGGAAAGTATTGTGACGGGGTCAAAAATTCAAATTCGAGTTTTCGAAAGGAGAGCACGTTTCAAGCATCCCTGATCACGAATCAAACATTTTTGAAGTGATGTCTGTGTGTGTGTGTCAGTGAGTCTGCGGAGACGATAACTGACGAACGAATGGGCCAATTCGAATAAAATTTGGTACAAAAATCACAATCCATAAACATTGGAAGCCTATTGTTTTTAAACATAATCGAATGTTCAAAACCAGCCTAAATTTTCGAGTGAAATTTTGAAAAAATCATCAAAAAATCAAAACCACTAACAAAATTCGCAAATAGACATTTCTTATGTAATTTTTCATTGGAAAACGATTAACATAAATTTTAGAACGCTAAATTGAACCGTTCTCGAGATATTGCACATTTTTCAAAACAATTATCAAAAAGTCATATAAAATAAAAAAAAATATATGTTCAATTGAGAAACGTGTTCACTTTTCATATGTAATACCATGCGATAAATTTGGTGACATCATTCTCGTGGATCTAGCTCATTCCATTCATGAGAAAAGATACTTCGAATAATACTTTTGTATTTGAACGCCAATAGTCATTTATCTGTATCATTTATCTCAGTCAATAAAGCTTGGCGAGATTTTGGCGATGAATTTGGCGGACTTTTGAAATGTCGTCAAATTAACGAAAATTTCGCTAAATGGATTAAAATGACGCTAAATCAATGAAAATGACGACTAATTGTCGAAAATTCAATATCTTGGAAAGAATATAAGTCATATTCAATATCTTGGAAAGAATAAGAAAAAATATCTACTATAAGAAAAACCTATGTTTTTTACTGTAAAAGTAGTAAATTCATTGCATTATATAAGGAAAGTCATGTGTTGCCCACATCAGATTTTTACTTTCCTTATATACATAATGTATAAGTAAAGTATTGTGACGGGGCCGAAAATTCGAATTCCAGTTTGAGAGAGCACGTTTCAAGCATCCCTGATCACGAATCAAACATTTTTGAAGTGATGTCTGTCTGTATGTGTGTGTCAGTGAGTCTGTAGAGACGATAACTGATGAACGAATGGACCGATTCAAACGAAATTTGGTACAAAAATTACAATCCGTAAACACTGGAAGCTTATTGATTTTATACGCAATCGAATATTCAGAACCCCCCCTAAATTTTTTAGAGAAATTTTTAAAAAAATTGTCAAAAAATCAAAACCGCTAATAAAGTTATGCAAATACACATTGCTTATGTAATTTTTCATTAGAAAACGATTGACATAAATTTTAGAACGCTACCATAAACCGTTCTCGAGATATTGCACATTTTTTTAAAAATTATCAAAAAGTTATATAAAATAAAAAAAAATATATTTCCTATTGAGAAACATGTTCACTTTTCATATGTAATACAATGCGATAAATTTGGTGACATCATTCTCGTGGATCTAGCTCGTTCCATTCATTATGAAAGATACTTTGAGTAATACTTTTGTACTTGAACGCCAATAGTCATTTATCTGCTGTAAGAATAACTTATTTCTCCATCCATACCGCTTGGCGAGATTTTGGCAACGAATTTGGCAGAATGTCGCCAACTTGGCGACATTTTTAATTGTTGCCAAATTAACAAAAATCTTGCCAAATTGATAAAAATGACGCTAAATCAATGAAAATGACGGACTAATTGAAGAAAATTCAATATCTTGGAAAGAATATAAGTATGTACTATAAGAATAACATTTTTTTTAACTGTAAAATTAGTAAATTCATTGCATTATACAGTATGCGACCTCTTATCCGGCGTTCCAATATCCGGACTCTCCCAAAACCGGAATACGGCAAAATAATGCCAAATTCTGTGCCAACAAGCGATTTTTTGTTTAAAATCCCGCCAAATGCTTTTTTGCTTAATTAGCAATATGAACTAAAAAAATGCCTTGAAACCTACTATTTTAGAGGGTTTGAAATAGGATGCGCAAATCGCGTACGAAATTCAAAATTCCCACGCAGAGAAAAATGCTGCGCGCACTCGCCGCCGCTGATTCTTCATAAATTTCGAAAACGAACACGAGGAATTCTCGCGATAGCGAATGAAAATATTCCGCGGATCACGTTTTTTCCGAGAAGTTCTACAATTCCTCTTTTCCGGAAAACATCCGAAGTAGTACCATTTTTTCCAAAAATTTCCTAAGCGGCTGCATCCGGCCGTTTAAAAAACGTTGATGGAATTCCAAAATCAAAATCATTTTCAATCAAATCCTATTATTTGGATGAAAATGGCTATTTTGGACCGAAAATTGACCCTAGCAAAAAGTTCCATTGCAGTATATTTATGGGGTTTTAACGTGTTACATTTATTAATTAGTAATTTATAGAAGACAGTTTAGCAATATCGCGAAATTTTTTTATTTAAACACGATCGCCGGTATATTTCGTTTTATTTTTAAATATTTTCCATTTTTTCAATCTGCTTCCATCCACTAATATTTTTTTGTGCTTTTTATGCTGGGATATTATCTTTTAAACATATTGTTGGTGAAAATGAGATATATGTTTAGGATAACGAAATTAAAAAATTTTTATTTATTCAGGCATTTAGAATTATAAGGTTTATTAGAAATACATTTGAAGAGCATAAATTAGAATTTGATATAATTGCACCCATAGTTGAATATCTCATTTCAATTAAAAATGAACATCCTTTTCATCTTAATTTTATTACAAGTACTTTAAAATATTTTGAAACATGAATAAAGGTGCTTCTGCCAAAATATTAGAAGAATATGGTGAGGGCCCACTTTAGTTGAAATGTTAAAAAAAAAAAAAAAAGACTTCTAATAACTACCCTGAATAATCAACTTTTTTCAGACATTTTTTTCTTTCAAAATTTTTCTTAATCACTAAATTTGATACAATAATTACATGCAATTTGCATTTTAGTTAACCCATATAAATTGTAAAAAAGCTTTTTTTAATACATTTATGTTTTTAAAATGAATTATAATTTTCTATAACGACATTTGAGACCACATTCCAGTAAGTTTTAATAAAAGTGTTCCGAATTACAGAAATAACCCTTATCCAGAATGCCTGAAGTCCCAAGCATTCCGGATAATAGCTGGATAATGCTGCCTACATCAGATTTTTTTTTAATTGTGTTTTACTTTTGCTCCGAACTTTTGAATCACCCGGTATGTATATATATATATATATATATATATATATAATGCTTCAAATTACTCATTGAAAAGTAACTTGGTTGATTAACACAATTTATTGGCCAATATATATATATATATATATATATATATATATTATTTCATTGTATCACATACCCCATGGAAATAATCCTTGGCAAACAAAAAATAGAAAAGATAAAAAGAAAAAAACATGGCAAAGAAAAAAATTCAACAGGATTCAAAACATTCTTTCAGTGAAAAAAAAAACTATAAACTTAAGTGTCTTATGATAAAATAGAAAAGCAACTGGTTTCTGAAGACATGAGAAATATAAATTCAAATAGCTTCAAAAATCAATTCATCATAGAATATTTAAGTTTATATTGTCTTATTTTATTGATAAAATGTTTTGAATCCTTATACTGTTCCTTTTTTTTCCTCCTAATTTTTTTTTTTACTCTTTATTTTTCATTTGACAATTTCTTTCCAGGATAATGTGATACAACTATTTACTTACAGATGGCTGCTTACTTTTGTTGGTGTGGTTGCTCTATCTTTATATCCTAAAGGAGGCAGTTTTTTGACTTCAAAACCAGTTGATACCATCACCAATTTCTTTTAAGTTGTTTTTGATGAAAATTTTATTTTTCAGATATTTTTGTAACAATTTGAATGATTTACTTTAAATTTTCTGCTTGCTTTCAGAGGAAAGTATTATCACTTAATTGGGAGAGAACTAATGTCGAATGTATGGCATATGAAACCTGTTAGATTTAAAGTGGTTAAGTGCAGTGGTTTTAACCTGTTCGCGACCAGAGTGTCATATATGCCTAGGAGAACTTCCTTGTTCCTCAGCCCGAAGGTGCAAATTTGCCTCAAACACGAGACGGCTATTGAACCCATCAATGCAAATGTGCATCGCGAGACTAGAACGTTTCTACCAAAAATTTTAAATAACACTAGATGGCGCTAGACTCCCATAATGTTTGCAAAGCTAGTTTCTTGGATCATTGACCTTCATATTTCAGTTTATTTTTCTGTTTTTCATTAGGATGCTGACTGAGTTGATAATATAAACAAACACACATGTAAGCATTTGTAGTTCCCTGGCAATTTAAAATGCACATCTACTGGGATATTTAAAGGAAATATTTCTATCATGGTAGCTGTTTTGTGCTTATTTTAATGGAAGGGCCATGTATGGTATGTTTAGAATGTTAAATAGGAGGGAGAGGGTAGCTGGGATTTTGTGTTGCTGTTTTCCTGGAGAGTGTGCATTATGATAGAAAGATTTTAGTTAAACACATAGTAACAATCATGGCAAGAGAATTAACTGGCCAATATTTCCCTAGCTTACATGTTAATTCAAATAGGAAAAAATCTCGAAGAAGGTGTATAGTTTACTTTAAAAGTTCCCTGAAAGAAAAGTGCTACAAGCAATCATTTCACGAGTGCAAAATTTGCAATGTAGGACTCGATATTAAACCCTGTTTTGAAAATTTTCATACTTTACAAAACATTGAATAGAGATGTGTGATTACATAAAAAATTGCATGATATATAATAATATGTTTATAATAATGTTATATTTTATATTTAGAATAAATGTTATTTTTAGATTTGTAGTAATAGTTAGATTTTTGAGTTTAGAATTAAGTATTCATTTAATTGCTTTATAACTGTATTTCTGCTATATTTCATATTATATTTGCATTTTATATTACTAAACAATTACTCTTTCAATCACTAAGTTGGTGTTTATACTACAATTCAGTTGTAGACGTATTTCAAAGTAAAGTTGATTTAATATGATATTTTTGCCATGTTAGGCTTAGCTGCAAAAAGTGCCTGAGCCTTGAGTGGCAGACGATTCTTGTTGCGCACGGGCCCAGGGAAACCTCGCTTTCTTAACTCTTCGGTCGTAAACGGGTTTAGAGGGTTTCCCTATACTTATGCGACATCATAGAAAAACTAAAAATGAAGTAAGTGCAGTCTACTAATACCCCCACCTTGCAACTTGACTCCCCATTTTTCAGTGGTCAGTGTCAAAACCACTAGGGTATGGGTTGGTTTCACACATGGCAGGAGACAACAAACTTTATCTACTTAGAATGAAATTAGTTATTGTAATGGATTTTTCAGTGTTTTCCCAAAGTAACACTGGATGGCAGCACTGAACTAGACTTAGAATGTTTCTGTTGTTTATGATATCATATAGACAGCCAAGAGTCGAGGTATGACCATGTAGATTGAAAGCTCATTTTATAATTTAAAAACAAAAAATCATATTTGAAGTTGAGTAAATATAACAAAATGGCAAAGAAATCTATAATGCTATATTTGGCAACATTTTTCTTTCGCAAAGCATTTCGTTTGACTAAAGTCAGACATGTTAGCAGGCAGGTGATGAAAGATACCTCATATGCTTAGAGGATAACATTGCATTTAGCTTTTTAGATCTCTACCCCCACTGCTTACTATGCTTTCAAATTACTAATTACTATGCTTACCCATTCTGGATATTTACAAACAAAATTTTCAATTGCAATAAACCTATTCTTTCCAGATTTATCTAAGCCTGTTTAATCATATAATAATCACTGTTTGAAAAATAATAGTCATTTTTGCCCACTAATGAATTTATATGAAGCATGTTATGTGGCCTTATACACCTACAAATATGTATTGTATCACACATTGCATCTGTAATATATACAGTAGAGTGTACTCTAATAAAGATCACTGATTTTAACAATTTAAAAAACTTGTTCGCCTGCAATGTTTTTAAATTTTCCAAAGGTAGTTCTTTTCATGTGGTAAAACATAAAAAAAGGCCCTTTAAATCGTTATTATAACAATGATCTGGTTACATGAGGAACAACTATTTCAATCTATTTTTAAGAGATGAGCTTTAATTTTCGAAGATTATCAAATTACCCAGATAATGCAAAATCAAAGGGTTCTGTTGCATGTTCATTATCAACAAATTATGATTTTGAAATTAAGGGAGTGACAAATGTAGTTCCTGAGCCAGTATTTTGATTTAGACCTTGTCAAGCAAGGTCTAAAGGCATAGATTAAGTTAAGATCTTGGAAAGGGAGGCTATGACAGAATGGGAGGTTTACAGAGATTAATTTAGTTTTACAATATGGACCCTATAGAGAACTAATACAATTTCTACACCAATGGGGGAGGAAGATTATGAAACTCTGTCTATGCCAGTAACTTAAGGCATTACATTTTAATAGAAACAGTACATGAAAATAAAGTTAGGAAAAACATTAGGTGTAGTTAAATTAGAACATTGAAAAGGGAATGCAATCTGGGACAAACCTGCTAATATAAAAGCATTAAAAAAAATTCATGGGAAAATTGCATGCACAATTCATAACCATTTTCAAACCAAGCAACATTATATTATGATTTTTTTTTTTTCTGTATGCAAATAATTTTTAATCAAATTTTTATAATTTTTTTACAGCATAACCATTAGAAAATATCCAAATACATCTTCTAGAAGCTGAAAGTTTCTGTATTGAATCAATGTAAGAAAAATCTAATCCTTTAAAAGCACATATTTCCCCCACAAAGTGAATATTTTAGAAAAAATAAACAGAAAATTTAGAAAGATATGGTTTCTGATAGAGATAGAAAGCATTAATGGCATCAGAAATAAGATAAAATTGCTGTATTAGATAATGGCTTTAGAAAGTTGGTAATAGCACAAAGGAACTTTGTATCATTAAGAAATATAAGAATATTTAGAGAAGCAGTTTTTTCACTTGCACAAAACAAATACTTTTAAGAACAAATTACACATAGCACATTCAAAGTGAAAATAACTATGCAGGCAAAGTTTTACATTGTTTCCAAATTCAGTGAAAATACACAATAAAAAAAAACAATAAACAAAAGAAAACAAATTTATTAAATATCTAATATCAAAATATGTGTTTCCCATGCAATGATATTTTTAACAAATAAATTTCAACTTCATACAAAATAAAAACATCAATAACAAAAACTAGCTCACACACAAGTAGAAACAAACATTCCATGCATGAAATATTGCAGACTTAATGCAAATGTTATGAGAGAATTAGTAAAGGTATGCAATTAAAATTTTTCTTGGGGTAAAGTGTGTAATGATTAGATTACAATGCATGTTCATAAAAATTTAAATGTCATGTAAAATCCAATTATAGTTTATTGCATTTAATGAAGTATGGTATATAAAATATTTAATATTGTGTTCATCAAAAGGAAAATAAAAAAAGCAATCAAATTTGAAATTAAACTACATTTTTATGTTAATTTTAAACTATATTTTTGTTAATTTTACACTATATTTTTGTTAATTTTGTGAACTATATTTTATGTTAATAATAAAGTTGATACTTGAATATATATATATAGTATGTATAGAAAAACAAAATTTTTATTCTTTGATAAGATTACTTTATTGAATACAAGAAAATATTTTTTTGTAAGGTATAAAGGTATTTTTTTTAATAAATATTTAAAAGTTTCCCACATTACTTTATTAAGTATTTAAAAGAATCTGTAAAAGATTAACAGGTAGAGGGTCAGAGGAACAAAAATATAACATATCTTACAGATCCTATATGGTGCTGTGCAAACATTAGAATTTAAGACTGAAGGAGACAAAATACTTCTTTATACCTAAAATACATTTCCTAACAGATATAACATCCAACACTTTCAAGGGGTTTTTATTTAGCAATTTGCAAATGGGTACAAAGAAGGTCATACTGTCAAAGAAAAACACTCAATATTTTAAAAGAAAATTTGAGCTACATTCATATTATGTTAGGAATATTTTTAATTTAAGTAAACATTATCTTATTTATACTGAGCTCTGAGCAGTTGAGTTATTTAAGCATACTCTAAAGTTCTTTTGAGCACATTAGGATTAAATGTCCAGTTCTAAAAATTAAACCAACATATCATTTGGTATCTTATTACTACTAAAGTTAAAAGATTCATTTCTTAATCACTTGTCCATTGGATGGTTATTTTTAAAATTAAAATATGTTAATAAATAAATTTAACACATGATACTATCCGTATAAAAGCTTAAAATTTCTAATACTGCATATAACTACTGTTTACAGATTTAACACTCTAGCGACAATTTGAAACTTAAAAATAAGAACGAAACAAAATTGTAGATTTTCAACTCATGTAGCCAAACAGTTAATGACAAACTGAAATTATTTATAAGAACAAAATTCACCGATTGCAGATGTTTTCAATGCTTATATATATTTGAAATGGAATAATAAAAATAGTTATCTTTGAATCATGCTCCTACTATGCTGGGTGCAACAATCTTACAAACTTCAGTGGTAACTACATAAAAGCCTTTTTAACACACAACAGGTATCAATTGATTAAATAGTGAACAGAACTAGGTTTATGATCTAAAAAGCTAGCCTTGTGGTCCCAATGCAGTTCAAGCTCAATATTTTGTCAACTAATGCTCCCTGCATGGTAACAGAACTTAAGAATTTAGTCTATAACCTTAGTCTTGTGGCCATATTGCAGTTCAAACTCAATGCTTTGTGAAATGATGCCAATTGCATTGTAAAAACCCGACTTTTAATTAGTCATCACTGAAGCAAATAACAAGTTTTCTTGTTAAATCAACAGTAATAGCTATACAATGCAAATGAGCATAAAACTATTCCATTAATGCATATTACTACAATGGATAATGATTTATTAAAGTTATTTATTTAGGATATTATTTTTTTTTCAATTTCACAGTATCTCCCCTGATGATGTTGATTTGTTATTCTAGAGTCATTTTTGACTATGAAGGCTAATCAGAGCTACTAAAGCTATTGCCTAAGAATGTTGCACTAAAATGCCAATCAATGAAATAGTCACAAATCATAGCTTTAGTAGCCTGTTCTTAAAAATGTGACATTAACAGTATCGAATACCTAATCAAGAAACCCTATCATGCATTCAACTAGATCTGAATCATGACTAAAATTGAATTTTCTAGACTTTTGATTTAACTTCACTATTTATTAACTTTGATTTTGAATAAAACAATGAAAAGTACATGTAGCAATAAAACAGGGAAATGGGATATTAATATTGCTGTATAGGTTTGTGTCCACAGAATATTGGTTTCCATGTAAAAGGGATAAATGCAGAATGAAAGAATAAGTAATTGTTACTTGTGTCCATATTCCATTCCTAATAATTTATAGAGGTAAGAGTAAGGAAGAAAATTAAAGATTCAGACAGATTCATTCAGAAAAACATATTTATTACAACTTTAAAATATTTACACTAACCACAGGTAATAATTGGCATAAAGCTAAAATTAAAATAAAAAGTAAAATGACTATCAAAAGACTGACAAAATGCTACAGACATACCAAATATTTCTCATAATAAATTTCACCAGCAAAAAAAAAAAAAAAAAACTAGATTTGCAAGGACTATTAAAATAATAATTAAAAATAATAAAAATAAAATAACTACAAAATTTATAAATAAAATACTGCACAAATATGCTAAATGTATCTTAAAATTCTTACTTCAAAAATAGGTCAGTGTAATAAATGTAACTAAATATTACTCAAAAGAAAACTGCTTATCTAAACATGAGTAAGTTTGTAGAATAAAATTTTTAATAGTAAAGAATGAGCTTACTCAACACAACTGTTAATTTAAATACAAAATATTTTATCTTTTACAGTATTAATTTAATTTCTGTTAACTAATAATGAAAGTATTTTTATACTATGGCACAAATGATCTTTTTCAGTCCTTGCAAACTATAAAAATTAACAGCACATTGCAACTTTTGCTTTGATTACTTGTCTGTTTCATCCATCATTTTAAATATTTTCCAATATGTAATGTATAAATTAGATGCAACATATTTAACAAAGTATAATACACTTCTTTATAAATTTTATAATTAAATGCAACTAAAATTGATATTTGCCTAACTTTTATAGTGCATGCTAAAGAATCTAGATTTATCATTCTATTTCTATCAGTGGGGAAACTTCCCAAACGTCTGTGCACAACTTGATTTTGCTAGTATTTTGATTATCTTGAATTAGGCTTTGTAATAGCCAATGCTAAATTTATTATCAATAATTGATCCAATTTCATTTTAAATAAATTAAAGCTTGGATTGATTAGATAAACAAATTAAATATCTTGATAGCAGTCATAACTAATAACAATTAAAAATTGAATATTTTATTAGTAAAACAATTGCAAAATGGCACTGAAGTTTTGTAAATATCCAACAACCATATAAGCAGAAGAATATTACAATAAAAATATAGGGTGTTTGAAATAGACTAAAATTTTGGCACCTTCTTTCAGATGTAACAATTTAAAGATATACACTCACATGTGTAAAATAATTTATATTTCAAAAAATAAAAATATTGTTTAATTTTATTTTAACAGTTTGTTTTCTAATATTGTTATTATAACATATTGTTTTCTTTCTACATTTCTAAGTACAAATTATTTTCTAATTTCACATATTACATGTAGGAAAAAAGCAGACTTAAAAAATGTAATAGTTTTGAGCTGGACTAAGTTTAGATTACTATGGTGTCATTATATAATACAAGAGTAAATAAAAATTAAATGTTTTCAAAATAAAAAATTCTAGGATTAAAAAAAATTTAAAAGCAATTAAACTGAATATCTAAATATTGTAATTCCTTACACGCCTGGGACAAATTCCTGGTGCCAGGTTACTGTGGCACCTAAAAAATGAGTGGTGACAACTAGAAATTTGGCAGATTGGTAAAAGAAAATAGTCATTCTATGAAAAATGTAACTCTTAAGCTGAGCGACAGGAAAGAATTTTTAAAAAGAATAAATTTTCCAATCTTTAGAGGAATGGGAAATGCTAATTTTTCTTTTTAATTTTTTTTTCTTATAAAGTTAAATTTCAAACAATTAATTGTTTAAAACACCAAGTATAAATTTTTAAAGGAATTAAAATTTGTATTATCTTTTAAGTGTTAGTGTTAACTTCTATGCATTGTATTGTAACTATTTATTTATCATAAGTGCTTTCTAACAAATGTCATCACAATACAAAATAATGTAAATTAAAAGCTGGCTTTTAACTTTTTGGCCTGGCTTCTATATTAAGGAGAAATTTGTTCATTCCTGGTTCCTTATATTGCACTAGTCCAGACACACACGCCAAAAAATTGCAATACATGATAATATGATACAACCATCCATCCCAGGAACTTTATTAAATGATAAAGCTCCATGGCAAATAACAGCCCTCTATGGAATGGTTTCATGCTTAGTATATGCTCATAAGCATGAAATAGCAGATATCTGCAATGGCAGTAAGAAAACTTGTTATGTGCTATAATTTTACAAACCTCTATAAAGACCTACAAATTCAGTCCTACCATACAGCCAGGTTGAAATTTCTTCATCAAAGACTAAGCTTAAACTGCAATGGCCAAGTTTATACTCTCAAAACCTGCTTATAAAGGAAGATCCAACCATTTTTAACAGGGGCTTCTGCAATGAAGCAACCTAAGTTTCCTGACTTTTATAAGTTCTGCACTTTTAGAGATTTTCGTGATGTTTTGGCTTATTTTAAAATTTCATATAAAGTGGCAGCTCTTGATTGAGATTGATTTTGATTTAGAGTTTAAAGTAGATTTCAAACAATTCAAATTTCCATGTACTCCTTTTACCCAGATTATAAGCCCAGCAAACATAGATCTAAAGGCCAGAGGAAGTAATAAATGAAAATTTGGTTTCGTATATTTAATATGATTTTAGTGAATTACTAATATTTATTTTCAATAACATTGTTTAGTCTGGTGAATATTAAACAATGCTGAAAAGATGTTTCACAACTGTTATGAAAGTTATTTGCAGAGAAAAAATGGCAGGACTGTATAGAAAAAAAAATCCTGGCAAATAATTTTTAATAATTTAGGAGTAGCAAATAACTTTCTTTAAAATTTTTGACGAATCAGTCAAAAACATGTAGTTCTAAAATTTAATGGTAGAATTTTTTAATATAAAGATAATTTTGATATGTTAAAATTATGCTTTGTATACGAATTATGTATTTACTAAATTATGAAATCTAGAAAACTAATAATGCATTTGCAATAAAATGTTAGCTCAATTACTTATTCAATCATAGCCAGATTATGTTTAATTTTTGAAATAAATCAAACATAGGCTTCCAAATGCGTCCAGTCTATTTTTAAACACCCTAATTACGAAGCAATAAGTACAGTAAAATGGTATTTCGTGATTTAAAAGCAATGTAATAAACTTTGATGATAGAGATTTCTGAAAAAATTAGATTTGTTGTAAATATATTTTTAAGTTTGCACCACATAAAATTCTGAGCAATTCAATGAATGAAAAAACTGCTTCTCATAAGTATAAAAGAACATTAAGTATCAAGAATACAAATAAACTATATAGACTATAAAATACAAATACATCTGAAAACAAATAACATTAATATTTGTATAAAATTAATAAAGTAAAAAAGACTAAAAGAAAAAGTAGATAAATGCATTATTGCACAACCCAATGTGGAAACAGTAATAAAAATTCTAAAGAGATAAACATAAGATAGATATTTCATTTTATAAACATACTGATTATCTTCTGTACAAAATAAAGTATAAAACATGGCAGTGTTCTCTCATTTCGAAGAAAATGGCACCGATTATTAAATCTCATTTTTTTTTCTAGGAAAATGTCATGTTCAGGTACATATATACTTGACAGATATCTGTTACACATGCAAAATTTTAAGTTTAAAAGCCACAGAATCATTTTATTAATATGAGCAGTTTACTCATATCATTGCTCCTGTAAAATTGAAGTTTTAGAAGCAATGATATGAGTAAACTACTTCCCTTTCATTTTATAAAAATTATGCATTTTTTTTAGTCAACTATTTATGTAGAATAAAATTGCTGGAATTTTTATGTACTTAATTGACATTTAAGGTACACATAGAATTTGAATAATATAAATGCAAAATGGTGAAAAAACTGCTGTTGAAATAATTTAATTATGGAATAATCATTCTTTGGAACTTTTCTTTTTGGCAGGTTTTGTGATTATAAAAATCAATCATATTCAGTACTAATAAAATAAAATATATCTGTAAAAGGGAAATAATGCTGCATGCCAGCTTATTCTAAGCAGTTTCCTTACATTATTAGTTCCTAAATGATGGTTACAAACTCCATGGATAGATTAATAGAGTTTAAGCGACAAATTCCGTAATGACTGTTTAATACATTTTAAAAGTGTAAATACAAACACAGCAAGGATTAAGATACATTTCAACAAAAATTAAAGTTCATTACTTTGTAAAATGCAGCCTATAAAAGGTATGTGATAGAAACATTTTGTTAACATAGGCGAATGATTAGGTAATCAAATGCTAGGCCATTAAAAAATATCAACAAAGATAATACTTTAAGTAAGGTTGGGAACCACTGCCTTACATGATATTTAAAATTGCCAATACAACAACCCAAGATTTATAACTGAGAAAAAGTGGCTGTTCCACTACATTTGTTTCAGCTGATCCATTCAATTACAGCATACCCATAGCCAATTAACCGATTAAAAGCAAACACTTTTCTTTAAGATGTAAGTTATGTAAATGAATTTTGAGAACCAATTAGTCAAGTACAATGAGGAATTTCTAGATTGATCCTTAGAATATTTTACATCCATCTTACAAAAACATGAAAAACAATATACTTGTTAATTCTACCCCTCTACACATAATTTTAAATACATAATCATATAATAGGACTCCAAAATTTAATTTTGCAAGAAATAGTTTTATTTACTTTTGAGTATGCAGAAACTCTGAAGAAAATATTTGTTCATCTTTTGACGTTTGCCTCTGAGGATATTTCACAACCACAACATACTTCAGGTTTAGTATGATAACCCACTGGGAAAAGTGTTAAGGCTCTAGCTCACTTAGTTTTTAAAGTAATTTTACTTTGTTTTTTGGTAAGCATACATATCTACCCACACAGGACCGTTATGTTTCAACAACACTGCTAAAATGTCACACTGTGACTTGAAGTGTTTATTGCCATCCCATTACATGCCAACAATGCCACAATAATGTTGAAGCAATGCAAAAATATCTACATTTTAAGAGATGCAGTGATGACACTCTATGAACTGTCCGGCCACTCATCCTGTTGTTCATACCCTAGGGTGAGTCGAGTGGCCTGGGTCTTCAACACTATGAAATGTGACATATCTGTAGCATTTAGATAATGATGACATTGTGATGTCACAAGAGTAACAGCACTATGCCATTATATGAATGACGATAGTATGAAGTGATGACAATGTGACATTTCTACAAAGTTATTAAAGTGATGATATTGACGAAGAATATGTTAAAATGCAACATGTAACATAGTTCAAAAGGGGACATAAAAGATAGTCACAAAATTCCAAATTAGTGATGTTGCAGCATAGTCATAAAATAGTCACAGATGCAATGTGACAGAAATGTGAACATGCAACATCCTTGCAACGTTTATCAATGATATGTGCTGTATGGGTAAAAGTGTATGTTAAAAATAATATACCAAGGTTTTTTTTTTCAGAATCTAAGCTTAACAGTCTGAAATTATTTCAAAAATTAAATTAGCTGGAACCTTCACTGCCTTCAATATGGCAAAACTTAAACATATGGTAGGAAAGAAAATGCTCACTGGCTTGACAATTTCTATCCTTTTATTTTCATGGTACAGAAAACCCCCATGGTAAAATGCCTCTTGATAATAGAAATTAAGGTACAACACAATTAGTGACTGGTTCATGCTGTCTTGTTTTCAAACGGATTTCATAAAATTCATCTTTTAATAATATAACCCTGCATTTTAGATGAAATTTTTTAGAACCCATTTATAAGATTATGACAATGTTTTACTTTGTCTAAATTCATAATATTATAATATAGGCACACATATTCACTGCATTACATATGAATATAGCTCATCAATTTCTTTAATTTTAGAAGACTAAGTCCAAAATACACATATGGTAAGGTATTAAGCATTAAAAGAACAGTCACACATTTTAAACTCTTAAAATTTTTTACTCACGTAATTTGAATGAAATTTGGCACAATGTCAGATATGTTATTTTAACCTTTTAATAACCATTTTTGCAACTTGAAATTACTATTAATTGACAAAGCAATGACCTCTAATTATTAGATTACTTTTATATGGTCCTTTGACCAAGAAACTTCTTTGTTAGTGTGGTTGTTTGGTCTCTTTATCCTGAAGGAGACTCTAGTTTACCTTTGAAACTGTTTGATACTTTAAATTAACTTTTAATGTTGTTATTAGTGAAGCATTTTTAGAGTAGATTAATTTTGAAAGCAGTTTGAGTGAATTTTTATATTCAAATCCCATTGCTGCAAACTTTTTATATCTCTTACAACACTAATGAATGAATAACATAATATAAATAATATATTAATCGCAAAAATGAAAGCTATTCCTTTATATATACATTAGTAAACATTTGTAAATGGTTTTATTAAAAGAGTACATGCATCAAAAATTTAATGAGCACCAAAGTGTAACTTGGAATCGATAAATTATGATCATTAAGAAAAGTTTCAGATTAGTTTGTTCTTTAGAAGTACTCCTCAAATTTGAAATGCATTGATACAATTAAATAAATATGAAGAAATTGTTGTTTACTAATTATTAGTACAATGTTAATCAACATAGTACAAATACCATATAATCTACACCTTAACATTTAAAAATTTTTCTTATTTTAAAATTTCAAGGAATAAAAATATTGTTCGTGTACTATCACAAATATTTGTCAAGTACTAGTAAATAATCCTCGTATTCAAAATTTGTGATATTTTAAAACCTCAAAGAGGAATACACATCTTTCATTCACCTAACTTAAAATATAGCTATAAAAATATTTTCAAAATTAATAAAAGTTACAAATTTCTCATTCCAAAGATTTTTTCAATAGAAACTGCCATCTTCTATAAGCACTATAATAGTAAATGACTCGAATCCAAACATATCCATCCACACATTGAGCACAATTACACAGTTGAAAGCACCTAAATGAACTAACATGACTCAATGATTGAAATGAGCTGTAAACCTGCATGAGGTTTCTATACTTTGGGCAATGAAAGTGCTGAGAATAACATAGTAATAAATGTCACGAATATAGTCAAATTGAAATAAACTCTCAAGTGGTGACTACAAGTATTGCAAAATAAAATTTAAATGATTTATTGCCATAACTCAGATACATATCTGGGTTATATTTAGCAATATTTGCAGAGAATGAAAATGGACATACAAAACTGCAAAATCTTTACATCTGTTTGTGTGGCAATTTTAAACTTTATCTGCATGTTAGATAAAACTTATCAGGTGTTTTCAGACAATGACTGTATAAAACAGTAGAGTCCAGATTACCCAAGCTAATGTGGACCGATTGCATACGACCGAACTCAGTTATCACAGCTAAAAGCTTCATATATTGCACTATGCAACTTAATGCTAGCATATGCAACATGTTACTCCTCTCCAGAGCCTCCCTCAATACTACCATTAAGGAAATATGTACTGTAAGAAAAAGAATATATACAATAAATACATACGTAATAATGTGTTTATTTGGTTAGTACATGCTGTACATACATAGCGTATGCTAATCCTACTGTTTGATGTATCACAGTGTGGTTTTAATCGCATTTAGGCCTTCTGTATACAACAACCTACACCATGACACATATCAACTGCCTCTTCACTCACTTGTTTTTCCTCACTTACTAAATTTGTAATTATGTCATCAGTGATTTCTTGTTGCTCATCCTCATTTATCCAATCTTGAATGACTTCTGCCATAATAGGTTCTGAAACTGGAAGGATTTTTTACCAGATTTTTTACCATGAGTGGAAAATTATCTTCATCCTCTTTCTTGGTTTCACTAAAATGGTTTTTTTTTTTCAGGTCTTCATGAGAGTTGATGTTTCAACTTCCTTAGAAAAATACTTGGTCAGTGAAAAAAAATGAGCTAGCTCAGATAACACAGAACCTTGGATAATCGCGACTTCCCTATACTTTGAAAAGTTTACTATATCATGGAAACACTCTAACTGCCATTTTTGTTATGAAAACAAATTTTGTAGGAATACATGTATTCCAATTTTACAAGATTTGTTTTTTTATAAAGTGTGCTACAGTTTTAAATACACCTACAAATATGGCTTTTATTATGCCCTTGAAATATTACCTAACGTGCACTCTAATGGTTAACATTTTTATTATTTTAACAATTGTAAAACACTTGTTTGCTCAGAATAATGCTCATCTAGCATCTTTTCATCTAGTAACATGCAAAAATGATTGTTGAAATGCTGCTAATTAAAGCATGATTTTGGATCAACTAAAACCATCCAAATTATCTTTTTTCTAATATGGATATACTTTCATTTCAGAAATGCTCTAAAAGTACAATTTAAAATTTTATGGATATCACTGAATGTAGGTCAAGGGGTAAAATGGTGTATTCAAGATAAATTAGATGCAAAAGTAAGTTGCATTTTACTATTGGGCTCTGGAATAATGGATTACGTTTTAAAAGTACTATATTTTAAAACTATACTTAAGTGTAACATGCATAACTACATTTCATTATCAATTTAATAGATAATATACACATCCCATTTTAAAACAATGGCCAGGCTAAATATAACGTATTCTATTTATCCAATTATCCATATAAATAGTGCTACCTTACAAAATATCTTCATCTTCATATTGATACTTTTATGGTATTAATGTGGCAATTGCTTGATCTATTTTAACAATGAACATTGTTTGATCACCAACATTTTCTAAAACATAATGTAAAAGATTTTTGATGGGGCTACTTATGCAAAAACAATAGTTGGTTGAAATTCCATCAAAACATTACTATGAAGCAGTAAAATGTTGCAAAAAACCCAAAGAAAATTATAAAATAAAACAACTACGGTATGATTTAAAAATAAATGCATCCTTAAATGTGATATGTGGTTTGTATATCTGCATCACCGATTAGCTCAAATCTTGGATACATAGTAAAAAAGCAATTAAAAATAATATAAATCAAATTTACATTTAAACACATTTTTAATTATGGCTATATTCTGGTGGTAATAAAAGAAAACTATTGCCCACTTACTTTAATTGTTGCCCTTTTCTTCACAATAAAGAATACAGCAGTAGTAAATTTTCTTAAAAAAGCAATTTTTTTTATCATCAAAAAAATATAGATACTTTTTCTACATTTCAGTTGTTTTATTAGATAACTCATGCCAAAAACCATTACTCATTTCCCAAATAAATATGAAAAAGAGCAAAATACAAAAAGTTTCTCATTTTAGGCATGGAACACAAAAGTAAATGTTTTATTTTGTTCTATTGGATCGTAAAATTTCATATTCCTTCCATGGCCTATGTATCTTTACAGCTCATTTATGAGTAATAAACTGTAGCAAATGCTAATATAAGACAGTATTAAATGCCTTGAGCTGGTGATGTCTTTAGCTCAAAGTCATGATGCTGGCCTGCCACACTTTGGCCTCAGAATCATCCCAGCACTGGCAAGTGGAGATTTTGTGTTCCTGCAACAGAACTACATTTTGAAAACCACTAATTTAAAAGCTAGGTGAAATACTAAAATTACCCATTTTGTTATGAGTACATTCACTATTTCATGAGACCAAATACATTTGAGCCATACTGAAAGATAAAACATTAAACAAAAATATAATGGTATCAACTGGTTTCAGAAGCAAAATGAGCTTCTTTTCATAAATAAAAAAAAACAATGCAGTTTAACCAGCGAAGTGAGATATCGACTCTGATTTCCGACTTTGCTAGTATAACTGCATATTTATCTTGACAATGAAGGTTTGCTTTGCATGGAAAACCTGTCAATACCATTATATTTTTTAATGCTGTTTACTAACAAGGATACTTTACTGATAATATGTGTAGTGTAGCAGCAGTTTGAGTGAGTATTTTGAATTACAGATTTCATTTAGGCACTATCAACCATGTAAAAATACCATAACACTAAAACTGAGACTACAAATGCCCAGTTCCTTAAAACTTTACAACATTTCCAGACATTATAAAAGTGAGAACAGAACTAAGAATACACCAGACTATCAGTGGCAGTGACACTTGCAACTGTCGAGGAAGTAATAAGAATGGCTGTAGGTGCTGCCAACATGGCAGCAAACTAATGATCAGAAACTCACCCTCTCTCTTTTTTCTCATTATCTGGGGAGCGATCAATTTTGACAACACAATCAGAAGAAGCTAAATCACCACTAAGTAGACTTGCCGATGTACTGCTACTGTTAGCCCTGTCTCTGAAAAATTAAATAAAAATATATTAATAAATAATGCTAAAGTACACAAAGATATACACTAATAATAAAAGCAAATAGGATTTCACTCATCTATAAAAATCATAAATATAAATTTATAAAATTCTCTTACATGCCAACTGTCTGCATGTATGCATATTTATATGGTTGCATATTATAATAAAACTATTTTTTTTTCAACATTTTTTTAATTAAAATTTTTTTTTTTCATAATCTATTTTTTTACTAAATTTTGTTCTCTTCCTTTGGTTTATGTGTTTAATTCAGATGATATTGCAGTTTTTAATTTCTGGGATAATTCAGTACTTTTCCTCACATTTTATAATATTTTCATTAATTTTGTTTTTGTATTTATTCTCAACACAAAATTACAAGATTTTTACTTACTTATTTTGTCACATTTTAATATGCAACTCTGTTTTAAAATTTTCAACAGATTCTTATACAAATATGAACGTTTTTGGACATAATTTTTTTTTTCTCCTTATATGATGTATATTTTATAAAATATTTTTTTAATGTGGTTATTTTATTTCACATAAAATTTTGATTAAGTTCACCATATTATCTTGCAATTACAGTAAAGCCCTATATTTATACTTCTCTTTTATACATTTATATAGTCGTTTTTTGTTTGTCCCTTGACATTCCAATATCATTTAATGATAAATATTCCAGTTATGTGGCTGAACTCATTTTAGTTTTTAGTTATACATCTTTTCCTTTCTGATTCTAAATCAGGGCCAAACTACAAAAAAGTTTAAATCTAAGAATTCTTTCTCCATGAGAAATGGAAAACACCCTTTTCTAATTTCCTGCTTCTCGTTGATTGGAAACTTTTAATTACAAAGAAGTAAAACACTTTATCAGCTAAATAACATACAAAATGATTTGAATGTGATTCAAGCAAGAACGACATGACAAACAACAATCAATGACTTACTTAAAGAAAAATAAAAAATAAAATATTTTCTTAATTATAAGTTTTCAAAATTTCAATAATTATGCATTTCATAATATATATATATATATATATATATATATATATATATTACTATTTTATAATATAAATAAATAATAAAGTAAAAATTCAAAATAAAATATAAAATCTGATGAAGGCAGCATAACTTTCCTTCTCTACAGACACAAATTCATTTTCTCTTTATTTCACAGCTCATTAAGTTCAGTTTATTTGCACTAAATAACATGAATAATTAAAATTACTGTTCACAGTTTGAATTTAATTTTCATTTTCATTTGGCGAATGGAAATATTTTCTAAGCCAAAGTGGTGAAAATATCTCAACAATTAGTCCTAGAGTTATGGGGCTGATCTTATTCTTTTTGTCATCAAAAATTACATATAAAACAAGTATTTATTTGATACATTTGAGCAAATTCGTCTTTTATTTCATTCTCTGATGATTTTTGTGGGCCATTTTCACAAAAAATGGCAGGTTATTTTTTTCTAAATAGTATCCAAACCTAATCAGCATTGAGGTAACCTACAAGTGACTTACCTACCAAATTTTGTGACATTTCATCAATTTTTGAACTAGAGTGGATACATGCATTGCACAGACAGACACACATACAGACGTCACATTAAAAATGGTATTTTCATGTTCCAGAGTGTAGACCTGTTATGTAGATTAAACATGTAGATTTGTCGAAAACTCAAGTTGCAATTTTCAACATGATTCCACTACTTTCTCTAAACATTACAATGTATTGTAGGGAAAATAAAAGATGTCCAGCATAAGAGTTGTCATAACTTCAAGTGCTACTACTTTGTGATAAATCTTGATGTAACTTTTGACTATGCATTTTTGCAGTTAAACATTTTTTTTTTCAAGTGGTTTGCTGAGAAGCATATAAACAGTGCATTACCGTATATAATAATAAAAGGTAACTTTTCTAAGCTTTTCAGATATTATAGCAGCCCGATACAAGCATGTTATAATATTAAAGCACAAACAAACATTTTAAAAAATTATTAAAAACATTAATTTTTCTGTTACTTATAAGGACTGAACAAAGTACATTTCTAAAACATAATTAGACCACATGCAACTAGCTCATTAATGCCTACAATTTTTCTTTTCAAAATATGTAGGTGCACTTGGAAATAGTCTGTTCCATAAAGAATATATAGCATAGGATTTGAAAAAAATCAATCTCAAAAATCAATCCTTAGTATAAAAATTAATACAGTTAATATGCATAATTTATAAATCAATATACTCAATCAACCCCTATTATTTTTAAGATATGAAGATGGTTAATATTTATTGAATAAAATTTAATAACTTTTATAATTGACATACATAATATGAAAAATATTAAATGATGATAAAAACAATAGCATACATTTTATACTCATATTTATCCATGCATGTAGTTAATGATAAATGTCTAAGGATCTTCAGTTTCATATCTCTAAAATTTATACAATATAACGCTTAAAAGAATTAAAATCACTTGTTTGTATCACTCTTTAAGAAATCCTTGAGTGTGTCAACTGCATTTTGAGCATTAGAGTAAGATGCTTTAGGTTTTACTATTGAAGAAACTACTGCATTTTCACCCATTTCATCATTTGAATTTTCTGTTGCACCAGTGACGAATGCTAACACAGAATTTAAATTCTGGACAAAAGCCCTGCTCTAGTTACAAAAGATAACACAATAGCAGTAACATGCATAATTATCATTATTATTATCGCCATTAAATCCCTTGAGTATTGCGGTGTGATTTATAACATGAGGGGGGGGGGGGGTGTAAAATGCATTTTTGCATGACTTGCTTTTAGACCAGGATTCGCTGCTAATTAGCACAGCATTTAGTATACTATAAAAGTTTTTTGATTTACCAGGACAGCAGATTAACAGTAGGAATATTTTCTATTTTCACTGTGAGAACAATTAGATAGCTGCTGAAATCTGAAATTTACTTTGTATGTGTTTCAAAGTAAAAAAGTCTTAAAGGTAAACAGAAATTCTAAAATCTTTGAATGTAATGTTAAAACTGTCATTACAGATGAACAAATTTCTTCATTATATTCATGAAATGATTCATTATATCCATAATATTCCATATATATATATCTATACATTAAATCCAACAAAATGAAATAATTTGCTCGATAAAGCCATAAATTTGGTAGGTCTGTGATCGTTATAACCTAGTTTGACTGTATATGGTATTTACTTTCACTTACCGACTTTCTTCAGAATCAGGGGAAAGAGTTGGTGTAGATAAAGAGTTCCTTTGTTGTCTGAAGAAATTGTCCAGACCTTCACCTATATCTTGCGGCTCTTCCCGCAATTCTTTACCTTGAATGCCTGGACGTGTAGGGGCTCTAGTTTTGGGTCGCTTAGGGCGAGCTTTGCCTAAATGCTCTAATTTTTCAGACATTGGAGAGAGACTAGGTAAACTTTCTGAAATAACAGAGAAAATGGGAATATAATTTTTTTCCAAGAAAAATTTAAGGATTCAGAGAAAAGAAAAATATTTAATTTAAAAATACATATGCATAAATGTACAAATCTAAAACATGATGCATTTTTTATTCATTAAAATCATTTAGTCATTTTTCCAGGAAATCGCCCATTCCAGCTGCATTCTACAACTGGCTTCTAATTCTTCAAAATTTTGATGATCAATTACATGAGCAGATGTAATGAATACAAGGCATTTCAACATTGTTACATATTAATAAACATTGTTATTGTCTTCTGCAGTGCTATTTTAATTGTTTAAACTTCAATACAACAGAAAATGTAATAATTTTCTGAACAAAAGGTATACAGTGTTTTAGTTTAAAGCTAATTTTTCTTTAAAACATTTGTGAAGTTTTTGTTGTTGCTGCATATATTATACAAAGTTTGTTTTATTTATTTCAATGTTACTCCAGCCAAATCTAACTGAAATGGATATAATTAAAGTCAGTGTCAAAAATTTCTACAGGGAAAGCATTACTGATATATATTTTTTTACCATACTAAAGATTCATTACTCTTTTGTACAATGCTTATTAATCCTTTAATTATGTGACCAACTGATGTTGGTTACACAATCAGGGTTACAATAAACTTTGGTTATAATGAATATTTTTAACACAGTCCCTTAAGGGTTCATTATAATGAGTTTCCACAGTATTTTCTTGTGTATAATTTTCAGTGTCAACAATTACTGCATCATCAATTTGGAAATCATGTTATTGGTAAATATAGGCAGAATAAGTTATAAAAACAGCATGTAGCATATACTTTGTAATATTTCATTTCATTATAACTATATATGTAACTTTATATGGAAAGCAAAAATTACTTTTTCTGACATATTCAATTGGCAACTATAAATTAAAAATAAATAACACATTTTCAAATGGGAAATAAGCAGGGCTGGGCAGAAACTGAGTTAAAGCAATGATGTTACCAGTTACCTTTTGATTGTACTTGTTTTCTTTCATGTAGGCAATCCTCTGTTACCGCTATTTTGGTTATTTGTATACAACTTTTATGACAGAGTACTTATATTATAAATACACCAAAATTGTTCAGCAAAAAGCTTTATTCCCTATTACTCTGGCTGCATGGTCTTTTTATTTGTCCAAAGCTTCAGCTCTATTTTTTGAAAAATATAATCAATTCCCATATGAAAATTTTATAACACTCCAAAAATAAAAAATGTTTGAAAACCTTAATATTTAATATTAATGTTAATGAATGAAATGTTACTAATGTTACAGAATGAATAATCTTTTAATATCGGTTTTGTAAGTTTAAATGACTGCACTTTGCATATGACATGAAACAATTGCTTTAGATTTCAACACAAGACAATTACTCTTATCACCGCATTAATGTTTGGAAACTTTGCCAGCTTAGATTACTGATCTTGTTTCATAACAAGTTTTAAAATGAAAATGTTGTTATTCTTAATATAAAACTTAGTAGAATAAAGGTTTCCAGCTAGCTATTATGAACAATACCTAAACTTTTAATACCTCATATTTTAATTATTAGTCAAAACCATTTAACTTACATTTCTATTGCCTCTAATAAAACGCTATAGTTCATTTCCCTATGGCCATTCTATCACTACCATTTTTGACAAAAAGCAACCTTTTTCTGAAACAGTACACTTTGTTCGTGCATAAACTAATTCTATGCATCAATAACCCTATACAGTTTTGAGCATAATTTTAAAATTTGATTTTTAAAATTGTGTAGATACAAGCTTCTGCAACAATTTTGGTATATAACAATTCATTATTTTTACCAGTTCATCACCCCTCTCTCCCCTCCCCCCAATCCAGAAATCTAAAAATCTAAATTAGCAAAAATATTACTCCATAATTTCTTTCAAGTTATCAAGCACCACATTTCAATATGATTCCAATAGAGTTAGAATTTTAAACAAAAAGTTAAAAACTCTCCTGACAAATTAACATTATAGAATGAAAATTTTGACCTGCCCATTTTTAAGCAGTAGGCTAAAAGATGGTTTATTTTATAAACAAGAAAGTTGGTATGTAGAAGATTTTAGATGCATAGAATCAAAAGATGAATAGGAAAATCCAATATATTTAAAGAAGAGCAATTTGGGAAGGGGTGAATCCTATTAACAGTGAAGCTCTAAAGCAAACTACAGAAAGCTAAGTAGATTCCTTGGAGATAATTAAAATGAGTCAAACAATACTGATATGATTAAGAACTGAGATATTAAGATCCTTTTTTTTTAACACTGTGCTCAAAAATAGCATTAAGTAACTTATAATGTAACTGGTTAACACTTACTTCTTTCTTAAGAGTAATTTATTAGCAGAGTAATGATATCTTACTCAGTTACATTTTCAAAGTTACTTACCAAGCCCTAGAAATAACATGCTAAGATGAATTTTTACCTTCATCTTTGGGTAAAAGATCAGGAATATCATCAGCAGCTATTCCTTCTACACTATCTGAAAGTAAAAAGATTTTGAAAATCTTTGCAACTTAGTATTATTTAAATCCCTGAAAATGTACGATTGATATTGGATTACTTTCTGAACAATGAAAACAAGTACAGTAGAGTCCTGTTTATCTGAATCACAACTAAGATACATTTAATGGAGGCATGATAACACTAATTTTCATTAATAAAACATATTTTAAACAAACACTGTGATTGGAAAAACAGAATATTTTTCTATAACTTGAATGTCAATAATCCCAATGATAATTCTAGGGATTTAAAGACAAGACACAAGAAGGAACACTGCAATTGGTCCTACTGTGTAAGACATAGCTTTCTGTAAAAATTGAGTGGCCATTTAATTTGTATGGAATTATAGTAAATTATTAAAGCATTAAAAATGCTGATAAATATTCTGAAGCTACTTATTTCTAATGGGCCAGAATAGCTCTGTGGTTATGGTGAGAGGATCACATGAAGAGATCCCAAGTTAGATCCTCAATACAGCCAAAAACTTTTGTGTTTATGCAGTATATGGGCATAATAAATCTGTATATAATATATATATATATATATATATATATATATATATATATATATATATATAATATATATATATATATAAATCATATATATATACATATATATATATATATTCAGACTTATATATATTTATATATATAAGTCTGAAAGTCCTTACAAAAGGTAATGGGTCAGGGGAAGGAGGGAATGATTCCCGTAGCTACCACCCTCACTGGATTCCAATCTAAATTGGGTGGTCAAGTCTAACGTCTACCATGAAGTGTCTGGGGTCTTTGGATCAACAGAAGCTGCAATATATATATATATATATCTCTCTCTCTATTTTTCTTTTTCCCTCTATTTCTCTCTCTCTATCATGGACTTTCGTCTTTTGGATTTGTTCTTGTCTAATTGTCTAATTCCAGACAAGTGGGTTTAGCAGCACTATAACATACAATTTCTAACACTACATCTCAGTAATGGACTATTGATGTGGCAGCCGATATTTTAATCCAGGACAGAATTAAATAAATTGTGCATTACTTTGCATAATTTATTTGACTAAATGAACTACTATGCAATAGACTAATTTAACTACTAAGCAATTTTATTTAATTAATTACTATGCAATTGACTAAATTTATGACTACAAAAGAGAATAAATGATATTGAAAAAGGGTGGCAAAAGAAATATTTATGCTATTAAAATCTTTCAGCAATGTTTGCATCTATGTATGCACCTTCATGTCCTCTTAGAAGAGAGAACTCGCACAAAAGTGCAAGGACAATCCAAATAACTATACATAGCTGGTCAAGCATATTTGCAAATGACAAATAAAAAAAATAAATTTTAAATCACAAATATTTTATTGAAAATATCAACTTTAATTATGAGCATTTTATTAAATGCTGAGCTCCTAAAATTTCATAAGCCGCCTAACATGTGAAAACATTTTACTGCTGTTTGTCAACTAGTACATACAATATTGAAAAATTATAATTTTCAGGCCAGGCTTAACATGCAGTTAATTGATAATATTGTTTGAGAAATTGGTGTGAAGATAAGGAATGTTTTATGAAATTATTTGTGCCAATAACAAATTTTATAAAGCATGTTTGTCTAAAAAATCAAAGCACTGAAAGACCATTTTGGAAAATTATGATCATCACAAATTACAGCAATAAGCAAAGACAACAGAAATTCAGCTGTAAAACATAGATAATAGTTGAATTTAACAAGCATTCTTTAAGTTTCATAAGTTTCTTCTCTACTAACACAATGCAAAAGATCAAATGGACTGGATTAGAGTGATTAATTAATTGAGAAATGCAAACTTAAAATACACCGTATGATATCTTTAAGAATCTTAACCGGTAAACCAAAATTCACTTTCTGCCCTAGGTGCATGATTTGAACAGCCTTAAGAATCACCCTAATTAGATTGTACAAATAAAGCCTTCAAACTCTTAAAAGTCTCATTTTCCCTATAGAACTTACATGAATATATTAATAGTCATACATTGAGTTAATTTCTGCTTTGATTTCTTTTTACTGTTTGGGCTACAGGGACGAGTTAGGTACAAAACTGTTGGTCATAGTGTAGATGCAGTAAATCGGGTGCATTTTGGATTGTGACCTCTGTACAATTCATGAAACATGTACTACACATGTATACAACAATGCAACACTGAAAGTGTGCAGTATATAATTAAGCACTGAGTGAGGGGTTTATACATTATGTTTTATGAATTTTATGGTAATTATGTTTATTAGGGGGTTGTATAGTAATTAATATTGATTGTGAGAAATGTATAGTCCTTGTATGTCTGGGGATTTTATAAGTGCCAGATTTGCAGATGGAAAAATTTTTTTTATTATTTCACTTAAATTTATACACACTGTCAATGGACTTAGCAGTTAGTCAGTGTTTGAATCTTGGTAAATGACAAAATAACCTAAAAAAATTTTGTCTTAGCTAAATGTGTAATTTTTATACATTTCTGAAAATGGAAGGTAAGTATAATATTGACTGTATTACTTACAGGTAATTACATTTACAGATTACCTAGACTTTTGTTTATTCAGATCACCTCTGGTCCAGTTAAACGTGGATAAACAGGATTCTGCTGTAGATTAAACATGTCAGAGCTATTTCCAATAGCAAGCTTTAGAGAAAGAACCCATAGCATTCCCTTATCTTTTAACTATTCTACAAAATTCCATAGCATTTAATAAGAGCAGAAAAGATAGCTACTATTACATAAGCAGAAAAAATTACTTTGTGCAACATATTATTAGAAATATGCAACATGAAGGTTTCATACTTGATTTAGCAAATTATAATAGAAAATAAAATCACTATTGATAGCTACTCACCAACCACAGACTGAGGTCGAAGTTTTCTGGAATGAACACTTTTTCTTTTATTTGTGAGTTTGGGCGTGGCCTACAATATAATATAACAACTCACAAAAATGCACAGAACAAAAGAAATGTAACAAAGTTAAGAGTCATAATATATATGCTGCAATTCAAAGTATAAAAATTGACACCATTTTTTTTTTTCCATTCTGCATGTACATATATCCTTTTTCAATTCTCAATGTACAATCATTAACTGTTCATACACATTATACTAGTTTTCTAAATTATATTTAATTTTCAGACTCAGATTCATTAAAAGCAAACAAACATTAGCTAGTTTGTAAACTTATAGTCATTTTATATATATACATATTTAAATGTGATGCCATCATTAAGAACAAAATCTTGAGTTGTTGATAGGCAACAATTACAAAGCTTACCTGTCATAACGAGATTTATAACAGAAGAATTTTCTATTATAAAACTGAGGAAAAGGTGAAATTTTAGCACACCAAGCAAAAAGATTCAAAGTTATAAACCTACAACATGTTTTATTTTGGCATAAGTCTGGTAAACAATTTTTCATACATGTGTGCCTATACGAGTGATAAATGTTCATTGAAGAGAGGTTGGAAAAATATATGATTGCTAAATATAAGATTTGACTAGCCATTTTTGCACAGGTGAAATGGCTAGTTGTTACTAAAATGGCTAGTTGTGACACCTATATGCTTAATTATAGTTCTGAATAACAAAATCTGCTTCAAATTAATGCAGAAAAATAACACGCATTTTATAATTTTGCTGACATGGAAATTGTGGTATGTAAAATAGTGCTTCATCTTCGATCACTGAATGTTGGCTTATTTTCAATGTTTTCATACATTTTAATCTAAAAATAAATCACTAGTAAAAAAATATTTTCAATAGTTTGATCAGACTAATAGCCAGCAGATAGTTTTGGTATTTGAAGCATATATATATATATATATATATATATATATATATATATATATATATATATATATATATATATATTTGTATTTGCTGTGGTTACAATCAAAAACTGCATAAAATATTGAATTATAAAATATAAAAAAATCATCTGCTATAAATATAAAATGAAACATCTCAAAAATAGTTGGTTGTACACAAAGAGTCAATTAAAAAAATATAGGATATTTTTTTTCTGCACCTGATAGTATAAAATTGAATTTTGTGTGTCTAGAGCCATTCTTGCGTAATGGCTGGACAAATGTTGGAATAAAGAATTTTGAGACTTATAAATTTTTCAAACAAAAATCCAAGATTTTAGATTTTTCTCATTACTTATACAGTCAAGTCCCACGTGTATGCAAAGTTTTAAATTTCTACCTTCAGAAGTTTTGACTGTGCAATTCATCCCTTAGTCCATTGGTCTCACTCAGCTGTGTGCATATGATATAGAATTATACCTAAGCCAATTTTCTGAGTTGAACTCTTAAACATAATTGACAGCATGTGGGGGAGAGAGGCATTATTTAGGTAAGGGATAGCTGTAGTCGTGTTGTACCAAGGAGCCTGTATGTGTAAAATTTCAAAATATAAGCATCTTCAAAAGACCAAGATAAGCACAAAGTCACATAAATGAAGACATGTTTAGAGGTAGACAATAGTATATTTCACTAATAGACCAATAAAAAGTGTCTGCTCCTTTTAGCACCAATGACAAAAGTACAGATGCGCATTTCCTGTAATACTAGATAAAGTATACACCCAGAAAAAAGAATTATATTTTAACAATTTACTTACTAAATTGAGCCAAGCCAACTGCTGCAAGCATTAAAAAAAGATACAATACTTTTAAGTTCACTTGTAAAAAGCATTGAGAAATATTTAAAAAATAATGCAGATTTATCATATAACATTAAAACATTATTATAATGTTTAGATGTTATATGATAAATATGTCGATTTACATTGAAATAAGACATAAATGTATTTCATTTTATGAGTAGATATAAAAAAATAAAGCCATAACAAAGGATAAAAAAATATGGAGTAAGGCTCCACATGCTTTATATACCCTAATTCCATATTAACTTTTATCATAAAAATCATCCCATACTTAACATATTTATACTTTATGTTTGCAAAATATTCATGTAATTTAATGCAATGAAAATGTTACTTACATAGAATATTTTTTACAATATTTATTTAATATGTTCTTATATCAATCAGTTCTATATATAACTGATTACAGTAGCATTACAAAAAAAATATTTAACCACCTTCATCATGATACTTTATTAAGAGCTTTTATACAGATCACTTTTCAAATTCATTAAAAGAATATACATATTAAATATTCCAAGCACATTCACTGTGAAACTTTTAAATGTGACTTAGCTTTTATGCACAAGTCACATTTAAAACTCATTAAAAGAATATATACTCATTAAATGTTATACGGAAATTCATCATGAAGCTTTTTTAAGAGCTTTTATTCACAAGTCCTACACTTTTTAAACTTCTTAAAACAATATTTCTAAATTTGCAATGAATCGGACAAGTTGATGCTATGGACAGTAATCCTGAGTTCCCATCCAAGGATTTTATCCCGAAATCTGAGAATTTCAACTGCGAAAATCCTGGAATACCAGAATTTGTCTTTATTATTTTCATTTATAAATTATGTTATTTTGGTTTTGAAAATCTTTAAAACTGGTATACAGAACCTTGTTATCTACTTTTAATGGAGCAAGACTCTACTAGAATAGTATCACAAATCTCTATTTAAAAAAGTAGCTGATGCTGCCGCTGTTTGACAAATTTCGAGTTTCTCAAGTTTCTCTGTCACGTAACGCAAAATCTATAGCATACAAAAATATGAAATTTGGTACATTTGTAGAGAAATATTAGGGGAACACATTGATATAAACCGTTTTTCAATTTAAAATTTAGTTTAGGGAATATTTAATGTCAAAGTCAAAGGAAGAATTTTTCAGCTGCGAGTTCGCATCCTGGATAGACTAGCAATAGTAAGACCTTGAATTTTTGGTGGTATGTACCTACATAGTTGAATTTTTGCAGGACGGAGTTCTTTTTTTAAATTTTGATTTAGTTAATGAGTTATTCAATTTTTTATGCATTTTTTATGCAAAATTTTTTTTTTATGGGTGAAAATTTGAAACTATTGTTGTCATGAACATTACAATTTAATTGTTATATTTCATAACAATTATATGTTTCATTGTTGTAAACCTCTCTATACTGAAAGCGTAACAATATTTTGTCACTGTATTATGAACAAATGGCAAAACATACAGTTATGAAATTTTGCAGTTTGTTCGTAATACAGTAAGCAATCATTCTTAAAAGAAGGCAGCATAACATAGATTGTGATGGAGGTTCAGTGAGTGCCAAGAAGGAGTCGAAGCCTCCCAACTCATGAAATGAGTTTTGGGGTTGATGAGCGTAGCAAGCTGGGAGCTGAAGCTTGATGGCATTTTTCATATAACGAGTTATGGTAAGCATCAGCTAATAAGGAGCGAAGCCCTAATAGGTGCATCACGCCTGCGGCGAGCTCCGATAAATGAGCGGCAGGAATGAAGAATGGGATCTTGGAGTTTTACAAGCTTCAGCAAGCACAAGACACATAGGTGGTCAAGTGTACTAGCTGGCTTGAAAGAACTCGCAAAGCAAGCTCCAGGGCTGGAGAATATCAGTTAACAAGTGACGGTCCACAACAGGCGTATTATGCTTGTATAGCAGGTGGCACTAGAGTACTCGTGAAGCGAACAGAAGGCGAAGCCTACTGACTCACTAAGCAAGTCATGGATGCTGGCAAGCACAGCGAGCAAGGGGTGAAAGCGTCAGGGAGCACTTAAGAAGTCGTGTGAGCCGGACGGATTGAAAGAGTTCGCGAAGCGAGTTCCAAAACTGGTGAATGTCAGTTAAAAAGGGACAGTCTAAAACGGGTGTATTACGCCTACGTAAGAGGTGGCACTAAAGTGCTCACGAAGTGAAATCCAGCGAGTCGAAGGTGAAGCCTCCTGACTCACGAAGTAAGTTATAGGGGTTGGCAAGTATAACGAGCAGGGAGGTGAAGACCCCTAGTTAAAAAAAAATAGTTGACAGTAGAAGTTCACAATCCACATAGTCATTATCCTAATTCAAATTCCCATTTTCAAACTAGCATTCTACTGCTGATATCTGTTAATTTATTGGCGATGATCATTTGAATTTCTTCAACAATTTCAACATCAGATAATGATGTGGGATCCTGGGATAAAAAATTCTTAATGCTGAAGTCCAAGAATTGAAAAAAATGCCTGAGATTGCAACCCTTAGTCGATACATTAATGTATTTAAATAGATTATATTACTACTATTTTCATATATGACACAACACAAAAAATTTCCTAACAGAATCGTTATCCAACAGAATATCTTCCCAACAAAATATTGTTTCCTCTTAAGGAAACAGTGTTATCAAATTCACAAAAAACTTTCTAATGTTAGTTTCAGTTTTTTACATAACCCATTTAAATATACAATTTCACAGTGATACATTAATTAACACTTGAGGTATCACATCATAGCAGTTGTTAAGGGCATTACTGTTCTTTTGGCCTGAGGAAGGGGGCTTTTAATGCCCTTGAAATAGTTGTAGTCACCTATTTTCTTCAAGAAAATTTGTAAGATTTTTTTTCATACATTGATATCCTTCCAAAACAGATAAAAATGTTTTCAGAAAGCATTAAACCATTTTAATTTTATATTAAAATATTTTAAGAAATACAATATGTTAATCTGAAAGAAAAAAATTACTTCTTATGAAAAAGCCAAACAAATGATATTCTTAAAGCACTCTTATGAAAAGCAAAATATCCAGAAAACTTTTATCTGCACAAGAAGCATTTATAATAAAAACAAACTTACTAGAGGTGAATCTGAATTCTCACTAAAGCTATCTCTGTCAAGCTGCGAATCACCACTGTGACTGATTCTCAGACCACTATCACCACAAATACCACCTCTTAAGACATCAGGTGTGGTGCAACGTTGTTGATTTACTTGTTCATGCTAAAAATAATTAATCTCATTTAAAAAATATGTTGTAAAAATCTAAACTATAAAATAGTTTTATACATTTTTAATAAAATTTATAAGTGTTTTTATGTTTTTGGTCATAACACTTGGATTACATATTAGCCTTGGTACAAGCAAAGGAAAATATTGTGCAAAGGTAATAAAAACAGGAGATTGAATGAATTTGGAGAAAATTTATTTAAGAATAGTACACAAGTATATTAAGCATCTGACATAAGTTGAAGCTCTTCCTTAACCTTCTAATCCTCAAAATAGAAGCTGTTTCATGAAATAATCCTAAAATTCTATATTAAAGTGGTCTAAAAGCAAATGTAAAAAAAAAATAATCAACACATCAATGTAGGCATTTCAGTTGCCATTATAGTCCTTTCAGGACAGAAGGGAGTGCTATAGCAGTGGTCTTCAAACTTTTTGATCCCTAACAATTTCTTGCATACTCCTGAAATAAATACAGTTGCAGAAGTTTTTCTTTTATTTTTGGTTTAAGACAGGCATTAATTCTAATATGGAGACTCTATATCAGAATAGCGCAAGAATGTTTTTTGTTCGAAACAGGCATTCTTGTCAAGTAATATTCATTTATTCATAATAGTACTGTGTTCATGGTCATATAATTTAAGCATACAAGTTAATATTTGTCATTCTTTAATTAATTTTCCTATTTTTTTCTGTCAATATAAAACTAGTCTTAGGAGAAATAATACAAAAAGATAATAAATTTTCTTGGTGTACCCCCACCATATTGCATACTCCACTTTGGAGACCAATGTCCTATACAGTCATATAGTCCGATAAGGCAGAAATGCTATAAAAAATTGTGTTCTATTCTTACCAATTCTTTATGACTACGATGTAAGGATTCAATAATCTCATCAAGTATTCGATCAGATACATGAGCTGCAACAGACAAATTCACTTCACTGCAAAATAAAAGACATATGTAAATTATTTTATAGAACAAATTAAATTTTTTAATTGTATTTTTATAATTGCCGATATTTCCAGCAGAAGTATATTTATTTAAAATAAAGATTTATAAAGGGTATAATTTGAAGAAATATAAACAATTACAAAAATGTATATTATTAGATAAATTAAAAAATTATCTATAATCGAATTACAAATATCTATAAAAAATTAGATAACAATTTTACTCTTTAAATTATTAATTTTAGCCATTTCTTCCCTTTGAATCATATAGATGAGTAAATGTATATACAGTGACCGCCGGTTATAAGATTCAGTGGTTATAAGAAACAGCCGTTTATAAGACTCAAAACGACAGAAACAAATACAAACTTCGTTTTAACATTAAAATTGTGTCGCTTATAAGAAACACGATTCCGCTTATAAGAAACAGTTTTCTACAGAAAATTTGTTGATTTCCTTGCGACGCTGGTGTAAAAAAAAAAAATCGATTTGTTTAAGGTTAACTGAAGGAGAGTTGTTATCTCTTGTCTCTGGGCGTACGGGGAGGGGGTGGGAGTTTGCTATGTAACAAAGGATGACAGAGGATTTCTCCGCAGAAAGACTTGGGGAGTACAACCCCAAACCAGTAAGAAACGAGCTTTAATCTTTTGGCAGTTAAGGAAACGTACTGATAAGGAAAGGCATCTTTGCTTATGCACTCAAATAAGATTCGTACAGCTTTAGTTAGTCATTTTATGTTTTGCTAGTGAAGCATGTCGCAAACCCTTACTTTGCTTGAAAAGCAAAGTTTACTTAAAAAGTATGATTCTCCACCTCCGTGTAGTCAATAAGCAAGAAAACAACCTTGCTTGATGCTATCCATATGATCGCAGGCGCATGGAAAAAAGTTTCTGACATATGCATTTTTAATTGCTTCCGTAAAGCAGGATTTTTGAAAAATAATGTTGCCATACCAGCAGAAGATGAAGAAGAATTTAAAGCACCTTTCGAAGAATGGATTCACATCGACGAAAATTTACAAACATCTGAAGAAAACAATGATGATGACATAGTGCGGAAATTCAGAATGTTTGCAATGAAGAAGAAAATGAAGACGACGTTCCACAAGAAGAAAATTTTCCTACAGCCAAACAGTCGCGAGAAGCCCTAACTATAATTAGAAAAACTCTTGAACACAGAGGGGCATCAGAAAAAGTTTATGGACTGTTTTATGATTTAGAAATGGATGTACGTAAACTAATCACAGACTCGTTAGCACAAACAATACTGGATAAGTTTTTTGCTATTCTTCAGTAATAGATTACGGTATGTATGAAAATGTACTATGCTCTTATACATAAATGAACGACCTATGAGTTTTACTTTTTATTCTTATTTAACTGCATACCCAACTAGCACACTTCCGTTTTTAATTCGTTGAAAAATCGGAACCCAGTTTCGTTTTTATTTCGTTGAATATGCAACGAAATAAAAACGAAAAGATGTCTCGGCGCTTCCACTATTTTGCAACCAATTTTTAAAACGTTACTTTTTCGTTTTTCACACATTACATTTGCATGGAGATTTATATGATAACGATATGTATCGCAAAAGAAACGAAAATGTAACGGAGCGGACGGAAAAAAAACGAAAATATAACGAAAGTTAACGCAAATAGAGCGAATATGTAACGAAATATAGAAACGGAAATGTAACGAAACGGACGCAAAACAAACGAAAATGTATCGGAACGGACGCAAAACAAACGAAAATATAACGAAATGGACGCAAAACAAACGAAAATATAACGAAATGGACGCAAAACAAACGAAAATGTATCAAAAGTTTACGCAAAAAAAACGAGTATGTAACGAATGCTAACGAAAATAAAGCGAATATGTAACGAAATATAACTCAAAAGAAACGATTATGAATCGTAACATAGAGAATGCATTAAAAGGATATATTTCCTTCAATCTTTTGTTTCAGTTTTTCCATGCTAGAATATGGGGGGGGGGGGGGATTAAACCTCGGGCTATGTCAGTTTTGGGGATTTTTCGCTGCTATTATTTGCAAGGACAGATGTTGAGAAATTCGATAAAGTAACTAGATGTATTTCTAATATTTCTGAGCATAGCATTAATTTTACAAAAATTTTAGAAACACTTCTCTAATTATTTTATCAATGTTTTAATAAAGCACAAATTTTCCTCTTTTTAGAATTTATGCCTTGCAAAAAACAACAGGACATATCCTAAAAACTAAATGATATTTAGTACTATATTCCATATGTTACCATGGAAAAACTGAAACCAACAGTTGAAAGGAAACTATCCTCTTAATGTACGAGTAGCATGCTAAACTGAGTAACGTAACGAATAAGCAAATATTTTTATGCAAAACAAACCATTTTAAATAACTTTTATGCTCTGTTAAATAGCATTTCAAATTCTAGAAGAAAAATCCACTAAAAATTACATTTTAAATGTTATTTACGAAACACATCTTGTGTTTTTTCGTTGGAAAATATTTACATATTCTATTACATGTTTGTTACTGAATTCTGCACATTATTTTTCAGTTTCGTTGATTTGCTTCCTGGTGATTTCAAGCTTTACCTTGTAGGAGCATATGTTCCAAGTTTCAAATTAAAACATTATTCACATGCAATTTAATTAATATACTAGTGTTAACACTGTTGACTTTTTCATATAAAGAAAAATTAACATATCTTTTTTTACCAAATTTAAGAAGTGTATACCTTTAGGAGTATGGACCTTCCAATCTTATTAGATTGCATTTACCTAAATAAAATCACTTCAGGTAAAATGGAAAACTTTAAAAGTTAAATAATCATTCCTCTTTGTTGTCTACATTTTTCTTAAGCACAGGTGTAAAGACTTGATCCCCCCCCCCCCCCTCCACACACAAAAAAAAAAACTGCAACAGCATATAAATGTTTTTCTTCTTTCTCTAGTTCCATTTTAAAATCTACTTCTGAACTAGATAGATTGAGGCGAGATGTTTTAGCTATCGATGCTATTGAAAATTTATTTCAATGTTTGATCTGTATTTAGCCATGTGATCAGACATAGATTTTATAATCCTGACAGCAGAAGGCTAAATAAAAAAATATCAGTTTCATTTTAACTTCGTAAATAAGATAATTTTAAGTTGTATTTCATAAAATTTTGAGTAATTAACAAATAGACATTATAACAGCTTTTTAAAAAGAAATGAGGGCAGTAGTTTTAAAAATATTTTACTAATTATATATATATTCTTTATTTACATGTTACTGAAATTTTTGATAACTGTTAATTGTCTATTTTAAACAATACAGTATATTTAGATTTGTCCACTAACAAGACTCAACTAAGAATCCTGTTATCGCACATACACTTTATACACCATTTAAATGTCCTGAACTACCATTCTGCTGCTCATGACTTCGGACGAGTCAGTAGTTCTGGGCTTTCGACACCATTTAAATGGAACAAGTTTTATCAGAAATTAATTTACTTTAATTTTTCAGTTTATAATAGAGTAACATAAAATCAAATCTCTTGTTATATTTACTTTAAATATAAAATGAGAAAAAACAATATACTCTGAAATAAAATTAATCATTCGCTCTCTACTTAAAGTGCGTACTTGTGGAAAGTTTATTCAAAATGACATAAGGTGATAATTGCATAAAACCAATTTTGGATTTGGGGATTTATTTTCCATATATAAATTGTATTTTTGAATGATGCCATTTTTGTTGAGCGTGTTAGCTCAATGGAGCTTTTGGAGAAGTCAACATCATAAGATATTCCCAACTTTTTTTTATTCAAACACCTTAACTGTACTGCTACTATTTTGGGAACCATAAATTGTTAGGCTCATATTTTTGTGATATTTTGTAAGAACATATTATTCTCAATAATTAAAGAACAGTGTTTGTATATGAGACATAGATATATTAACAGACTACCCTAATTTAAGAAGCAATTTATGTATTCTATTTCCATCATGAAACAGCTTCAACAAAAACAAATAATGTTTCTTGGAATAAACAAAATTAAAATTTTTATTAAAGTAATTCTTCAGACATTAATGACTGTAATTTTTCACTCTTGTATACATGCAATGTACATGAAAATTATAGCAAGATTTAAGGTTTAAGTTAAAAATAATAATAAGGTTTCGAACTCCACGCAAGACTCTGAAACAGATATTTTATTTAAAAATATCACAAAACTTTATACTAAAATTGAAAAACATCTAAAATATGCTTAAAAAAGAGAAATAACTTTTATTCAAAAATATACTTTAAGATGAATAGCAAACCATATATTTTTTATTTTTAAAGCATGATCAACGAGTTTCTGTTCGGAATCTGTAAGTTGATATCGGTTAAAGATATTTAGAAGTAATTTCCATAGATTTTAAGACAATTGTTTTATTGACGAGCAAGGTTGGAGACGTCATTGCGGTAGAAATTTGCTGTATTCAAAAATCCAATACAGCATGCTTCATATCATTATTCAACTAGAAGCAATGTCCTTTTCATGTCTTTTTCAATAGACTGAAGAAGTAAAAATTGCAAGGAGAGAGTTCTGAAGAGAGATCTACGGTTGCTTCAGTCTCAGTTTTAAAGGCTTGCAATCTGTTCTGCACAAGAAGTGGGTGTTCAACACATGTTCTTTACAACACCATTGTGGTCAAACTGCCACCATATTGAATATATGCTATCATAGCCTATTGAATTTCTTTGGACATGGAGAGGTCAAATGCTGACATTGCATGATTTGTAACCATGCTATGGATTTGTAACCATACTATGCACCAGATTTCATCACCAGCTACAATGAACTCCAAGACTGTGTTGCTTTCCATGTTGAAACTCAGCAAGTGTTGCAGACAAACTGCTATACAGTAGGGCCTCTGATTACTACTGACAGCTCACAGGATCCACCATCAGCGCACTTTGCTGTATCCTAGGCTCCATATGATAATTCTATCAGTTCCATAGCTCCACCATCATCCTTTTTATGTTACTTTCACGGTGTTTCTAAGAAAACAAGAGACATAAATATCTTTAAAAATGAAGCAATTATATTTGTTAGAGATTATTAAACAATTAATTTATGTTACAGATAGGTTTGAGTATTGTTTGTTTAAACATCAAGGATTTTTCTCAAGACATATGTAGAGCTTAAAAAAAATAACGCAGTTGTCAGACAAAGTATTTTAGCTTGAAAATAAGTTCAAATTTTGTTTGGTAGAATAGAAAAAATTTTAATTCTTTCTTAGACAGTTGAAGTAAGACATATATAGAAATTATTACATATTTACTTTAAAAAAAATTTCTGCTTATATTTTTATTTTCTTTGTGTAGATCAAATGTATTTATTTTTTACATCTTGATGTTATTGTATTCGTGTAGTATTACATTTATAATAACATTTATTTCTTTTAATATCCTCAGTAAAGATGCACACATTTATACAAATTTTTTTTAAAAAGTTAAATTTACTAAAGAAAAAAAAATTAAGCTTTAATTACAAAAATGTCTTATGAAATAAATTATATTCTTAAAAGCTTTACTACTGAGTACTTTCTAATAAGGTATTTGACTATTTCTTAGACTGAATACTTTTGTTCAGTATAAACATATGTTAAAAACAAATTAAAATTTATTAATGCTGGGCTTTTAAAAGTAATTAATACATATTTTAATGGGACATGCAAAAGAAATGCATATGATTTGCTGATTATGGTTCTCTTTCAGATAATAAATTCAGTATTTGGCAAATAGCTATTTGTTGTATCCCAAGTAACTACTGTATATTTCTGAATATAATCCAATCAGTATATAAGCCAAGTCGAATATGTAATAGTAATGTAGGAAATTTGATTAAAACTGTAAACTTGTATATAAGTCGAATAATAATAATAAAAAAAAGAATAAGAAGCATCGGAAAATGTGTGAACGACGAACTATCACAGCCAACCAAATCACATAGTTATGAGGGCATTGTTGATAATGAAAGATAATGACACAGTCTGCTCAGGTTGCTGTGTGAAATCGTCCAGTAGGTTGTGTCAGTAGATGTTCTGGTATATGATTGCCTCTGATTTACTTGTGAAAATAGCACCCACAAAACAATGGTTTCACTGTGCTGTAGTAAGTATGAGATAATATTTTTATTAAATTGTTCTTCGCTTTTGAAATTACCAGTTCCAAAATTTTCAGCTTTTCAACTTCTGATATTTTTGCCACGCAATCCAACAATATAATGGCTCGCCTAGTTTTTACCAAGTTTGTTATTTGGAAATCGAAATTCAAAATTCATGTAAATAAAAGATTATATAAAATTCATTAAAAAGAGACAACAGAATATGATCAATAAGAAAAATAACACGAGCTGTAACATGTATTCCACAAACTTATTTGGAAAAGAACGCTCAAGTTAGGCCTCCATCCTCCAGAAACATCCAACCACATGCTAGCATTGAATGATGAATGTGATGTCACAATCTCAACATGTGCAGCTTAAAGGTTATAAATTATGCCTAACTACGCAAGAGTGAATGCTTATTACTTTATTATTGCATAAACAAATACACTTTGTTGCAAAAAATATATGCACCCATAAGAAATTGAGCTACAGCCGTGAAACTCGGCATGAAGGTATTATTTGAGGAGATATGTAAGTGATTAGAATTTGGCGTAACCCTCTAAGTTCAGGTTCCCTTGTTTCAACAAACAAAGAATCTAACGTTTCAACTAGTTGTTCATATCGTGAGGAGATTCTTTCACAAGTCCGTCCATGTGAAAGCCAGCGAGAGGTGGACACTTTAATCATTTTCAGCATGTTTAAATTGTATACGTTTCCTTGAATTTCTTTAAAAATTTCACCCTTCTTTGGGCTATAATGGAACATTTTTCACAAAACTAAAAGTGAGTCAACTGATTGAAGATTGATTGTCATATTTCTTTAATAAGTGAACGAATACTAAAGCTAATCTGTGGTTTCTACAATTTACGTAGATACAATGAAGTAAATGTTGTTTCTTGTTGGAAAATTTAAAAATTTGAAGATGAACAGCAAAGTACGCACTGGCATAGAGTCAATAAGTGTTGGCTGGGTCATAAAAGTACACAGATCCAGTTTCAAAGAAAAACATCGTTCACTTTATTTCGTGAGAAACATAACTAGGCAAATTACACATTCCAGGTAATTTTCCATGCCACAAAACTTCAAAATATACTATGTACAAAAAGTTTGCAGTTGTAAATAATCAGACAGAGATTCCTTGAAGCATTGGTAGTAAGTAACTATACTACCTCTATCACTTGCGTGTATTTCCAGCCACCATCGAAGGTATCACACTTGGCAAAGGAAAACCAAAGGATAAGACATCAAAAAAATATTTAAAGTGACTTCCGAACGTTTGTAAGTAAATTTAACGTTCAATACATGCTGGTCTAAACTGACCACATCTGCATCCGTCTCGACTAAAAACCGTCGTCAAACGATATCCCGCAGTGCTTCTGTCTAAAGCATTTCTGTCTGCCTGCATCAGACTATCAGCGTATGTGTCTAATCGATCGTCGTGATCGGATTAAGTCTTCTGATTGAGTCGTCTGAAGTCATCTGCTGAAGTCATCTGATTGCTTCAAGAAACCTCTGCCCTATATATCCGAGAATGGACACTTCCGGAAACGCCCCCGGATATGCAAATCAGATGCGTATGCATTGAGAACTGATTTGCATGAAACCTCATGTTGAAAAACGTCACGGTTCACGCCGGTGAACAGAAAGAGTCGTTCATATTAAATTTGCATAAACGCCCGTTCACGGGAATGTGAATCGCGATATATTGATTTTTTCCAACAGTTTCATTCGACGTTGAACACCTGAAAGCTCTCCGCTCATTACATTGGTTCCCTCTAAAACTATAAATAAACAATTGAACAGCTTAACATTTTTTGCTACAGTTGTTTTCTCAATAGCACTCATAATTTCTTCAGCATTGATAGTAGTTAAGTTGTTGTTGTTGAGACCCAGACCGTCCGACCTACCAGAAAGATGTAAGGTAACTGTTTGGACGGCCGGTAAGTGCCACCCAATTTAGACCGGAACCCAGTGGGGAGGCATCCACAGGGACTGTACCCTCCTTCCCTACCACCAACCTCTTGGAAGGACTTACGGACCCACATGTTTAACGTGATCATACTCCGCATGAACACGGAGGCAGTTGTGGCAGCATGCAAACCACCGGGCTACTGCGCCCGAAATGTGCCAACAGCACAAGGTGTTCCCAGGTGGTCACCCACCCAAGTACTAACCGCGCCCGATGCTATTTGACTTCGGTGATCTAACGAGAACTGGTGTTTTCTGCACGGTAGGGCCGTTGTGGTAGTAGTAAGTGTACAAGTCCAAGGTACTTTTCTTTAACATTCTCATCACCCTACATTTGGTAACGTACTATTATACCTAGCTGATCACGTTGAGATTCATCAATCGACTCGTCAACCAAAATTGCATAAAATTCTGAACATGATAATTCAGTTAAGGTTTTTTGTTCAATGTAAGTAGAAATGGAATATAAGATATTGTCAACAGATATGCTTAATAAATGAGTTGCATTTTACCCATATGTATTTAAATACTGTGCAATTTCTTTATCCTCTAAATTTTCACCTAAAAATCTTACAACTGACCCAAAGTTTTCAGATACCGCCCACTGTTTTTTAACCATGAAGTATAAGATTTCGACACATTTGCTTAATAAATAACCTTCTATTGAAATTTGTTTTTGATTGTTTCGCAGTCTCTGTGCCTTCAGTATTTTTTTTAGCAATTTCTTGTTTGTCGGCATCCTTTGGAAAGGCAATAGATTGTTTATGTCTATTGCTATTTTCAAGCTTCTTTATAGTTCTGGTAGGATGACCTCCCTTAAAACTCACACCAACACTTGTTCAAGGCTTATTACCACTGTACCCAATGGAACATATTTTACATAAAAAGCCTGAAGCTGCTAGACTGTAGTAAAACCAGTTATACTGTCTTTCATAATATGTTTTTATGAAATAAGCTTTTCTTTTTTTACTGTTTTCTGTAGTTAACAACATATCATCTATATTTTCTTCATCAGAAATATATAGATATTTTCTTATCTATATTTTCTTCATTACCTCATTATCAGAACCTCATCATCAGAAAATTCAAGTCCAACGTCAATATTCTCTTTTATATCGTTTTCATTTTAAGTATTCTTTTCTACATCAATTTCAGCATTCTTTTTACATCGTTTTCAATTTCAGCATTCTTTTTCAAATTCACTGCATTTTCTCCTATAGAAAAATTCAACCTCATCTTCATTCGATAATTCAGTTGCACCGTTTTCTGCATTCCTCTTTACATAATATTTGGCGTCACTTTTCTGAACGAAATTTTTCGTTTCAGATGCGCTCTCTATTACTTTATCAGCATTCTGATTTGTAGAAAATTTGGTTGTAATTGTGGAAGTATTACTTTTCTAATCTGCTTGGAACTTGCTTTATGGAAAAAAAATGTAGGATGCTCTCACAACCACTGCTATCAGCAGAACTGATTTTTTTTTACATAATAATCTGAATTTTTTTAGAAGCCCCAGGTTGGAGGACGTCTACTCTTCATAATATTTGGAGTATCGCTAACTTTATCCGAAAATAATTATTGTTAATTTAAAATAAAAACTAACTAAACTAATTAAATAGAACTGAAACTATGACGATGATGCTTCACCCTCACCCAATGGTGAGCGAAGTAAAGGCAATCTGCCATTAGGGGGTTTGTATGCCTAACTGAAACTAAATGCAAGACCAAACAGCAAGCAGTGTTGCCATATTACTTCCCAGACTGTCCAACCTACCAGAAAAGTGTAAGGTAACCGCGAATTGGCTGTGTGTCATTCCGCAAGAAACAGTTGATGTTTGTGTATATTTTTATTCTGCACAGAAATCAAAACATTTGAAAATAAAATGTACATGCAAAACACGCTTATGCTAACACAAGACATATTACTTTTGAATTTTCATCCATATTAACAATAATTAAATGCATGACACAGTTGAGGGATAATAAATATAGGCATCAAAAATGAACAAAATTGTGTTTTTCACTTTCCTTAACTATTGTAAAGTGGTAAAACTTTAAACAAAATTCTTTGTGATATTATTCTAGAATTTAATGTGGCTGCTGTCACAATCGAGTGGAAGAAAAAGATTATTCTTCGAACATTGTCGTCCATTCTTGGGGACAAGAATGTGCAATTTCACAAAAAATTATAGTTAAAAGTTTTAAACGAAATTACAGTAGGTTTCCCCAGCAGGAAAATATGTTTCAAGATCCCTAGTGGATGCTTGAAACCATGGATAGTACCAAACCCAATATTATACTATGTTTTTTCCTTCACATATGAGAAAGTTTAATATGAGAATCCGTTCTATTTTCTATGAGAAAGTTAAATTTATAAATTAGACACTGTATAAGATAAACAACAATAACTAATAATAAAAAAGAACAAGTATAATAATATACTGTAATAAAAGTTGTGAATGTGATCTCCCCCTCCCAATATAGCTTATTGTACAGTTTTAGACTAATCCTTGTTCTGGTGATAATGATACAATGCATACTTGATGGAATGAGAAAAATAATGTAGGCATTGTGATGCAAGGTTAGACTATTATTGAGAATCATTTGCTTTGGGAGATCCTGGATTATCAAGACATGACAATGTTGGTGATTGGATGTCAGGAACAGACCTTGTCAATGGTTGAGGATTCTCGATAGTTGATTTTAGTGATGTCTACACTGCTAGTTATGCTTCAATTTCTTTACCTTCATAGACAGGATACTTTTGACTTAACAAGTTCTTTCAATTCTGCATTTGTTACCACATCTTGATGGTCTTCAATATGTTCTTTCACTTCTTAATCAAGAATGTTAGAAAAACCTTTTCTACCAACTTGTGACTACATAAATGATTTTCTCAACTTTTCCACTGATCCCTGGGAAACCTTTAAAATCATAAGGTCTTCCTGCAGGCATTTAATTTTACTAGTTTTAATTCATTCACTGCAGTTTTAGTAAATGTTATTGTGTCAACAATACTGATGATTTCCAATCACTGGTGTGTAATTTACATTTTATGAATTGCTTATTTCCGAAATTTTCCATTTATGATTTTTTGATTGTGATTGACTGAAACCATAGAAAAGGGGTAACTATGGTATACTAATATTGAATTACTTAAATTTTTTTATTTAGTGAGTATAGCTTTTACAATTTAAATTGAATTTAGAGTAGCCTACCTTTAAGCCATTGCCATTTGAATTAAGTCAATAACGAGTAATAAAAATATGGAGTATAAAACATGACTTCCTATCCAGTCCAGAATTAGGGTTTTAAATTAATGTACCTATTCATATGTATAACTAACATGGTCGGATGAGTTTTAATTAAAAATACTTTATTGTTTTATCGTTTCTAAGACAAAGGACATCAGCTAGGAAAGCTGATATTTCAAGAACTCCCAACAGCTTATTTTTGATACGATAAGGAACAGACTTACCTCATAGACTGTCAAAAGTGAATTAATTCAAGACTTGTTAATTGACACGGTACAATGTACTTGGTAGATTAATGCAGGAAGACAAAATTGACTCCAAAAGTGGGGTTCAACCCCACAATGGTTCCAGTATTTTCCTAGAATGATGAAGAAAACAATGTATTGAGACGTTTGAGCTAGGAAATATAAATATTCTACTCAAGATCTTTAAATTTATATGCAAAAATAATTTCCTATGGTTTTTCATAAACTTGTATCAATTACCGTTGTAAATAAAAATTTCTGCCATTCAGCCAAACTAAAATTATCGGCTCTTGGTATGTTTTCACATTGCATTTTAAACATTTGTTCTACAATGGATTTGCTCAATCTTAGTATCTAAATGCTGTTACTATTAAAACAGTTTCTCTCCTACAATTGTTGTTCAAGTTAATCAAAATTTTTCTAAATCTTTATATGAACATGTTTCTGAAAAATATTTTACTATCATTTTTCAAAAGTTGAGTTGGCAGATAACTAAAATCCACAGAAAATTTAATTGCAGCAATATTGTGCTTATACCCAGCGATAGAGTTCAGAAGACCCCCCCCCCCCCCCTCCGCACTAAAAAAATAATGTAGGTTCTTTATATATATATTTTTTTAAGCCACTTCTTGAAAGAACAGGCTTTTTTCAATTAATATATTTTTAAATGTATTGTGAGATGTATACATATCTCAAAAATATATTGATCAATTATAAATGCATTTTATTTTAAAAAATGTGCTATGTTTTCATCCAGAAATTGTGGATCTTCCACAAAATTTTTTTCTTCTTACATGTCTGTTAGTAAACACAAGCATTTTCTCCATCTAGTATGCCCAAGTTTTTCAATCTAAATAATCCTACAGATATTTTAAATAGTTAGGGTATTTGCAGGCGTGGTAGCCCATTGGTTAGCGCACGGGAATTGCATTCGGTAGACCCGGGTTCGATTCCTTCCGCTGCCAAAAAAACTGCTGCTGTGTTCACGTGGAGTATGATCATGTTAAACATGTGGGTCCATAAGTCCACAGGGGTGCAGAACTAAACCTGTAAACCGAGAGGTAGGCTAGGTCTGCACTGCTGTCTCCAAGTTAGAGTATTTGAGGTATTTCTTCCAAGAATGACCTTTGATATATATTGACAAAACTAAATATGCTCTTAACTTATGTATTAAGGAATATGAAAACTATATCATAAAATGGGAAAATAAATCTCTGACTGCTCAACATTGTAGAAATTCTGTCTATCGTTTTAAGTTTTCTTCCACTAGTATTATACAAAAATGTTTGTTAATTTATAATCTTGACTTTTCTATACCTTTCATATTCAGAAATAGTTAAGTATTTTAGCTAATGATTTGTTCAGTAACTTTTCCTTTTACTGTCTTGTTAGATGCCTTGTAATTGTACCATTTTTCTTTATATTTGTTTTATACCTTAAGGAACTCTTCAATGACATTTGGAATTGTTTTCACCAGGTTGTGTCTTGTCTCATCTTGTTGGGACATTTTTGTAATGTCTTTGAACAATCCAGCTTGTGTGTTGTTAGTTCTATGTTGCTTGACTGACTTTCTAGTATCCAGAATCCTTCTTTAGTTTTCTGTTTTATAATTATGAACGTATCTTTTAATTATAGGATACCTCTCTGGCTCTTCTATTTCTGTCAATTTGATCTTTGATCTTTTTGACTTTAGATTTGCTGGCACTGATGAAGAAGATCCAACATTTCCTCGAAACAGCTTTATGCTTCACGTTCTATTATCATATTTTGCTTGATTCAGAGTCAGTAAAAATATACAGAATGCTAAATAAATAAAACTATTTAAAAATAATTTTATATTGGAATATTTAATTTTTTAATAGTTTTTAGGAAATAAATTTAAGAAAAGAACACCAATAAAAAATCTATTAATATAAAACATTAAATATTAATTGCTATTTATATTGGTATCATACTTGACATTAGAATACAAGAGTCGGAGTCGAAGGTTTGAAGTACTGACTCCACAACCCTGCTTGATACTGTGCTCTGTTATGTGACATCTTCCTGATCTTGTATCTTACGTTCCACATAATTATTCTATATGTTCTATACCTTTCCTGTAGTCCATCCGATTTCTTTCCTATTCATGTAATTTGTATGAAGCAATCAACTTCCACCCATTTTATATAAACTTAATGCTCTTGTTTTACTCATTTTAAAAGCATACCTATAATTTATACTATATTTTCTCATAGATACAATATTAAATACTTTCGTACATTACAAACTTATGTGCATCGTAATAGTTTTAGAATTGTGTAAATGTTGTAAAATATAAATAAAATTAATGAATGAATTATTAGTGTAAAATGTGAAATTATGGTGGCGACCTGTACTTGGCATATGATGGAGTTTGTTTTCGTGCTCAGATAAAATTTATCAACTGAAAAGCATTTTAAAATGTTAAAATAAATATATTGTATTTTAATAAAAAAAAATTTTCAATGGGAATGTGATCATTAAAATTGGATCGTTTTTGACCCACTTCTGCAAACTACATATCAAATTACTTTTCTGGGAACAAAAGGTAAGATAGCAGATAATGATCGAATTATTTTGTATATATGTAAATTATTATTATTAGTTTTGTGATCAATGTTCAAATATTTACACAGAGGAAAATAAAAAAGGGCGCGGTAGCCCATTGGTTAGCGCGCTGGAGTTGCACTCGGTAGGCCCGGGTTCGATTCCAGCCACTGCCAAAACTGCCGCCGTGTTCATGCGGAGTACGATCATGTTAAACATGTGGGTCCGAAAGTCCTTCCGAGAGGTTGGTGGTAGGGGAAGGAGGGTACGGTCCCTGTGGATGCCTCCCCCACTGGGTTCCGGTCTAAATTGGGTGGCACTTCCCGACCGTCTAAACAGTTACCTTACACCTTTCTGGTAGGTCGGACGGTCTGGGTTTCAACAACAACAACAGAGGAAAATAAAAATGAAAAGTATCTGCAAACATATATGTTGACTTAAAATTTGAAGCAAATTTCGGAAACTAATCATTTTTTGTACATTAGGATCCATGCAACAAATTAAGCATACCAGGGATCTATTTAAAGGAGAGGGTTGAGGTTCATTGCCCCCCCCCCCCTTCCTAAAAAAAAATTAAATAAATAAAAAGTTCCTTTGTATAATCATATATTAATTTTAAATTATAACAGTTTGCTCAAATAAATTTTCATTAAGTATTTGTTATCGGAAAGAAACCGGTGAAATTGGATTTTAATTTATTATTAAAATTCATTTAATTTTGATAATTTAGAAACATTCAGAATCTACCTAATTGAAATTAAAACCACAGGAGAAATTGAAAATAAAATATCATTATTAAATTCTAAAGTAAACAGTACCCATTGAATTTCATATTTTCACAATCAATCAAGCAATCATAGTGCAAAAGTAATTCAACTTTTTTGCAATAAATTTAAAAATAACAAATTGTAACTCGCACTTGATCAATGATAATAACTGAATGATCATTTCCTCAAAAATAAATTTAAAATGTATTCTCTATTAAATTCACAGATCACATGATGTCCAATTTCTTCTGTCTGAAATATGACATCTGGTACATGGGCGTCGTATATTTATCTTGCTGCAATCCAGGCGAAAATACATTTTTTGTTCTGTTACTGTAACAACTTGAATGTTGTGAAGAACAATGTTTTATTTGAACTTTGAAATGTCGTCAAATAAATAAGCCTTAAATTTCTTATCTGGAATTATAATTATTTTTGTATCCGATTCTAATTTACCCATATGCATTCTTCATAGAACAAACTGTTATTACTTAGTACGGGGCAAGGAGATTTTTATCCACTAATTGAGGATTTTGTTTTATGTGCAACTTCAAATGCACATTGAAACGTCTTATAATTTTAATAGCACTAGCACTACTTAATTTACTTTATCTACAATGCATGGAATATAAAAAACAATAAAATCAACAATACAATCAGTTTTAAAATGTAAAAACAATTTACTTACCCTGACTCCTAACTAGACAAAAGAAGACAACAAACACGAGGTGTCTCAACAGTTCCACGCCAAGTTGCCAAACATTTTTGCGCCAATGTTGGTGCGAGCACGTGTCACAAGCTAGGAAACGCTGCTGTAGAGAGTTACCATACATTAAAGAAAAAAGGATACTTATCGCTGATTTGGCACAAATTTCGTGCAGTCTAGCGAGGAAATATTCTGTCTAATAAACTTCCACATTTTCTAGAAATCTATTCAGTCAATTTTATTATTGCTTGAAATATTAATAATATTGTAATATTAATATAAATTTATAATATTAATAATAATTTTTAAATATATACCTTAAATAACGTGATTAAATTAAATAATTCAATAATTCTATAAAAGTTTATAGGTGGTGGGGGGGGGGGGGGGGGGGGCTAGAGAATGTATTGAAATTGAAGTTATCCATATATTGCTATAAGGTGAAATAATTTGTTTAATGGAATTTGCTGATGACGTGGTTAGGTTAGCAAATGAAAAAACGAAGAAACGCCCCCCCCCCCCCCCATCCGTTAAAGCAGGGTGCAGCAGTTGTGTGGAATGGGGCTTAGAAGCAGTATTTCTTTCAGGACTTTTCGGCTGGTGTGTCTGTGTGTGTGTGGGGGGGGGGGGGGGCAAGTTTTCTATTTTCTCGACAGAAAATATCTAAACGCTATGCCACATAAATAGAAACTAGGTAATATAAAATGTCTCCGGGCGGGCGATACTCATCTCTGAGGGGGAGGGGGGCGCATCGGCCCCAGAGGTATGCCTGAAAGAACTACTGATTGGAAGCACCCCCCTTCCTTGTCTGAACCATTAGTTATACATAAAGTCAATATTTGGAAAGGAAATTCAGGATTGCTACCTTCCCTATTAGGTTGTCAAAATTCTGGCTACGCCTATGCGTGGGTGACGCAACTTACCCTTACCCTGTTAATGCCAAAATGCTCTAAAAATATACTAGTTCTTTATATGGTCTATACCGAATAACTAAATTCAACACATTCGATCGTCAACCCCCTTCCGTTTTTCCAAAATCCTGGCTACGCCTATGTTTAAACATGAATATTGATTGTTAAATTTAGATCAGATAAATATGTTAAAATCCAGGAGAAAAGTAACTTGACTAATTGCACAAGGAAATATCGAATGTATGCTTAAAGTTTATGTACAGATAAATTTTCGGTTATTAAATTTATTTTGAATATTCTTTTCGTGTATTATACAAAAGTATAAGCAAGAGTACCAATTCCTCCATCTCAACACTCATGCACTGATTCAAGGTCATTTACTCTCCATTAGTTAAACATATTTAGTCACTATCGATAAAATCTGACCGTCAACCTCCTCCCTCACTCACGACATTTCGGCTACGCCGATGTTAACTAGTCCAATGTTCTATATTTGTATATTTCATAGTAATTTTACTTATGAGCGTTGTGCAGGATAGGATAAATCGGTATCCTCCCCACACACACACACACCACCATCATCACACACATACACACACTCCCTGAGACCATTTTTAGCAGAATTCATGCAATTTTTATTCAATCATAAAAAACTAAAATAAGAATAAACAACTATTTCCTTTTAATGCCTACAAATATCAATGGTTTAAATAAATTTTTAAATTTTATCAACTGTCGAAAATTTAAAATTTACAATTTTAACAAATTTAAACAAAATAGAAATAACAAAATATGCAAAAAAAAAAGAAATTTAATATTAAAAATACCCATTAAAAATCATAAATTCCAATAGCACATTGGGTCTTTACGCTAATGAGTTAAATTTACGTATTAAGAAATTTAGCATCGGATTATTTTTTGGAGGAAAATAGTTGATTGAGGAGGAGATATGAAAATATTTATCATGAATAAGTGTAAAAATTTTAGAAAAATGCAACAAAAGTAAAATGATTTAAAAACGAAATATATAATCCATTTTGCAACGTAACACATAATTCGTTTTAAAATAATTTTTAAATCGCAATATTTGCAACCAAACGAAAAACCAACGATAGCAACAAGTTTGCAACGTTTTTAATCCAGATCGTGCTACTTGGGTACTATATGCATATAGATAATAATTTAAGTTGTAAGGCTTAATTTGTAAAATGAGAAATATTTTTGAATGCAAAACTTAATTTACAAATGTATTATGTACGTACTAATATTTTACTTATATACATTTATCTTTTAAATTCTGTAAAACTGTGTTCAATAGTTAGTATTTACAATGGAAGAACGATATTTAAAAAATTTCCGGATTTAAGAAACAACTGCTTATAAGAAACAAAACGAGCGAAACGAACGTGTTTCTTATAAGCGGCGGTCACTGTATATGGTTTTACTATTACTTATTATCAACTAGAGATTTTAACAACAATACAATATAACAATAACAAATAGAACTAAGGACTTGAAATAAAACTGTAAAACCAAACAAAAACTGCATAACTATTAATTTTATTTTTATGCACTTATATTTACAAATCATAGAAATTAATAGAACAGGGTTCATACCCAATTACAGTAAAAATTTTCATTTATTTATCTTCTCAGACACTTTACATTCATTTATCTCCTTTCTTATAACCACAATAATTTAAGAGATGTAGATACACTAAATTTCTTCAACAGTGATAGTCACAGAATTTGCAGTAAGGAGGCATTCCTGAAACTAGGAATCAACACCCTAGTATAACGATCAACACTGATGAGATTACAGTGAAGCAACATCTGCCCTATAACAGGGTTTTGCTAAATAGCAAGAAAATATTCAACTGATTATCCCCTATTCATCTGTGGACAAAACGCGAAGCCACAGTTCATAGGTGGTGAGTAATGATCAGTTGAGTCTTTTCTTGCTATTCAGCACTGAATAGCCAATAACTGCACTGAAAGCAAGAAGACTGGTTATGTGATGCAATTTTGCAAACCTGTAGTAACTGACAACATCAGTGATATCAGGCAATCATTTGAAGCTGGTTGTATGATGTGATTGACATTGTTAATCACCAAAGGTTTGAGGAATTGCACATGGTAAGATTTCTTACTGGCAGTGCAGTTATCAGTTATATGGTGCTAAAGAGTGCTAATAAGCATGAAATCTAGACACATCCATGCTAATCACTGCAGTGGTAGCATGATTACAAACTCTTCACTGATTTCACCCGTGACATGTGGTAATGGAGAAAGCATTTCTTTAGTAATAAAAATAATATCAAAAAATTTATATATAAAAGCTTGTTTTAAGAATCAATGTAAAATAATATAAACTGTGAATTAAAACTTTCTGAAATTAAAATAACAAAAATTATGTAATTGAAGAAACTGATAACTTATTCAAACACTTTTCTATAAATTTATTTCGCTGTAATCTTTACTTGTGAAGCATATGAATCAGAGATGAGCTGTTAAATTTGATACAAAAACTATTCAATATAGAATAAGTCATCAAGAAAATTTATTTATAAAATATTCCCATATCCTTTTTGGTCATGGTACAATAAATTAATCTCTTATAATAAATATAATTTTAAAAATCATGAAATGCAGCATATAAAATATAAACCACATTATACAAAAGTGAAATTACAGCCTTTTATAAGACAAATTTACATACAAAATTTCTAATTCCACACAACACACACACATATTTACCCTTACAAGTTCTCTTCAGAAATAATTTTAAAATAAAAGTTAATTTCAATGAAAAATAAGAAATTTTACACATCATTTATTAAACCCGGCCACACAACTTGTTACCATAAACCCCTGGGTTGGTCGTGTGGTCTGGGCCTTCAACATCATTTATTAAAATAGAACAAAAATTAATTATGTACCTGACTTTGTTCATTATACTTGTCCCAGCTTGTTCTAGAAGAGAATGTCGTACGAAATCAATTGGAATTACACCTCTTTCTTGACACAATTTTTCTAAATCCCTCCGAACCTACAAAGGAAAGGTTTAAATATTTAAAATACCATACTTTCAATAACATTTAGGAAAACAAAACAATATTTCTCTTTTAAGTAGAAGAAAAATAAAAATGCAATTAATTTACAAGCTTTTTGTTAGTTAATGGAGCATGTCCGCTGGAGAAGTATTCGTAAACTAATTTTTCAAGCTTACTTATTCAACTATTCCAATACAAATTTAACTTTGTGGAAGTAATATATTTAAGTGAAACAATACACAGGGCCACATAGTAGCACAAAAGGAGCTCTTCACATTCATTTTACTTAAATTAAATTTTATATACTATGTAGTATAGTACATTTACAATGAAATATTTAAATTAAGTAAATTTAAAAATTGCACCAGTTGCAATATTGAACAGAGCAGAAATGGATTTTAATGCTGTTTATTGAATCACTGAGAAAAATCTGTTAAAACTGTTTGCTTCATGTATTCTCCAACAATAACATTTTTCCCATGATAAATTTTCAATTTACTGACAAGGATGAACCCCTCCATGGTCTCAGGTGTCCAGGAAGTGTCTTTGAAGTGTCTCTGTACTCCTCAGCATATCATTACCACTTCACACAATGCCTTTCTCATCAGTTTTTATTTAGTTTTCATCATCACATTCTTCTTTATCGGTTTTGTCTTTTTGGTTTTGTTTTATGAAACTATTTTTGCCCACTCTGTATCTTCAGTGTATAAACTGTTGTCCACAGAAATTTATTACACAAACTTCAAATACAAGAAATATGTGATCATTTTTTGTCTAGTAGATTGTTTTTGCTTATGTATTGCTACAGATTCATATTACATGCATGACAAATGTTTATGTTAGAAATGAGTTTCTTAAAGCAATGTTTGCAAATCAAAATTTTACTTCTGATCCTTTGTTTGACTGTACAAACTGGATTCCGAAATAGGGGATCATTATTTAGTCTGGTAAATTGTTTTTATTACTAACTTTAATGATTCATGTTGTGTTTGACAAATGTTTATGTTAGGAATGAGTTTTTTAAAGCTTGACAATGTTTGTGAACCAAAGTTTTACTGTTGATTCTCTGTTAAAATACAAACTTAAGTTATTTTAATTTTAATTTAAGTTTGGGAATTAGCAACTTCTATTAAAAACATAAAAAGAGGAAAAAAAAATTAGAAAAAGTATGAATTTTGGAGGTTTGGGGGTTTTTGAGCTTGTACTGCATTATAATAGTGATTGTTAACAAGGTAATAAGATCAAAAGATGTGTGAGTGAGATGTGTGAGTGTAAAGATGTGTGAGTTCAATATTCCAGTAATAGTTCAGAATAAATTTGTCCTTTTGAGGAATTATTCATAAAATTTACACTCCAAAATGCATCCTTCACAAAATTCCGCTTTTTCTTAAATTTAAGTTTTTATAAATTAAATATTTTCATTTCATATAATTAATATTAAATGAATTAAATGAACTCCTTTTCATCCATTCAAAAAATATACATCAATATGTTCTTATCAATAAATTAAAAGATTGACATTTAGGGCTTTTGTAGGTGTTGACAAGCAACAATATTAGAAGTTTGAGGGTCAACACATCCTAACTGCAATGAAAAGATTATAATCGATTTCACAGATATTTCATATCTAGTGTATTCGGATGACAATATTTATTAATTTTAAATATATTTTATGACTTTTTTTATAAATCACCTTGAAAAATGCATGCAATATTTAGAAGTCAGTGCCAACATTTTACAAACAGTTGTATTCAATTACTAATGCAAAATTACCTATTAAATGATAGCCTCAGATTGTATTTCCTACTTTATTTCTTGTATAAAATAATCTTGACAGTTACAAAATAACTGTTTGAAAAATTGGGACCTTTCTCATGGTTTAATTTAGTTCAAGCAACTCATAATTTAATTCAGTTCAGCATTCAACAATAACTAATTGTGTAACATTCCATTTGAATTAATCAATCTCCATATGTTAATACTCAACATGTCTGTGATAAAAGATTTGAAGATTTGTCCTATTCTGAGCAATGGAGTGTTTTAACACATTGGCTGCTACAATACTCAATAGTAATGTTATTGCAAATTGCAGATGACTCATATGGCGGCTCTGCCTTGTGATGGTAGAAGGATGTATCCCAAGATATGTCATTTTGCCTTTCAAGGCTGGTTGGCTTTTTATTTAATGGGTTAATGCTATGATATTATTGTTGAAGGTGTATCTGAACTAATAAAGAAGATATGAGAATGTGAATGAAAATATTTCCATAGCATTGATCTATTTGAAAGAACTTTGAAAATACCTTTTATCTCAGAATGATGTTTTTCGATTTGCAATCACAAGGCCAAGCTATTAAGCTGTATGATGTTCTATTAACCAAAGCACTGTTTTCTTTGCAGTGGGTCTCAAATAAATCGTATGACAGTGAGATAAATGCTTTAATATTGATGATTATGTGAAGAATTAGGTTAAGAATGTGAATAACGGACTAGGCAAATAGGAAAACTAGGCAAATGGGAAAACTTGTACTACTAGGCAAATGGGAAAACTTGTTTGTTCAGCACCTCTAGCAATAATCAAATTAAAATATTTGAAAAACTTACATCCTCAACAATGATATTTGGACATTGATCTTCAACACACTTTAGCATACAGGAGGCTGTACCCTACAAAATTAAAAACAATTAAATACTGATGCATATTTATAATTTTTATATAATAAAACAAATATTAAAGGCAATGTACACATGCTTCTAACATAGTCAGGTTATTTATAAGATGTGCATTTGACTTTTTTCAAAATTTAACATTTAACACATTCTTTAAATTAATTATTTTATGATTTCTGATATTTTTATTTTTAAGTTTTGGGCAATATTCCAATAATTAATTTTGCTAATATTACCAACTGATTAAAATAGTTCTGATCTGATTTTTCCATATTAATTGAAAGCAATAACAAAAGATGTTTTTAAGTGATACAACATTAAAGTGACCTTTTTCTTTTTTTGAATATTATTAACAGCAATAAAATTATAAGAATCAAATTTACAGAAATAATTTAAAAGACAGCCATAATTACCATAACTAATTAATTCAGTATCACATGGAATAGCTAATTAATATCAGCAAAATCTGACAGATTTAGAAGAATAAGCAACTGTGTAGATTAATATTTTACTAATTCTTACACAGTTTTACTATTTTATAGGCACTTAAAGCATGAGCTGGAGTCAACAAGGTTTAGAACATTCTTCTGGTAAAGGTTATTTTGGTGATAGAAGTATTCCAGATGTCTGTTAGAAATTTTAGGCTTTCTTCATGGGGATTTATTTGTGGATAATTCTGCAGTTATGAAACATTCTATGTTTTTCCTGCAATTACATTAATAATTTTAAGCTTATGATTAAAGCTCAAGGCACCTGTTCAACGTTCAGAGCATTCTGAAAACTGGTACTAAAATATGACCATTTTTCTGACTTTACTGGTCATCTATCCTACTTTAAATTTTATTGTGATATCCTACTTTAAATTTTAGTCATTTGCTTTATTCATTTAGTTTTATATACCCTTAAAATTATTCAGTTTAAAGATAAGCTTGTTTAGATGCCCTAGTAATTAATTACTAGTACTGGAAAGAATTTTCATGTTTATTGATTCTTGAAAAAAGCAAGACTTCTTTGATTTAATTTATTTATAACTTTAATTTTAATTTATCCTAAATTATAATTTTGGCTGCATAAATTCACTGAATTCTTGCTTTAATACTGATAGACACCAAAGCCAAGAAGATCACTGAGCACATGGTTGGCCAGCAAACAAACTTACATTTAGTGTACATTCAGGGTCCAGGATAGCCATTCGCCTACGTGCCAAATGCGAAAAAATCGCAAACCTGGCGACAAAAAAAATACTTTGGCGAAAAAAATGGCGAATGAATTTTTGGAAACTATGAAAATTTTGTAAATATTTTTTTGAAAAGCATAAAAATTTCTTAAATACTGTATATACTCGCATATAAGTCGATCCCCCTACTTTCAGAGAAAAAAATCGGAAAAAATCCAAAACTCACGTATAAGTCGACCTCAAAAAGAGAAAAAAAAAATTCTATAAATTATTCTAAAACACTTGAAAATGAAATATATATATATAGTAAAATTTAATTTCCATAATAAAAACTTCATCAGAACCCTTTAAAGTCTGATTCCAAACAACTGGGGCTATGACATATGAGAGTTGTCTCCCGTCCGTTTTGGGGACGCTCATTCTCATGCGACAAGCACCAGGCATTCTTTTACTCCCAGCAAGCAACTCCTCAAAATGGATGGCAGACAGCACATTCCTGTCTCTCAAGCATCCTTGACCCACCGCGGCAATCGAAACAATAACTGGCTTCCGTCAGTTATTTGAGTCGATTTTCTTCGTTAACCCCCCAACACAGTTGTTATTAGATACTCTTCAATAAATAAAACAAAAAACACTTTCAACTTAAAATCCTGCATTATAGTTTTAAACAAACCGTGTTACAGAATTATGTCTGAAAAGAGCCATTTTCTGTCGAAAACGATTGCCCGTAATCCGAGAAGCGAGTGATAAACATCAAACGAAGATGTATGCATATTTTTTGATGACACAATACAATGGTATTTCGGAGCATTTGGAGGGCAGAGAAATTTGGAGTGCGAGATTGCGTAATTACTACTGCATCGTTTTAGGATCGATTGCCTCATGGGAAAAAATAATTTTTAGACTTTTTTTTAGACTCCAATTATAAGCCGACCCCCCCCCCCCCCCCCCCTCTTTGAAGCATTTTTTTTTTTTGGTCACAAATTTCTCGACTTATATGCGAGTATATACGGTAAATAAAAAAGCATTTATTTTTAGTTAAAACCAACTGAAAAAAGGTCACTGCTAATTATTATCATGGATGCCAACTTGCGGTTTACTGTTTTTATCGTGAGTTGAATCATAGTTTATCTTTTTGTTACGATTTTTTAAGCCCGCCCAGCTTGTTTTCGTTTCTTCTTTTTCATCATCCTCTTTGTGGGTTTTATGCGATCAGTATGCCTGCCCTTTTTAAAACTATTATGTTTAAACATAAAAATTTATTCCCCAGAGAGTTTTGGTGCCTAATTTTAAAGAAATATAATGATGATATTGCATATAAAAATATTATTGATATAGCAAGAATTGGTTTCACATGTTCTATGCCAACAACCAACATTGAAAGAAGCTTTAGTAAACAGAATATTATAAAAACTGCATTATGTTGTAACATCACAGTAAAAAATCTCAGTGACTTGATTCTTATAAATAGTGAAAAGCCAGATATGAAAGATTTTTATTTTGAGGCAGCTTTTGAAAATTGGTGTAATTAATGGTACAAAAAATCCGACGCTTGCCTGGTTTATATGATAATAAAAAACTATGTGAATTATAAAATAAATTTGTCATTTTTGTAACTCATTGTGATCTTTCATTGGTAAATACAAGTTTAATTTACTAATAGTCTATTTAATGATTAAAAAATTTAAATCTACCTATCTTTATATCTTGTTCAGAATTTTAAAATTGGCCTAAAAGTAGAAGTTTTTAGCCGATGACGATGATAACTTTGACTAATAATCATGTAATTTGACTAATGATTTTTCAATTTGTCTAATTTGTTGGCTAACAGTTTGAAATTCCTAGTGCGGGTCCCGACATTTATACAGTAATTTACAAAATTCTCCATAACACATGAAAATTATGAATAAATGGTCTATGAACATAAAAGATTTGATGCAATAGATATTGTGAAAAGATTAGCTCTATACTTAAGTTGCAGGTTATTGTGACAAAGTTATTGCAGGAAAACATCCAAGATTTTTGTCACATGAGTTGTTGTTCCGTGAAATTTGTTAAAATTATATATATATATATATATGTGTGTGTGTGTGTGTGTGTGTGCGTGTATGTATTTAACTGATAAAGAAACAATATTCACCATTAAATGACTTTCAACAGTATCCCATAATTCTTTAACAAAGTCTTGTAACCTTGTTTCGACAGGATTACCAGACTCCTCTTGTTGAAGAACAACTTCATGCAGCCTAGTTAAAAGCTAAAATAAAATAGATAATATAAAAAAAAAAAGTAAACCCTAAAAGATAGTTTATGATCTTCCATATTCACAAACAAATCAAATTATTCATTTTAAAGTTTCAATATAGCAGAATAAAAATGCCTCAAAATCAAAAAGGAGCTATGCAATTTCACATTTGCTTTCTTAACCCCCACCCCCCCCCCCTTTTTTTTTTATCATTATTCATCCCTCTAAGCGTGAAGAAATTTCACTTCAGTAGATAACAAGCAAATTTTCATTGTCTCTTTCATTAAATTATAAATTGATAAATATCTTTAATTATAAAAGAAGCTTAGCAATTTCTAAAACTAGATGATCATTTTTATATTTCTATGCATTTTGCATGAAGCTAGAATGAGTGATCAGCAATGAAACATGGAATCTGTGCAGTTTCTTTTCATTTTTCCATATTTATACATAAAACTATTAACTCGAACTATTAAGTTTTGAGAAACCTTTCTATTCACTGAACCTGCACAATAATTTTCATAAATCAATCACTTTTGTATGTAACATTTTTAGGGGATTGCTAGGCATACATGCACTGGTAATTTTTACTTGAAAGATTATAAATCCATATTTAAACTCTTTCTTTCAAATTACATTAGTATACCATATATTGTACAAATTTATATCAGCTATGACTTTAAAGGATGTATGCATACACAATATAGAAAACAGGTATGTGTTTTCTTTACTGACCCTAATAATTTGGGGGAAATTAAATTTTTACATGAAATTTTGTTTTAATTCAGTCAGCAGTTTCTCAAAAGAAACAAAGCAAATACATATAATAGTTTCAAATAGTTAACATATAGTATTTAACATGCAAACAAAAAGTATTTTTAATAATATAATTTTTAATAACTTGAAAGTTAAATTTCAACTGCAAAAGAAAAATAATGAAATATATATCTACTAGTATGCTACTAAAACATACCTGTTTGGCGTTATTGGCATCACTAAGATATCCTTCAGCTTTTTCAACTTCTTCACTGAAGCTCATACTATCCACATCCACTCGTTTTAAGTTATTTACAGAATCTTGAAGATGAACCATAAGGCGATCAACAGTCTGTAAATAATATATTGAGAATATTAAAAGGCTATCTATACAACTGAAAGCACCATATATTTCTGAATATAAGCCGATACATAGATAAGCCGAGTATATAATTGTAATATGAAGCATTTGATCCAAATCAAAACCTGTATATAAGTCAACATTTAAAAAAATCAGCCAAACTGAACAAAGCATTGCCAAATGTGCAAAATCTGCTAAACAACCACTGTAAATCACATCACGTAGTTATGCCAACATTGCTGAAGCTTACTGGGAAAAGACGGCTCACATCATATCTCCCTCCTCCAGAAATATGCAAGCACTAATGGATGGATGTGATGACATCACAACCAACATCTGCAGCTTGATGGTTACAAGCTAAACTTAATCATGCAAGAGAGTGAATGCTCATTACAGTAACATAAATAAATATTAGAGACTAGTTACTGTCCCCAAAAAAATGAAAAAATTACATATATACAGAAATTAAAATATAAGAAAAAGAAACACTTACAATTTAGCATTAAAAATCATAATGCATATTTTTTACACAATGGTAAAATTTTGGGGAGTAAACATGCATTTTGATGTCTACTTCATGCGTAATTATACATTTTGAGGAACTCTGAAATGGGATTTGAATGATTTCTTTTGTAGAATTATGAGATATTTAAATGTCAGTAGATGACTGTGTGAGTGAGTCAAAATGGATGAATAAAAAATAAGTATGAAACTGCTGAAACGCAAGTTTTTCTGTTATTTATTCTGTGTTATCGATTTTTTGTGTACCAATTATTTTAAGTTATCTTTGACTCGGATATAAGATGAGCCACCTACTTTAATAGTGAAAAGAATTCCAAAAATTTTTTGGCTTATATACAGAAATATACAACATTTCTTATCAAAATAGCACTAGTTAATGCATAACAAATAACAGAATCCATGACTGAATATGAAATGTTATTCCATTTCTATTACATTTTGCTAAAGTTCTGTTACAAACATAAATAGTGACCATATGACATTTCTTTTCCCTTAATTCTTTTACTACTACTTTCCCCAGGCAACGGCCTTACCATGCTGAAAACACCGGTTCTCGTTAGATCACCAAGTCAAGCAGCATCGGGCGTGGTTAGTACTTGGGTGGGTGACCACCTGAGAACACCGCATGCTGTTGACACATTTCGGGCGCAGTAGCCCGGTGGCTTGCGTGCTGGATTTGCCCGCTGCCACAACTGCCGCCGTGTTCATGCGGAGTACGATCACGTTAAACATGTGGGTTTGTAAGTCCTTACGAGAGATTGGTGGTAGGGGAAGGAGGGTGCCTCCTTCCCCTACCACCTGTGGATGCCTCCCCCACTGGGTTCCGGTCTAAATTGGGTGGCACTTCCCGGCCGTCCAAACAGTTACCTTACACCTTTCTGGTAGGTCGGACGGTCTGGGTCTCAACAACAACTACTACTTTCCCCATACACAGGAGGATTGAAAAGTCACACACATCAAATTTTAAAATTATATAATGTACCAAGAAATTAAAATAGTGGAATTTTTTTTTTCAGTTGGGTTTCACTAATATACTCTCAAAACTATATCTGAAATATTGTCTACTATTTCTAATACATCAGACGACCATTACACATATTTTTTTTAATCAATCAAATAACATAGCATTTTCCTAAAGTAAAATGATTTTTATTTGAAAACAAAATTTCTCTAGTTATTCCTACAAAAGTATCATTGAAATGTTTCAGAAGAGTTCAGTGAAACATTTTAGCAACACAGTCTCTATTTCAGACAGTTTATCTTGAGTTAAAATGAAAGACCTGCCTGTTCTTGAAGTGTCTGTAACAGATCCATTTCTTCTAAAACACTTTACTAATCTCATAATTGTTGAATTATTCGGGGTTTTAGAGCATGGGTATTGTTCCTGAAACTCTTTAATTATACTTTTATAAGAATGGCTAGAAGAAATATTACTCTAAAATAAAAAAGTAAATTCACTCTGAGAAAACACTATGTTCTTCCATTGATAAAAATGAGGTCAAAATTATCATGTGACATATTAAAAACAGCAGACAATATTTTAAATATATTTTGCAGTTATATTAGTGCCATCTAATATAAAAAAATTCTAATTTTTCAATTTCTCGCAACATTATAGGACTTTAAAATTTGATGTGCGTGACTTTTCGACCGACCACCCTGTATTTATTGTACAGTAGCAGAAACACACAACTTTCTCCAGAACACATACAGCTAAATGAAATGTACTTTCTTCATTCATCCATAATTTTGTAATCTTTTTCATTGCTCATATATTATTTTATTTGTATTCATAAAAACTATTTCATGAAGCTATATATATATCAATTTTACAACAAATAATATATTTGGAATGCTTTTGAGCTAATATTTTAAAAACTGGGCAATATCCAATATTTCTATTGGAGATACAAAAATACATGTTCTTTATATAGTATGAATTCGACTTACAAATGCATCTAATGAGCACACATACATTTAGTTTATATTAAGTCCGATCACTTCAGAAAAACTAAGTGAATGTCATTTATATAAAGCTATAGTCTGGCGTGTTAAAATTTTTTATTTCCAATGGCTGGGTCATATGAACAAAATACAAAAGTAATAAACAATGTGAAAAACGACAAGAGTTCAAACAATAGCCGAAAGTTATCACCCCAATAGTCCTCTTGTCTCCTAATATCTAGAAACCTCAGTAGCACCATGGAGGGCTTCACAGCGATGCAGGTGGTATTTGTTTATAGGCTCATTAGCATCCCACAGTGAGCAGACAGACTTAGTAAAAATGACATTACGGTATAAATGTGCAGCAAGGCAGTCATACCCAGTTAGCAGGCGTAAAACAGCCACTACCTTTATCAGGCACATCAAGGAGTCATCAAGCAAAATAGATAACAAGTATGGGAGACATACCTGTTATCTATTTTGCTTCTCAATTCATGTTGGTATGTTGAATTCATAAATTGTCATGAGAATAATTTTGTCATGAGAAAAGAAGTCTCTCGTTTTGCACAATATATTAGCACAACACCCTTTATGGCAAGAAAATCTGCCAGATCATTGCATACAAACAGCAATGGCCAGGGATACACTGCAGAACAATACGTTTATACTGAGACTAAAGTATTTTAGCAGTTCTTGACATTGGAAAACCTCATTCAATAGTGGGGCCTCAATAGAATCAATGGACTGGATGGCAGCCTATGAATCCGACAGCAGCATGACATTTTCAAATCTACAAAGGAGGCAACTTAGCTGTCTAAGTGCAATGTGGATCGCCTCCACCTCACCATCAAAAGTTATTCCAAATTCTCCCACTGGTGCATAGAAAGAAAATAATTTAGAGAAAATGCCAGCTCCAATGTTCATATGTTTTTCAAATTGTGACCCATCCATATATACATGTAGCCATTCATTTTCAGGATATTTAGTCTCGATAGTCTCCAAAGCAATATATCTTAGAACAGCTGGTGAAGTATCCTTTTTTGATACGTACTGAGTCATATTTAAGTTTATCTGAGAACAGTTTAGCTTCATGGGATTTCTGGGTTTCATTAGTAGTTGCACTTCATTGTGGAATTTAAAGACATCTCTATTGACCAACACACTCTGAACAAAACCAGCCTGGGTCTTCAGATTCCTACCTTGAAGTTGATAATCCTTCCAAAAGGCATCTTCAAGTCTTATAAATTTTTCATATAGTATCGAAGCCTTCTCCTGGATAATGGTTTAAATAAGTCTATTTTGGGTCAAACAAAACATTGCATCTATTAGCATGGATTTTACTATCCTTGTGATAAGCCTTAAGGTTTGGTTCTGTAGGATTTCTATTTTTTTAAACAAAGAATTAGAGGCAGTGACTAGGGGCTTGCAGTAGAATATTGGAAAAGACAAAATAAATGTTTTGTAAGTGAAGTGTTAAAATTAATATAACACATTTTAGTTGATGTTCTCCACAAGGTAAAAAATCTGATATGGGCAACACATGACTTTCCTTATATAACGTAATGAATTTACCACTTTTACAGTAAAATAAATAGGTTTTTCTTATAGTAGATACTAATATTCTTTCCAAGATATTGAATTTTCGACAATTAGTCGTCATTTCATTGATTTAGCGTCATTTTTATCCATTTGGCGAGATTTTAGTTAATTTGTCAATATTTCAAAAAGTCGCCAAGTTGGCGACATTCCGCCAAAATTCGTCGCCAAAATCTCGCCAAGCATAATGGACAAAGAAATAAGTTATTCTTACAGCAGATAAATGACTATTGGCGTTCAAATACAAAAGTATTACTCAAAGTATCTTTTTTCATGAATGGAATGAACTAGATCCACGAGAATGATGTCATCCAATATATCGCATGGTATTACTGAAAAGTGAACATGTCTCTCAGGAGGAAATATTTTTTTTTATTTTATATGACTTTCTGATAATTTTTTTGAAAAATGTGCAATATCTCGAGAACGGTTCATGTTAGCGTTCTAAAATTTATGTCAATCGTTTTCTAATGAAAAATTACATAAGAAATATCTATATGCGTAACTTTATTAGTGGTTTTGATTTTTTGACTATTTTTTCAAAATTTCATTTGAAAATTTAGGGGTGTTCTTAACATTCGATTGTGTATAAAAACAATAGGCTTCCAGTGTTTACGGATTGTGATTTTTGTACCAAATTTGGTTCGAATCGATCCATTTGTTTGTCAGTTATCGTATTCACAGACTCTCTCACACACACACACACATACTTTCACACACACACACACACACACACACCACTTCAAAAATGTTTGATTCGTGATCAGGGATGCTTGAAATGTGCTCTCCCGTCGAAAACTCGATTTCGAATTTTCGACCCCGTCACAATACTTTCCTTATACATTATGTATATAAGGAAAGTAATAGGATTTTCTTATAGTAGATACTAATATTCTTTCCAAGATATTGAATTTTCGACAATTAGTCGTCATTTTCATTGATTTAGCATCATTTTTATCCATTTGGCGAGATTTTCATTAATTTGGCAACATTTCAAAAAAGTCGCCAAGTTGGCGACATTCCGCCAAATTCGTCGCCAAAATCTCGCCAAGCGTTATGCACTAAGAAAAAGTTATTCTTACAGCAGATAAATGACTATTGGCGTTCTAATACAAAAGTATTATTCAAAGTATATTTTTTCATGAATGGAACGAGCTAGATCCATGAGAATGATGTCACTCAATTTATCGCATGGTATTACATATGAAAAATGAACATGTTTCTCAATAGGAATTTTTTTTTTTATGTGACTTTTCATAATTTTTTTGAAAAATGTGCAATATCTCGAGAACGGTTCATGTTAGCGTTCTAAAATTTATGCCAATAGTTTTCTAATGAAAAATTACATAAGAAATGTCTATTTGCGTAACTTTATGAGCGGTTTTGATTTTTTGACGATTTTTTCAAAATTTCATTCAAAAATTTAGGGGGGTTCTGAACATTTGATCACGTATAAAAACAATAGGCTTCCAGTGTTTACGGATTCGAATCGGTCCATTCGTTCGTCAGTTATCATCTCCACAGACTCACTGACACACACATACTTTCACACACACACTCACACACACACATACTTTCACACACACACACACACACACACACACACACACACACACACACACACACACACACACACATACACACACACACACACACACACAGACATCACTTCAAAAATGTTTGATTCGTGATCAGGGATGCTTGAAACGTGCTCTCCCGTCGAAAACTCGAATTCGAATTTTCGACCCCGTCACAATACTTTCCTTATACATTATGTATATAAGGAAAGAAAAAATGTCAATTTTTGCTGAAATCATTATTTTGCCAAAGGGGAAAAAAGGCACTTTATAAGAACTTTTATGAAAAAATAAGTACTTTTATAAATATTTTCTAAGGAATGTGGGAACGTAAAATACAAAATGATAAAACTATTGTCTTAAAATTAATTACCTGTTGAGCAGAACTCAAGAGAAAACCTTGCTGTAATCGAAACGCTCGTCCATTTGTGTACTTTTTAGGGGATACATTTCGGTGCAAACATTCTTCGATCTAAGAACACAATATCAATAACAAATAAGACAAATGAAGCTTAACATACACTTAAATTAAAATACAATTTATACTTAAAACAAATTACTCTTTTTAAAGAAGCCTCGGTTTTCTCTGGAGCAACTTTCATGGCAGCAGTGGCATCAAATATTGGACAAGGCATGTATCGCAAAGTAAAATTCCTGAAATTACTATAAATCTTAGTTCTGTAAAATAATTCCCTCAAACTAACATCAAAATAATCGAACATTTAAAATTCATAATAGCAGCATGAGATAAATATTTAAAGGTATCAACTATTTTCAGAAGCAAAAAGAACTACCTTTGTCAGGGTGAAAATTGGTCACTTTAGTTACGGTAGGAAAATGTGTTTAAAGACATTTTCAAAATAGCCAATTTGTTACCTTAAGTGGAGTGACTGCTCTGTTTTATTCATCTTGATGAAGGTGGCTCAAGTTCATACCTGTAAATATTTCTCTAATGACATTACTAACAGAGTATTTTAATTTTCAGATGTTAATTATAATTTTGCTGCTGGTAGTATAAAATTATATACACTATCAAAAAAATTAAAACAAAATGTTTTGGGGGTTATTTTATCCCTAAAATATAAGAAAAAGGAGTGTATTAATGAAAACACTTTATTTCTAGCTAACAAATATGCCCTACACTCATTTTGACTACTTCCACTTATTGTATAGATTGTACTTTTGAGCTACAAGTGAACTTATAAAAATGAAAATTACTGATTATTACACATTAAAACAGTTTGAAAATTAAGTAATTAGTAAATATTATACCTTTTCTATTCAATTACTGCAATTGCATAACTATTGTATGCAATTCTAACAATCATCAACAAAAATTTATGTAACTTATTACCACTTCTAAAACCTGGTGTAACAACAATAATAAAGCTGACAAAAAGTTTGTCAGACAAACATTTAAAGAGGAAAACAAAAAGATGTGATGAAACTTGCCACATCCTATGTATCCCCAAACGACATTTGGTTTTACCATTAGCTTGGGTCAGAAATTCAAAATGATGACTGTTAGACATCAGAAACTGATGACGAGTAAGTATTGGACTTAGTTCATTTATAAAATCACATTTAAACTGTTATCCAATTAGTTACAAACCTGACGAGCAATATAATGGCTGATTTTATTCAACTACTATACATTACACTTCAATAAAACTATATTTTATTGGCAACACACCGTATAGTGGCTTAGATGTTAGCGGTGGGCATTAAAAAACAATTTATTAATAAAAGAAATAATAAATGAAGTGTGGCATTACCATAAAATGTGTCAGGAACATTATCTACCTAAGCAAATAAAAACAACATTTTTCATTGATATTGAACAACATAAATATGAAACTGTTACCATTTGTAATTAACTGAAATAAGGAGGGAAATTACGTATAGGTAGAAATGCATTCTCACTTTTCTAAAGCATAAGCTACATCATGGAAGCCTTGGGGAGGGGTCGCATTCTTGTCCCACAAAATGGACCGTAGCTTGGAATTGATTTGAAGGGCTTTGGCAAGGGTTTTGGCTCCAGCTGCTCCCATAAAATTTCCTCTACAAAATAGAAGAGCAAATCTTGCAAAAGAAATCTTTAAAACAGTCAATAATATAAAAGTGTAATGAAATTGAATTAGCAATACATAAAAAGATATAAAACTTTGAAGTTATATATGACAAAGCATAAAAAAAAATCAATTTCAATGGAAATTTTAATGTTAAAATGGTATTTGTTTTTGATAAAATTTAAATCTTGGAACTTTTTTCCTCATATCTTTTGAAAATATTTAACTTTTTTTTAATGTATTAAATCATATAAACTGTATTAAACATTATCCACATCAGATAATAAAACAATAAATGAATATATACTACAAATATTTCACAAATTTGGCATTTAAAAATCAAGATATAAAATAATACAGATTTTATCAATCAAATTACTGCTAATTGTTAACATTAAAAAAGAATATATGAAGTAAAATAAATGACAATAAACTGAAATAATTTATAAGCATAAATTCTATAAAAATTTAAGATATCCAGTATGATGATTTTTTTATACAGAACATTTTGAAAGAGAAAACTTGGACATTACACATCCATTTTTAATTGTCTAATATATGTAAAATAAACTTATTAAAAGGTTAGAATTTTAAAAAGTTATTTAAGAATCTAATTCAAAAATATTTTAAATAGCAATCTATTTTGCAATAACACTACAACTGAATTAAGTGAAAATTTGGAAGCATTAAAAAGTGTGAAACTTACGTGATGTCAATGGCAGTAAGACACTGGTTGCTCCCAAGAGCATTGATGACTACACAGGCATCACCTCGTAACTTTGAATCAGCAAGTGACAATGATTCTAGCACCGTGTCTTCTTCCTGAATGAGTTGGACTATTGAGTCCATAACTCGAGTCATGTACCTATATAAAAAAACTCTTAAAGTTAAGATGTATATACAAAGTCAGTGATATTGCTTATTCTATATAATAATCTTTATCATTATTAAATAAGAACTCAACAAGTTTGAGAAATAGCTAACTATTTTATATCTATCAAAGTAAAAGTGAAACCTGGTGCAGAAATGAGTAATTGTTATATCATTTCAGTCTTAGTAATTATAAAAAATAATGAATGTGAAAATAAGGAAGGCAATAGCAGTTTGCTGAGTATTAGGAGATTTTCAACTAAAACTGCTGGAGATTGATCAAAATACTATATCTCATTTAATATTGTTATTGCAGCAATTCTAAGTAAATTCTAAAGAAAAAACACTGCATTTTTTTTATTACTATTTATCAGTATAAAACTGATAATTTGAAAGGTTTTATTTGTTTCCAAAAATGTATTAACATTCCGTATATAACTAATATTTTAGTTAAAAATCTCTAAGACCATTCAAGATAACTGGTTTAAAATGATTTATTTCATAAAATGCCATTTTTATGGAATGATTTAATAGTCACATAAGCAACATTATTTGAATATTTTGTTACAAGGTTTCAGTTTAAACAATATATTTAAATTACAGGATAAAATTTGTAGGCTTTGTATCAAAAAAGAAAACAAAGAAGATGTGCATTTCATACAGGAAATTAAAAGCATAAATAAGACAAGTTGAGAAAAATCTTTACATAAAATGCACTTACTTTGGTTTAATGTTGACAAAATTTCTTCCCAATGAAAGGTGCTTAATTGACTTATTTTTGGCCACAGAAGTAACTATATTTGCTAAGTCAACATCAAACCCTATTTGACATATACAATACTAAATTACAGTGAGATCACAATAAACAGCATTTCATATAGCAAACATCTTTGTTTCACAAAAAAATTTAAATTACAATCACATTTCAGCCTTAACTATTTCTATGCAAATTATGGATTAAAATCTCATGAAGCATGCAACTTAACTTTTATTTTGATCTGCCATCTGGATATCAATCAGCTAATAGATAGGAAGAATATCTTATTAGGTAAGGTTGTGATAGTCGTACTTGCTCAAGAGAAGCTGTGCTATTATTACATTAAATGTTGAAAAAACAGTGCAGGCTGTCAATGCAATGCTGTTTTAACTAAAGATTGAGCTCTAATCCAGCAGATTGGCTACCCACATTTCAGTTGTCAGCATCCTAACTAGCACTGCCTAACTTCTATAAGCCAATAGGCCAAATTTTCTATCACAATATTTTGTGAGTCAAATTTGCCAAATAAAACTTTTTTTATGATCCATTAAAAGCAATGATCAAAATTGTATAATCTTTTATTAGAGTGAGATAGATTGTGAGCTGCATCAGAAGTTAGCTGCTAATTTTTCAAAATTTGGTTAACCAAATACATAGTTCACTTAATGCTCTTAACCAGTTGCCAATAAACATTCTAACAAAATTACCATTAAAAACAATAACTAAAATAATATATTTAATTAGAGTTATTATCTGCACCTGTTGCTAGTTGCGAATTCTTCAAAATTTGGTTAACCAAATATATGATTCACTGTATTCCCAGTTAACCAGAGGTATTGATTGACCCTTTAAAAATATCACCAATTAATCCTCCATTTTTTACTGATTAACATTCATAACTGAAGTTTTAATTATCATTATAGAAATTCTAATTTGTTATGCTTGGAAAACCAAAACATAAACTAATAAAATTGTATAATTTTGCAAATTTATAATTAAGTTTACTGAATGCACAGAAAAGAAGCCAATTACTACAACATAAAAATTATACTTTAAATACAATTTACTACAGCAAAATGTAGCAAAATTAATCAGAATTAAAATTACTTAAAATACTCATTAAGGCAAGCTCTCATGCAAAAACAAATTTTAAATTCCAATTGTAACAACTTACCATTTCAAAAATGAAAAATATGTTTAAAAAAATCCTCAAATAAAATAAAAAAAATATTATATAAAGCAAAATTTCACAAGGAATCACCTTACCAACAAAAGGTACTTGTTCATAAAAATAAAATTTAGGGGCTATTTTTAAATAAATTTGCTGGTAATTAAAGCTTTGCCCTTGCTCAAAATTAAAAATCTAAAACCTTATTTCAAGTTTTAAAAAACATGCACAACTTATCAGGGTTTGTATTATTTTACAAAATTCTCACAGTTTCTCATACATAAAATGCAAGTACTTCTTGGAACAATAAATAAAACAAACTTCCTAGGAGTAAATATTTTATTTATGCTCTGTCATGTTTTGCAAGCGATAAAAATTATTTTGAAAAGTGGAAGTGTTCTGAGGGTCTCAAGATGCACAACCCTGTACATTTGGTTGACATTAACTAATATAAGAATATAATAAAATTATTTTAAACCAGAGCTATCATCAAAACCATTAATTTAGAAATTCCTCAAAGCAACAGCGAATTGCATTACAATCTTTCACATACATGAAACATATTTCACTCTTTTAAGTGTTACTGAAACATAAATCCAGTTAGCCGTTACGAAAAACACCATTGATTTGAGTTTTAACTTTTAAAGTTTGAACATTCTTTTAACTAGGTCAAATATAGTTGCTGCTTTTTATCCTACAGAATGATATAAAAACACATTAGAAATACTTGAATAATAGCTACTTAAATAAAAGTGGAGAAACTAAATTCATTTGGATATAATGATATGATGTATTCATTGAAATAAGAACTCCTATGACTTCATTGGAAATATTTCATCAAAGCTTTTCAATATAATAGCAACTTTTTACACCAAAATTACCCTTACCATTATCACTTATATCAAGGCTACAGAGGCATCGTATTCCAGGAAGGCAAGATTCTAGAACAAGAGCTCCATGTGACTTCAGCTCATTATTACAAAGGTCCAGAGCAATATCAGTGGCTATTTCATTACAGGCAAGACCAAGAAGCATACCTCTAAACAAGGCACATAGAAGCAATTAAAATTGTGCTTTAATTTAAAAATGAAAACAAAATTTTATGATTAATTAAATAGGTTACTTAGAATCCATGCAATAATTAGGATAAGTAATAATAAATAATTGCTCAAACTACTCCCTAAAATAATCAGGAACAAAAATATTTTGTTAATAACTGCATAAGCAATTGAATAAAAGTATCAACCAGTTTTAAAGGCAACCTTTTAGACAAACATTTTTATCATGAAGAAGGAGGCTGCAACAACTTATTTAAAAAAAACTTACAATAAATTTTTACATCCAAAAGAAAGTATAATTTCCAGTTGGTAAACTAGAAGATCATATAAAATTTTGAAAAATTTTCAGGCAATTCAGAAAAGTTAGCAGCTATGCAAATAGATAAAATTAACCAACTCCAAAACCCAGCACAAGTCAATCTGATGCTGTCTCTAGGCCATCTCTCGTGACCTGAAACTGAAGTGAAGTAGAGTATCTAGCTATATGCTTAATAACTACATTTATTATATGAAAGTAGTAAAAAAATTAAAATATTAAATAATTGTTGTACAAGACAGCTTGTACAAATGTACAAAACATATAAAAAAAAATTAAAATTCTATTTGGTTAGCTTATTTAGCTTTGGTTAGCAAATTTTTTTTAAATTAATTTTTCTCTATACTCTTCATGGTCTTCGACTTCAAATACTTTAGTACATAGATTAAAATTTTAAGTTTTGTTCTCAACATGATCTAAAACATGTTTAGTTCAAGCTATGTACATAATTTAATTTGAATCGATTAAGTTGTACTATGTCATTAAAACTTTTGCACATAATCAGATTTGAGTTGATGTTAAAGAAGCTACGGCCAGAACTCACTTCGCTTCAATAAACGAATACTCTAATCGTATATTTACCACAATAAACTTCTATGGTTAAATGAATAGCAAAAACTTACTTTAATGCTTCAACTGGAAGTTTGTTTCCAGCCATGTTCAGCTGCTTGAGTGCAACTGTGCTGGAGAAGAATGCTTTAAATGAAGGAGGAACATTCACTTCTTTTGATTTCTTTGCAGAGAACTGATTCCTGGACAAATTTAAAACAGCTAATTTTTGTGTGCATCCCCGGAGTAAAGCACCAAATACCTAGATACACAAGAATCAAAACATGAAAAAACTACTAAAACCAAATATTTATGAAATCTAAATCACTACTGAAATGGTTCCAAAAATATATTTTGCATATCACTGAAGGTTAGTTCAAAGTAGCTTCAGAATATAGATCGTTCTAACACTTCCTTGAAGAAAGCATGCAGTTAGGTGAAAAATAATCAAGACTAGGACAATTAGGTGATATAAGAAAGAAAGCATATGGCAATTAGGTGACAAGAAAGCAGACACATGACAATTAAGTGACATAGGAAAGCAAGTATATGACAATTAGATGACTAATTGACATATGTCTCTTCAAGGAAGTATTAGAAAATTATATTCTCACAAATATAAATTTTATTTATTGTGTAGCTTTAGAGAGTTTGTGCTCAAAATAATGCAATAGCAATTATTTTTTGATAATTGAAAAAATATTTAATTTTGAAGATGAAAATTTATATTGGTGGTTAATTTTTACTTTCATGCTATAGAACAGTATTTTTCAAACATTTTTGGTAGCAGAAACTTTTTGAAATTTAATTTGATGGTGGAACCCAAATATGGAAAAAGTCCATTGTGGTCCAAATTATGCATTTAAATTTTACTCATTCTTTCATTTTTAAGAAAATTTACATGAAGCTATCAATTTGAAGAACCCTGGAATACTGTCACGGAACACAAAAGGATCTATGGAACACACTTTGAAAAACACTGCTTTAGAGTATACAGGGTGTCCCAAAAAGATTGAAACACCCTTTAATTCTTTACCTGTTGAAGATAAGTGGGCAATGTAAATCGCAAAAATGTTGAAAGTAAGGTAGGAAATAAGACTATGTTAATGAAATAGTCCTCCCATTAATTTTCAAAAAGTTACACTTTTTTAATTTTTATATGACCCTCCTTAGACAAATTCGGTCAATCAGAAAATTTTTATTTTTAATGCAACAAGATCATTAAAAAAAAAAAATGCATATATGTATCTTTAAAATTGAGAGAGTTATATTTAATTGAAAATTAAACATTGTGGATGGGGACCCATATATCAAATTAGAAATGTAAATTTGTGACATATCACAAAAAAGATAAAACTGGATGATAATACATAAGAGACATTTTTTGCAAATTCCACGTAGGCTCATGATGCAATCATGGATTCTTAAGTACTTTTCACATTTTGACACATATTAACGTATTTTTGATCTAAACAATTTGCTTATGCTCCCTATTTTCACTGATGAAACAGCCTTTCACATGGTACGGAAAAGTGGCATAAGTCAGATTTTTTTCTTTATCATAATTCAGTTGATTTTAAAAATACAGATATGCAAGTCTTTTTAATGATCTCATTGCATTAAAAATAAAAATTTTCTGATTGACCAAATTTGTCTAAGGGGGTCATATAAAAATTTAAAAAGTGTAACTTTCTGAAAATGAATGGGAAGACTATTTCATTAATGTAGTCTTATTTTGTTGTAGGGGAAACCTTTCCTCTTAAATTCTATATTTATTACTTATTTATTTTATATTCATTTCTATTTTTCTTATTTATTATATTTATATCTTTATTTACTTACTCTTTATATTTATTTTTCCAAATTAAAGTTATTATATGTATATACATTAAAGAGTTATTATTTACATATGCCTGATCGTATAGATTTAAATAAAGTTTACTTTTATAATTATTATTTATTTCTTTATTACCTTTTTCTATTACCTACAGCTTGGTCTGTGCTCGACTTTGTTTATATACCAGAAAAGCATTTCAATATAACTATTTAACTCTAATAATTTCCACTTACCTTTAGATAAATAAATAGCACAGCCAACAAACAGCTAAAGAATACACAACTCTTATTAATGTTAAATTAAAATTTTCTTTATTGACAGCAATTAAAAAACATCTGATTAATTCAAGCTTCAATTTAGTGTAAAGTGGCAAAAATTTAGGTTAGTACATTACGTTATAATTAAATCAATTAAATTTAAAACCCAGGTATCAGAATCCACTCTAGTCTGAAGACTAGAGTTTGGTGTGCCTGAGGAGCTGTCCACCAACAGAAAAAAAGGGAACAATGTAAAATTTAAAAATAATAAGAACAAACACCATTCAGCGTATGAAATTTCAAGGTTTAAAAATAAAAGTATAAATCGACAGTAGTCAGCAGGAAACAACTTTCAAGCCAAAGGCTTCACTGATTTCATAAACAACTTTCAAGCCAAAGGCTTCACTGATTTAATACCTTTCAAGCCAAAGGCTTCACTGAATTAAACACCCCCAGACTAACAGGAAACAGAATCGCCATGCTGTAAATAGGCCTTAGCCTCTGTAAAAAGATTGCATAAAAATGTAAATGTGCATGGTAAACATACTCCGCAGATACATGAGAGCACTGAAAATGTGGAGAGGGATCCCCTATGCACTTTTATCACTGGATCACTCGAAATGATGTATTTATTGGAAATATGTGTCTGTAAACACTTGATGAGCTGGCCGGGGAATAAGGTCAGTAAGTCTTCTGAGGAATTCTGATGCGTGAAAGGCTTCTCAAAAACACTGTTGCTGGGCAATCTTTGTTGGCCCATCATGACGATTTATGATGAAACACTAGCCGATTTCTGCAACTTGGTATTCCACATCTAAAGGTACCTCCGGTGACAAAGACAGCTGAACTTGTGCTGTAGCCTTGATGAAAGATTTTAAATAATGATGAGCAAAGTTTGAGACTCTGGCTCTTACATTTTCGATGACAGCGGGATACAGGAGCCCTTGCATTGGGGCCCCGTTCCACAGATCTTAGCAGCAACAAAAAAAGGCAACCACCTACTCCAATGCCGGTCAAGACTCGAATACCCAGGAAACACGCTTGCTTCCCAAAAGCCGTCAAATTTGGCGAGTGAAAACCTGCGCTTTGCATATACTGCGGAATAAAAACTATGTTATGCCAAGAACTGCGATGCGGGTACGAAAGTTAAAATTACGCTGCCAAACACACCGCCAAGCGCACAGCAACCCCAACGGATGTTCAGCACCCTCTTCACAGCTGTGAGAGGGAAAACTGATAAGAAGTCCACTTTTCTCTTAAAAAATGCATCTTTTTCTGCAAACTCGTGAATGAAATTAAATGAACTTAAAACTGAAAACGAAAAGCTGGAGGATTAACAAAGGATATTTTAACATTTTAAGACGCATTGCGCATAATTTTGAATAATAAAACAAAGAAAATAATAACAAATTAACGTTAAAAGGGGAATAAATCGCCGAAATATTCAAAAACAACAAATTAATTTAGGATTTTGAAGGGAAGGGGGAAAATAACGAATTTTGAGCTATTATCAAATTTAAAGCCAATAATCAAATTTAGAATAAAAAATCACGGCATAACAATTTCCTACCATACTTTCAACATTTTTGCAATTTATATCACCCACTTATCTCCAACAGGTAAAGAATTAAAGTGCATTTCAATCTTTTTGGGACATCCTGTAGTATAAAGTATTGTTTTCAAGAAAATTTTCAATTTTAAGATTTTGATGACAATACATGCTTTAGGACCACCTGAACTTGACTAGTCTTAGAGTGATGTCCATCTGTCTGTGGTTAATTTCTTGTATAAATGATAGCTGCCACAAATATTAATGGATTTTCGAGAAACTTTTCGTCTGGTTTTGTTAACAAAAAATATAGTATTAGATACAATTTTTTTAATTCGAGCAAAAATTTTAAAATTTTATAATATATCAATATTTTATATTTTTTTAACATGGCAGCACAGGACAAAAATTTTAAGTAATTAGCATAAAAGGTGTTATTTATGACTAAGTGATTATGAAACTTAAAACAGTTTCAATCATTATAGTGAAAAACAGCTGTGATGGAATTGTTGCATTCGTGACATCATTAGCCTCACGGGGGGGTACATTGTCGAACTTAGTATCAATCGTAAGATTTTTTTCAAGCCCCTTAAAATGAAGTGTAACATGCTATATTGTAATCATTTGGACCAACAATACAGACTTTCAAGATTTTTCTTGCAAAATTCACAAAAAAAGAAAAATCTACTTGAAATTGGACTCTGGTATAAGTATTGGTATGAGTTGAGTTACACTCCAATCAATTTTTTAATTAAATATGTCATAATATTAGAGACAGGATGAATGATGTAAATTATGCATATGAGATACATTAACTTAAAAAGAGCTAACCAAAAGGTCTGTAGTAAATATAATCTAGTGAAAGGAGGTTTGGAAGTAACATACTCACTTTAAAAAGGGACTCACCAGTTAAAACACTGTGAATTGCAAGACACTGCTTTATTGATCCTATTTGACAGTACAGCTTAAAGTATACAGTAGCAATTATCTCTTATATGTGGTAGTCATCTGGCTAAAATATCTCTATTGCGACTAGTAAACTACTGTTGACTAGTAGCCACTGGCTAATAATGTAGCTAATATGTACAAATTAAATAGTCCTAGCAACCTTAATAATGACAATGAACAGATAAAATATTTTGATAAATAAAATTAAATCTTTTAGAGAATATAGCACTTGCAAAGTCATTTAACTTTCCATTCCACAGGTTTTAAAAAAGTTGCACGAATCTACAGCTGAGTAATTTTTACCTGTAATTTGAAAACCAACTTTAGGTTATAAAAATATCTATTCTGGACAAATAATACTGTTTTCAATTTCAGTTCAAATATAAAATCACACTTAAAGAACAAAATAGCAATTAAAATATCTAAACACTCTTAGAATTAGAAAAAAAAAATGCAATCTCTTAACAAAACAATAAAATGCAAGTAGCTGAGCAAATTTTACCCGGCTCTTGGAATGGAATGTTAAGTAGCATAAATTATTTCTATATTCAATTACTTATTCTGTTTAATTTGTATATTACTGCAATATTACATTTGCAATTGATATTTTAATGGTTAAAAGTCAAAGTGATATTAGTATTTTATTTCACTAAAAGTGGTTAATAATGAGCAAAAACTGGCTAGTAAAAAAAATGCAGTCTAATAGACAGTGGCTAATAAACTACAAAACCATAATTTAAATTATATTTAATAGGTAAGTGTATATTCATATAAATTTCCTAAACTGGGAATTCACATTTCAAATTTATAAAACTGTTTTAAAATGTTCCTGTATAAACTTAGTATGCATTTGTATCGTAAAAGCATATATTTTGCAACACATGAAGAAAACTGAAGCAATTTAAATTAATTTTTTTAATGTATCATTACAAACATCTTGTTTTGGAGAGGAAATAAATTATACTTTATAAAGTCAATAATATGATAAGACAAGATATTACTTTGATATTATTCATATACAAAATATGAAAGTAATAAATAACGAAGAATGTTATATAGTAACAACTATAGTTTATTTTAATATTTTGGGTGCTACAGGAGGAAGAATTTAGCAACATTCTTTATGTTTGCACATACTGCTTACTAGTAAAGACAATTTCCAATATAAATGAAACAGAATTTTAATATTTTATTTTTATGAAAGTATAAGATTTTGTTATACACATAAATTCAAAATAAAACCAAATTTATCCACTCAGTAAAAAAATTCACAATCAAATACGCAAATTTTAGATAATTCTAAGCACACATTAAAATGCAAAAAATCTAAAGAGATTTCAAATGACTATTAATAATGATCTAAGTGATACATACTGTGTCCAAAGCACATTCGGTACCGGATAAATCAAGATGTGTCAATGCATTAGGTTGAGCCAGAAAATTATACAAATTCTGTAATATAAACAAAATATTTAATATATACAATCAAAATTTTTAAATTATTCATTTATTTTAAGTGCAATTTTTATTAATGGAATATATGAATTTTTATTTGAAACAGACTACTGTAAAAATGTGGCAAATATCGGACTTATACTTAAAACCCAATATAAAGAAGCTAACCTTTAGGCAGAGTTGAATAAAGTTACTTTTAAAATGTAGAGTAAATTACTGCTACTTCATAAAAAAAATTATTGCAATATTTGTTACTTGTAGAAAAAATATGTGAAATGGATATTACAGTTACATTTTTAGAAAGGTTATTAAATGTAATTTTGAATAAATACTAAATTAACCTTTTTTCTATATTTTCAAATCTAACAGTGTTATAATGAAGATTTTTACAACTTTTTATCTAACTTGATCTGTTGTCTGTTTATCAGTATTATGCAAATCTTTGAGGCACTAAATAATTAGGTTCCATTAACCATAGTGACATAAAATTTGGTATGTTGTTGTCTTTTGTGGTACATTTCAATTGTTTTTATTTTAAACATTATTGAGCTAGCTCGCATTGAGCACACCATACAAATGTATTCATGTTTTAAGAACCCAAGAATTGGAGCAGATAGAAAACCCAAATTTTATATGCTGTTTTCTTTTTGTAGTATATTTTAAATCTTTGGATTTTGAATCTTATTGGGTCCCTCATTGGCTTGCCATAGGAATGTACTTGTTTTTGGCGAATAACTCAAAATCCAGAGTAACTAAAAGCTCAAATTTAGGATATTATATATTGTTGTCTTTCGTGATATATTTTAATCTTTTGGGATTTTGAGGCTCATTGGCTTAGCCTATCTCTTAAGCCACCCATAGGATTGTACTCCTTTTTCATTTAATAAAGCAAGAACCGAAGTAGCTGGAAAGTCCAAATTTAATTTGTTATCTTTGTGGTATATTTTAATTTTTTGCATTTTGAATCTTATCTGGCAAGCCAGTCCTGAGTCTGACATAGGAATGCACTCATTTTTGGAGAATAACTTAAGATCTGGAATAGCTAAAAAGCTCTATTTGGCATATCACTCTCTTTCGTAATATATTCGGATTTCAAACCTTACTGATACAGCCCATCCTGGGCCCACAATAGGAATGTACATGTATCTCTTTTTTTCTTATGCATAACTTGAGAACTGGAGCAACTAGAAAGTGCAAATTTGGTATATCATTGTCTATTGTGATGTATTTTAAATCTGTAGATTTTGAGCTATATCGGAATATCCCATTTTGGGCTTGCCATAGGAATGTACTCCTTTTTTAGGAATAATTCGAGATCCGAAATAACTAGAAAACTCAAATGTAGCATATCACTGTCTTTCATAATATATTTTAAATTTGGGGATATTGAGCTTCACTAGCTCAGCCTGTCCTGAGCTTACTATAGACATGTACTTGTTATAATTCAAAATAGCGAGGTTACAAAATTACCTGATTATAGAACTTAAATTGTAATGACTAATCTTTAACACAATTACATAATTTTCATACATGTAAGTTTCATAAAACAACAGATGGGGTAGTTAAAAAAAAAACTACATTTTATGCTCCTGTTAAATTTGCAAAAAAAAAAAAAAAATGTGTTTCAAAATTTATAACTTGAGCAAAATTGTTAGTGTTATTTTCCTTAAAAAGGAACTGCCTTTTGAGGTAAGATAGACAGGTATTGCTGTCAAAATAACAGAAAATGAAATATTCAGTCATCAAAATTTCATATTGATACCCCTATTTACTCTATTTGTAGTGAGCGCCAGTCCTTCTCACTAAAAAACAGAGGTGATTTGGTTTTCTATTTTCAGATATTTTGATCCAATTTCATACACCAACAAAATGATACATGGTAGGTAATATAATCTACAATATGTATTTATTCACAATGAAAAACTGATTTAAACTGAAGTAAATTGAAAAAAATCTAAAAAATTATAAAATTAAAAATTATTAATACCTGAATTAAAAAAATGTTGTATACTTGGTAAAATTAACAAGTATTTTTAACTTTCTTTGAATACCATTACAGTTAAAGTTTATGAAAATTAACTAATTATAAAAGTTGACTATAATTTCATAATCCCAGAATAATCTTGCTTTACACATTTATAAGTTGAATATTTAAATTGATAAAATGTCTAAAACCATTTAGTAGTCAACTCTGATGATTTTGTGTGTATTCAAACTAATTAAAAAGTTCCTAAAATATTTTAAACATATTTACAGAACTCTGACTTATTCATAATTAAACTCCTTGTGTTTTATGAGTTTTTAGTGCCCTTTAATAAAATCACAGTTTACTTCAACATTCATAATTTTTATTAAACTTTTTCTGTATCAGTTTCGTACATAATTTTAATTTTAATCACTAACTATTGTACACTTGAATCACTGACTGAAAAACAGGAAAGAATCCATTCCACAATTGCAAAAAATAGCAAAACTTAAATTAATTAAAACAAAAAATTCTGACAACAGCTCTTTTTATAAACTAAATTATCATTTGTGATAGTTAAATTTTGTCTATTTTAAAAATGGTGCATGTAAAGAAACTTTGGATCGAAAGATATATTTCTGCTCTTTCTGAAGAGAAATTATCTTATTCTGTAATTAAAAAACACTGTAAAAATGGTGGGATTCACATTTCTAAATATAAAATAAGCAATACAATTAATAATGAAGGAAGAAAACATCAAGCATTGCTTTTAATCAGTAAAAAAACAATGAACAAATTACCCAAAAAAAAGCATGTAAATTTACAACTATTGCAAAAAAAGTTTCTTGTCTCCAATTCAAGAAAATTCACCAATTCAAAGAACAATTGCAGTGTCTTTAAATCCCTCTATAGTGACTGTATGAGACTGAATAACAGATGCAAGCAAGATGATAAATAAAGATTTAAATCTTTAAAAAAGCTAAAAAGCATGATGTTCACCACCCTTTTGGTAGACATGTAGCTGAGTGCTGTAGAATTCTCTTTGTAAATTGTTTAGCTGGTGACAGATGAAAATATATTAAAAAGGAGAAAAAAACCTAAAAACTTGGGTCAAAGAATAAAAAAAAAGTTTCAATAAAGGATTCATGATTATTGCTAGCTTTTCATACAACTTTTTGTAAATTTATGTTAAGAAAAACAGAAAAGAAATGTCAAAATCAATTGAACATATTACCAAGATGTTTTAACTTTTATTTAAAGAAGAAATACCCCCCTCCCCTTTATTCACAGTCTTAATAGATTAACACTTCATTAGGATAAAGCTACCAGTCTGCAACTAAATTTCTTGAAAAAAAAAGAAAAAATATTAAAGTTATACCTTTTGCTCATATTCCTTCAAAGACCGCTCATGTGTCACCAAGGGATGATTGTGCTTTTAGATTGTTTAAAAGGGAACTTTCTAAACACAGACCTAAAACAATGGATGTACTATGGAAAACTATGAAAGAGGAGTGGAATAAAATACCACTCATAATTTTCAAAAAAGCTCACTCATCTTGAAAATCAAGATGTAGAAAGATAGTAAAAAAAAAGGCTATCAGATGGAACATTTAAGAAATAAATATTATTACACCAAACCTTAATTATAGTGCTTTAAATTTGTTCTAAAAAAGTGCAAACAACTTCTGTATATGCAGAATAAGATAAAATGCTTAAACCAAAGTCTAATTTTTTTTTTTTTTAAACTATTACAGAATTCCTAATTTAACAGATATATAATTTCTAAAATTTATAACTTTTATTTTACATAATCTGCTTTATAAAACCACCCAAATGTTTTGAAGATTAACATTATGATGTATTTAAATATAAACAACATTTCACTTAAAAATTAACAAATGATACATACATTGACATCTTCTTTGAAGACATTATCACTAAGGTTAAGGAATGTAAGAGTAGATGGCATGGCACGATTTAGGGAAAGTGCATGGGCTAAGGTATTTATGCCTTTGGCAGTAAGTCCTGTTCGACTTAGATTTAAGTGGATGAGCCCCTTTTGGAGGCGACCCACACTACCACCAAGCTGACCAGCACCTAAAATAATACATTGAAAACACATTAAACATAACATAGGTTACAGCATCAAATAATATTGAATAAATAATATAATTATTTTACTACTGGTACCAACAAATGTAAGATAAAAGTTACGATTCTAAATATGTACTTAATACTAACATGAATATGCAAAATATAGTTTTAATAAAAATTGAGATAACTTTTACTGCATTATAAAATGCCTATTTTGTCTTAAAAATATGACAAATATTTTTAAAACTGAAGTAAAATGTTTGACTATAAAAAAATGATATGCATAATATGCTTAGAATATATATGATCTTTAAGAATGTCTTTTATTCATTTTCGAGAGGTAGATGATTTTGGTTTTACATTTGCAATCTTCCTTTTTCAAATTTCAGCGACTGTCACACAAACTTTTTTTTTTCATAAATGGAAGAAATATTGAAATCCAGACAAACATTAAATAAATATGCAAATATGTAAATATGAAATAAATATACAAATCTAAACTAAGACCTCTTAATATCTAAACTAAGTACTTACTTACAAAACAACTCTTGAAAAATTGTATTTAAAGCGTCTTGTAAATATATATTTATCACCGTGAAAATATTACTTTTTCATGTCAAAACACTTTTTGTTTAAATTTTTTATCTTTCCATTACAGGCAACAAAAGTAGAGACATAAGTTTTAATAAATTATTGACCTTTATTTATTGTTACTAACAGATGGTACTGGCTGTGGCTGATAGCTAATAAAACACTCAAAAACTGACAATTTTGCAGAAAATCAAGCAGCCATTATCTGAAAAGCAAGGATCAATGTCTTGATTTCTGAACATGCATAATCTCTACAGGTATGCTTAGACTAAATACTATGCAGATATTCCACAAAACTGAAGGAAGTGAACGAATTTTATTCAACAAAATATCGTTAGGTGAGACAAACTTAATAGAAGAGAATAGAGATGCTTATACAGTACAACCTCGAAAATCCGGACTCGTCCGGACTTTGTCGATTCCGGAATTTTGATTTTGCCGGATTATAGTTTGAATAAAATTCAAACTTAATATTAACTAAATACACTAAAAAGCACTATTTTTAGTAAAAATAAAGGCAAAAGTTAAGTTAATCAATTAAAACATATTATTTAATACAAAAAATGGGGCAAAAGAAATTTCTAAGAAAAAATATACACATTAATAATCTAACCTTTCAGATAGGTCAGACGGTATGGATCTCAACAACAACATTAATAATCTAGAATGTGTGAAAGAAATGAAATGATAAAGTTACATTTTATCATTTCATTTAAATATTTGAATTAACGTTTGTTGTTTCATGTTTGGTTTATGGGAAAGCAGTTTTTTTAATCCTGTAGATGGACATTATTTCTGTTCGGTTATAAAGCTTAATTTTTCTTGGTTATAAAGACCTTTAATTGCATGATCGATTGTTTGCAAATATTTTTCCTTCTCCACATTTATCATCGCTACTTTGCTCTTTTTTTATTTAATATCATATCGCAAATTTTGCCATCGCTCAATTTATTTACGATTGGAGCATCATTATCACAGTGCAGAACTTCCATTATATCGGCTTTGCTAAGATTTAATGAAGAGCAGAGATTTAATAAAGTGTGAGAATTAGAACGTTTGCTGATATATTTAAAGGTGTGAATGTGTTTAAACAGTCATCGCTATTAACGAAATGAAAAACAAAAACTCAAGTTTTATTTATTTTCTAGCATTTATATAATGTTACGTTTGAAAAGGCTGATGACTCTAAAAGAAGGAAAAATTTTATTAGTAATAGTCAAATATGTAAATAATATCGTAGTAGATAAAATAAATATGTTTTCTGAAAAGAAAAATATATCTCCTCTCAATGATTTTTCTAAAATACAATGAGTCATTACAAAGCTGCTGCTGCTGCTTCACGGGGATGTGATGGTGCAGGGAAAATAAAGAAAGGAATTTGCTTGGTTCATAATCGTAAATGCAGCTGACCCCTTTAAGAGATCAGTGTGTTAATGACCTTGTTGCTCAGTTCTTTGTGATACGATATTATTTAGTTATTTATTTGCTATTTATAGTATGTAAATATGGTTTTCTAAACAAAAAACTGCAAAATATACAGTTGATTTCAAGCTGACAGGAGGTTCAAGGAGAATGAAAAGCTCGTCAGATATTGGAAGGGGGAGGGGATTCTGAAGACAAAACAGAATACATTGTAGAATGGAATTTGTACTATGAAGTGAACAAAATAAATTTCCGTGAGCATTAATACGAATTCTTGGGATTTTTAGATTTAATTGAACAATCTGTGATAGAATGTTACGATAATGTTTTAAAATGCTTAATATTAAAGAATTACATTGTTTCAGAAAAATGTCTTTTTCAATAATGAGAAAAGGAAATGTTGATAATAAAAAATCTATTTAAATAACGATGCATATTTTACGCAAAATAATTCGTCAGAAATCTTGACGTGCATAAAGGGGGAGGGGGGTTAACCCAGGGTTGGCATGGTAAGAATAATTTATAATTAGATTTTTCAAATTATTTAATGTTGTAAATAACTTCTACTTTTAACAACTGAACAACTCAACTCATTTCAGCAGCAATTTGCATCAGTCAGTTCATAGTTACAGTTACATCATATTTGCTCTTGTGTTTATGTAGAAGTAGAATGGGATAAAAGTTAGCATTTGAGAACAAAAAATGTCTTACTCTGGTGGCAGAAGAAAAGATTTAATTTGGTTATATTTTGATGAGGTAAAAAATGCTAAAAGGGAAGGCTGCAGGGCTGTAAAAAATGTAAACAAGAAATGGAAGGTCAAGTGGTCAGAATGAAGAAACATGTGGGAACATGTAGCAATCTTGATCCTCATTCAGTTAATGATTCTGTTGGTAAGTAATTATTTTATTATTATTAATATTATTAATACTTCTATTATTAACTGTAAAAGTAATTTTTTTGAAAAGTTAAATGTTTGTTAAATCAAAATCATCATTGTGAAATTACAAGTAATGCATATTGAGAACAAGAACATTTTTCATGTACACACATTCTAAGAATGTTTGTTTCTCTTCATTCAATCAAATGATTGTATTCTTATCAAAATTGTTATATTACTTGTAAATTCTATTTGGTTGAAAAGATAATAAATCAATACTAAATTAAATATACTAATATTAATTAATTTTATTATGTGTTTCTGAATTAAAAAAAAGCTTTACTTAAAATACAAGAATACTATTACATCATATCAAGTTAATTTTAGCCTAAGTATTAAATAAATATTAAAAATAAATACATAAATAAAACAGTGTTTAATTCACAAAATGAAGAAAAAAATAAAGTTTAATATTGAATTATGCGATTAAAAATGTTGATATATAATATGTGTTCTGTGTCATTAAGCCCCTTCTTAATTTCATGCAGATGGTGACGATGGTGTATCAGCCTCACTTTCTAGTGCTTCAAATTCTTTGGATTCATCAATGACACAACCAGAACCAACTGCAAGTAAAATCAGTTTTCAAAAAAGGAAAAGAGAAGATAAAACTCTGGACTGTTTTGTGAGTAAATCAACACCAGCTCAAAAACAAATGTTTGATGAACAAATTACCAGGTTTATTTATGCTACAAATACAGCATTCAACACTGTGGAACATCCAGAGTTCATTAAAATGGTTCAAAAAATTCATTAAAATGGTTCAGAGTTCATTAAAATGGTTCATTTTCGCCCAGAATATTTTCCACCATCAAGGAAACAAATTGCTTGTGATTTATTAGAGAACAACAACAACAAAGGAAAAAGAAAAATGTGCAGAAATATTAAAAGACAAAATTGTCACATTAGGATTAGATGGATGGTCAAACATTCACAATGAACCGGTGATTTGTGTTACATTAACAACAAAAGATGGGAACCCATATTTAGCTGATACTATTGACACTTCGGGCACTGCTCATACAAGTGAAAATCTATATGACATTGCTGTTAAAACTATAAAAAAGTGCCAGTCAGAATTTCAGTGTTCAGTATGTTCAGTAGTGACAGACAATACCGGAAATGTTGAAAAAATGAGAAAAATGCTTGATGAGAGTGAGGATGAGGAATTCAGAGTTATTACTTATGGATGTGCTGTTCATATTTTGAACTTAGTGGCTGGTCATATAAGTTATCCAAATGTGAAAGAACAAATTTTGCATGTGATTAAATATTTTAGGAATAACCATTTTGGAGGTGCATGCTTTAGAAACATTGCAAATGCACCAAAGTTAATATTGCCATGTGAAGTTCGCTGGAATTCCTTTGCTGACGCCTTGGAGAGGTATCTAAAATTATGGCCAGTGCTAGTAAATATATGTGAAAGCAATAAAGACGAGATTGATAAAAATATTCAAAATTTAATTTCAAACATTTCATTAAAAAGAAATGCAGAAGATTACTTGCAACAATTAAAACCAATTAGTGTAGCTCTGGACAGGGCGCAGAGAGAAACTGTTTTTATTTTTAAAAAATTAAAAAAGCAGATGCATGATAAGAATTTCAACAAAGATGTACTGAAAAAATTAGATAATCGTTATAAAATGGCAATAACACCAGCCCATCTTCTTGCTTTTCTGTTACATCCAAAAGCTGTAGATAAAGATGATGAAGATGATCACTAATTATCAGCAGATGAAAAAAAATTGGCATTGGAATATGCTAAGAAAAAGTTTCCTAAAAATAACTTATTAACTCTGATATTGAAATTTTGTGCCAAAGGTTTTCCATTCCAAAGATATCTTTTTCAAAAGGAATTTATTGAAAATGTAACAGTTATAGAATGGTGGCGAATGCGAGAAAATATTAAAAAGTTGAATGCTGATGTGTTGAAGGAAGTTGAAGTAATTCTTACTGCAAAAGCAACTACAGCGAATGTCAAGAGAATTTTTTCTTCTTTTGGAGTTGTACAATCAAAATTGCGTAACAGACTGGGTTTAGAAAAAGCCGCAAAACTTGTTTTTTTTTGTTCAAAATGTTAAATCCAAAATTTGTTTTTAATTTTTAAATGGAATAAAGAAATAAAAATCTAGTTTCCTTTCTATTATTTTTTAAGAAAATAATTCACTAAATGAAATATCTACATTATTGGTATTTTAAACAACTTATCACCATTACTGATGAATCTAAGAGCAATATTTCATGTATCATGTAGTAAACAATTACTATTGTATTATATTGTATTTGTATACATTGAATTTAAAAAATAGTATCTCTAAATAAATTATTAAAATTTAATATGATTTGAATGTCCACATGAGTAGCAACAATTGTTTATTTACTTAGTTTAAACTATTTTCAGAAGGAATATTAATTATTATTTGAACATTAATTATTCTAGTTAATGTCAAATTTTATTTACAAATATGTATACATGTAATTAGAAAAGGATTTTTAAAAAAACCCGGTTTAAACCAAGAAAACCTGGTTTAAACTTAAAACCCGGGTTTTTTTTGGTTTTTTCTCAAAAAACCTGGTTTTTTGCCAACCCTGGAGTTAACGTTAACAACGTAATTCATGCTCCAACCACGAGTCGATCTACAGCCATCCATATTTATATCCGGTCTAAACTTTCGTCTCATTTCGGGGTTCAGAAAGTCGACTGGAAAATACGGTATTTGTTTATAAAATATAATTTCATATAAATAATCTTACCCTGTTGTTTTAAATCCGCGACTTTGTCAGTTCGATAGATGGAAAAAAAAACTTTGAAAATTTGGAAAACGTGCGGATTTTGGAGGTTTACGGATTTTGGATGTCCAGATTTTCAAGGTTGTACTGTACTACAAAAGAATGATGCACGATTAGTGGCATAACTAGAATTTTTAATTCCTTAAGCAAAATATGTAAAAAGGCTTCTCAATTTAAAAAGAACATTTAAAAAAAGAGCTTTTATTTGGAGACACCGTTAAACAAATTAGTTTAGGAAAAACTAAAATTTGGGGGACCAACATTTTAGCTTTGCTCATAGCAGGCTCATGGGTGGCCACTGAAATTATGTACAAAGGAGTAACTTTGTAATCTAAGGACAAATAATAAATTAATATATATAAGGAAGGAAAGTTATGCTTAAAGACTTCATGGAAGTAATGCAGATAATACTCATATTACATACTAAGAAAAACCAGAACAACGGAACATGCTCAATTCATAGCTAAGTAACATTAGTCTTAAATCTGAAAGTTGATGGCTACATGCTTGCATAACAAAGCGTGTTAATTATTGGAACTTAATTGCTTTGTTTCCAGATATGGATTTCAGCATATCAGAAATTAATGTTTCTCTGTTGAGTGTTAGTTAAAAAATGTAATTATTAATTTAAACTTGCAATTTTGTGTTAATTTAATACTAATAAATTAATAACTAGATTAAAGTAAGTAGTGTTAATATAAGCAGGCAATACAAACCTTGGGTTATTTTGGCAATAATTCCACACAGGCTGTTAATGCCTGAAATAATTTAATGCAAGGATTAAAAAATGAAAACATGCACATTGTATCAAAACAAATGTCACTGACATAAGACTTACCTTTGTCTTCTATAAGATTATTAGATAAATCTAGAGTATGAAGGGGTGTATGTGGATTAGCTATCAAAGCTAGAGATAATTTATAAGCAAATTCCCTGAAACAAAAAATTATTAAACCAGTTATTCAAAGAATGTTTGACTTAAAAACAATAAAAAATTACACATTTAAATGTTAATAATATTTTTCAATTGTTTGTTGTCATATATTAACTAAAAAGATTTTTTTCTGAAAACACACACACACATATATATATAATAAACGTTAGATTCAATTTCAAAGTGCTGTTTACTTGCCAATAAATAGAAGAGAAAAATAAAAACTTGTGATTTAAAAAAATAATTTCTGAAAAACTCTATAAAATCACAATATAATATTTTAAAAAACTGCTGCCCGCACAGTGTCCATATTGTTAGACGTAAGCCTGTGGTTGAGCGGATCCCATGCTCCTGCAGTCCCGTGCAACGGATTTATGTTAGTCATGAAACAGCATAGCAGATAAATCAAGAAATGTTCAAAATAAATTACCATTATAACTAAACAAACATAATATGAATATGTATTCTTCATTATTATACAAAAAAGAAATTTCAAAATCCTTAAGAAAACAGAATATGCTTAGCTTAAGCTAAATTTAGTTTAGTTTTTTTTAGTTGTTTAGCTGCTCTAGCTGAGACTTTGCTAATTTCTTAACAAAATATGAAAAATACAGAACATTGAGCATGTTTTTTTATTTTTTGAAGTAATAAAAAAAATTTAATAAATCTGTACTCAAATTTAACTTCAATTCAGCCCTTATTTTCTAATTACAATACAGAATATACATTCTGTCACAGCATTATTATGAGGAATAAGTAATATTGTTTTCATCACCAGATTATATTAAATTCTTCTAGATAATCTGTTAAATTCCTTTGGGCAAATTAAATTATAGAATCGCACTATTTATGCAAAAAAGAAAGATGAGAAATAATAGGTGTTTTCTGTAATATTACAGGTACTTTCCGTAGTCAATAATTTTGTTCAGGAATTCGTAATTACGGAAAACCCGTAATGGTTATCATCTCTGTAATACCGTAACATTCCGTCGATCCAACCCCTTAAATGCATCTCGGAAAATGCAGGAGGGTTGCAATTAGTGGGAAATTTTTTGCTAAAAGAAACATGTAGAATTCTGTCAATCCACCCCTTCAAATGTTGGCAATTGGGTGGCACTTCCCAGCCGTCCATTCAGTTACCTTACACCTTTCTGGTAGGTCGGACGGTCTGGGTCTCAACAACAACCCCTTCAAATGTGATTAAAAAAAACGAAGAGTAGAGGCTTACTTGGAATTTTCAGCTAAACGAAGCAATTTGTATTTACATCAAATTTGATGATGAATTCTTTTAATTTTTTACGATGCTTGGGGTTGTATTTTTCAGAATTTCAAATTGAAATGAAAATGGGAAGAAGGTCGCTTTCACGGGGAGGATGGATGGATGGATGGAATTCTATGATAATTTTGCAAAATCCTGCTAGAAATATACGCAATTGGTGTAGGGATATTTTGATAATAACCCTTTCGTGACGGTTGCCACGCCCGTGTGGCGACTGCGAACTTGCATTCAAGGATGGACGCCACGCTCTTGTGGCGGAGAAAACTTTACTCTAAACGGCGAGGACGACCAATTTTCGGAAGTTGCCGTCCTCTCGGACGGCCTTGAAATTGTTGTCATCGGAAAATTGTGGCTGAAAATTGAAATGTCGTCACCTGCAAATCCCCCTAGTGTGCATTATCAATGCCTTCTTTCTAGGTGAGCCGTCATCTGAATTGTAACCACAGGCGCTAGTTATTTTGCCTCCCCTCATCCTCCACCCAGTGAATCCGATGATCGCACGAAAATGCGATAGAGCACTCACGATCGAAGTGACATGTTCTCTTCTCCTTTTCAAGGTCTACATGTGCGGAATTTTCGGATTTTCACAAGACCGACAATACCAATGCTTAAATCCAGACCAAACCCAAAGAAATTTATAAATATAGAATGAACTCGGCCTGAAGATAACTGTGTCTCAGCAAGCCCGAAATTATTTGTATTAAAATATGTTAAAAATAAATTTGTCAAAATTTTGTACGGAGAATTTAGTTTGGTTTCTTAAACATTTATCTTTACATAGCTGAAATAAAAGCAATGAGTTCATGCATTCAATTTAAATCCATTTTAAAAATTTTCAAAAGAAATATGTTCGGCCCGGTCGTAACGGACGTTTAAAAAAAAAAGAATTAATCCTGCCCGAAACAATAGAAAACTCAAGTCCAGCCCGGGCCTAAGCCCAAATCCTCATTTAACTCTTTAAAACCCAAACTATAAAATTTTCATTTGCTGTAATAGACGGGAGAAAGTAATAAGTTTGAATTTTTGGAATGGATTCTTCTAGTTTCAGACAGAAGTGTTTTATTTTCTTCCCCACTTTGGTTTCAACTTTGAAACTAAAACGTTTAAAATTCATTCATGGCATTTGTTCCAGTTGACAACTGAAGTTAAAGTATGAAACATCTGTTCAGTCCAAGAAGATTTTAATCTTGATTGACTACATGGCCTAGAAATTAAAGAGTACCGATGAGGTTTAAACTGTTTAGAGACAAGAGGATTTATATGATTATTTATTTACCACGTCTTCAAGTTACCAAACATTGAAAAAAGGAGCGATTCCTTACATATCTTACCCCTTTGCCCCCACCCATAGATCGGAATTCCGCTGGTCTAATCCATTATCAGAGACTTCGCGTCGGCGACTTTCATCGCGGCGATGGGGGTGGTGTATGAGTAAGCAGTTATCGCACTTCATCGTGAGGCAGTTGGTTCTAATTTATTATTGTTGTATGATGTATTTAAGCACATATATTAAGGAATATAAAGTGAAAAAAAAATTCTTAGGAGGACGGGTAAAAATTTTCAATAACCGTCCTCGCGGAATGGGCTAGATTTTGCCGATTTCTCGAAGCCTGCGTTAAATGCCTGTGGAAACAACTTCAAGGTATTTTGCAGATATTTAACCTTGGCATAGGGAGGATCCAATGAATTATTTCTCCATTTGGAGCGGTGAAACATAATTTTGTAATATAAACAGACAGAGCAATTCTCGCAGCATCAACAATTTTATAATTGAGTTTCGGGTTTTGCTTTGATTTCAGCTTTATGATTTCGTTGGTGAATCATAGGAATATAAGAGAGTATTTTCTTTTGTTTGGGTTTTAGAGGCAGTGAAATTATTTGTTTATTTCGGATATGGGAGTTTGGGAGAAACAAATGAGTATTTTGTATTCCGATTTGTATGAAAAATATACATCAAATAGAAAATAAATATTTCTTTTATTCCTGAAAAAAGTAGATTTCTGTGTTGAATAGGTGATTTTTAGTGAATTTTTTTCGAGAGTTAGGCTTAGCACAAAAAAATTGCCATCTCCTGGGAACAGTTCAGAAGCAAAGCACTCCGTCCTTTGGGCCTCGGCAGTTCCGGAATGCTGCCGTCGCAAAAGGGTTAAATAGCAATATTAGAAAAAAAATTGGTAATATTTTCGGAAAAATGATTAAGACAACTCTAAAAATATATACAAAAACATTACATTTAAAACATCCATGGGTAGTACTGGTAGAATATGAAAATTCAGGACACCAATTTTACAAAATTGCAGGTCAAAAAAAATTATAAAACAAAAAATATAAAGTTCTTATCCAGTGAATATTAATTTATAATGAAAACAAACATTTATGTTTGGAAAAACACAAGTTTCCACTAAAGAGAATAAAAAGTATTGATCTCATTTTAACAAAAATATAGCAATGAATTATATCCCTGCCAAAATGGTTACCTTTTTACCTAAAACATAGCTTTACCACTTTTTGGAAAATATTCGTCACAGGGTTCATATCCATTATTCAAAATACAAAAATTTGTATTCTGCAAATATAATTAAAATTAACCTTAAAATGTGACCGGAATATGAAAATAAGCTAGTTTAGTCAATCAAATATGCAACATTTAAAACATGGAGATGAATGGAAAAAGATACTAATGTACTATCAGCAATCCATGGGAACAAACTGAATTGCGCAATCACACTGTTTATGCAAAAATAATTATGAAATTAACCATAATAATTAACTAGAATAAGAAAATATGCTAGTTCAGTTAATCTAATATACAATATTAAGAAGATGAAGATGGCTAGAAAAAGACACTAATGTATTCTCGGCAATTCACGAGAAAAACTAAATTGAGGAATCTTACTGTTTATACAAAAATAATTAAAAAATTAACCAGAATATGGAGAAATGCTTGTTTAGTCAATCTAATATGCAATATTTAGAAAATGGAGATGGATGGAAAAAGATACAAAGTATTTTCAGCAATTCACGAGAACAAACTGAATCAATCGCGCTGTTCATGCGAAATTAATGAAAAACATAACATTTTAACGATTTATGCTGAATTTGAAGAAGCATATTCATTACATTCATAAAACACGTGATCGCGATATTTTAATTTACATTACATGCGTCCGTAAATCCTCGTTAATTACCGTGCATGTGGCCGTAAATTTAGACTGGCCTAGATAGAAGGCAAATTTCAATAGAAAATTATGCGAATTTCATAACCCGTAGTTTGAGATGAGGATGTTTTCCGTAGAATCTATGGAGAATCCATAGTAATCAGCATCTTTACTTTTGATAAGTAAGATTTCAGGAATTTCGAGAAAGTACATAAAAAATAAGGATATTTTAGGACACAAATATTTCAATGAAAAACATAACATTTTAGCGATTTATGTTAAATTTGAAGAAGTGCGGTAGCAAAGACATCTATCAAAGATGCCTCACGAGCCAGTAACCGAATTATAAGAACAGAGGAGGAGCTAGCTTTTGCTCAGTGATTATAATGTCGGTCTACAATGCATCAGGTCCCTGGTTCGGGGCCCGGCGACGCCAAATCCCCACAATGATGACTGGACGTTTGAAAAAAGCGCAACCTTCCTTCCCAACGACTTCGCCTCTCAGCACGAGATGGCAGCACCAAAAAGGAGTCAGAAGCCTTGACACTCCCTTCCTGGTTGACCACGACTGCCCGTCACGCCGAGGCAACACGCCTCCCGGCCCTGACGTCACGCCGAGGCGACACGCCTCTCGGCCTCCTCATCAGCGAGGGGAGTGTGCGGCAGCAAAGACATCTATCAAAGATGCCTCACGAGCCAGTAACCGAATTATAAGAACAGAGGAGGAGCTAGCTTTTGCTCAGTGATTATAATGTCGGTCTACAATGCATCAGGTCCCTGGTTCGGGACCACGGCGACGCACAATCGCCACAGAAGTATATTCATTACTTTCATTAAACACGCGATCACGATCTTAATTTACATTACATGCAGTGCTAAATCCCTGTTAATTACCGTGCATGTGGCCGTAAATTTACATTAGCTTAACCAGAAGGCAATTTTCCGTAGAAAACTATGCAAATTCCGTAACCCGTAGTTTGAGATGAGGATGTTTTCCATAGAAACTATGGAGAATATGTAGTAATCAGCATCTCTACTTTTGAGTTTAAAATTTCAGGAATTTCGGTATGGTACATATAAAATAAGTATATTTCAGGACACAATTATTTTTTTCGGGAATTTTAGGACAATTACGACCCCTGAACATCGAAATGTGCATCCAAGTCAATGGTAAACATACACAACATACTTCATTCACGTATCTAGAACCTTGTATTAGGACTAGCGCTTCATTAACAAAAGCCCCTGTTGTCTCTAATCCGTTTTTTGGACGCTGCGTGCTGGGAGTAAAAGAATGAATAGAGCTTGTCACATGAGAAAGCGGATGTTTTCGTGTGACAAGCTCTATTTATTCTATTACCCCCAGCACACAGCATCCAAAGATGGACGGGAGACAATGCTCGTCTGCAATTCTAGAAGTTGGGAAAACATCAGCATCACAGAAAAGTAAACATGTGCACTCCCACGATAGCCATTCATCGGGGCATTTTAATGGCAGATGAAATTTCCAAGAATTTGGGCTGTTAAAAAGAAAATATATATTTTCCCAGCAAAAAAGAGGAAAAAGGGATTTTAAGGGACTAATTATGAAAAAGGGGACCATTTGTGAGGCCAGAGAATATAATGATGAATCTGATGAATCTATGGAAAATATTCACAGAGCATCAAAATGGACTATAAGCCCAAAATGCCAGAAAAATCTCTGTGTAACAAAAAATGGAAATTCTCTACATCCACACTTGAATAAAATAATAATCTTTTAATTGAGAAAATAAATTCAGACATTCAGGTGAAAATCATGAATAAAAGGCAAAAATATATAAGATTCAGAATCTTACTTAAAAAACTATCATCCTAAGTACTGCATATAATGCATATTATACAATTTATACAAACTTCAGGTGTAACACAGTTTCTACATAAGAATCATTGAAAACTTATATCAAATATTATTCATTTTGTAGTAAAATATTATCCTACCATTTTATTCCTGTGTTGTCTAAATACAATTCTTCAAGAGCAACTGACCTCCGCAAAACAAGTAACACCACATCAAGCGCTTCTGAAACCTTGACAGGAAACAAAATAAATTGAATTAAATAAAGAATAGCAATAAACAAATTTTATTAATACAATTGTATTTCACTTTAGGGAATTTTAAAGTCAGAAATAATCCGATATTTAAAATTCCATTAAAAGTAATTAAATACAAATCAATAATTACAGTACAGTAAAATAAAATACTTTATAATTACTATAAATAACTTACCAGCTTTACAGCACTCGCTCGGAATTTAATAAACCATGTATTAAACATCATTGCTGATATAATTGGCATTAAATCCCTGGAAGAAATAAATCAGCCATCTTAAGTAACAATCAAATAACTGAAAATTATCCTATATATTATCCCTTTCTTTGATGCAAGCTAAAATGCATATTATTGTTCTAAGATGCATTACAGAAAACAAATATTTGTTGATATTATTTAAAATTATTTTAGTAATTACCATAAATGAAAAAAATTATATTTATTGTTTATGAATAGAAAATCCAGTTGTGCCTTATATCTACTGATTCAGTATCTGCCTGTTCAGTTATTCAGGGTTTACCGTGGCTGTAAAATATTGACAAACAGTATGCACAAGTACGTATAAATTGCATATGTACATACATGTAGCATATTTATTATAAAACATGCAACAATGACAATTTTTTCATTGTTCATGCAGCACTTTGATGGGAAATAAATGATTTTTATTGATCTGTCATCCCTTGAAACTGAATTTGATATACTATACAGTACAACTGCACTGTATTTTTTCACTGCTATATTATCTCTTGAGTATTAGGCTAAAAGGTCAGAATCCTTTACTTTCATACATATGAGAGTGAGAAAAAGATGTGCATTGTAAATGTATAATGTAGTGTACTATGTTATTACTTTATTTAATGTTGGTTATGTCTTACCATGCATAATTTATTAATTAAACATTACTGTATTTATGTATGTTGCATAAATATCATGTTATTCGATATTATCCATAGTTTCATGTAACCGTAGTTCGTCTTGGAACATATTACTCATAGATACGAAGGTACTACTGTATATAAGTAATATATAATTTGGGTTTAATTATGTTTTGATTCACTATGGCTTTTTTTAGCACATAAAAGCCAATTTGAATTAGACCTACCAATTAAATTCAAAACCTTTAATACTTACCCACACATATATAAGCCTAGCCTTTGGCATTTTAACCCAATCTGATGTCAATAGATTTCAAGGCCCTAGTATCAACAGTCTGATTACAGACTAAAGCATACAAAATTATCTCTTTGTATAAAACAAAGTCCAGCTCTGTATATGAATCCGCAATTTTTGACTGATCTGTTTCAAATTCGGTATGATAATTCTTTACTTCACTGCAGGTAACCAAACCAAATGGGATCCCGATTTCACATTTTTAGGTTGATGAATTATCGAGCTAATAATAATAAAAAAATAAAGTTTATTTTTATAAAATTAATATTACATGAATCATTTTTTTGTTAAAAACTTTAATTGATAATAAAATCAATGTCGCCTGAACAACACAGTAATAAATAGTTTTTATTCTGGAAAAAATAAATAAATAAAATCATTTAAATAAAAGGGTCAATTGATAAGGTAGATAATTTTTATTTAATTTCAATTCATCTAAATAATAAAAACATTGAAACAAATTAGATAAATTAATGAAAACTTTCTATTATGTTTTATGACTTAGTGTGATAGTTTTCAACTGATGTACCATGCAGTGTCCACCCTAGTGCACCATGGGTGGATGTGATTATTACTTTTTGCTCCAAAAAATATTACATATCTGAATGCTTTCAACTATCCATAGTTTTGTGTTGGCCACAGCAACTACAGGGGAGCTGCAGAAAGAATATAGTTGATCCAAGTATGGACTAAAAATGGTTGAAAACCACTGACTTTAGTGCAACAGAATAAAATAAGATTAAGGGTATCATTGATATTTTTAATTAAAATCATATGTTTTCTTATGGCTATCTAAACTGCACATATTATTATTATGATACTTAATTGATTATTGCAACAGGATAGGACAATGTAGAAATTGTAAAGTTAATTTTATATAGAGAGAACAGATACTTAAACTGAAACTTTCCTTTTTATCTTTTATGGAGTAAGCGAATTCCTCAAGAACAATATTACTTAGAATGCAAATGCACATTTTTGAAATTTTAAGCCACACTGCATACTCTCTTGTCTTCCCTTTGAGGATGGCAGACACAATGGTAGACACATGTGTGTCGACTGTAAAATTATGTGAAAAGACAATACTCACGCTTTGCATCGACAAGATTTTTACACTAAAGGATGAAAGATGCAAATACATATTTTAACTGGAACACTTATATTTGAATACTAGATGGTGCTAAATGTTCATTCTAACAGTTCTAACATATTTTTCCAATTGTTGACCTTGGTATATCAAACGTCCCAATGAATCATCAAGATCAAATCAAAAAAAGTCATGCAACATGGTTTTATAATATAAACTAGCAAAGCACTCATCACATATTCTGTCTATATTATAATTTAGTATGGGTTTTTGTTTTAATTTTAGCTTAATGATTGAATTGCTGGATTATAAAAATGTATGAAAATCATTTTCTTTTAGACATGGGTTTTGAAGTGATATGTGGTAGTGAAATTTTAAGGTTATATGGGATTAATAAATGGCTAGGTGTAGATATTCTCAGTCTGTGGAAAACTATACTAGCACTTTACATGAACTGGATAGTAATAAAAAAAAGCTACAGATAGTGACTACAAGAGGTAAAACAAAGAGCTCAGACAGTTTTACAAATGTAAAAATCGCAATTTGCAATACAGGTTTGCGAGTGGATCAGTGCTTTATACCATATGCAAAAGGTGTATTAATTAGTGAAAATAGCAACATTATTTTCTTATATACATATAACTAGAAAATGTACCTGGCATTGCCCAGCAGGGTAGTTATATAAAATAACAAAATAAATAAATTTGATTTATATAAATAATAGTAAAAATTGCATGCATTCCATGTACATCAGCATAAGAGGTATGGGTGCACCCACCAGAATGTTACTCTCCGCAAAGGGTTATTAAAACAAAAAAAAATGAATGAGAATTTTATCTGCACACAAACTCAAAATTATGCTGTAATGTAATTGATTTGTAAATTTCATACCTGCCATCTAGATGATCAAAATCTAGAAGGGACAATTCTTTGCTATCATGAGATAGATAAATAGTGTCTACATCCTATAAAAAGTAAAACAATAATTAAATTTTTTATCAAAATAAAAAAAATATTTTCAAACACAATATATTTTTAATTTTCTGCAAAAAGTGAAAAAGAGATCTATTATATAGAAATTCTTAAGAAAAAGTTATTAAATAAAACAAAATTCTAACAATTGTAAAATATTTTTAGCAGGTTTTAAAATAAATATGTAAGACAATTTACACAATCTCTATCATATTTATCTTTAGTTACTATTAATGAAAATCATGTTTAATATACTGTTTTTAAATTTTTTTAAATCAAGTTAAAAAAAAATGAAAAAAAAAATGAATGAGTATACATAATATAAGAATATGATAGAAAATATTTTTAAACAGCTTTGAAAAACATTTCATCTTTTAAGAAGTCCACTAATATTTATTAAAACTAACTTAAAACATATGATATTTGCTAATTTAATGTCCATTTGATACACTAGCAATCTTGTATCACTATTCTATCAGAAGATCATTAAAATTAAAATGTGATTTGTGTTTGTGCACTGTAGTGTTATTGTAAGCTTTTTGCATACAATACAAAAGCCTGTGTTTTTAATTACAGTTCTACTTGATTCTTTTTTTCTTTTTCTTTTTTTAGAATTTATAAGTTAGAGAGGATAAAATGAAAAAAAAAATTTTTTTTTAGCTTAAATTTAACTTGTATTTTTTAAATTTTCTACTTTATTATGATATATCATCACAGCAAACTTTTTTTTTTTTCAATATTTATAGGCTATTTTAACCATGTGTTCAATTTTGATATTGTCCCAGTTTAAAACTATGTCCCAAAGTTCCAATCAGCTTCTTATGTTGTCAGAGTTTGTAATTTAATTCACATTTATCATTTATGATTCATTATGCATTTGTAATTTAGTGTGTATTTAAACTGAATCTAAAATGAGTTATGTATGAAGTATATTTTATGTCTATATGGCAGTTAATATGGCATCATGAACAATGGTTTAAAGAAAGAGCTAGAATTGCTAAATCAACTGTTAAAGGTCTAATGTTCTACAAAATAAACATACATTTAAGGTGTTCTGAATTGTTTTGAAAAAATTAATAATAGCAAGCCTTTCTTTTAAAAAGTTCAAGCCAGCCACAAGCATATATAGTGGAAGTCAAATGATTACTGTCTCAAGTTTAAAGTTTCAATTTTATTTTTCCTTATTTAATAAATATTATCTATTTATTTAGTATTTTGTTTTGATTTGAAAAGAATATAGTAAGCCTAAATATTCATGTTTATATTATAAAACAACAAACATTATAAGAAATCAATTTGCTATAATCGTACATTAAAAATTGGATGCTTACCCAAGCAACTTCTTCTCTGTATGGCAACCCATGATAATCACACATGCAGGCATATTGAGTGGAATATCCACCACAAGGTCCAGTATCTTTGGTCTCAAGGGCATGATTGTACTCGAGCATAGCCTGTAATCTAGTTGGGGGCGTCACCTCCAACTTCCTGATTACATGCCTAAAGGTTAGATGAAACATTATTTATGCAAGTGTTGAACGGTATATGCACTTTAAATCACGAACTAAAAATAAAAGTTTACAATGACATAACAATCATGTTTTAAAGAACACTTTTTTGCTTCATTTTTACATTTATCTATCTGAAGCATTTAAGCCTACTAACTATACAGGCTGTTCCAAAAAGATTGAAACACGCTTTAATTCAAATTGCAAAAATGTTGAAAGTAAGGTAGTAAATAAGACTACATTAATGAAATAGTCCTCCCATTAATTTTCGAAAAGTTAAACTTTTTTTAATTTTATACGACCCCTTTAGACAAATTTGGTCAACTAGAAAATTTTTATTTTTAATGCAACAAGATCATTAAAAAAAACAACATATCTGTATCTTTAAAATTAACTGAATTATGATAAAGGAAAAAATCTGACTTATGCCACTTTTCAGTACCATATGAAAGGCTGTTTCATCAGTGAAAATAGGGATCATAAACAAATTGCCGATGGAAATTGTTTAGATAAAAAAAAAGTACTTAAAAGTACTTAATTATTGAAAAGTACTTAATCTGTGATTGCATCTTGAGCCTATGCGGAATTTGCAAAAATGTCTCCTATGTATTATCATCCAGTTTTATCTTTTTTGTGATATGTCACAAATTCACATTTCTAATTTGATATATGGTCCCCATTCACAATGTTCAATTTTCAATTAAATATAACTTACTCAATTTTAAAGATACAGATATGCAGGGTTTTTTAATGATCTTGTTGCATTAAAAAAAAAAAATCTGATTGACCAAATTTTCTAAGGGGGTCATAAAATTTTAAAAAGTGTAACTTTTTAAAAATTAATGGGAGGACTATTTCATTAATGTAGTCTTATTTCCTACATTACTTTCAACATTTTTGCAATTTACACTGCCCACTTATCTCCAACAGGTAAAGAATTAAAGCAAGTTTCAAACTTTTTGGAACACCTGACTGCAACAATCCTAGAATGAAAATGACATTAATGAATGGAATTCAGGAATAACACATTCCCAAATTCTATATATTATGTTTTTCCAAAGTCTTTGGAAATGTCAACTAAATATCTAGAATTTATGAATAGATTATCATTGCTGATCGAATTTCTGAATGATTAACATTTTTTTTCCTGAATAAGGGTTATCACTGCTATCTTTTTTATTCTTTGTACAATTTTTTGTCTAAATTTTATTCTTTATAACTAAATTGATGCTTAATTTACACTGGGTTTCTTTTCCAATTATTTAATTAGACTATGTATGTATCAAAATTTCTTATATTTATATTTGCTTGGAATGTCATTTGCAGTTGTAATGTAAATCTCTATATTTATTAAAAACCTGCATGAAGAAATGAAAACCTGTATGTTTATGATGAATAAACGTCCCCGCCCATCCATCTCAAATGCTCTAAACCTTAGGGTGAGCTGGTTGGCTTAGGTTAAAAAAGGTAATTTTGGTGATTCTAAAATTCTATGTTTATAATAGTTATAGAATCTGTGAAAATAAGAACAGTACTACATAATAAAAATATTACAAAATAATTACATAAGAAAGGCTATTATCTTTGTCTGTTTGTCTCACCTGGTGACAAATTTGTCACAATATCATCCACTTGGCAACTTTGGGAACATTTGTCACATTAATGATAATTCAATAGCTTTAAAAATTAAATTTAATTTCTTTGATAATCCCTGTCTATTTGTGAAAATTTTTAATTTAATGTTTTGAATCAAAATATAGCGAGTTTCAATGTCAGAAAAACAATGATATTCCCTAAACAATCATAATAGTCAAGTCAATATAGAAAACTAATAGATTGATTTTTGCTATGCATGTAAAAGGTATAAAAATAGCATTTATTAACACAAATTAGATGAATGAATCCAATGCATCAGCTTAACTGCCCCATTGCCAACATATATATTGAAATTAAGAAAAGGGTTTTTTTTTCAAATAAAAGCTCATAAATTTCATTTTTTACTAATACTGATTGTGATATAAATGGTATAGAATACACAGAAATGGCACAGAATGTAGAAAATGTATAAAAATGTCAAAGAAATTTATTCTCCAAATAGATTTTTAATTAAAACAACTTTACTTTAACAAACATGACAAATGATAAACTGAAAATGATGCATAAGAAATTTTCCTGCTTCCTTTTAATAACAATAGAACATTAAGAAATTCAAAACAAATCAATAAGGAAGATATGACTTACTCTAAAGGCACTTGAGGAAAAATGCTTTTCACAGCAGTTCCTAACTGACTGATCATATGGTTCACATCTTCCGATTCAGGATCAAAGGAATAAAATGTAAAGGACCTATTTTCCACAGTTAAGCACAACTATGCAAAAGAAACAAGCATTAATCAATTGTAAAACATTTTTGTGGTACTTATCAAGAAAATACAATAATTTTCAACATGATTGATTTCTTAATTTTGGGGGTAATTATTAAGGGGTTCATAAATTACGACAGCATACTAACTTCAGGGGTATATTCAAATTCTTTGGTATGGTGCAATTTTTAAAATTTTTAATTTTTTGAAAAAATAAAAACTTTGCCAAAACTTTAAAAGAATTTTGTGAAGAGTATGTTAAAAGACTTGGGTTTCTTTCAAACACCCCATGAAATAAAATATGTCTTTCAAGCCACAAAATGAAAGTTTAACTATAACTCAGTAAAGTCCATATGTATTGATTGATCCTACATTTAGAGAGTTTTTGGACTTAATGAGGAAATTTTGAACTTTTAATTAGTACAATTTTAATTCAAGCCATATTTGCACATTTTTAAAGAGCAAAATTTAAAAATTACAGAATTTAATGAGTATGGAAAATGTTGAAAATGGGCCTGGGCTCAGCCAGCAAGCACAGCAGGAAGACATTGGAAATGAACTCCTGAGGGTAGGTAGGCCACTATACAGTAAGTTCATAACTATTGAAAGTTGCTTACTTTGTCAAAAACAAGCAGGCTAATCACTAAAGACAATTAGTAACCAATAAAATAGATTTAAAAAATAATAAGTACTTATTTAATTAAAAAACCTGAACTATTTGAATCAGCCAAACTTATGCTTTAATTATTGTAGTAAAATTTCCTACAATATTTAAAGCACTATCGAATAAATTAAACAAATTCTGAAGAAAAAAATTCTGTATCATTTTATAGAAATATTTTCATTTTACTCTTTCTGTATAATATTGATTGACTATGTTCCAGTTATCTTGATATAGAAATTCTTCAAAATAGTAGAATTACTTGAAAACAAAAGTGCCAACTTTATGTTAGAGCTTGCACAAAGTTTGATAAAAATTAAATTAACTGGCAAACAGTTATGGAACAGACAAATGCATAAAAAAAGGAGGGGGGGGGGGGGGGAGAAATCATCAGTCAATATGTCAAGTTCATTAATGTCACAAATAGATATCACTAAATAATTTGAGAACAGCTTTACTGCAACACTAAAGTGTGGCCAGGCCAACGGCCGTACCGTGCTGAAAACACCGGTTCTCGTTAGATCACCGAAGTCAAGCAGCATCGGGCACGGTTAGTACTTGGTGGGTGACCACCTCGGAACACCGCGTGCTGTTGGCCATCTCGGGTGCGGTATCCCCGTGGTTTGCGCGCTAGATTTGCACGCTACCACAAATGTCGCCGTGTTCATGCGGAGTACGATCACGTTAAACATGTGGGTCCGTAAGTCCTTCCGAGAGGTTGGTGGTAGGGGAAGGAGGGTACGGTCCCTGTGGATGCCTCCCCCACTGGGTTCCGGTCTAAATTGGGTGGCACTTCCCGGCCGTCCATACAGTTACCTTACACCTTTCTGGTAGGTCGGACGGTCTGGGTCTCAACTAAAGTGTGGCCATTCACAATGAATAAATCAATTTATTTTTTCATGAAACTTGGCACTAGTAGTCACTAGATCATAATTTGTCACTTTAAAGTCATTATATACACTTGATGACTAGTTTGACTATACCCTAAATTTAAATTCTCAAATAATTAGAACAAACAAAACCTCAATGTTTCTCATATAATTAGAATAAACAAAATATTAAGACTTTATGAAATCCTAAAAGCAATAAAGTTACCTGATTATTTTTTTTACTCTCGATGGCCTGGATATCCAGATAATGAAAGGTGTGTTCAATCTGAAATCATATAAAATAATTGTTAACATCCAATTTTTATATTCTATATCAAAATACTGGATAAAAAGCTTTCATGATTAAAAGCATAATATGATGTCATCAAATCAAAAAATACCTTGTTATTGATATATTATTCTATCAGACTCACAGTTTAGACATTTAAACAAATGATTTTATTCTGTTCCCAAAAATCAAACTTTACTTGAAAAGAAAAATATTTCCTGACATTGAGGAAGGAGATTCAAAAGAATGTGATGAAGCAGCTGTTGGCTATTTCAAAAGATGACTTCAAAACATGTTTTGAACATTGGAAATAGTGCTAGGCCAAGTGTGTGGCTTTGGAAGGGAACTACTTTGACAGTAACTAAGATTCAAATCAGCCTTTACTGGGTGCCTAGACTTATGTCTAGGATATTCTGGGTTATGAGTTAGCTAGAAATGGTTCAAGCACACTTTCTATTGGCCCAGAGCCAGCTTTAGACATCTCTAATGAGTTGATCAGGAGCACTGTGTTTTATATCTTTAGGAAACAGCAGTACCAGGACAGGCATGACACTAAGGGCACCAGAGGTAGGTAAAAGAATTGAATTGTGACTGCACTAGTTAAGTCAAATGGAGCTGTTAATGCTCAACAGAACTGGCATTAGAAGGGCTGTGGGGCTCCTTACTGGGAATTGCACCCTTAAAAGGCACCTAAGCATTATAGGTGTTATTAAGGACCCAGTTTGTAGAGGTCATCTGCATAAGAAGGAAACTGCCACACATATACTCTGTGAGTATGAGGCTTTCTCAGACTACAGGTTTGAGCATTTGGGTCAACATGTGATCAAACCCTGAGAGCTAGCTGCAGGTTATTCCTGTCATGGACCTGCTGATCTTTATCTCTACCATAGGTCTCTTCTCCTAGGGGCTTTCTTCTTTTTCTTCACTATTTTTTTAGGGTGGGGGTGGGGAGGTAATATAATAGATCTGATCTAAGTATATTGATATGCATGTAATATCAATATATGAGATTTTGCTTCAATATACTAGATGCAACTGCATCGATACACTCATTATTACATCACATATACAGTCAAATTTATTTATTATAAAATCGGAAATAGCAAAGTGAATAATATTCTCTGGTAGTATGAAACCAATGCTTTGTGTATTTTATAATGAACTAGAATGAATTACCCATCATTGTCCAGTTCTTAAATAAGTGCCTGCTACTAAAATAATACTACAGATAACACCATACAATTTCCAAATCTTCTGTTTTGCACCAAAATCATACCTGCGTTCCATTTTTTCCATGCACAACCATGCTAATTATAAAAAGTGGGTTTAATACATTTCTTGAATACACCCAAAATAAGCTTCTTTGATACACTCTAAATAAGTGTTGAAGACCCAGACCGTCCGACTCATCCTGAGGACTTACTCTAAATAAGTGTGCTCTAATTCACCATGTATGCACACAAAACATTTGGTTCATCAATTGTTGGCAGGACAACACAAATAAATATATTTCTTTTAAATTCTCAAGTTAGAAAATTAACATTCCCAGATTATTAGATTGCTTGAAATAAACAGAAATAAATGAAAACACTTAAAAGTCACACACAAAAAAAAATCCTTTACCCTAGATGTAAAATTAAAAAAAAAATAACTGCTATCTCAAAGAGTTTTCATCTGACTAAAGTCAAATTTTCAGAGAACATTTATAATATTGAAATAATTATATATTCCAAAATGCGAAAATTTACCTTTTAGAAAATAACAATCACATAGCACTCAAAACAAGATGTCTAGACAAAAGTCAGAGATATCATTTTCATGCCACCTACTATTGGTTTGACTGCTTTTACCTAGAAAACAACTTATTTTGAAGTTGAAATGTTGATGGATTTTTTGGATTTAAATGTTCATTACTTTTAAACTAGTTTGAATCTTTAAAAAATTTCACTAAGCCGTATTGTTGTGAAGTACTTCTATACTGAATTTTGCCATTGTCCGAAGATTCAATTTCTTACTACAGATGATAAGGATAGAAAGACACATAAACACCTTTTATTATAAGATTTATGAGTAGTGATAAAGCTTTAACGAAAGTCCTTATCACCACCCTATATAAAATGCCTGACCTTAGTACCCGGCACTGCAGTGACCCCCCCCCCCCCCTCTTTTCTTCATGCTTTTACATTTTAGAAACTAAAGATAAGTGTATTCCACTATTCAAAACAGATGTTTCAATCAAAGGGGTGGCAATCTTTGGATGGCTCAAAAGGGTACTACAAATGATTACTCCTCCCCTGATTATAGAGATCCTAGTTCTTATGACTGGTAAAGTTAATTTTAAGTGCATTTAAAAAAATTTAAACTCGTATCATTCCTGCCTACTCCTTCAATGCTAGTCAGGGATCCTCATTAGTTCATGAATCCCAGGTTAAGAAACTCCTGTCTAAACTATGAAAGATTTATTGACTTTTATAGGTTTATCAATAAATATTATTAAAACTTAATCTGAACCATTTTTTCTTCCCAAGTTGTTCCAGTTAAGAAAAATATTGAAGCTTATTGATATTGACCTTGAAATTATACAAGACTTTGTCTTAATTTACTTTTTTACTAGAAGACTTTAATTATTTACTTTTCCATATTATAATTTATTTTATTACACAAATAATGAGGTATTTTTTTTATTTAAAAACATTGACTTAGTTTTGAAAAAAGAAATATATTTAGAATTGACTCAAAGAGAGAGAAATAAAAATTATGCATGCACTTATTGCATTTTTCTTACAAACATTTCGATATTTCTTAGACTGCAAGGAAAAAAAATTTAAAATATTTATCTCAGGAAAGGAAATTAAAAAGAAAAATTCCTCCCCACAGTTTTAAAAAATATAAGCACTGCAAGTTGAAATTTTGATTAGCAAATATATATCTGCGGAATTGTGTCATTTCAAGTAAAAGATGAAATTGTGTTAAAACACAGATGCAAATTGTTTAAAATTTCAAGTCTGTATTCACATTAATAAAAGATAGTATTAAAATAGTGCAAAACTTATGCTATAATTATATTTGTTGATATAGATATTGCATTTTCAAATTAAAGACAAGTATTTTGGTTTGCTAAATTATTTTTATTTTAACTATTATGACTAAGACATCAAAAAGATTTAAATGTAAACAAATATTTATTTCTTAATTAGCAAATGTATCTATTTATTACTTGTTTAAAAATAATCGAAATTCTGAAAGCATTCTAAATCATATTGCCATTTAAAAATTTTCCTTGCCTTATAAAATCCTATGTTTTCTACATAGAAAATTAACTAAATTTGCTAATTTAAAGAAAAACATTCTGGTCCCTCTGTTTATCAATTTATACATTAAGTCTCATCAACTTGATCATCATATGCCAAAAGAAGAAGTTGAAATATGTGGTAAAATATATTCCTATCATATGCCAAAAGAAGAAGTTGAAATATGTGGTAAAATATATTCCTATACTGTTATTATACTGTTACAACAATCAAATTATTAGAAATATATAGTAATTTGAAAATTTTTGCCAAAAGAAAACTGATATAATTTAAATTAAAATATTAATAATTAATTGAATTCCCTTAATATAATTTTATCTCTTGGTGGCAACCAATAAAAATAAATAAATAAAAATAAAATAACACATATCATGAATTTAAATTTATTCATATAATATTTTCTTTATTTTTCAGATTGAAAAAAATTAAATACAAATTACATGCTTTATTCGACAGCTAAACACAATTTCTTTCCATTGTTTAAAGCAACATAATTTTATTTTCGTCAAATAAAGTTTTTATGAAAAAAATCTTCAATCGTCTGCCTTTTGTTAATACTTTGTAAAGGAACTCTATTTTTATTAATACTGCAACAACTACTGTACCTACAAACTCAAAACATGAACACAGTTTAGATTAAAGAACATTCCAACCAAATTATCAAATTTGGAACAAGTCGAGAAAAACAGTAATTTGTATTTGGAACAGGTATACATTCTTTCAATTTTATATAGTTAATTATATATATCTTCACAAAGATTTCCTCATAATGATTAAAAAGATAACATATTGTAGCTTTCAACTTACTTTTGTTGGAACTTTGGCAGTTAGAATAAATAATCTACAAGCAGAAAATGCCTAAAATACAAAATACATGGTCAGTTAAATAAACAACATTATATGAAATAATGTTCACATATATAACATTACTAGACATTTTCACTCACATTTCATGCTTTCAAAATAGCTAGTGGTTCATAAATGCAACACCTATACACTTAATAGAAGTTGTGGGTAATTTTTCTGAATATCAAAAACCCTTTCAGATTTAAACATAAAAATAGGGCACATTTTTTAATTCTGCTAACATGTTAAACGGAAAAAATTTTCAGAATTTTATAGTCATTCTATGCTCATAAGGGTTAAATTAACTGCAGACCTTTACTATTTTATACATTGCATACAACATTCATAAACTTGAAGAATTAAGAAAAGTAGTGTCATCATTTCTATGATAGAGAAATTCTGCAAGAGGATTTAGTAATTCTCTACATTAAGTACTAAACTTACTGTCTTAAAAATACAATAGGCCTGTTTAATTTAAACTCCATGGAAAATGTCAAAAAAAGTTTTAATTACCTATTTTCGTAAAAATATATACTATGCACCATGCTATTAATCAGGGTGGCCACTCTTTGGACATATTGAAATTCCCTGACTTTTCCAGGTTTTCCAGGTGAATTTAAAAGAAATTCCAGACCAGTAATTTTAACATAAAACGTGCGCACGCACGTCCCTATTTAGTTACAAATTTGATTAAAAATCTTAACAATTTAACTCCACTATCCAAAAAAGTTATATTAAATCAGGAGAAAAAAATACACATATTCTTTTTGTTTTTACAAATAAATTTTGACATTTTTAATAAAAAAAATCATGTAAATGCAGTAAAATTGGACTACTGAAATATTTAAAAGAATTTAATGGTTTTCATTGAAGACAATAAAAAGAAATAGTCTAAACTGATGTCTATAAATATGGGCATTGTAAATTGCTCACAATGACAGAGATCATTAAAGATATGCAATAACTACACTACAACAAGCCACAGCCGTTGAATAAATGTCATCAAAACAGAAAAAAATATAGTAAAATGTATATAATATACAGAGATGCCAACCTCTGCAAGGGGTCATCGGTAGAAAAATCAGGAGTTTTCAGTAAAACCGCATTGACCATCAGTAAGATTTTACGTATATTGACAATATATATTTTAAAACCTTAGAATAAGTTCAAAATGTAGTTTTGCTAACTTAACTGAGTTAATTACAACTTAATGGCACTATGTGAAAATAATTAGGAAATTAACCTTTATAATTAACCAAAATATGAAAATAAGCTAGTTTGGTCATGTTAATGTACAAAAATAGGGAGATGGAGATCGATGGAAAAGGATAATTGGTTACTCTCGGCAAGGCCCGCGAAAAAAAAACAACTGAATTTCACGATCGTACTATTTATGTGAAAATAATTAAAAAATTAATCTTTATAATCAACCAAAATATGAAAATAATCTTGTTTAGTCAAGTTAATGTGCTACAATAGGGAGATGGAGATCGATGGAAAAGGATAATTGCATACTCTCGGCAACGCCTGGGGAAAAAAAAACTGAATTTCACGATCGTACTATTTATGTGAAAATAATTAAAAAATTAATCTTTATAATCAACCAAAATATGAAATAAGCCAGTCTAGTCAAGTTAATGTGCTACAATAAGGAGATGGAGATCGATGGAAAAGGATAATTGCGTCCTCTCTGCAACGCCGGTAAAAAAAAAAAGAAAAAAAAAACTGAATTTCACGATCGTACTATTTGTGAAAATAATTAAAAAAATATCCTTTATAATCAACCAAAATATGAAAAGAAACTAGTTTAGTCAAGTTAATGTGCTACAATAGGGATATGGAGATCGATGGAAAAGGATAATTGCGTACTCTCGGCAACGCTCGCAGAAAAAAAAAAACTGAATTTCGCGATCGTACTATTTATGTGAAAATAATTAAAAAATTAGCCTTTATAATTAACCAAAATATGAAAATAAGCTAGTTTAGTCAAGTTAACGTGCAATAATAAAGGGATGGAGATGGATGGAAAAAGACAATTGTGTACTCTCAGCAAAGCCCGAAAAGGACTGAATTGCGCAATCCTATAATTTAAGCGAAATATAATTTGTTTAGTAAAATATTTCTTTATTTTTACGGGCACTATAAAAATAAATTAGGTCTATTGTTCTGATATGAAATCATTAGAAGAAGTAAATGGATGCAAACTGATAATTTTGAACTCTCAGCACAGCAGGGAATATGAACTGAATGGTAGGATGCATGGATTTCACGGGATTTTCCGTAGTTTTGGGAGTAATGTCCGTAAAACCGTAAGATAAAGTAAAAATCCGTACAAACTATGGAAAATCCGTAAAAGTTGGCATCTCTGTACTTGGCGACATTTGTCCAAAATGGAGCACAAACTCCGCATTTTTGCTTTTATACGGAATTAAATGGACCCATGGCAACCTTTATTTAGCGGTTACGAGTACAGCGTAATACTTGGCGAAATTTTTCGAAAATGGCGTACAAACTGGGCAGTTCTGTTTTTATATGGACAACTAGTGAAAAGAAATTTCCAGAATTTTCACAAAATTCCCTGACTTTTCCCGGTTTTCCCTGACCATTCTAAAATTCCCTGACTTTTCCCGGTTCTCCCGGTTTCCAGGTTGAGTGGCCACCCTGTATTAATACCTCTCTTCAAGTTGTCATGTTTATGCATTAATACATTTAGTCACATTTAAAAGATCCTGTAGTTACAAGAATATTGTATTTAATATCTGAAAATTGAAATGAAAATTTTAAAAAGTTGAATATCTAAAAAATTATGCAAAAATAACATGGGAAAAATGTGCAAAAACATGAGAAGACAAGCAACTAGATATTTTATTTTATTTTATTCTGTGTTTTATAAGAATAGAACATTCAGTCTTATTTCCTGTTACACAGAGTCTGCACTAGCCATTCGCCAAATGCGAAAGAATCGCAAAACTGGCGACAAAAAAAATACTTTGGTGAAAAAAATGTCGAATGATTTTCTGGAAACGGTGAAAATTTTGTAAGTATTTTTTGGGGGAAGCGTAATAATATCTTAAATAAATAAAAAAGCATTTATTTTTAATTTAAACCAACTGAAAAAAGGTCACTGCTGAGTGCTGATTATTATCATGGATGCCAACTTGCTGTTTGCTGTTTTTGTCGTATGTTGAATTGTAGTTTATCTTTTTGTTACGATTTTTTAAGTCGCCCGGCTTGTTTTCGTTTCTTCTTATTCATCATCTTTGTGGTTTTCTTGTGACCATTACGCCTGCCCAAATTTTTTAGTCTATTTAATTTTTTTTCTTAGGTGGCTTTAAAATCGTGGTTCTGTCAATGACTAATTTCGAAATAAACAGAACATTATAAAAACTGCATTATGTAGTAACATCAAAGTAAAAAATCTCAGTGACTTGATTCTTATAAATAGTGAAGGGCCAGATATGAAAGATTTTAATTTTGAGGAAGCTTTTGAAGATTGGTGTAATGGTACAAAAATTCGACGCTTGCCTTGTTTATATGTTTATATGATAATGAAACTATGTGAATTATAAAATAAATTTGTCATTTTTATAACTCATTGTGATCTTTCATTGGTAAATACAAGTTTAATTTACTAATAATCTATTTAACGATTAAAGAAATTAAATCTACCTATCTTTATATCTTCTTTAGAATGAAATAAATATTGTTAGCTGCATTTTAAAATTGGCTTAAAAGTAGAAATTTTTTCACCAATGACAACAATAACTCTGACTAATAATCATGAAATTTGGCTAATGATTTTCAATTTGACTAATTTGTTGGCTAACAGTTTAAAATTCCTAAGTCGGACCCTGATTACAAGTAAATCACTAAACAAATAAAATATTCAAAATTTGTTATATTTGATGAATTTTTATAATACTCTCTTGTTTTTAAGATGTTCTTTTGCTCAAGGAAATTATGCCAAGTTTGAATTATTCAATAGTATTGAATAATAGGGAATAATATTGAATCAATACTAGAAAATATACCCCCCCCCCCCCCCCCGACATTGCCTGGGATATAAAGCAGGGATTAATCGAATTCATTCATAAAGTTTTCCAAAAGGTGTAGTTTCCCACTGCATGGGCACAAGAACGGTTACACCTCACGTATCAAGCAAGCGTAACATGCCCTAAATAAGCACCTAATCACACCTTAGCCCACTGCATAGGTTTGTAATATACTTTAAGTCTGACACACTGAATGCTGTGCATTCGATGTATACAATGTCTGAGTATTATAAATATGCTTTTTGCCCTCTGCACCCTAAATAAACTATCTTTAATATGTCCAAATAATATCCTTTACATATCCTAAATATGCTTTTTCACCTCTGGATGGATAAATAAGCTCTTTTTATATACCCTAAATAAGCTCTTTTGATATGCAACAAATAAGTTCAAATAAACAAATATGCTCTAAATAAATGCACTATGCATATTCAAATGAAAAATGCTTAAAATCAACAGCAATCTTTCTAAAAGAAAATACTTGAAAAATCTACATTAATATTTTGGATCAGTAAAGAGCCAGTTTATCCTCTGATCAAAATACAACTGAAACTCCCAGCAAATTCTCAAAAATCAACTATATCCCTCCCACACTAATGGTATCACCATAGGTGGCTGGTATTGAGCAAGGTAAAACGAGAGGAGGAAAGATTGTATTTTAGACTCAGAGGAAGCATTGTATTTCATATTTCTGCTTGAGAACTTCAAAATATAATGAGAGGTTTCACATTAAAATTCATTTGGGTGCGGTAGCTCAGTGAGAGAGCAGGAACTGCACTCGATAGGCCCGGGTTCAATTCCCACCACTGCCAAAACTGCAGCTGTGTTCACGCGGAGTACGATCATATTAAACACGTGGGTCCGTAAGTCCTTCCGAGAGGTTGGTAGTAGGGGAAGGCGGGTACGGCCCCTGTGGATGCCTCCCCCACTGGGTTCCGGTCTGAATTGGGTAGCTCTTCCCGGCCATTCAAACAGTTACCTTACACCTTTCTGGTAGATCGGATAGTCTGGGTCTTAACAACATCATCAACAACATTAAAATTCATAGAAAATTCAAGAATAGAATAATTAAAAAAAAAATTATTAGAATGTGAAGATATCGCATAATATTTATACCAAATATTGGAATTGTGGCCTTTCAATTATAGGATATTAGAATATACATATGAAATCAATGAATTCTCAAAATATTTTTAAATATGAAGGAATTAACCAACAGATTCTGTTCAAAGTTTGCTTGAAAGGAATTTTTTTTTTGTCTTTCTGATGGTGTCAAGATAGAAACTATGTAATAATATTTTCAATCGCCAAGGAACTGATGTATGTAAGAAAATGGTTTCAAGATTTTATAATTGGAAACTAATATTTGAATTTTGGAAAAAATTGCTTTGAGATGTCTTTGGACCTGGACTGAAATATCACTGTATTCAATTTCATGGTTATGGGTTGCTTAGATTGTCTGCCATGTGACCAACAAACATACAGACAAACCAACATCTTCCTTTATTATTAAAGATTAAGAATTAATCTTGTCCTGTATTTATAACTAAATAAGCTGGCAGACCAATTTAAACCTTGCAAAACATTTTTTTTAGAGAATAAAAAGTTCAATATAAAATATTTTACCAGAACTCGATTCTCTGTTTTTTCAGGCTTCGTTTCCATGCGCACAGCACATTTTAATGAAATCTTGACATTCCTACCAAGGATATGCCGAATGCTCTCTAAAATTGAAAAAGAAATTCATTGCAAAGAAAATCTAACTTTCATTACAGATAAATATATAGTATTGCAGGCAAGTATTTACTAAATTTCTTATAATGCTTAATCGGTACTGTGATAATAGAAGACAATTAATAAGAGAACAGTAGACCTTGAATGGTGCAAAAATCAACAAAATTATGCAAAAGCTTTTATGAATATTATTATATACATTATTATAACAGAATATTATGATACACATTATCTTACATCGATTACAAAATATCTGCATTCAAATTGAAAGTTTACTTTTAAAATTATTAGCATGTGAAGATTGTTAACATGGAAATTATTAACATGTGAAGACTCTGTTAAAAACAGCATAAAATAAAACAAAACTTAATAGTATAAACCTCTTTTGGAAGAAAACAAGCCTCCTTCATCACAACAAGCAAAAATAGAGCCGTTATATCCCAAGGGCAAAAATCTGTCTAACATCGAAGAAAACAGTTACAGCACCAAAAACAGAGAAAAGATTTTTTTTTTACCTTTGGTAGTGTAACTGCTGACTTTTTATTCTGAGGAAGGAAGCTCATTTTGCTTTTAAAACCAGTCGATATCATTCATTTGTATTTTATGCTGCATTTTTAACAAGCAACTTTTATACTACAGTTGAAGCAAAGTTTCGAACACTGATCATATAGAATAGTTACTCATTAACAGAAGTACCAGAGTCAATATACATAATAATTTAAAATGAAATAGTAAGAGAAATTAAAGTATGTGGATAAAATTAACTAATGCAAGAAGTAATAACATGAATCAATAGATGGTGTTTCAAACAGGACAGTCAGGCATAATTTAAACTTTAATATTTCAGCAAGTTATGGTTCCAGAAAAAATGATTCAGTTATCAGAATATATAAATCGAGTTAGTTAATCTGAAGAAACTAACAAGTGTTTTTTCATAGTGAAATTATGTGCAATTTACTCAGAATAGAAAACTTTTGTCAGGGGAAGGCTTGCTTCAATTCAGACAATTAGAAAACTCTTTTTCAATATGTTCACTTCAAGCAGTGAAAGTTATTGCTGAATATCCGATAAGTGTCAATTTTCAGGATAAAAAATAAATAAATAACTTTATAGTTTCTGGAAACATTTGCTTGGAGTAAGTTCTTGGAAATTTTTTAAGATTTCTAATTGATGTCAGACTGTTTAACATGATTAATAAAATATGTATGCATATTCATTGTGTTCCCATGTCAGAAATGATTGAAACAGGAATGACATGTGGGTTTGTCTTTGTTCCACATAGAAAAACAGGAGACACAGTATTTTTAAATTTTTTCATATTAATAATAAAATGAGTGTCAAAAATGACAATACTCATCAAAAATGAGTAATAAAATTATTATTTACTGAACTATTATTAGCAAAATTCTAAAACTTCAAGCATTATATGGAACAAAACTATAAATAGAGGTCTTCAGATGACTTAAAATCCCTACTGTTACCATCTGTTGGGTGGAAAGAACATTAATTTGGATACTGTAATGTCACCTATTCACATGGACAAACACATACTGCACTTTCTCAAAATAATATCATTAAAATTTTTATAAATAAGGGTTTTTTGCAAGTTAAATTAGTAATTCCTTAAACTTCTCCAATATATTTACATTATTTAAATGTTCTTTCTGATGTAATGAAAACTCAACTCATTACTACGAAACAGTGGCAAAAATGACAAATTTGAATTTTGTTGAAGTCATGTAACTACATTTACTATTATTAAAAAATATATAAAACTGATTGTATTAAACAAACTGCAAAAAATATCTTTTTTTTTTTTAGCTCAGAGGACACATTTGACAATTATCACGTATTCAGCCATCCTACACTTTATTAAACCTTATAAAATATGTGATCTGCTTTTGGTGTCAATGGAAAAACTAAGTTAAAACATAACCCATCATGTACTTAAATTCAGCAGTTTAATAAGTGGTATCTTTTACAATAGCTATATGTTTCAATAAAATTTAACATTGATTACACTAAAGATAAAATTTCAATAAAAAATAGAGAGATAATTGATTGATCAGAGATTTTGACGATTTCTACAAAAGTTCAGCAATTTAAATTATATAAAATCTCTAATCTTAATATTTACAAAATAATAAAACTTTAAAACTCCTAATTTATTAACAAACTTTACGGATAATCAAAAATTCATAATTAAATAATTTATGCATATTGATTAGTTTTCTAATTCAGTCATTTGACAGAAATCTTATTAAAACAATTGCGTATTAATAGCAATTGAAAACAGCAACAAAGCATATATGGCATTAAAGTATTTTATAGACTCAAATTACACCTCACATGCATTAGCAAATTTATTTTAAAACAATAAAGTCTATACAATGAACATATAAAACGCTAAAAACTTATTAGAAACGCATATGAGTTACCATGAAGTTCACGCGATATTATGCCTTTAGCAGACATGATTACTGAGTGGTATTCACAGATGATAAACTAATATCTTGAAGGTTTCCATGTTTATAAAAACATCTAACATGTAAGATTAGTAATAAAAAAAGTGAAAAAGTTTAGAATTAAACATCAAATACACAACATTGAGGAGGGAGTGCCCCTCTCCAATCCATTACTCCTTCCTACGGTTAGAGTGATTTAAATTTTTATGTCCTTTTAAAAACAACTCCGTTATTATTTCATATGAAAACTGAATATTCGCACAAAGAAATGATTCTATACAATTTTTTTTTAAGAATAGCAATCCGTAAAACGATACAGAAAAAATTAAGCAATGACGAATTACATTTCCAAATATGTTGAAACAAGTCATGAATAATCACCTAAACATAACAGAAATGGCGCGCTCCTGTTTGTTTACATTTAAAGTTCCTTTTGCGGCACTTTTAAAACAGAATTTAAAATTACAAAGTATTAATGATCAAATTGATACTATTTAATGTGTTTATAATATGTATTTTAATTTTTGTTATTAATTGTATTTCATTGAGTTAGGGTGCCGAACCAGTGATAGACACCCTTAAAATTTTCTAATTTTAATAAATCATAAAAAAAATATAACTTCTCATAAAATGTTTTTAAATTATTTGTCATACATTAATTGATTTATTAGGTATCAACTTCACTATAATTTTTATTTCGTTACCATAAAATTTAAAAATTCAATATCAGAAACAATGCAATAAACAAGTAGTGGATACCTGCTATTTAAAATAAAAATAGTTTCATTTTAAGTAAAGAACTTTACTTGATCAATTTATTATTTAGTAGATTCCGGCGTTAATGGGCAGGAGAAAAAATAAAAACCAGTATCGTCGAAGCTTTGTGTAGTAAAATTAATGATTATTAAGAAACTGAACCTTTAATTTAACTGTTAGAAAATATTGCAAAAAATGCAAAATTATTTTTTTAATTGGTAGCTTCATTAAATATTCCAATTTAAAATTCGGTAACCGAAAGACATTCTTGGGACATGATATACAGCATTGCTTCTTTTGTTGGCAAATTCTGCTAAAGCCTCAAACATGTATAAATTATGTACAAAATAAGCTACATAAAGGAAAAATAGTTTATAATTTATCAAACCTAATTTGTAAAAAATCCTAAATACAGTAATTAAAAAATTGAAATTTAATACATGGTAACAAAAGGACTAAAGTTCTAAAATTCCAAAAAATTGATTTTAATCATAAAATTACATATAATTTTGGATTGCAGTTATTGATACACCATATTATAAGCAACATTAACTAATATTTATGTAACCAGTATAAAGTATAGAGTGGTTGCTCTGCTTTTTTATAAGAAAATAAAACTTATATGTACAACAAATTCTGGCCATAAATACTAATGATTTTACATTTTTGGTTATTCTAATCATTTCATACTTGCATAATCATTTTGTACTTGCATTGTAGAATTAATTTTGTATTTACCTACTTTTTTGTACATTAAAAATCCTTCCTTTTCTTAAACAAGATAACATCCGCACCATCATCATCTGCATGTAAGCATTTGCCGAACATAGAGTCATACAGACCCTTTTCCCTCACCATTCAATCAGCAATTAGTCTTGTTCAATGTAATATGCCATTTATTTGACTGATTATCCCATGTCACTTCAACCAATAAAATGTGAAAATGACATACCGCCTTAGATTTTTCTCAATTTTTTTCAAAGCTACATATACCAGACTTATACCATACAAAATTTTAGTTGATTTCATACATTAATTTTTTAGCAGTAAATTTTTAAAGAAATGGAGAATTTACTAGGTGTTGCTTTGCGGATGCATGAAATGAATTAAAACCTTGTATTTTGATAAAATCCGTTCTTGCTCTGCACCTAATTGTCAGAAATAGCATATTTTTTTCTGTAGATATTCTAAAATATATACTTATTGTCAAACAGCAGGCATTTTGATAACATTTTAATTAAAGCCTTGTTATTTTTTGCCTCAAAGTTGAAAATTGTAAAAAGAAAAAGAAAAAATTTTAAGTTTAGCTAAAACAATTTTTTCAAGATGAGTAGTTCTATATTTGAATTTCCTGATAATTTTTTTGCATGTTCTTTATTCAGTAACCTTTTTACCATAAAAAAAAATTAGAGAGGTGTTTTTTGGAAAAATGGAATTTTTTTTTTTTTTTTATCATGAAATTTAAATGTGAAACTCATCTTGAAAAAAATTGTTTTTGCTGAAATTTAAAACATTTTTTTTTTTTTTTTTTTTTTGTATTTTTTAACTTTGAAGCAAAAACTAACAAGGTTTTAATTAAAATGTTATCAAGATGCATGCTGTTTGACAATAAGCATATATTCTACATAGAATATCCCCAGAAAAATGTTTATATTTCTGATAATAAGGTGCAGAGCAAGAAAGAATTTTACCAAACACAAGGTTTTCATTTCATGCATCCGCAAAACAGCACTAAGTGAATTATCCATTTCTTTGAAAATTTATTGCTAAACAATTAATGCATGGAATGAACTAAAATTTTGCATGCTAGTATAAGTTTGTTGTATGCAACTTTGTATAAAATTTCAGAAAAATCTGAGGGGCTGGGTGAAATGCCTTGGTTAAATTGACATGGAATGACCCTGACACTAAAAGTTCTGTATCTTCATCATCAGCTATACTGATGTTTGTCTGTTTACCTTCCATATGTCAAACTTTTCACATCTGAGAAAAATAAATATCTTTGATGCTTAATAATATATTGGATTAAATTATTAAACCACAATATTAAAATGTTGCATGATTTATTTTAACATGGGGAGTAATTTCTAGTGAATGGGTAGGTGTCTACTACTAGAATGATGTACACTATATATTGGCTCATCACCCTATTTTCAATTATAAAATAATTTTTAATTTTTAATTTTTCATGTTTTGTGCAATTAAATTCAATTTATGCATTGCTAATTTGTTAAATTTTATAAAAACAACTGATTCAACTACCAATGGTTATGTATTGTATGAATTATAAATCTCATTATCCTCTATTTCTTGACCCTTTATTTTAATATGTGTTATAAAAAATTAGACATCATTCAAAATTTAGGTATAATTACTTTATTGGATATTTTTTTGTTAATTTCTTAAGCCATATTTTGCATGCATATAAATTTTATTTTTATATATTAATAATATAAAAGTATGTATGCCAACCTTTCTTATTTATTTATAATTTATTTTAATTATAAAGTATAGAAATTCTCTATATCTCATATAAAACATCTCTTTTCATAAGGCAATTGCATTTTCATAAAAATATTACATACACCATCAGAATGTTGTTGTTGAGACCCAGACTGTCCGACCTACCAGAAAGGTGTAAGGTAACTGTTTGGACGGCTGGAACACACCATCAGAATGTAACACATTTTTAAAATGACTGAACATTTCTCACTCAAAAAATTGTATTACATCCAAATAATTTGTTACCATACTGATTGCACTTTGTTAGCGATCTTAACCTTAATCATGTTTCAAATTAACTTGATGCATGAAGAAAACTGATACATAAATTATAAATAAATTAATAAAAGCTAATTAAATAATGAGCAAAATCAAGGGTTTTTTACACTGACATTTAGCCATACACCTTCATTGCAGTGAACACACTTTTTCCCTAGAAAAAGTGCTGAATAAAAGAGCTATGAGAGTATCAATTCGCACTGTAGCAATAGTAGTACATCTGTTACATGTGCTAAATTTAAAAAGGCTGTGTATCAACCTACTTCTGAAGCATCTATGATAGTTTTTTATTGTATGAGTTTGAGTACTATTCATGATTTATTATATTTAGATAGAAGCTAATCTATAATAATAAAAGTATAAACCTGTTTGTTTTTCTGTATGTGATGACTTGTGATATCTACCACACTTACAGGTCTGAGATTTTTCACATAGTAGTATCTAGCCAATGGCCCTACCGTACTGAAAACACCAGTTCTCGTTAGATCACAGAAGTCAAGCAGCATTGGGCGCGGTTAGTACTTGGGTGGGTGACCACCTGGGAACACCTCGTGCTGTTGGCACATTTCGGGCGCGATAGCCCAGTGGTTTGTGCGCTAAATTTGCATGCTGCCACAACTGACGCCATGTTCATGCGGAGTACGATCATGTTAAACATGTGGGTCCATAAGTCCTTCCAAGAGGTTTGTGGTAGGGGAAAGAGGGTACGGTCCCTGTGGATGCCTCCCCCACTGGGTTCCAGTCTAAAGTAGGTGGCACTTCCCTGCCGTCCAAACGGTTACCTTACACCTTTCTGGTAGGTTGGACGGTATGGGTCTCAACAACAACATAGTAGCATCTGTACATAAACTAATGCACCTCAAAGGTAGTTTTCCAAATTTATAATTAGATTTCCTTTTTCAAATTTTACAACTTTTTCAAAGTGTTCAAATTGGCAATTTGCCACTGACAATAGAGGAGATCTTCTTCCCCCTCCCCCCGTACGTAGCAGAGGAGGGGAAAAAAGATGACTAAAGACAATGGTGACAATAGGGTTCTTGATAATAGGGGAGGTCTTCCTTTCCTGCTGCTTGTAGCAGAGCCGTAAAAATGATTTCTCATTTTTGATTTTAAATTCATTTAAAAATCATAAAATAGGCCTAAATCCACAAAATCAATGGTGAAAATATCCCAATAGATGCATCTGTAATCATACCAAAGCAAAACATTGTCACATAAAGAGTTTATTAAGTTTGTTTTAAAAAACATTTTTCAAGGAAAACAAATATTTTAAAAAGAAATACTAAAAATTGAATATTTATATTAGGAACATGAACTAAATATCAGAAGTATCACAGATAGTTATTATTTTGATATCTATTATTATTTTTTTAATATTTACGTAGTAAAAATGTTATTAAAGTTTAAAATTTCACTTTTGTCTTTTAATATAGAATAAATCCTAATAGTTCTTTTAAAGTTCATATAAATAAGAATGCATTATGATCCATACATTAATGGAAAAATCATTATTTTCAATTTTTCAGTGAGATATGAAACAGATTTCATCAGAAAAACTTTAAAAGCACAAGATTAAAAAGGTAGTAATGTTTAATCAGTAGAATAGCCCCCAATCTTGCCAAGTATTTAGTTGGCACCAAACATTTCAATTGCGATCGTTTCTCCTGGTACCCTCGGATATATCCAGCAATCCTGTTTCACTGGTGGCACCATCTATAGTGTTATTTGAAGATGAAGGTGTAGTTTAGTTTTCCAAAATTTTCTGTATGTTCTAGTGTAATTTTAATCAGAGTTTTGCATTTTGAACCCCCAAGCAACATCAGATATTTTCTGCTAGTATAATATATTAGTAGGTCTAATCCTCAGGGAAAGCTAGATGTGAAGTTATTAATGTATTGCATCTTTCAATGTAATATGAATATGGGATAATTTCTCATAAATTGAATCATTGACAATATTCTCATCTCCTGACCTGTACCCACATAAATTCTGTTGCATCATAGTAATTTATGTCTAAAATATAGAGCCTCACTTTAATATATTTAAACACCTCAAACTTTTGCTACTTCACAGCCTTACTCTCTATTAGATGTAGCTTTCAAATGCATTTTAATTCATATCAAAATATATATATAAAACAATATATATATATATATATATATATATATATATATATTATATATATTTTGTAGCTAGTGTTCTATATGAATGTACTAGAATGAATTACCCTGCATTATCTGGGCTGTAGATAAATGCCCATTACCACTCAATTCACCAAGCACGCTTTCTGCAAAGCAAAAACAAAAAAATACATGTTCTCCACAAGTCTTTCTTTTATGACTGTTTAAAATCTTAATTACTAACTTTAAAAGTTATTATCATAGAAATGTAATTTTTTTTTTCAGAAAATGCTTATAATACTGTTGCAATCTTATATTTAAAAATTCAAATCTTTATCTGTAAAACTCAGAATTTTAAATCCTACTATTGAAGTGCCAGCCATCTGAGATTCCTGATTTCGTGAGCTTTTCTGTGATCTTGCTACCAATGCCTCTAATGAAATTTGAGCTACATTTTTCTCCATGCTTTCTATGATGGTTTTAGCAATCATAAAGGAAATTTGAGCCTATAAAATAAATAGAAAACTAATTCAAAATTTTAAAAATAATGCCGAATTTGGGTCTTTAAGTACTTGTGTACCAAATTTCATGACCGTACAACGCTTAGATTTCCTGCTATAAACTACACACACACAGATATCTTTTATTATATAAGATATAAATATTGCTAACTAGTTACAGGTTGAGACAAATTTCATTTGTATCTGAAAATCAGCCTTGAAAATTTAAGAGCTAACTATAAATGTTGTCATATTACATTTTGACAACGTAATTTTGCTGACCATAAATTCTTTTATTTTCTAGGTAACAATAAAGGAAAAATAAAAAATTTAGAAAATATGCTATGGATCCTTTGTATCATTTAACAAGTACACTCTAAAAAGAAATTAAAAATTTTATTTTATTAAGCTTATTTTATTTATTTTACTTTTAATAAAAAAAAAGTGTCACTCTTTTGATTGGAAAATGTCAGAAACAGTATAGCAGAACAATAAATTTCGAAATTTTATTCCTGAGGAAAATTCAGCCACTTTGTATTCCATTATACAGAATTGTATGATTGCAAAATTCTTGTGTTTATAACATATTGATAGTATAATTCTCTCTTGAGTCTTATACTCCATTTACATGGAAAACAATGGAAGTCCTCACATAAATTGACTAACACGATGCACTAGTTCATGTAAACTCAAAATGCCATTAATTAAACTGTGATGATATGTGTACATTAGTTGGTATAATTTCAGAATACCATGAATTAAACTAGTAGCAAGTATATGTCTTCCTTCCACATTAAAAATGATTTACTCCTTTACACTTGTACACAGCCACTTGATGCCGCCAACGACCCTACCGTGCTAAAAATACTGGTTCTCGTTAGATCACCGAAGTCAAGCAGCATCGGACGCAGTTAGTACTTGGGTGGGTGACCACTTGGGAACACCGTGTGCTGTTGGCACATTTCGAGCGTGGTAGCCCTATGGTTTGCGGACTGGATTTGCACTCTGCCACAACTGCCGCCGTGTTCATGCGGAGTACGATCACATTAAACCGTAAGTCCTTCCAAGAGGTTGGTGGTAGGGGAAGGAGGTTACGGTCCCCGTGGATGCCTCCCCCACTGGGTTCCGGTCTAAATTGGGTGGCACTTACCTGCCTTCCAAACAGTTACCTTACACCTTTCTGGTAGGTCGGACGGTCTGGGTCTCAACAACAACAACAGCACACTTGATATCTGCAATTTTTATATATTATTTTAATATTTATTTACAGCATAATTTTTGTTGTAAATAGAAAAATATCAGCTTAATTATGCCATGGATTTAATTAATATATAGTTATGGACATTATTTACTCTTTGCAGATCTGAAGCATTATTATGCATATGCTTGTATTCACAGTTGTATATCATTAAAACAACATGCAAATACAGAAGAAACTTCTACTGCAGAAGAAAGTAATGAAAATTGTCGCGATAACCATGATGCTTTGAAAGTAAAAATACTGCAAGCTGGATTGACTTTTGTACCAGAACATGGCTGGAATGAAAAATCCTTGGCCCTAGGTAATTAATTTTATTTTACTTTAAGTATTTGTTATTGTACGCATGTGTTACATAAATATGAATGATATTACTACTTTCTTTATGTAAATAATTTGTATATAAAACTAGCAGAAATGCGGGAATTTGCCTGGGATAATATTAAAATAAAATTAAATTTGCCATAAAAGTGTTCCTTATTAAATTTAATAATAAACCAATCAAAAAAATATGTAAATTGGTTGGTTGTGTTCAAACTATAAGCAATAAAAAAAACAGGCATTTTAATTCTCATTGTTCTGCAGGGAATCAAATTTATATTAGAATTTTCCCTGGATCCAATCTCATTAATTGAAAAAAGTTTCACCAAATAAGATTATGAATTTCATGAAGTATTTAGCTTGTGTGTTTCGAAATTTTCGATTTTATAATTAAGACAGCACAAAATAAAAATATTTTGGCCTTAAACCTGCTCCTTAATAAGCTTAATAAAACAGTGAAAAAATATGTAAATCCATTGATAAAATGATTTATCAATGGATTTACATATATTTACTGATCAGTGAAAAGTATGTAAATCCATTAATCTATTCTTGAGTTATATGTAGTCATGACATACAACCAAAAACATTTTTTTAATTTAGAAAGTTTATAAAACTTTGTATAAGACACATAAATAACAATGTCAGCAAGTTTTATAGGCAATAAACAGCCTTCATCCACTATTGCACACATCATTTTACTGCAGTATTGCTCCAATTGAGATTGGAGCTGATGCATCTGCATGGCCACCCTACTTCTCTTTTTTGTGATACATTTGACCTCTCTAAAACTCACCCAGTTGCTCATACTGCCCACAAGTGCACCATCAATGCACCTTCACAGACTATTTAATATAATACAGTGAAATTAGTGAGATTTGTCCTTCTGTTTAAACAGTACACCTTATATGGGTCATAGGATGCACTTTCTCAAGTGTTCTGGAAATACTTGGTGTGTTCATTGGCTATGAAATTTTAATCATCTGCGTATCAAGTTTTGCAACTCTTTCTCTCTTTTTAATAAAGCGTATTTAATGAAATCAGTATACTACAATTATATTTATTATGTGTTTTCATTAATCTGGGTTCTAAGTACCTAATATTATTAGGGCTGCTGTATGCATATCCAAAGGCATGTGACTTGTTTCTGATTTCACTTTTAAAAAATAAATTGCCTATAAAGACAAATCAGAATACAGTAAAATCTGAGTAAAATGAAATTGTTCAAAACAGTAATCTGTTTAATGTGGAAACATTTTATGGTTCTGAAAATAGGTGTAAGTATTTTTACATTATCATCTCTATAGCAGCTAAAATATGCTTAATGAAAAAATAGGAAATATTTTTTAATAAAAAAAACCAAATTGTTATTAAGACAGACAATAAAATAAAATTCCTCAAGATGTAAATCTGCTTAATACAGAAACACTCAACAGCTCTGAAACTTGGTATATATGTTGCTACATAACCATGTTACAAATTACTTTTTTAGATGAAAACCTAAAATTCGCAAAAATATTTTATGAACAGAAATGATGAACTCATCTACATATTTATTGATCTTCCATTAGCAGCTAGAAGAGTCATTTTTCTTCAAAAGGAATTTTATGTGTAAATATGTAAAAAACTTGTACTTTGTAGAATGTTTTGTAATTTACAGGATTAGAATGCAAATTATGAAAAATTTAAGATTTTCATGGCATTTTGTATGGAGAACCATGATAATTCCCAGAACAGTAATAATAAATGTAGTTAATGTTGAAAGGATGGGTTGAAATTGGTTATTCATGTCAAAAGTATTGCAAATCAGCTAGTGCCTCAAATTATAGCTCAGCTTGATTGCTGTTGTCAACTTAAGAATTTGAAAGAATGAAGATTTTTAAAGCAAACAATGCACTAATACAGTGTTGTTGTTGTTGAGATCCAGACCGTCCGACCTACCAGAAAGGTGTAAGGTAACCGTTTGGACAGCCGGGAAGTGCCACCCAATTTAGACCGGAACCCAGTGGAGGAGGCATCCACAGGGACCGTACCCTCCGAACCAAATATATATAAAAAATATCTGAATATCTGAGAAAATCATAGATATTTGGATATTTGAATTTTGAAAAGGGAATTCATTCATTTTTTACTTGAAATTTAAAGAATTTTTTGGGGGGGAGAGGGATACATAAGGAATTTTGTAAATAGTCTAATTTTAAAATAAAAAAATTTAGTGAAAGATGCCAAAATGTTTTTCAGCTATAAAAAAGTTATTCACCTAAGCACTTTTAATCTAAAAATCTATTGCATCTTTTAAGTATAGGATTTTTAAATATATAAATATAATTATCTTTATTTAGGTGCTAAATCTTTGGGCCTTTCAGCAGCAGCACATGGCTTAATTCAAGGTAGAGGACCAGAACTTGTGCATTATTTTAATTTTTCTTGTAACTTGAAGTTGGAAGATTATTTAAAGGAAATTTCATGCAAAACTGAAAAGTAAGTTACATAGTTTGTAATTGTCACTGAGATTTGAACATTTATTAATTATTTTTGTTGCTTATATAGTTATCTATCTCTAAAATAAGAATTATTAAACATTAAGGTGTGCCCTCCCAAATTAGGAGTGAAGTGGATACAAGGAAAATTAAAATGCCTTAACTTTATGCTTTGCTATTATTGCCTTCGTTGGATCAGAGAAAGGTAGTTGTTGTTGAGACCCAGACCGTCCGACCTACCAGAAAGGTGTAAGGCATAGGTTCTCAACCTTTTTTTGCCCTCCGCCCACTTTGAGAATATTTTTTTTCCTAATGCCCTCCCAATTTTTTTTACTTGCGAATCTGAAACAGCTATTGCCACGATTATATTTAAACATGTAATATTATATACTATAGTCGTAAGATAGGATATGGCCCTATCCTATTTCTGAGTTTAAAGAAGACTTTCAATGAGAACAATTAAAACGCATACTTAATTATATTGAAAAGTATTTTTATTAACATTCAAAAGACATTGAATTTATAACTTATCTAATGAGAAGGTTGAATTTGATGCATTTTAAGGAGTTTGTTAATATCAGGCTCGATTTTACTTAAAAACAACTGTAAGTTTCCGCGTTCAGTAACATGGAGCCGATTTCTCTTTTTAGTTACCAACGTTGCTACCACTAAATCCACGTTCAGCTAAATAGGAAGATGGGAATGCTATCAGAAATCGTTGAACAATCGACCATAATCCTGGGTACAGTTGCAAAATTGGCTTCTGCAGCCAAAATTCTTGGTGGCCATTCTTGAATTTAATTTTTAATTCCTCATTTGTCGTCAGTTCTATTAGTTCTTCTTCTAACTGGGATGATCCTGCTGTGTTGACATTTGAAAAAGGATCCAAAACCCACTCTGGTATGTCCATGTTTAAAATGTCCTGGAATCATTCCTTGAAATCACTGTGGAGGTTTTCCAAGTATTGACAGTAAACAAGCAAGTTGTCGTGCTTGAATGATACTGCTGATAAATTTGGGAAGTTATTGAATTCGCGTCTGCCGATATTTCTTTTGTATAATAGCAGTTTGGACACGAAAGCAGCAACGCTATTTTTTGTCTTGGAGCCGATTTCTCTTTTTAGTTACCAACGTTGCTACCACTAAATCCACGTTCAGCTAAATAGGAAGATGGGAATGCTATCAGAAATCGTTGAACAATCGACCATAATCCTGGGTACAGTTGCAAAATCAGCTTCTGCAGCCAAAATTCTTGGTAGCCATTCTTGAATTTAATTTTTAATTCCTCATTTGTCGTCAGTTCTATTAGTTCTTCTTCTAACTGGGATGATCCTGCTGTGTTGGCATTTGAAAAAGGATCCAAAACCCACTCTGGTATGTCCATGTTTAAAATGTCCTGGAATCGTTCCTTGAAATCACTGTGGAGGTTTTCCAAGTATTGACAGTAAACAAGCAAGTTGTCGTGCTTGAATGATACTGCTGATAAATTTGGGAAGTTATTGTATTCGCGTCTGCTGATATTTCTTTTGTATAATGGCAGTTTGGACACGAAAGCAGCAACGCTATTTTTTGTCTTAATCAAGTTTAAGTCGTCGCCTTGAAGTTGGAGATTGGCATCATTAAACAATTTATACAGGTCTGTCAAATACGCAATATCGTTCTTTGATGAGATAAGGCTGTCGCGCAATTCCGTGTCTTTGTTTCCTAGAAACTCTATCACAGACCCCAACAGATTGTAAAATCGAGTCAAACAAGTACTTTTGACAGCCAGCGCACCTCTGTGTGAAACAGCAATCGGTTGAAATCTTCATCATTAGCAATACAAAGCTGACTAAATAATCTGTCATTCAACGAGTTACTTCTGATTTTATTAACTGCTCTGATAACATATTGCAGTGATGTATGGAGGCGTTCACTCAAATTTTTCGCAACCAAATGCTGGTGATGAATTACGCAATGCACAGCAAGCACGTCAGGAACTTTATTTTTTAAGCACGCTATGTAGCCTTTGTGACGCCCTGTCATAGCCGGTGCGCCATCTGTAGCAACGGACAAAATATTATTAAAAGGAATTTCCTTTTCATCACAAAACTTTTCCAGTGTATTAAATATGGTTTCTCCTTTTGTATCTGTTTCCAAATTCATAGCAAACAATAGTTCTTGACATATTTTCTCATCTTTGATAAACCTCACGTATGACAATAACAATGCTTCATTGGTTGGTAAAGTGGACTCATCTAGCTGAATTGAAAATTGACAAGTCTGCAGATGATTGCACAATGATTCCTCAATGTTTTCAGCCATCTCATCAATTCGTCTTTGCACGAACTATTGCTCAAAGGAATTTTTCGGATAATATCTGCAGCTGGTTTATGGAGCACAGTGGTTATTACTTCATTTACTGCTGGTAAAATTAAATCTTCCCCAATAGTATGTGGTTTGCATGTTTTAGCAATCAACAATGAGATATTGTACGAAGCTCGAAGTCCGTCATCGTCTTGCTTAGAAGTTGATGAAAAAAGTTTTAATACAGTTGGCTGAATTTTGTACTTCTTTTTCTTGTCTTGAAAATAGGTCACATCTTTGTCTTTCTTATCCGGGTGTATTTTATTAAAATGATCTTGAAGCCTAGAAGACTTCATCGCTTCATTTGAAAATGTTTTTTGACAAATAAGGCACATTGGCGATGATGGATTTGTGGGATTTTCGATAAATCCGTACTTAATATAATCCACACTATACTGCCGCCTCTTCTTTTTTGCTTCCGACATGGTTTTTACTTTACAGATACGTGAGTAGTATTAGTGTACTTTTAAAACCCTGTCATCAATTGCGCACGATAATGCTAATGAAAATAAAATGAACAATCACTGCCTTTATATAGGTTGGAGACATATAACACGCATCGACAGGAATAAGATAAAAATGCAGTGACTCGTTTATAACACCCGGCACCGAAGTAAAGCGCGGGGGCAAGGGTGATACGAGAGCAGAGTGCGGGTTAGAACAAGCACAGATAATACTGTCAATTCTTGCAGGATTACAAAAACCACGTTATTTAACAAAAACTTGTTATAACTGAATTGCTACAAGCATATTTTTTGCTATTTTTTATTAACAGGCTTTTGTTAACTTTACCTGTATTTATATATGAGATATTTCACGTGAAATTGGAAGATTTGAAAATTTTTAATTCAAATCTAAAATTAACAATTTTTATATCATCCAATTTAATGTAGATCTGAATGTAATGGAATCTTTAAGTTCAATTTTCATCCACTTCCCGAACTACCGAAATATGTGAATTTTCGCACACGTGATAAAAATGATTAAAATACATACAATAACAAAAATTAACCAGTATTAAAGTTTACTTTAGTTAGTATGTGATTAGCATGTTTTTTTTGTCTTTTTTAAACTATATTTTTTTAATCTGCCCACCGCCCCTCCGTACCATCTCAACGCCCCCTAATTTTCTCTGGGTCTTCTACTGCCCCCCTGAAAGTCTCAAATGCCCACAAGGGGGCGTTATCACCCACATTGAGAACCTATGGTGTAAGGTAACTGTTTGGACGGCCGGGAAGTGCCACCCAATTTAGACCGGAACCCAGTGGGGGAGGCATCCACAGGGACCGTACCCTCCTTCCCCTATAACCTGTCGGAAGGACTTACGGACCCACATGTTTAACGTGATCGTACTCCACATGAACACGGCGGCATTTGTGGCAGCGTGCAAATCCAGCACGCAAACCACCGGGTAACCGCGCCCGAAATGTGCCAACAGCACGTGGTGTTCCCAGGTGGTCACTCACCCAAGTACTAACCACGCCCGATGCTGCCTGACTTCGGTGATCTAACGAGAACCGGTGTTTTCAGCACGGTACGGCCGTTGGCCCAGAGGAAGGTAGTGTATGTAAACATGTAATTTATTCAAAATTCTCATTCTACTTAAAATTTCTAAATTTCTTTATGGTTTAATATGTTCCTAAAATGTACTTATATTTAAATTTTTAGTCATTCCAATTTTTTTTTTTTTTATTATTTCTTAAAACATCATTTATTTCAAGCAGCTAATATTGAAAAACAATTGTAAATTCAAAAGCAAAGCTTTTTAAAAAATTGCATATACTTTTCTTAAAAGCAATGATATAAACTGTCACTCATGACAGCATCAATGTGGTTTTAGTGAAATGCATCACCCACATAAATGTCACAAATTACTATACAGATTACCCACATAATTGTTGCAAATTCCTGTTATATAAGTAGATAAAGGTAAGATCACAGTTTAAGGAATGTGCCACAAATTAAATGGCATTACAAATAAGGGTAAGAAACATGCTGTGAACTTGAACAATAGATTTAAAACAAATCCTGCATTGTCCATTGATGATTTTAAGAACCATGATGTTCAAAATATATCACTGAAAAGGACAAACTTGGTCACAATTTACATCATTGCAAAGAGTCAAACTCCATGGGCAGTGCAACATCTTCAGATTATGTCCAGAAAATGTTGAACTTTTTAAACATTTATGGTCCCAAACTCTGTTGTCACTAAAAACATGCAACTTGCAAAAAAAGTTGTTTCATATATCAAAAATATGGACTACCTAAATATTTTGTTGAATGTTTAAAGGAAGAGTGGAGCCGGAATAAACTTATTCAGATCAGATCATTAAGAATTGTCAAAAGTATAATAAAATAGCATTGAAATATTGTTATCAATGTTACAGTAACAAAATTTATATATTTTTCTCTTGTATATACATTTAAGAAATTCATAAAAAATAAGCTTTTATAGAGTTTCGAGTTAGTTTTTATTATTATTATTATTTATTATTATTATTATTAATGTTTGATTTGCAAAATGAAAGCAATAATGGTTTAAATTTAGAAGTACTTAAGCTTTCTGATAACTATTTTTTGCCCTTTTTTTATAACAACTATTCTGTTGAGAGGATTTTACTCAAAGCTAACACATGCTGATTAGTAATTTTTTTTGGATTCTGCTTTCATTTATGCAAAATTGGTATAATCAAACAGCAATAGTTATGCAGAAAACAAGCTTCTGGCATTTTCTTAAATTTTTGTTTCAAGAAAGCATACAAAAAAAGAAATTTTGGTTACAAATACTGTAAATGTATAATTTAAAAGTAATTGTATTGATGCAATTAAATATGTTGACATTTTAAAATTTAATTTACATATTTGGAGCACTCTCTTCAGATTTTACTTATTAAGTGTTAACAGAAAGATTTTATGCTACATCTCATAAGGTATTTCCTTCATATGTATTTCCAGGCTTGAGCTTCAAGAATTCATAACTGATGCTTTAGAAAGTCGATTAAGAATGGTCATTCCATATGTTTCAAAATGGCCAGAGGTAAAATTGAACTTTCTGCTTAAATTATGTCTCATAATAATTTGGAATTGAGCCATTTAATTTTTATGTTTCAGGCTCTTGCTCTTATGGCTCTCCCAACTCAATTACCAGTCCACACAAAGAATTTGTTAGACCTTGTTGATAGTATATGGCATTTTTATGGTGATAAATCAATTGATGTAGGTTATTTATTTTTATGATTATTACATATACTAGGAATAGAAATGAGTAATTTAATTGACCTTTAATACATTAATTATTTTTTATATTTATTATTAGATGTTTAAGTTTGAAGTCATTGCATTTAATAACTATTTTACTGAATTTGTTATATTTCTCCTTATAAATGATAGTATTGTATTTGAGTCAGAAACACGTTTGTCCAAATTAAAAAGCTTGGATATTTTATGGGGTACTGAGTATGAAAAAACACTTTTAGCATTCTGTTTGATTTTAAAGTCAGTTGACCTGTTTATCTTCAAATTTAATAACTAGTTTTTCTCCCAAAATACTTAAATGATTGAATACAAATTTGTTGTTGTAGACTATTATATAAATGTAAAATGTACATGTAAATACATACATAAATGTAAATTCACATGAACCAGTCTTACAGTATCGTCAAAACTACTCAACCAAATGACAACAAATGGGTTTCAATGTTTTTTTTAATGTTCTATAATGTAATCCATAAACATGCTGTGGAATAAGTTCAGAATGTTATAAGAAAAAATATTTAAGGCAAAAGGGGGGGAGATAAAATACTTACTTCAAATTCTAAAAATGATAGCTGTTTAAATACATTGTAATAAAAAATATTTGTAACTTTTGATAATAATTTGTTATTCTTGTGCCTTGTCTGCTTTTAGATATCCTGGTATAGTAAGAGAATATCATTGGCTGTAGCATATAAAGCTAGTGAATTAAGTTTAATTCAAGACAAATCGCCTGATTTTTCAAATTCATTTGGCTTTCTTCAAAGAAGAGTTGAAAATATTGTTGAAACTGATAATGTGATTCATACGGTAACATATTTCATTTAATAAATTATATTTTATGATGCATTTTCTTGAATAAAATTTAATGTTCATTAATAATTTAGTATAATTCTTATCATGAAGAAAAAAAATCGTAGAAAATATACCTTTTGCAAGTATAGAAAATTATAAAAGTATTTTTTTTTATTATTGAAACCTAATGGTTTGTACAACTCTTATTGATTGACCTATAGCTAATTAAATTGTTTGTGAGTTTTCTATTTGAATAATAGTGTCTCCTAAACTTTGAATTCATTAAATTTGAAAGTTTTTTGAAGAGGAGCAAGGCTTCTTATCATCACCAATTTTTCAAAAACTATTCTTATTGAGTTTCTATCACTTATTATTACCCTGTCAATTTTTATCTTAATGAAATATCTTAGTTGAAGATTATTTCTGCATCATATTTCTACACTCATAATATTTTTATTTTAAAAGATAAATATTTTTATCTCCAAGAAAATTGCAGTAATACAAAAATGCAAATCATATGTTATATTATTAATTTACCTACATACATTGTAAAATGCAGGGTGTTTGTAAATCCTAGGCATAATAGCACCCAGAATTTTTGACTAGGCTGTAACTACTTTCAAAAATTCTACTAAAAATTTCATTTCTCCAGAGCCATCAGAGTATGAGTTCTCATAGGGTCAAATCTTCTATTTTCAGTTTTTACCTGACTAAGAATTATACTGTGTAATTGTTTGATTTGTTTAATCTGTAATTTCAAAAGAAATTTTAAGTGTTGATCAAAGCAGTGAGACATGTATGTGCTCGCGCGACACCAGACAAAAAATAGCTTCTATTGTTAGTTTGCATTTTTATAAAAAAAAATGTTCTTGCTTTAGTTCACGAGCTAAAGTATGAAAATGGTGCTAAATACAATTTTTGGTTTCTTTTTGTTCACTTTGAAATTAAATTATTTAGAAATTAAAGCAAATTAAGGGCTAGGAAAACCATGTTATCAAGAAGTATTTTGATGACCAATAAGATGCTTAAATTTTTGTCCTAGCTCTTAGATAGCTTTAGCATTTGTCTAGCCCAGATATAATGTATAAGGAAACTATTATGACAGTCAAAACTGACAGTCAGTTTTCAGCAGAATGACATGTGCTGAACATCGCTGAACTGAAATTGGACATTTTAAAATGTCTGTGGGCAAATCAGCACAATACTTTTCAACCTTTTGTGGCAATTTAACGAAAATGGATATGATTGTTACTTAAGTTTGTAAATACTGGAATCCTATTGATTTTTGCCCAAATATTTACGAAATCCTAAATTTGCAAACTCTTTTTTAAATGATGGCATTCAATCATGTTAAATAAGCAATTTTGTAGATATTTATTGTTATAAAATTAATGACACTAATTTTAAATTATATGAATCATTTGTGAAATATTACATGCTTTACAAATAAATATCAAAATGCCTTATAAAAGTTCAAATGTACTAAATATCATTGAATTTCTTTTTTATATGAAAAAGTATGCAACCCATCGATTGAGGTCATTTGCATGGAGCTATTACATATTGCTCCTATGTTAGACATTTATTATCATAGTGTTGAATACAAATGTTACCAATATAGCAAAAGCACCAAAATATAAATCTATGTAATAAAATGTTGGTGTCATTTTTGTATATCAGTTTTATGCATATAAATGAGCTCAATTATTAGATGTGTTTAAACTCTTTGCAAAAGTGTTGTAAAACATTGCAAACAATTTCACCAAATTTCAATTTACAAACTAGTTATTATCACGAATAACATACCTCTAAAATGGATTTTTTACATGATGATTATTTAAACAGTTAAAGATGCAAATTCAATACAGTATGTAGAGAAGTTGCACACACATGTTCTGTCTTATTAGATTGCTTTTGCTATTAAAAGTCAGTTGAAATAAACATATTTCTACTTTTTTCATATAATTATTGCATTTTTGACAAGTGTAGAAATACAAAACCATTTCTTAAAGTTCTTTAATTACATTTTCTTGTTTTTCATGATATGATGCTTTTTTGAACTCATTGTATAAATCTTTATTTATCTTGCAGATAAATGAGACTGGCAAGCATTTATTAGAATTTGGAGGTGGAGCTTTTATGACAGTATGTATGGTTAAGCTTACTTTTCTGTTGCTATATACAGGGTTCATCCTAGGTGTTTTCGTGGGGCAGCCCACCCTGCTGCCCTCAAAAATTAGAAAACCCACCCTGCATACTCCAGTACTATAATTTTGTGCCCTGACATCAAAAAATGCCGCCCTTCTTTTAAAAATGACACTTCTCCATATATTTTCAAATTTTCAAAACATCGAGAAATGTGCGACGTTTTTTCTCATTCATAATTTATTAAAGCTAAGCAAAAGTCATGGCAGTATTTTTGGCAAGTAATTTTTTTAAATTTATAATTGGGCCCTTTTAAAAATATGTGCCCTTTTGAGTATGTGATGTGCCCTTTTTCGGAAGGTAGCATAGGCGCAGACTGCGAGGGTGCTCGGGTGCTTCAGCACCCCACCCCCATGGAAATTTGGGGATCCATAGCACCCTCCAAAATTTTATCATTAACCAATTTTTTTAATTTAAAAATGATTTTGTGGAATGAAAATTTTCGCCCCCGAAAGTCAAATCCCTTGTTTCAAGATCTATACTAGGAAAAAAAGGGGAAAAAATGTTAAGCCACTTCTTTCAATCTCCAAAGAGATTAAAAATTTTCCAAACGTTTCAATTGGGTTCAGACGATACAGTTTCCTTGCGGCCATTCTGCCCAACTAGATGGTGTTTGAGAGTTAGCTCCATTTCATCATTGAAAAAATTACGAAATGGTCATTAAGTTCCTCGAAGGTATGTGCAAGGAAGTTAGTGAAGCTAGAGCAAAAGCTAACAGCTTTCTTTAAAAAAATCAAGAATTCGAATTCTTCTTTATGATATAAATTGTAATTTTTGTCTTTCAAAGAGTGGAGACATTAAATATTGCTCTCCAGAAAACATCCTTGAACTTTCAAGATGCATCAAAAGTGTAGTAAAGTCTATTCAGACTCAGAGAGAAGAAAGGAATTTCGAGGATTTATGGGAAGAAATAATAAAAAAAGGTGTAGAATTGGATTTAGAAAATCCTGTTCTTCCATGAATTAGAAAAATTGCAAGAAGATTTGACGAAGAAGTGTAAGCAATTTCAGTCACCTAAAGAAAGATATCCTCAAATTTACTTTCAATTAGTGGACAATTTCATAAGTTCCCTAAAAACAGGATTTGAGAAAAAGACGATGGAGCATCTTTCCATGATTGAAAACTTTGCCCTCAATAAAATTAAAAGTGAAGAACAAATAGTATCTTTTTACAGTTCGGATTTTGATGGCAAAAGGTTGTCGCTTCACCGGGATATATTTTGGGACACAGTTAAGGCAAATTCTGCAGAAATTAACATTATATCTGATATAGTTGATTTTTTTAATAGAAAAGAAAACATTTCTCTCCACTCGTTCATACAAGAGTTCTGTAAATTAATAAACCGAATATTAACCGTTCCGGTTACATCATGTACAGTTGAAAGATCTTTTTCTACTCTCCGACGACTCAAGACTTACTTGAGATCTACAATGAAGCAGCAGAGACTATACAGCGTGGCTATTCTGCATGTTCACAAGGAGATAGCTACCAAATCGAACATGGATTTAATCGCAGATGATTTCATAAAGAGAGCACAAGTCTGATTAAATACATTTTGTATAAGTAATAACAGAAATTACTAGCAAATAAGAGTGCAAAACTTTTCTTATTTATGTTATTATGTATTTTTAAGCCATTTGCCCCTCCCCCCCTCATCCTTGATTTCGGTCTGGAGACTCCCCTGATAGGGATATAAGTTCTGCATGGGTTTATGCTTCATCTTGATAAATTTTGCAAATCTTGTAGGACTTCATTAAATTCATGATAAGCTACCATTTTTCAGAACGATTACAAAAATTTAAGGACATTTTAATTTTTGAATCACCCCCCCCCCCCCCGAAATTTTTTAAAGTCAGCGCCTGTGGAAGGTAGCACCCTGTCCTTTTTAAATCCTAGAATGAACCCTGCTATATATTTATTGCATAAAAAGTTTGATTTAAAAGTGTATAAAATTATAAAAAAAGAGGGGTATTGTGTGACCAGTAACCCCTCTATTTTTGCTCAGTATTTCTGCAATATAAATTGAAGAGCTCAAAAAATAAAAGACTCATGTTAGACTGTTTTTATGCAAAATGTCTTATTAAAAAGAAATAACTATTGTGCATAACTATCCCTATAGATAATAATAATCTTCAGCAGTAAGACTGCATGAAACAAGAATATAAGGATATGAAACAATTTCAGGGGCAAAAGCAAAAAAATATTTGTCTGACATATATTTTCCTGTTTTTGTCAGAATTACTGTTATGTCTCTTACCTTAAAGAAGGAGGCTTATTTCACCTCCGAAACTTACCCTATAATATACAGGACGACCGGTACAGTCATTTAATGACCTTTATTTCCACAACCATTTGTCATACCTGTAGATATATATTTCTAATTGGAAAAGTGTTTCAAATGAGGTTACATTATTATAATGATTTTTGAATAAAATTTATCTCAGAATCTTTGCTATATTTACTAAATTTAATGTTAAAATTAAATTATTTAACCAACAGTTTGTTTTATTTTCTATTATATGTGATGGCTTGCATGAAAAGGGCCCGGTTGTCAGTAATTTTAGTATGAGATAATGTGGTCTATAGCCATTATATCAACAACTATCCTTTTTAGTTTTCAGTGAATTTAGGTAGCTGCATGCCTCAGGAATATGGGTAATGGTTAGTGGTCCGCGATATAGAAAACGGTTTCATTATGCTCTTTATGTTTGCCAATTCTGGGAAATTAATTTTTTCTATCAACCAGGATTGAGAGGAGAATGGGTATTTTAAAAAAATGAAAAATCATGATTTAAACAAAAAGAAATCATGGTTTAAACCAGCCAACCCCAAAACTTTCAAGCTGTTTTCTCTGTTTTAATGTTCTAACTTGATTGATAATGCTAACATTTGTAAGATGAGTTGCAATTATCATAATGTCATGTGGTTTTGTTTTTAGAATCAACCTGAAAAGCTGTGTGGCCAAACTCAATTTTGAAATTTCGGACATCTGAACCCTTTTCTTATAAGCCTTCACATATTGATGTTTTTACAATGTAATTTTTAAATGCATAAAACCATATATATATATATTTTTTTTTCTTCCAGATACAAAACATGCTTGGTCTCAATAGATGGCGTAGATGAAATCAAACTGCTCTAATTCAATTGTTACAAGTTTATATTTTTATTAATTTCTAATCGTGAAACTGGAAGTTTATTCTTTTTTATTGTATCAAATAATTTATTAAATCAAACATTAAGTAAAATCTGTATAAATCTGGATTATTCTTTATTTAGTCAGAGTTATCACCCTACCTGAAAAGCTAAGAAAACCTGGAATTGTCAGAGAATTTAAAAAATTTGGGGAAGTATTATATAAACTCAACCTGGAAAAGGCAAAAAACTAACATTTTAAAATTCATTTCAGGACGTTTTTTGTATGTATTGTGAATGCTGTTTTCATCATGACTAATGCAAAGAAGTATGCTGTTATGTCATAATCACAGGCTGCACTTGTATTTATTTGTTTTGTGAATTTTATCTGTTTGGTTTTTCATCCTGATCATTTCAGGGCCATATTTGTACTTAGGGGAAAATTAATAGTGTTTATTAAGTGCATACAGAAATTTTTATTTAAGGTGCAGACGCTTGATACAAAATTATTAGCCCATGTCATAAGGGCGAACCATTTTGCAGTCACAGATGTAACTCCAGCGCACTTAGTAAGCAAAACACATTACACCCTTTTAACAAATACAGAAAGATACCTTTATGGTGGAGTTTTTATGAATCGATGACTCACATGAAAAATTCATGACAAATTTGTCATAAATTGACTCACGTGACAAATTTGTGTTGCAATTGGGAAAAAACATAAAAATATTCATGTAGCCAACGTAGTGAAATTGAAGAAAAATTAGGAATTAACCCACCTGTGATGTAACTAAAAAATTTTCCCTGGAGAGGAAAGGAGGCAAAATGTTAAGTATCATTAATAGTTATTGATTACTTATGGTTACAAATGTGTAGCAATAATTTAATGATAAATTAATTGTTGTATTAATTAATATAGTTCATTTGGCATTAAATAATTATTTAATAAATAAACCAGAGTTATGGTCATAAGACACATTCTGAAACAAGTTCTAATGTAAATTGCTTCTTTTATTTCAGTATAATTTCTGGATTTTATTATAAATTCCAATGACTTTGTAGATCAAACTTATGCTTTCCTTTTTATTGGAATTGATGTGATGTGATTATCACATCAAAACATGTATATATATATATATATATATATATATATATATAATGCATAATTATATATATGTTTAAATAATTCTATGTATATGCATTTTTGTATTATGTGAACTCATATATTTCATTTCTTAACCTTACTATTGAAAAAATCTTAAAACTACTGATTTTTTCCTTCTTCACTTCCATCAACTGATTGGCATCTCTGGTGATATGTTTGCTACATAGATATATTTGAAATACAAAAATAGAGTTGAACAGATAAGTTGTAAATATAGAGTTAGTACCGCCTCGGTAATATTATGTAAATAAAGATGAAATAAAATGTAGTCATACAGAATAATTTTGTGTAAATTTAAAACCACAAAAATTTGGTAAAAATTTATTCCATGTATATTTATATGAAAAATTTTACATATTATAGTTGCAATAAATTATAACTTATAGTAGTTAATAGTGTTTAGAAGTTACATTTACACGCCTCAGTACACCACTGAAACCCACAACAAACTTCATTTTCCATGTTGAATAATGGTGTTTTTGATTATAAGGCCTCTTGCAAAATACTAACAGAAATACCTGGTATTGCCCAAGATAAACTTACATAATAAAAGATATTGTCCGTCTGTGTATTCTGTAGCAGAAAACTGAAGCTTCGGACAGTAGTTAAATTCAATACTGAGGTATTTCAGGTTTTTGGCAATACTGCTTAGCAAATTTTTTTTAATTTGAATTTGTTTTTTAATTATTTGATGTTGGAAGACTAATTTTGAACAATATTTACACAAATAGGTTCCTTAGCAATCAAAAATATTAACACAGATTTTCAATCTCGACATCATTAGAAAGATTGAAGAAATTTCAACAACCTTTGAACTGAATCCATAAAACAATTCCATATTTATTTATTTATTTTTAAATACAGTAGGTGCCGCTTAATGTGATCGCTTTGGGACAGATGCTATTTGATAACAATAACCGATTGATAACAATAAACAAAAAGTATCAGAAACATAAAATTTTGATTTTAAAAGTTAATATTTACTGTATTTTTGCAGCTACTACAAATTTAAAAGACAACGATTCACTCAAACACTATTTTAAACAAATCGTTAAAATAAGTCAAATAAAAAAAGTCTTCCAAAGTTGTCTACCTTGTATTTTGTCTCAGCAAATTACTTATAAAACTTTTGCACCTGTACTGTTCGCGAAAGTTCTCAGCAGTGCCTCTGTGTTGCACCTCGAGTCCCAAAACACGGAGAGCCTCTCTGATTTCAGTAGCAGTTGGAGGATTCTCAACAAGGTTTTCAGCTTCGTCCTCATCTTCATCCAATGCTTTTTCATCGTTTTCTTCTACTATAGAACAAGATACAGCTCGGAATACATCTTCATCAGTCATTGTTGTAGCCACTTGGGCGTTCACTTCTATAGAGATCCATTCTGTAAAGTCATTTTCAGTCATGTTTTCAGTCATGTCATCGAATTCCGGTACATCCATACCTTCGTCCGCTTTAACGAACCCACCGTGCGAGAAGCAGTTCTTAATTGTATTCTCGGACACTCGATCCCATGACATTGTAGAAAGATGGAGGGCCTGAAGGACATTCGTCTTCTTTACTAACGCGTTTGCGCTCAGTTGTTCCGTACCTTCCATATTTTCCAAAACCCTAGTGCGCATTTCTCCACGGTAATACGCTTTCATTGCACGAATTATTCCTTGGTCACATGGTTGGATAAGTGATGTAGTGTTGGCAGATAGAAGAATGATTTTGATATGCTTTAATGTGACATTTGCATCGTGGGCTCTGCAGTTATCGATGAGTACGGCGATATTGTGATCTAATTCTTTGTCCCACTTTAGAAGCCATTCGCTGAATAGAGCAACTGTCATCCACGTTGTTTTACTGGCAGCATAATCAACAAGCAATTTCTTAACATCCTTAAAGCATCTCGGCTTTTTGGTTTTTCCGATAACAAAGAGTTTCTTCTTCTTTCCAGTCATGCTCGCACAACAGAGCACAGTTATACGTTCTTTTGAAACTTTGTATCCCTTAGAGCTCTCGTGTTTGAACAGGTACGTATGTTCTGGCAAGACACGAAAATAAAGTCCGGTTTCGTCAGTATTGTAGATGTTTTCGGGTGAATAATCAGCGATTATTTTCGGACATTCTTCGGAAATCCATGCCTTTGCAGCTGGAAAAGCGGCATCCTTTTCTTTCCCATGGGTACGTTTGAACACAATGTTCTCCCTTTTTCTCCAGTGATTAAACCACCCGTCCGTTGCGACGAATTTTTTTTTGCACATTTTAGAAGCAAGATCTTCAGCTTTCTGCCGCATTAAAGGACCGTTTATGCGTGCATCCTTTTCCCTAACATTGGCAAACTACAATGTCAAAGCCGATTCAACTTCTCCATATTTCCCAGTACGTATTCGCTTACAGTTCAAATTTGCGTTCAACTTACGCTTTATTTTCTATCTCGTCGCGATTCCTTAACATTTTACAGAGTAATGGCTGAGAATTTTTAGTGCAACAGCAGCATTTCTTTGACTCATCTTGGGTAAATTATCAAAACGTTTCAAAATGTCAATTTTGTCCTTAACAGTTTAACCATTGCATTTTTTTCCATTGCTAAAATGCTTGACCGTCTGCAATAAAGTTTGAAATGCAACTTGACAGAGAGAAAAAATTCTACAGCTTGCAACAGTCCAAGCACTTTGCTTACTGATAAGAAAAGAACTCAACGCTTTTCCTAAGCCCCCCACCATTCTCAAAGGGAGGAAAAGGGGAGAGAAATCACCACCTGCAGAGCCGGCGCCAAGCTCCGGGCGCCGCGCCTGAGGGACGGCCTTGCGGTAAATTTCTGCACGTGCCAACAAAAGGGACCCTCTTTGGGGTTTTGGGGATTCTCCCTTTGCTTTTACGTATATGTAGTTTGGATTTTTTGTTGAGAGAATGAAAAAAAATCGAAAATGGTACACTAACGACGAAAGTGAAGTGATAAAGTGATAACAATAAACGAAGGCGCTGATTACAAAAACCGATTTTTTTAACATGTGTTAATATACAAGCGTTCGGGACTTCGCGATTCTGATAACATTAAACGAATGATAACATTATCCGCGATCACATTAAGCGGCACCTACTGTATATCGAAATATGCATGTCTGTAGTGTTATCTGTATCTGTATTTACATAGTGGTCACCTATTTAGGCCCTGGACAATTCCAGGTAATGGATTTTAGTACTGAAATAAAATTAACACAGTACAAAATTCGAACTAGTTTAGTCATAAACCTGTTCCTAATTAAACTTAGAAAACCAGTAAAAGCAGTTTGTGAGCCATTTTAGAGTTATATATAAATAGGGCAGTAATTTCATCATAGGAGGGGAAAAAAACAATTCACGGGTTAAATTAGAAAATTTTGCTGCCAAAGATTTACACTAACATTTCTATAAAAAGTTTACCAGTTATGAAACAGTAATACAAATAACTACTCTGCAAATCAGCGTGCAGTATATTACAATTTTTTTCAAACTAATGCTTCTAACATAATAAAGGAAGATGTCTGCCTATGCAGTCTACAGCAGGAAATCTAAGCATTGTACAACCATGGAATTTAGGACATAGGTACTTTAGGACCCAAATAGATGCACCTCAACATTATTTTTTTAAATTTTTAATTAGTTTATTATTTATTTTATGTTTTACCTGGATTTACAACAACATTGGGCATTATTCACACAAATTGATTCCTTAACGATATAAAATATTATCACAGACACCATCATCTTGACACCATCAGAGAAATCAAAGTACATTCTTTCCAACAATGTTTGAACTAAATCCATGAGATAATCCCTTCATATTTATTTATTTTTTTAAATACATTGAAATTTGCATTTTTTATGATATTATTGCATCAAAAAAACTAAGATTAACATAATTCTATAATTTAACTAAAACATCCCCATATATATATGTGCATTCTAACAAAAAAAATTATCTATTTCATAAGTAATTGTAATTTTTGTAATTTATTAAGTGATTTTATTCAATCATCATAATGGAAGTCTGTTCTTCAATGAAGACTGTGTTCCCCCTCTTCATCAGATCCATTTTAATAATAGGTGGGTTTTTGACATTCAGTAAGAACTTTCAGAGTGAGGTTTTAAATCTTTTATTTTTTTTTCCTGCTTGTCAGAGATATGAAATGTCCTTGTGTGTCACCATATGGAAGCCATTTAGTTTCTTTTTCATTTTTATAAGCAGTCAAAATGGAGTATTAGAAATATAAAAATTACATTGTATGCAGAAGATATGGGCAGATGTGATTCTCATTTTGTGATTTGGAAGTTTTATTTATATAGTGAGAATGTTTTAGTTCAAAACAAGCGATTTGGAAATAGAGTATGATGTTACCTGTGTTTGTGTCTGTTGTCCTGTGACACAATTTTAAATTCTGGAAAGCATCGTTCGGCATCAACACTTTTTGTGGGTATTGACAGAAAACAGATGGGACTTTATGTAACTAGAGAAACAAATTTTTATCAGATTCCAGAAATCTATTGAATCTTTGCTGACAGGAAGTATTTTACACTTGCTTTATATTTAAACAAAAAAACAAATAATTCTTTATTGCATTGTTCATAAGGTCCAAGGACTGAATATTTGATATTTGCAAAATTTTTGAAAATTCCAAAAATTCACAAAAATAATTGTGGAAATTTGTGTCATGAAACAAAAATTATATTAGAAATTAGGTAATAATAAGAAAAAGTTCTTAAATTTGTGAATATATATTTGATATTTGCAAAATCACAGACCCCCTCCCCCCCTCCCAAAATTCACAGAAAAAATCACATAAATTTGCATTGCAAAATAATTACTGCCCTAGTTATAGGCATTCATTACTGACAGACAAAAGCAGGTACAATAACCGCTCGTTATATCGCTCGTCAATATATCGCACATTCGGATATATCGCGCTTCTGCTATGTCTCCCTTTTTTTTTTCTGATTTTTCGTTTACATTCTTTTGCTTTCCCAAGACTGGAGTGTTATAACATGAGTCATCGGTGGGGTGGGAGTGAATGAGGGTTTTATTATTGCCTTTTTTATTATTGTACTTTCGCTCCTAAATTTTTATTACATATGCTCATAAAAGTATAATTTTTATCATATCGCCCGATATATCGCACATTCGAATATATCACACATATTGCCAAGTCTCCCAACAAGCATGATATAATGAGAGACTACTGTATTTTAATTACCATTGATCAGGGGGTAGATGTAAGAAGATAAAACTTCAAACATTCTTTAGACTCTGTCTCATTGCCTGAACAAAGTTTCGCCAATGTTACGCATTTCTGGAGATATTTTCTCGGAAGCATATTTTAGAATTTTCACTTTTATATATTAAAGTGGTACAAAATCAGAAATATTTTTAACCATATACCTGCTCCTTATTAAGCTTAACAAACCAGCAAAAAAATATGTAGCCATTCTTGAGATATGAGTGGTCCATGACAGACAAACAGAAACAAGTTTTAATTATCATTATTCCACACTTCACTGCAGGGGTGATAAAACTTACAACAGAAATTTGGCATCTTCAAAATAATGTAGCTTTCAAAATAGAATTTTAAAACAACTGATGAAGTACTTTACTGCATTGTTAGTCAGTACACCTGTTAGTACAGCTAACTGTAATTCCCACCGTGAATTACAAATATAAGGAATGTAATAGAGGAATAGAAAACTACTCATCAGTCTTTATTAATCAAATACAAATCACATCTGAACCCCAAAACATATCTTCTCTTGGTTTTCACTTTGTTGGATCATTTCTTTATTATGAATAGATAAGTACATAGTCTACAAAGGAAGAAGGATTTTTCACTCACAAGATCTGAAAAGAAACTGAGAAGAAAGTTTTATTTTGATATGAATACAAATAAAAACTAACAATTTTTATTTGTATTCATAATCTTATATGCATTATACAATAGAGCAGAATTGGACTAAATTATATTTGTTATCGGAGCCATCACAAAAATTTTGGAGCCAACCTTATACCTTATTATATTACATTTTAACAATATGATTTTTGTAATATTAATTTGTTTTAAATTTCTAGATAACAATGAGGGGAAAATATAAAAGATATCAGAAGTTTTGTATGATGCATTTTGTATCATTTAGCAAGTGAACTAAACCTTTCAAAGAGAAATTTAATACAAAGGTATTACTTTAAAAAAAATTTGTGTAATCTCTTGTAACCATATACATGCCTCGTTTTGAAACGGAAACACCACAGATCCAAAGCTTATATATTATCAAACTCATGAGAGAATCACACAAATTGCCACCAGGCTATATCAAAATAATCAATGCCACTAGGTGACCCATGGTCTGAAAGCACTACCCATAGTCTCAAAGCACTTGATATGAAAAATATTAGACCCCCAATTGATTTCTATTATGAATTAAGGTCATACTTCTAAATTTGATAACATTTTGTTTTTTACTTGAACTTGTATCTGCTGTCTGCTCACCAATGACTATGATAATGTAATAGGATTTATATGTCTCAGGAAAACCTAGGATTTGGGTATTTTAAACGCAGCCCAAAATTTCAGGCAAAACTTTTGTAAAATTGTATTTTATCAAAAATCTTGAAAAATTTAGTCAAAATTTGAAAAATGTCTTTGTTTTGTTATAAAGATTCAAGCTGTTTTTATAAGAAGTTATTTAAGTTTATTTCACTAAATAAAGTCATGATGTACTATAAAATTTCATCATTCAGACTAGAATTGTAAAAAATTAATGAAAACTCTGAGAATTTCATTTCCAAGTAAAAGTAGGAGTCAGTGTATAGAAAATACTCCAGAAAATTGATTTAAATATATTTAACTTTTGATTTATAAAAGTGAATTATGAATGTTGAGCATTTTATTATTTTAAATTTGAATGCATCTTTGACCACATAAACATGAAAAATCTGAATTTTATTAGTTATTTGAATGACAACCTTGCTTTTCTTTCAATAAAATTTTTTCTACTTACCATTTTAGGAAATATTTCTTCCTTTACGTGATTGGTGAATTTAGGCTTTGCTTTTTCTTATGACAGCCTTTAAAGAAGAAAATTATCAATAAATATTTTTTAATAGTTTGATTAAAAAGCATTCAAAATCACAATACATTGTTCAAATTCTTAAGAGCATAAAAATAACTGTATTCATAAATACTTAAAGCAAGAGAATGAAGAGGGAATAAGTTTCGTACTTTTAACTTGAAGCAGGAGTGGAGTGACAAATTTTACTTTGTACTACTAGATGCAATTTACTGTTTTTTATCTGCTTGCATGCTTTGTCCCCATGATATCTGCTCTAAAACTGAACCATTTTTTTTTTCGGGGGGGGGGGGGGGGGGGGATTCGGATATGTGGTACAAATTAATATTTTACATCCTGAGTTTGTTGCCGAATGCGATTGAATAAAAATTGTATACGCTATACCATTTTAACTGAAATATTATGTACAACAATAACTCCACTAAAACTTAAACGATTTCTTTACAATAGTTTGGATATGCGATTCAGATAGATATCTTACAGGTCGAGTTTGTTGCCGAATGTGGTCGGACAAAAATTGCATGTGCTACACCCTGAAACCTTTACTGATATACAATATTTGATGAAAACTCCTTTAAAACTTAACCAAATTTTCTGCAATTTGGTCGGAAGTATTTACTCAAAGAGCTTTTGTCGTAAATGAAAGAGGGGTTTTGTTCGATTGGCAGTTGTACAGTGGTTTTCCATATGAATTCACTTCATATGAGCTACTTTAATTCTGTAGTGGTAGTTCTCATTGCGATAGATGTAGCAAAGTTCAGATCTGCTGGTCAGGAAGTGTTAAAACTTCAATTGGATCATAATACTCTAGATTTTATGTAGTAAGAAAGTGAGCAGTTGCCATCTGCTTGTAGATTGTGTCGTCATGCCTATAGTTCCAGTCCACTGGATTCATATGGTTCATGTACTAATCTACGCTGTCCCCTCGATAATTTAAGCCATCATATATATGAGAAGCAATTTAATATACCAGTGCCTTCCCTATTAAATTAATGTGCAGGTTAAGCTGATGGCTAGATTACTGATGTTTTGGACTGGAAAGATTGCTCCGTATCACACCCACTGATTAGATGATAGAATCTACAAATTAGTTGTAAGCTTTATTCTAAATTGTATATACATGATATATCTTTGCATTACATGTAAATTTCTTGTGTTTTCTTGGCGAAGGATTAATCACTTTTTTTGTATATGTGTCACATTTTGCCTGCTAATTAAATCTGCTGTGTTAAATAATTGGATTAAAACTGTTTAACATTTACCTCTGATTCTCGACCCAGTTCTTGCTTACAGGTGCAACAACGTTAAACTTAATCTGTAGATTATGTAAATACCCTTTAATATTAAATGAAATAATGTTTAATATACTAATTTAGGAATATATCTCTCATAGTTTTTGAGATACAAATGCTAACTTCCGAATTTTGCCCCTAGGAGTATTGTTAATCTCATCGGGTAGCGCATAATCACTATATAACAGATACCATTACCTAACTTCCATAGCTCTCGTTACCATCGTTAAAAACTTATTTAACTTACAACTTTATCGGGCACCCTGTATATCGTGGTTCATAATTAAAATTTCCATTTTCAAAGACTCTACAGCAGAAATCATTTAAATGACTTTAAATTTTACTTACAGGCTCATCAGGTGATGGGAATTTTATTTTCTGAAAAATGGTTAAAAAAATAAGCAACTTTGATTGGGATTTTATCATTTTACTAAAATTGATAAAGCTAATTATACCTCTTGCCATTTACTTGCAGCTATTGGCAATTTTAAGGGTTTTACACCTACATTGAATTTTATTCAAGGATCCTGTGACATTGTTTTTTTAAACATTGTAAATTATAGGAAAAAAGAAATAGAATTTCCATGAACCTGTTCGACTTCTTCCCGTAGCCTATCCATTTCTTTCTTGAGAGACTTGCATTTGTTCTGCCAGACACTCATTTCCTCCAGGGCATCTTGAATATTCTTCTGAGCACCGTCGTAGGCAGACTGTAAATCCTGCAAATGCAACAATCGATTTCGTTAGCTATATCTTAACATAAATTCTGCTGAAATAAGGTTTAAAAATCATTTATTCTGAAACTGAAAAAATTTTAAACGTTAAGGAAATGCCCAAATTTTCTTTAGTTTATATTTATAAATTTAAAACTCTTATTAATCTTACAGGCAGTTGCTTGTGAAGAAAGTAATTATTTATAAAACATAACTTCAACTTTATGAACATTTCACTGAACAGAGAACTCATATCATAAAAAACAGCTTTGAGCTTGTGGGTAAATTAAATAATCCTCAAAAAAATATGATGTGGGCAGCACATGACTTTCCTTATATAATGCAATGAATTTACTACTTTTAAAGTAAAAGAAAATAGGTTATTCTTATAGTAGATACTTATATTCTTTCCAAGATATTGAATTTTCGTCAATTAGTCATTTTCATTGATTTGGTGTCATTTTTATCCATTTGGCGAGATTTTCATTAATTTGGCAACATTTAAAAAAATCGCCGAGTTGGCGATATTCCGCCAAATTCGTCACCAAAATCTCGCCAAGCATTATGGACGGAGAAATAAGTTATTCTTATAGCAGATAAATGACTATTGGCATTCAAATACAAAAGTATTACTCAAAGTATATTTTCTCATGAATAGAACGAATTAGATCCCATGAATATGATGTCTCCAAATTTATTGCACGATATTACATATGAAAAGAGAACATGTTTCTCAACAGTTAATATTTTTTTTTAATTTATGGAATTTTTTGATAAATTTATTTGAAAAATGTGCAATATCTCGAGAACGGTTCATGCTAGCGAACTAAAGTTTATGTCAATCGTTTTCTAAGGGAAAATTACATAAGAAATATCTATTTGCGTAACTTTATTAGAAATTTTGAGTTTTTGATGAATTTTTCAAAATTTCACTTGAAAATTTGGGGGGTTCGGAACATTCGATGGCGTTTATAAACACAGGCTTCCAGTATTCACGGATTGTAATTTTTGTACTAAATTTAATTCGAATCGCTCCAAACGTTCGTGAGATATCGTCTCCACAGACTCACTGACACTCACATAGACATCACTTCAAATACTATGGTCGATTCGTGATCGGGGATGCTGGAAACTTGCTCTCCCGTTGAAAACTCGAATTCGAATTTTCGACCCCGTCACAATACTTTCCTTATACATTATACTATGTATATAAGGAAAGTGACATATAGAAAATTAAAACTTATGCTTTTAAAGATCTCTTCAATAACCTACACATCAATGATTTATGTATAATGTCATAATAGAATTATATGAAATATATGCTAATCTTCATAACCTAACTGTACCAAAATTGAAAACTTTATTAAAATTCATCCTGTACAACCAGTATTTATCTCAAGGTACTTCTGTATACAAATTAAAATAGGGCATTCCCCAGATATTAATCTCCTTAGCAATTTTAGCCAATTTATACGTACATTTTTATGAAATTAAGCACTCCTTCAATACTCATCTCATGTACCATTTCTTTAATGACATAATTTGTATAACAACATTAATAGATGCACCTATATTAACATTTTATTTTTATCCTCATAATTTACAACTTTTTGAAAATATTACTTTCCTTATAGACATAGTATAATGTATAAGGAAAGTATTGTGACGGGGACGAAAATTCTAATTCTAAGTTTCGACAGGAAAGCACGTTTCAAGCATCCCTGATCACGAATCGAACATTTTTGAGGTGATGTGTGTGTGTCAGTGAATCTCGACGATATCTCACGAACGAATGGAGCGATTCGAATGAAATTTGGTACAAAAATTACAATCTGTGAATACTGAAAACCTATTGTTTTTAAACACAATCGAATGTTCAGAACCCCCCTAAATTTTCGAGTGAAATTTTGAAAAAATCATCAAAAAATCAAAACCTTTAATATAGTTACGCAAATAGACATTTCTTATGTAATTTTTCCTTAGAAAACGATTGACATAAACTTTAGAACGCTAGCATGAACCGTTCTCTAGATACTGCACTGCACATTTTTCGAATAAATTTATCAAAAAATCCCATAAATTAAAAAAAGAAAAAATTAACTGTTGAGAAACATGTTCCCTTTTCATATGTAATATCATGCAATAAATTTGGTGACATCATTCTCGTGGATCTAGCTCGTTCCATTCATGAGAAAAGATACTTTGAGTAATACTTTTGTATTTGAACGCCAATAGTCATTTATTTGCTATAAGAATAACTTATTTCTCCGTCCATAACGCTTAGCGAGATTTTAGCGGAATGTCGCCAACTGAGCGACTTTTTTAAATGTTACCAAATTAACGAAAATCTCGCCAAATGGATAAAAATGACACTAAATCAATGAAAATTCCTGACGAAAATTCAATACCTTGGAAAGAATATAAGTATCTACTATAAGAATAACCTATTTTCTTTTACTGTAAAAGTAGTATTCATCGCATTATATAAGGAAAGTCATGTGCTGCCTACATCAGATTTTTTTTTCTTCAATTTGGGTAAGCTACCTTAACGTTAGTTTCAAGCTTCAAGTCACGGATAATCTTGTTTATAAAATGTATATGACAAAACAGCTTCATACACTTTTAATATAAATAAACTTCAAAATTATTTATTAAACCTCTTTAAATTGGTATTTAAAAATATTATTTATTACTAATCAATTAATGAGAATTATAAAGTTAAGCTTTCCTTGTTATTAGGAAGAACATTTTCAAAAGTTTAATGTGTCCAAAATATATCGCTGAAATTTAACATGTTACATATATGTCCAAATTTTCCGGTCTATTATCACATTTTATTATTATATATATATATATATATATATATATATATATATGCAACTTTACCTCTTGTACAAAAAGCATTAAATACTGTATAGAAATACATAAATTTTTGAAAAACTCTATAAAAGGTACTGTCGTATGTGGATTTTTTTTAACTTTAATATAAAAAAATTCTGTAAAATTTGTGCCATTATATTTTACAACTCAAATTCTAAAGAATTTTTGTAGAATTTGAATACTGTGAAATGTTCACAGCTGTTTTAAAATTTGCAGTAATAAACTGTCAAAATTATATTTTAAAAAATGCCATAAAAAATACAGCAAAATTTGCTATAAAAATTGCAGTTCTTTTGTAACATTATAGTATAAAATTCTATAAAAAATACAGCAAAAGGGTTAGTAGAATTTTACAGTAGTACTGTAAAATGTAAAGCACAAATTTTCGGGAAAATCGCAGCATTAAACTCCAAAAAAATGCAGTCAAAAGTCTAGTAGAAATTTACAGAAGTACTGTAAAATGTACAGGGAAATTGCCGTTAAAATTACAGTGTTTCTGTAAAATTTACAGTATAAAACACTAAAATTTACAACAAAAACTATAGTAGAATTTTACAGAAGTGCTGCAAAATATGAAGTATAAAATATTTAATATGCACAACTTATCGATCCCCTATATTATAACGATTATGTATCTTCATTTTAATTTAATTGGACATACAATTCTAAATAACAGTTTTGTGCTACAAAACTGCCTGTTTATAAAAGATGAACTGCATTTTAACTTTTTGCTATGCCCATGAAAATCTCTAACAGTGTTTCTAATCTACATTTTTACTTTCCTTATATACATAATGTATAAGGAAAGTATTGTGACGGGGTCGAAAATACGAATTCGAGTTTTCGACGGGAGAGCACGTTTCAAGCATCCCTGATCACGAATCATTTTTGAGGTGATGTCTGTGCGTATATGTGTGTATGAAAGTATGTGTCAGTCTGTGGAGACGATATCTCACAAACGAATGGAGCGATTCGAATGAAATTCGGTACAAAAATCACAATCCGTGAATACTGGAAGCTTATTGTTTTTAGACGTAATCGAATGTTCAGACCCCCCCCCCCCCCTAAATTTTCGAGTGAAATTTTGAAAAAATCATCAAAAAATCAAAACCTTTAATAAAGTTACGCAAATAGGTATTTCTTATGTAATTTTTCGTTAGAAAACGATTGACATAAACTTTAGAAAGCTAGCATGAACCGTTCTCGAGATATTGCACATTTTTCAAATAAATTTATCAAAAAATCCCACAAATTAAAAAAATATATTAACTGTTGAGAAACATGTTCACTTTTCATATGTAATATCATGCAATAAATTTGGTGACATCATTCTCGTGGATCTAGCTTGTTCCATTCACAAGAAAAGATACTTTGAGTAATACTTTTGTATTTGAACGCCAATAGTCATTTATCTGTTATAAGAATAACTTATTTCTCCGAACATAACGTTTGGCGACGAATTTGGTGGAATGTCGCCAACTTGGCCACTTTTTTAAATGGTGCCAAATTAACGACAATCTCGCCAAATGGATAAAAATGACGCTAAATCAATGAAAATGACGACTAATTGACGAAAATTCAATATCTTGGAAAGAATATAAGTATCTACTATAAGAATAACCTTTTTTTTTTGCATGTTTTTTTAGGTGGACTAATTTTAGTAAGCGTTCCGTAGTTGGATATTTGGATATTGAGATTTATGAGGATTTAAAAAGATATATCTAAAAAAAAACTCATGTCTGGCGGTCCGAAGTTTGAGATTGTGCCAACTCCAGTTAATTAATTAAAGTATCAAGTTCCCAGGTCGCATACAATTTTGATAAGCACTTCTTAATTTTCTTAATTTAATGTCGGATTAAGAATTTTTGGGCTTCCGTCCAACAATATTTCGTAGTCCTGGTCCCCTGTTACAGTTAAAATTTTAAGAAATTCGATTTGCTGTCTACGGTTTAAAAGAAAAAACAAATAAACATAAAAAAGCTACACTTTTATTTTTAAATGCTTTTAAACGAAATAAATAAATAAATTTTTTCGCATTTTGAACTTGTACAATAAAAGTGGATGGTTAGTCCTAGCCAAAGAGATTAAAAAAAAAAAATCATACCATGAACGCACCGAAAATTAACAAAAATTCAAAAATTAAATAAGTTAAGGTTTGAATAACAAAAGTTTTACAAGTTGAAATTTGAATACGAAATTACAAATTAAGATTTGATTAAAAACTTTAAGTTGAATTAATTTAATTTGAAGTTGAAATCAGTAAAGACGATTAACAAAAGAGGATAGACAACGGCTGGGGAAAAGCCAAATGGCTAGCAAAATAAGACTTACAAACTTATGGATTTGCTCTCTTGCCATTGACTGAGAACATTTCCAAAAGCTTACCAATTTTAAGGAAGCCACGTTGCACCAGTTTTAAGGAAAACTGGTGCAACGTAAGTAAACACAATAATGCAGTTGTTTCGAGGATACGTTGAATCTCCTTCGTCAGTTCAAGAGTCTTGCAGTGACGAAGGAGATCCAACTTATCCTTGAAACAACTGCATGCTGTATTATTGTGTCTAATTATGCTTATTTAGATCGAGCTAGTTTTCCTTATCCTTTGCACAAAGTGTATTTTACTTATTCATTGTAAGTTTTAGTTAGAATCCGTATCAGATTGTAATATTTTTGTTGTATTTTGGAGAATTGTTTTAAGGTTATCTATGCTTTTTACTTGCTAAACTTTTCAAAAATCATATCCTTTCGTATGGTGGCCCCTGGACTGGTTGAACCGCTAAGGTTGAAAATACAAAGAATAAAAATATACTACAAACAACAACGATGTGCCAAATTTGAGCTTTCTAGCTGCTCTGGTTTTCGAGTCATCTTAAAAAAAGAAAAAAGTGTACATTCATATAACACAGGCACAAGACTAACTGGACTGGTAAGGTACAAAATGCAAATAATTAAAATGTACGACATAAGACAATGACGTGCCAAATTATTTGTAACTGTGATTAGTAGAAATTTTGTTAGGACCTCAAACAATCGAAATGCGACAAATGCATATACAGCGCTCGAAGTTAAATAAAAATGTTAAAAACAATATATTTAATGAAAAATTTTTAATTAATTTTTGTGGGTTCATTAAAAAGTCTATATAAAATAAAATAATAGCATTGAAAGAACTAGAAAGATATTCAAATAAATGAAACTGATAATTTTTACTTTCCTTACCAAACATGGTAATGTCTAGGGAAAGTATTGGAATATAGGGTCGTAAGTTGAAATTCAGGTTATCGACGGAGTTACACGATTTGAGCAATCTAGATTACGAATAAACCTTTTTTAGCATGACATTTGTGTATTGCTGTTGTTGAGACCCAGACCGTCCGACCTACCAGAAAGGTGTAAGGCAACTGTTTGGACGGCCGGGAAGTGCCCCCCAATTGACATTTGTGTGTTGATGTTGAGACCCAGACAGTCCGATCTACCAGAAAGGTGTAAGGTAACCGTTTGGACGGCAGGGAAGTGCCACCCAATTTAGACCGGAACCCAGTGGGAGAGGCATCCACAGGGACCGTACCTTCCTTCCCCTACCACCAACCTCTCGGAAGGACTTACGGACCCACATGTTTAACGTGATCGTACTCCGCATGAACACGGCGGCAGTTGTGGCAGCGTGCAAATCCAGCGCGCAAACCACCGGATTACCGCCCCCGAAATGTGTCAACAGCACGCGGTGTTCCCAGGTGGTCATCCACCCAAGTACTAACCGCGCCCGATGCTGCTTGACTTCGGTGATCTAACGAGAGCCGCGTATTTTCAGCACGGTAGAGCCGTTGGGGGCTGACATTTGTGTGTGTATGTACTCGCTCTAACTCAAAAATTATCCGACGAAATTTCATTAAATTTGGAACTTAAGTCGCAAGGTAATACATTACCTTGGTGCTGATTAGATTTTAGTACTAATGGGAAAAATAGAACCAGCCTTTATTAATTTTAATAATTTTTCAATTTTTTAATAATAATAAAAGAATATGTCTGTTTATTTGTCTATTCGTCTATTACCTGCATAGCAAAAAATATAAGTGATCCATAGCTACGAAATTCGGTGCAGTGATAATTCAGGTCATGTCTCGCGATACTTCGAGACTATTTTTTAAAACTTAAAAATTTAAAGTTTTTTAATTTTCTTTTATCTTGAAGCGCAACTTTGAGGGATTTTGACACGAATAGGTTCCTTAGCGATCGAAAATATTACCACACAGTTTCTACTTTAGCACCATAGAAAAGATTGAAGAACGCTCTTTCCAACAAGCTTTGAATCGAATCCTTTGGACAATCTTTTTATATTTATGTATTCGTTTTAAATACGTCGTAATATGCATATTTTATACAATTTCTGTTTTATTTTCTTACATCGAAGAATTAAATATTCATACGATTCTAACTTTTAGCATGAATATGGAGTGATTTCTTTACATTCTAATAAAATATATTTTTCTCAAATTACTATTTTTCTGAATTTTCTTAAGTTTTCAAGTGGGTCTGTAAAAGTGGCCTTTTTTTATTTGAACGCTCTTCCATAAGCAAGTTCCCCTGGTCTATGTTCATGCTGGCACAACTGAGGCATATCCGTTGCTATGGAGATCTCATACATACGAAGATCAAGGGATTTTCAGCAAGCAGTCATGTATTTATATAGCCGTTGCTAAATTACGTTAAATACATTTTAATGCGTATTGATAAAACAGCGCTGAAATACATTTTGTTCAAAACAGGCATTTTGGAAATAGAGTGGTGTTATCTGTATCTTCATTATTTATGTAGAAGGCGCTTATATAGGACTCGGGCGACGTCTAATTATTCGTTCTAGTTATCGCATTAAAAATATTTTTTTAATTACTTCATTATGTTCAGAAGTTCAATGGACATAACAAAGAGACCATTTAAGTAATTTTGAAGCATTCGTGTTCTTAGCTCATCTTTTCTTACCCTACAATACACAGTATATGTGAAGGAAAAGTATTGCCATATGTTGTACGAAAGTATTGCCATGTGTTATACTGTACGCACGAAAGTATTGCCATGTAATGTAAATAAGAAATGCCAATGAATTGTCAAAATCTTATAAATCCATCCCCCTAGGAATTTCTCTTTATAATAGAGCTGTTGGATCACTAGTATCCATTTGGACACAAGTCGGTTGGTTCAAAAATACCGTGTCAAAGGTGGTCTCACCTGCAGTTGGTTGGCTTGTCTCTTGCACAGCCTCTGCAGTTCGCTCGCTTGTTGGGAGGTTGTGTCCATGGAGCCACTTAGGTCGGAAAATTCAGTGTGGTACTTGGATTTGAGTGTAGAGAGCTCGCTTCTCAACCTGTTACTGGAATCAGACATGGACTTTTCCATGGTATCCACTTGGTCTTGGAGGTCTCGGCTAAAAATAAATAAAATAAGTACCATAGAATTTGAGTTGCGTCTGAAATAGGTTACATGGAGGAATCTTAATGATTATATGCCTGTGGTTCTCAAACTAAAAAAAAAAAAAAAATGATGGAAAGAAATAAATACATAGTCCAGGGTAACTCATACGGACTGGGGCGGATAACACTCCATTAGGCAAACCCTAAAATCTTCTAGTAGAGGACCAGGAGAGGGTAGCCTCATTGCTTTATGGGAAGCGTGATCACTTGGACTTAACCTAGTATTTTCTAAGTCGAGGGGCTTTTAGCAACAACAGCAGGGAAGCTCTGGCGTCAGGGCAGCCCCACTTTTATTTATTCTTCCATTATTATTTTTTTTCTTCTGTGGGCAGGGAAGACATGAAAAAGTCACGCAGGAGAAAATGAAATATGAAGCTGTAACCCATAATAAATGTTTGTAAGAAAGCCCACAATTTGTATAGGGGACTCTCATAATCACATATGGTTTAAGAGTGGGTTTTGTGTAATTTTTACCATGTGTCCGTTCCTACACTGAAAGATATATATAACATCTGTCCTGTAGGAATAAGAAATTCAGCTGCCTAGTAGCAAGTAAAAAGCTTTCTTATTACATAACGAATTTAGTAAGAACACTTTCTTTCGTCAATGCATAATTTTGACATTCTACTCTTTTTCTTTTTCTTTTTTTTTTTTTTTTTTTTTTCCTCCTTCTCTTTTTTTTTTTTTTTTTTTTTTTTCTTTTGAACACCAGGATTACTTTACCCGGGATCTAGAATTTAGAGTGGATTTCAAACCATTAGGGATATATATGCATACACAGAGATTTCCATCCTCAACTGGAAATTAAGCCCGGGTCCTATGAATATAAAAGTCGGAGAGTTAATCGTTTAGCCACAGTTGGACCTTGTAACTTACAGAAAGTCAGCTATAAAAAATGTCTATGTTTGCGACTTTAAGACACATTTTATAAATAATTTTCTTGACTTGGAAATCATTGTATTTCCGAAAAGTATGCGACTGACTTTTTCGAATTTTGCAAATAATCTTGTTGTCGCAAACGGGAATCGAACCCTAGATATTCGAACTGGCCAGTCGACGCTTTACCGTTGAGCTACTGGGACGAAATTGCAAGCTTTTATTTTCAAAGTGAACTGCATTTTCCGCTCTCTAATGTCAGATTGACTTTCAACTGATAATCTGACTGACCACCTCCTGCTATTTTTACCTCAAGTTAGTCTCCTGGTGCTATTTTATCCTTTATGTTAATTTCCTACTTAGTTGTTATACTCTCATTTTGAAATCGGTACCTCGTTCCCCGAGTCCACTGAATCCGTGCTATTCGCACTAGGGTCACTCTCAGACCTCCAACATCTTTGCACTAACCTACAGGGTTGATTTTTTTTTTTTTTTTTTGACGCCATTGCAAAGTATCTTGCTGCCCAACCGGGAATCGAACCCTGGATCTGCGAACTGGCCAGCTGACGCTCTACCATTGACCAACTGGGACGAAATTGATTTCAAAAGCATCACCAGGTTATTTTCGTGTCGCAATTTAAATTCATACAAAATTTGACTTCATGTCGTTCAGCAGTTTCGAAGAAAACGGGATTACTTCGATTTGGCGGCAGATCGACGACTATTAAAAAGTTATTATTTTTTTTCGTAATATGCACCTTTAAAACTCTTGGATTTTCAATTTAGTTGAAAAAGGTTTTCGATATAAAAACACTACTTCTCTTTAGTGAGAGGAGTAAAACGAAATGCAAATTTAATGCAACCAAATAATAGCATATTGTAGTGTGAAAGCGATTAAAAGTAATATTTTTCGATACAAAAATGTTTCTGTATATAGTGTTATCGCACTATTTTATCTGTTTTCAAAGCAGTCTCTAAATTACACGATTATTAAATTGGACAGTATTCGGCAATAATCATATTTTGATTGTCTAATTCATTCATTCATTGTCTGACATCACAGTAAAAAGGAAAAAATATACATAATTTTAAAATATTTTTTAATCTAATACTGTATGGAAATAATTGATTCGGATTAAAACACATTTTAATTGTGCACTTTCATATCGTCCAGTTTTTGAATATGTAACTAACTACACAATTACGGTGGAGTCTTATTTCATTGAGTTGATGGCATCTCTCTCTATAACACATTTAGCATAATTTCAGAGCTGAGAAAGCTGCTGAGCTGCATTCAAAAATTAAAAAAAGCTGATGTGGGCAGACGATTGAAAAATGGTACATAACATCCACAACACTTGTTGAACAGTACATTTGGCGTTTTTTCTGGATAACAACATGTAATGCTATTTCGAAGTATCCAATTAACTTATATTTCGTGCAAATCTAACTTGACTGTTAATATTGATATAGCACCGCAATAAGTAATATAGTCCATATATTAAAATAGTTTAATAGATAATTCATAAATTTGGCGTCGGTTTCGTAATGCAGCATCATTTTTGCTGCAATTTTGGCGATATTTTCATCAATTTGGCACCATTAAAAAAAGTCGCCAAGTTAGCAATATTTCGCCAAATTAGCCGCAAAGTTCGACAGATTTATTGCCAATCGTTACAGGCAGACAGAGAGAAGGAATTTTCTTATTTATCAATAAATGATTATTGACGAATTGTTGAACGTCAACATCTTTTCGTCAATATCTTTTCTGGTGAATGGAACGAACTAGATCCATGAGAATAGTCTTAACAAATTTGTCTCATAATATTGTATATGTAAAGTGAACATATTTTACAATAGTTAATACTTTTTAATTTAAAAAAAAATTTTAAGTTTGTGTGAAAAGTACAATATATCAAGAACGGTTCTTACTAGTTCTACAATGTTTGCGTCATTCGTTTTGTAATGAAACATTACATAAGAAAGTATTTTTATAACCTTTTCAAAATTTCATTCGAAAATAAGAGGTAAGGGTTTCGAGCATTCGATTACGTTCAAAATTACGTTCAAGTTTCCAGCATTTACCGATTCTAATAATGGTGCATAATTTAGTACGAAATGCTCCATTCGTCTGTGAGATATCGCGTCCACAAACTCACATACACATACACAAATATAAACACACACAGAGAGAGATCACCTCGAAAACGTTCGATTCGAGTTCAAGGATTCTTAAAACGTGTTCTTCTGCCAAAAACTCGAAATTGAATTTTCGACTCCACCACAATACTTTTCCTATACATTATGTATATAGGGAAAGCAATAACTAAAACAAATACCAGCAGGATTTTGCATTTCTAATCCGGGGATAAAGTTTTTGGCCTAAATCCCGAAACCTGGGAATCTCTAGTATAGGTGCCTTTTTGCAGCGAAATACATGATAACCATTTGTATATTCCAATAAGAAATGGAATTAAATCATACTTTTCTATCTGACCATATAATTCGATTTTCGAAAATTGGTTTGATTGATTTGTTTATGAATTTGTGGTGTTTTTTTTATATAATTTCCTTATCTGAATGATGGTTTCTCGTCCATATTTCAGTTTTCTTTTTGCATTCCATTCGGAAAACAGTAATGCTTGGGTGATTTTGAAAAAATATATATACTATAAAGTATATATACGGATGATTACCAGATAATCGAAAAATATTAAGCTCGCAAATTTTTGCATTTGATATCCCAATTTTGAGGAAATAGTATAGTTTTAGAAGAAAAAAACAAACATTAAAAATTGTTTAATCTTATTTATAAAAATTGCGTTCCATTTAATATTGCAGACGATTTTATAATGCAAAAATTGAATTCTAAAAGTTTGAATTCTCGAGTCGAAGAGCTGTCTATAAATAATTCGACAAATTAAAAAAATATATATATATATACTGATTTATTTTATTTTATTTATTTATTTTGATTTGATTTTAGAAATGCTGGGCGCAATGTACAGGTTAGTGCTTTAAAGTATTTACAACTAAGAATCTAAAAGTATTTACCATTATTTAATTGCATAAATGAAATTTTGTATTCTTCGTCGGAACTATGAAAGTGGAGTATTTCTAATTTGTGCATTATTGAAACTAAATGCAGATCAAATGGAAGAAGTGGAAAATGAGAATATATAAAGCATAGGGATATAACCAAATTCCCAAATCTAGATCTTAGATGTACGCATATTGGTCATCTTTGAATTTATGTTTATATCCAATCTAACTCAGTTACGGATTTACTGTAATAATGTGGATAGATAGTTAATACACAGGCGGCTATCTTTCCAGGATCTTTCTTTTCGGATCAAGAACCTTCTTTCCGGAATGTGTTTTGTAGGTCTTAAAACGTGATTATTTGTCAAAATTTCGAATTTGAAAATTTGTGGGAAAAAAATACCTTATTTATATAATAATATGCGGAAGTTAAAATATATTCAGAGTGTAATGCTTCACTATACTTTTTCATGTAATTTTATTCCATATATATTTTTAGGATCACTATTTAAATGAAAGAAACCACGTGTAATTTTTATGAGGTTTCATTAAGTTATTCTTTTTAAAATGTTCTTGATTCTATTTTTATTTTTTAAATACTTATTTTTACCAGTTGAGAACAGCTTAGTGACGTCTATGAAATATTAGTTGACTTGTGTTAATATACAAGGAACGTCATAGAGCAGGCCAATAACTCCAGAATTATTAAGGTAATTGCATATTTTTTCTCCAAATATATAGGAAACCACAATAGCAATACTAGATAATGATATAATTTTAGGCGAGCTGAGTCCCTTTTTTAGGGGCACGGGGGCTATTTCGCTTCCTGGTAGAGATGGGGAGGAGTCAATTACAAGTTGTAGAAAGTTGCAAAAAAAAATGTCTTAGCGTATGTTTTTCAATGTCTTTACGTTTATACTGTTATATGCAGATTCATAAAATTGTCTCTTTTAAAATCTGTATTTAGACAGTTATTATTCAGCTTTCGCTGTGGAACAAAAATGCTTAGCTTTAATTAGAGCTCCTCTACTACAGGCTGACTTATCAAGCATATTGAAGCCCATAGGGTTCCATACAAAAGTTACAGAAATTATAAAATAAGTGTTTAAAATAAATACTTCATATGAAAAAAGAAGTTTCAATTAGAATATTGTAGAATTTAGCTCGCACAAGTATTCTCCATTACCGGGTATCCAATTATTTACTAGCCATTGTTTTCTTCTTTCTTCGTTTCTAGGAAAGCGAAATAGCCTAAAACCCTTTCTAGAATGATTAGAGCAGTTCGGTGCAGAACAACCACCCATAATTATTTCAATTATACTTCTTAAAGTTAAAATACGAATAGAGTTAATGCTAATGGACTGCGCTTCCAGCTACAGTGGGCTTCAATATGCTTGATGAGTCAGCTCGTATATAGAGGAGCCTTAGCTTTAATTTTGTAACGTTCTACAACTTTGTAATTGATCTTTTCCCCAATCGCTTACAGGAAACGGGATATGATAGGGGCATGGGGGCTATCTTTGTTCCTGATAGAGACAGGGGTAAAATTCAATTACAAATTGTAGAACATTGCAAAATAAGTACTAGCATTTTTACTCCCTTGTAAAGATGGAAAGGAAACCTGAAAACCATATATCTAACTCCCCCCTCCCCCCCCCCCCAAAAAAAAATAGAACATTTAGATAATGAGGCAGAATAAAATGGACTTGGTTATACATTAAATACAAAATGTTCACCTTCAGCAACGATGCACGCTTTCACACGTGTAATTAAATGCCTTAGCATATGTTTTCCAACGTCTCTACGTTTACACTGTTATATGCAGATTCATAAAATTGTGTCCTTTAAAATCTATATTTAGACAGTTATTTTTCAGCTTTCCCCGTGGGTCAAAAATGATTAGTATTAATTTTGTAACGATCTACAACTTTGTAATTGATCTTTTCCCCTAACTTTAACAGAAAGCGAGATAGTCTCCGAACCCCTTAAAAAGGAGGTCAGCCCCATAAAGTTGTTTTCTAGTGTAACGCCATACGGGGCTTCTTATATACCTGCATAAAAACATAGCCCTATAATACTTTTTGATAACCCTATAATACTTTTCAATAACCCTATAATACTTTTCAATTTATTGACCTGGTCCATGATTTTCCTTGACACCATTATATTTCAATGGCACTTTTTTTCCATAACGTATTTTTTAACTACCATTTTTCGCATATATTATACTATCGTTATTTTTTCTATGCTGATCACGTTTTCCCATAGGTAATAATGTTACAAAATTTTTAAATTTTGAGTAATTCAAGTTCTAATCATGCGAATTAAATTCTGTTTAGTTCTGTTTCTTAGCATGATGCATTTACACGCACAATTTCATAGCTGTACATGAATGTGTACTTTCATTGTGTCCAAACACTCATGCTTTAAACGTACTGATATTTTTTTCCGAAAGTGTATTAAATGTGCTCAGGAGGTCTTAAAACGTGCTTTTCTGTCAAAATCTAGAATTCGAAAATTAAAACAGTCCTTTCTCTATACGATAATATGTGAAAGTAATTAATTAAGAAATGTAACGTCTAACTGAATGAAATATATAAAGCTATTCCATATTTAATTATGTCAAAGAAAACGAGCAAACCATTCCAATAATACTAGAATATAAAAAATACAGTTATGCAAGTTAAAAATACATTTTACGATCATAATTTTAAATATCCCAATTCGCGGACTTTACCGTTAGTTTTTATTACATGCCTCTTTTTAATTCTGAAATAAGTAAATTTAAGTGCTCAACGCAATTAAGCGTTCAACGCTGAAATAAATGTCTGATTTGTGGAAAGTTATTTGCGAAATACAATATATACATTTCGACATACCCAAATGACCAAAGAATATAACATTATAAGAAAGAGCACCCTGGATTTTTTTTTCGCTACGGAGCGTCGAAAGTCTAGTGATGCCACTGCAAAGTAGCTTTCATATTCATTAAAAGATCAATAGAGTAACTTTAAAAATAAAGACAACCAAAGTTTGTTAATTAAAATATTAATTAACCAACTTTGGTTGCCTTTATTTTTACAATTTCTGTTAAACGGGCGTGTTTTCCATACAATATTTTTTTATTAATAGAGTGCCAAAACAATCCAATTAGAGAGCTGCAAGTCATCAACCGAAGCATAACTTACTTATTTAGCCAGAAAAGCTTCTTTATCCTATAGGATAGTTAGTATTTTTCTTTCTACAATACAACTGATGTATATTTTCTGCAGTGGAGATGTACTATTTATACTGGATATAGCAGTATAGAAATTGCTACCATCCTGTGATATCATAAATATAGTATCAGTTATGTAGATTACTGTGCATAAAAAGAAAAAAAAACTTACCTTTTATTCTTCCACTGTGAACTGGGTCCATTGGTTGGGGTTTGTCTTCCACCACCACCCGTTTTTTTCTTACTTTTTGGAATATCCAGGTCAAGTTCGGAAAGCTTTTCCGACCTCTTAGGCAAGGTCCAGAAGGCGGCATCGTCATACAGGCTTTTGGGCCTTTCGGTCTCCTCAGTGGTGGTATTACTCTTCTTCGTCTTCAGTTCAGACTCATTCATTTCCAGCAATTTCTGTCTTCGTTTTGCAATTCTGCTCCTGATGACATCTTCCACTTCTTCGTCTAAAGCAGAAGCTGCCCCCTTAAGAGTAGCATTGAGCCTGTTTTCGAAAGTTGGACTTCTGGTGACCTCTGGCAATGGGGAAGATGACCACTGCCTGGAGTACATTGGAGCGTCAGTACTGTCACCACCTGGAGTTGGACTGGAAGTCAAGTTGGATCCAGTAAAGGATGTGAATGCCAAATCTGGTCTATCAGATCGTAGTTGGGTCCTTTGCATCGATTCAGAGTACCTTTTCTCGATGTCCGAAAGGGTGTCGGAGTATAGACCAGTACCATATTTGTAATTGTCGTTGTAAATGGACGTGTAAGGTCTTCGCCAGGTACTAACTCCCCTTGGAGCCATTTCTATGAATCTAGAAAATAGTAAAGGATACAAACGAAAACACTTGTGGACAGGGAGTAAAATCCTACTTGGGTGCCGAGATTCGAAATCGTAATTTGGCTCGATACTCCTTTCCGTCGATGCACCCCGAATTTTTCTTACTCCTCCTACTTTTTTTCCCCATTCTTGCCAGTGTGTGCTTTATTTTTGCCCTCTAAAACTAGAACACTTTATTTATCGCCGAGCTTGGCGATTACATACGGTTTGTTGTTGGTAATGCTGTTTGTTATGCGCAGTGGCGTATTTACTATAAAAATAATGATGAAGGATTCGCGAAAGGAGTTCTCTGAATGAAATGAACATCTATATGGAAATTCAAAGTAGATCTATGTATTTAAATTTTAACGTAAATGTTAGTAAAAATGCAAAAATATTTTTATTTACAACATATTATTTATGTAAAAAGAAATATCGGAATAAAAAACAAAGTATGTTCCATTTTATAAGCTTTCGTGCAAAAAAAAAAAAAAAAAAAAAAAATTTTTAAGTTTTTGTTAAAAATTATTTAAGAATTTCCCTTTTCAAGAGTTTAGTGATGTTAATGAATTGGATGTATTTGATTGATTTGTGTATACTTCTTTACTATCACTGACATAAATAGCATACAACTATCATTTCTAGCACTGACCATAACACCCTCGTTGTTAAGGGATTTGTCGTGTTATTTTATAGAAAAAATGCTATGAAATTTTTTTATTTGGAATAAATTGAGTTATAATTATAGAAATTACTAAACATTATATTTAGTTCTATTTTTTACGCAATATATCTATATATTTCATTGCAGTGTGTATATTTGCTTTTAAGTTATCGTGTCCACACCTAGCAGACGTACACACGCGCACATACACACACATATAGCGAGATGGACATATTTTCGAAAATGATCGAAATCAGTTCAGAAACTCTTAAAATTTGCTTGCCCAACCAAATCTTAGATTCTAATTATCATCCCTCACCCTTCCAAATAAAAAATACAGATGCTATGAAAATCTTAAAATAACTCGTGTTCTGTTTTAACAAATTACGAAATATTGTAGTTTTTACATAACATAAAATACTACTTTATAGTATGAGAAAGTAAAAAAAGGAAAAAAAAAATTGGATAACACATTCTTTCTCTACGTAATTACAGTAACCATACGTCCTCTATTTTAAAGGACTGTCCTTTTTTTCAAGCAGCCATTAGATTTATTTGTTTTTCAAAACTTAAATTTGTCCTACATTTTCATGAAGGATTGTTTAATTGCTTCAACTGAGAGAATATTTTCAACCGTAAATAATTTTTGGACAAGTGGAAAGATTCAACTTAAAGTTGAATCTCTGGAAGCATTTACATAAACTGCAACTATGAGATACATTGTCTACAATTTTATGATGTTATGAAATCTGATCACATTCTTTTAAAATGAAAAACAAATCTGAAACAGGTAGCACATGACTTTCTCTACATAATGCAATGAATTTACTTCTTTAACAGAGAAATAATGGTGCCCAAAATCCACGGCCACAATATTTTTGGTATTGAATGAATGCCGTGTCAATTGAAATTGGGCGCTTTTGTTAAAACAGTACGACTTATTCATGCTCACGTGCAAAATCTTCATCAAAATGCTTAATTAATTACCTGTTAAATAAATAACTATTTATTAATTATTGAGAGTCAAATTACAAAACTATTACAAAAAGCAACTTTTCTCATGAATAAAACGAACTAGATCCGCGAGAATGATGTTGAGAGATTTTTCTCATATTACTGTATATGAAAAGTGAATCCATTGGATTGATACCTGTTGCTATTTTAATTTCATGTAGTTTTTTTTAATATATTTGAGAAATGTGCAATACCTCGCGAACAGCTCATGATTTTGTTTTAAAGTTTGTGTCATTTGTTTTCTGATGAAAAATTACGCATGAAATGATTTTTTATTTAACAGTATATTGGAAGTCTTGATTTGTTATAATATTTTTTCTTTCAAAATATCATTCAAAAATCGCGCAATATCTTAAGAACGGCTTATGCTAATGTTCTAAAGTTTGTATTTTTTGTTTTCTAATGAAAAATGAAGTGTGGAATGGTTAACTTTTTATCAATATTGAAGATCCTGATTTTTTAATAATTTTTTTCAAAATTTCATTCAAAAATGGAGGAGGGGGGGGGGGGGAGTTCTTTTAAAAATTCGATTACATTCAAAATCAATAATTTTCCAGTATTCATTGAAGGTAATAATTGTACCAAAATATATTCAAAATGCTCCATTCTTTCTTAAAATATCGTATCCTCAGACTTACACACACATCTCCTCCAAAACGTTCGATTTGATAATCAGAATAAGCTAAGTCCAGCTGCACTGTATGTATTTCTGTGGCGAAAGACCCTATTGAACTAAGTAATATTTAAGTAATCTGTTAATTTTGCAGAAAAAATTTATCTGTGTAATTCTAATTAGTACTCAAACAATTAAGAATATTTCTACGTATTTATTTTGCATTGTAACTTACTGTTGTGTCAAATGAGAACAGATGGGACTTTACAAATACTAGAGTCTCCTGGATGTATTTCTCAAAACATTATGGTGTTTTCAAACTTCACATTCATGAGAGTTTTGTCTCCTCTTTAACTCAATGCTTACAGCAAACTAAAATTGACACTTCAGGGGTTTAGAGAAAATTTAAACCGCCGCTAAGTTATATAGTCCATCTGATAAATGACGTTAAGAATTAAAAAAATAAAATTATTTGTATAAAACCGATAGTTTAGATTCAAATCAATCGATTTCTAAAATAAATATTTAAAATTCTATTCATAAATGTCTATAGTTCAATAAAATAAATTGTTCTAAACGGATATTCAAAATCAATTCTGTTTAATGGAAATAATGTAGTCAATGAACAGCATAATTGGTGTATGAAAACAAAACTGAGTAGTTAGGTCATAGCGTATGCAAATGCAGAGCCCACTTCAAGGATAAGAACGTGTAATCCTGTCCTAGTAGCTCAACGGTAGAGGGTCGGCTGGCCAGTTCGAAGATCCAGGGTTCGATTCCCTGGTTGGGGCAGCAAGGTTCTTTACAATGGCGCACGAACAAATCAACCCTGTAGGTTAGTGAAAAAATGTCTGAAGTCTGAAAGTGACCCTAGTATGACTAGCACGAATTCAATGGACTCTGGGATATGGAGCGCCGATTTCAAATTAGGAGAATAAGGACCACACAGGAAGCTTACCTGGAGGATAAAAATAGCATCAAGAGGCTAACCTGAAGTAAAAAATGCAGGAGGTGGTCAGTTAAATTGTCAGTTGTACTCCAATCTGACATTAGACGGGGAGAATGCAGAGTCACTTCAAAGATAAGAACTTGAGATTCTGTCCCAGTATAACGGTAGAAAGTCGACTGGCCAGTTTGAAGATCCAGGGTTCGATTACCGGTTGGGGCAACAAGATTCTTTGCACAATGTGCCTTCACGTTGCCACATTTTCAAATTATTTTGGGAAAAGATTGAATGCGTGGTATTTGGAACACGAAATCATTTTCGTATATACTGAAGTACATTTGATAGAGGTGGTTGGTAAATGAATACAATAAATAAGATTTATCTGAAAATTCTATATACAGTAGAGCCCGCACATAGCGAAGTTGGATGGGACAAGAAAAAAATGTTCGTTATAACCAATATTCGCAGTAGCCAATAAAATGTTTAGATATCAGACAAACAATAAGAATGACTGACGTATCTCACTGCATATTGTGAAACAAAAATTCATTATCATATGTTTGAAGTGTATTTCTCTTTTATTTACGCAGAAATAAATCTGTACCTTTCTTTTAAACATTTGAATTTACAACACATTTGCATAGCACTTGTCCCATTGCATCTAAACTGCAGTTAACCTTTTGCTTACGGGCCGTAAACAAAAGGTTAACGATTCGATTTCTTTTTCGATTTCTTCGGTTCGATTTCTTCGGTTTTGGATTCATCAAACGTATTATCAGCAACTGTAGAAATAATAGCAGTATTCATAAAACAATTAATCTTCCAAGGCCAGTTATTTTTTCTTTCTTTTTGTACTTCAGTTTCAACACGCAATCATCGCTTGCAAGCATAATCGTCAAAAATAAGATCTTCTGCCAAAACTCCTTCCTCTCGTAACCTATTCCACACCTTCATGCACAGTATCGAAAATGAAGGATTTTTGGATTTCTTCTATAACCTCAGTCTGTTTTCAGCAATTTTTTTCTGTTTGCGGATGAACATCCCGCCAAGCATCATCTAAAAATTCGCATTCAATCTTCATGTGTTTAGCTTATCTCAGCGTTACTGGGGATGTATTTAATAAAATGTCAACGTATTTGGGGTGAATCTTTGTTGTCGCACGAATTGTTTCTCCTGAGATGTTTCTTTTACTCCAAGAAGTTACATGGAAATCATGTTTTCTTTACCTTTCTCATACTAAAAACTTCTTAATATTCGATGTACTATCTAATTGTTCACTATAAGTATTACGTTTAACATTATGAAAGTATTGTAGATCTAACGTGATAGGCAAAAGTATTTACCGATATTTCGCTACATCCGAGCTTGCTAACAATGAGATCCACTGTATGCAATACTAGCAAATACGCCCACAATTACGCGTAGTTTAGTAAATTCAAATAGTATTCAAATAATAATGTTCTTCAAAGCACTCCGCTCAAACTTTTAATTCCTGTATTTAAAAAAATCAAGGGCGTACAGTAGTGACTGTGTCGTAACCGTTAACATAAAACTGCGTTAACTGTCACTATTTCATGACAATATCTCACAAGTTCTATGTTCTTAAAGTATTCAACAGTTGACGTAACCCGACGTTGTTGGTGGCGACATAATTGCGACTGTGTCCCTTGATTCTTTTGTTTTTCAGATATAAGATCTTTAAGAAATAAAACAAAAGATCTGTTTTGCTTTGTTTATTTAAAAGCAACTTATACAGTTGAGGTAACACTCATAATACACCAGACATTTTTGTCTTAGAGTACACAAGAGATAACACTCATGGAAGTGGCAACAACAAATCCTGATCTTGTCAATGTTATTGTCAAACTTGGGCGAAGAACTCACTGGGGCGCGAACCTATGATGACTTAATGATAACTTAATGACTTATGATGATCCGTGACCTTTAGGTTGATGGCATAACGGACCTTTTCAGATTCCTCTCGTTCTCCTCTAGCTGTTTCTTTAACTTTCGTAGGTTCTTATATTAATTTTCCCTGGATTTTCGCCGTATTTCTAACTTTTCGTCACCAATTTTTTTTTTATCTAGAAATTAAATAAATTTTAAATCTCATTTATTTCGATTTATCACATATTTCCTTTAGAGCTGACTGTCAGCTACGGAAAGTGGAGCTGAGTTCATCGCTATCATTATCCATTCACTAGTTAATCAGCCTTGAATTGGCGTGTTGAAGACCCAGACCGTCCGGCTCGTCCTCAGGACTTGAGCATCTATTTGGACGGCCGGATTGAGGAAACAAAGTCATCCAACATTTGGTTTAACTTTCTAACGCTACTGTATCGAAAGGTTTAGAAAGGTGTAGGGTTTAAACTTGATTTGCTATAAACGAAAATAAACTATCTAATCTCTTAATGTTATTAAATTGGACACCTGCACCATAAAAGTTATTGATACTTTTCTGAATATCAAAAACCCTTTCAGTTTGAGCATGAAACTGGAACACATTTTGTAATTCTGTTAACATGTTAAATTAGAAAATGAAAATAATCATATTTCTGCGCACGACAAAATGATTATATTGTTTTGTGGCAGCCGACTCCTCTTCTGACAGCATCGAACAACCATGCCTAGGAACCTGTACTAGAATTATAAGTTCGAACCAGAAGTTAGCTTTTGACCTAACCTTATAGTAGAAAACCCAGACCACACGACCAACCCATAGGCTAATGGTAGCTTTCTGTGTGGCCGGACCTAACCTTATAGTGTCGGACTTGTAAGTTATTGTTCTCGAGTTCGGACCTGGCCGAGACCAAAAAACATTTCATTCCCACAGTTTATTTTTTCCAATTGGAAGCAAAGGGAAATCAAATTGTGTTTTTCTTACTTCAAAGAGGCAAAGTTGTGCAAGTTTTCTGAAAATCTCTCTATATCATCGCCCCTAATTCGAATTTTTAAAATTTCTATTTTTTCGTTAATCTGGAAGCTGAGACGGATCGAATGATGAGACTCAAACCGAGATTCTGACTAGAGTGGAAGTGCTCGGTGACTGAGAAAAATGGTTTCGAGTATTTTGATTAGTTCCTTACATCATCGCCCTTAATTCGAATGTTTCGAATTATTATATTTTTCAATTAACCCAGAAAATGAGACAAATTGCATAAGACCCAAACCAAGATTCTAGCCAGAGTGGACGTGTTCGATAATTAAGCAAAATGTTTTTGAGTTTTTCTTTTTATTATTATTATTCCTTTGTTTCGTCGCCTCTAATTCGAATTTATGAAATATTAGATTTTTCTGTTAACCTGGAAACTGAGACAAATCGAATAAGATCAAAACTGAGATTCTGGCTCGAGTAGAAGTGTTCGATAATTTTGAAAAGTAGCTTTGAGTGTTTGACTTCACACTGTTAATCCCTAATTCAAATTTTCGAAATTTTTGTTCTTGGTGTCGAAACTGAGAGGCGGATTGAATGAGACCTAAACCAAGATTCTAGCTATAGTAGTAGCACTCGATAATTGTGGGCAGAGCCCTGAAAAAGGTGTTTATAAAACGTTTAAATACCGGTTGCAGCTTCTGTCTCTAACTAATTGTAGTTAGAATCGAAACCACTAGCAACCCTACTGATGTCAGACATAGTCTGTTTCGCTAGTATTTGGCAGAACAAAAGGCGATTGTACTGGTTATTCACCTGGATGTAGTTCAAAGAAAGTAACTCTGGAACAGAAGAGATACCTATAGTTAAATACCATTCTTTTATTTCGGTCGTTGACTTAGTAAACTACAGTAGAAAACATCTCCTAGGCTATCAACCTTATTGATGAGGTTAATAGTCATTAATAGCAAACATCTGCCACTCAACTCAGCTATATCATATGTTTAACATTTGATAGTTTTATATACTTTACATAATATGTGTTCATATTAGAGTTGATATATTTAACATTTGTTCAAATAAATTTAACTAGTTACTTTCCTTATATACATAATGTACGAGTATAAGGAAAGTAGTGTGACGGGGTCGAAAATTCGAATTCGAGTTTTCGACGGGAGAACACGTTTCAAGCATCCTTGATCACGAATCGAACATTTTTGAGGTGATATCCGTGCTACTTATATTGCCTTAGATTAAAAGAAATACCCGTATATTAGTAGAAGATTTCCCGTACTACAACATAGTTTCAAAAATCTTTGCCAAAATAAAACAGATGACGTAAGAAATTGAAAATGTCAATAATCCCAGTAATCTTAAAATCTGAAGGCCGTAATTTTTATAATCCAGTAAAAATGCAATTTCTATAAAATTTGTTTTATATACATTTCTTTATCATTTAAATCGGAAAAGATTTAATAAAAAATCATTTGAGGTATAAACACATTGGATTTAGTTGCTAAGTGACATGATATAATTTTCTTCAAACAAATTGGCGGAAAAATATCGTCTGCATAATGCTATTCCTGTGGGAAGTTTAATTGTGGGATTTTAATTAATATTTCGACAACCCCTGGTCCTAAAAACTCGGAACATGAACTACATTACTACATTTTAAGTAGGGCTTTTTTTCGACAACTCGGTAACAAAATTTCATGAAATTTGGTACAGCCGTTCTCCCGTAATGATAAGACAAACACACACGCATTACCTATAGACAGACAGATTTTTAATTTCGTTAAAAGAGAAATGACTCTCAACATTTTAGAAATTCATAAAATCAAGAAGCGTATAAATGAGATCGAAATCGTTTGGAGAAACTTATAAATTACAATATTAGCATACGATGAAAATGACATCCCATGGAAAAATTGTGCAATACAAATGATACTTAGATTTTTTCCATAGAAGAAATATACTTAAATTTTTCAATTCTAAGAAATACCGGAATTGAACGAATGAGAAAATCATATATGAGTTGAAACTGCTCTATTTCATGTTATGCAAGAAGTATTTTTCTTATCGCTGTATTTATGTAAATGTATCCAATTTTTTTCCGTCCTTGTAGTATATAGCAGAAAATGCTCGTTAAAGAACAAAAATATCAAAGAACAAAAAAAAAAAAAAAAAAAAAATGCATTTTGAAACAATTGATTGCAAAGCAAAAATTTTTATTTTCAGCATCAGTAGTTTTTGGATTGTTTTTTGATTGCCGTATAAGTAACCATTGGAAAATTCAAATCCCTTCTGAGTTCTGATGAGTAAAGTACTTTTCAGTTGCAGAGCTCTTTGGAGACCGACCATCAGTCACGACTCACCGTCTCCACTTAATGGATAATTGTAGTAGAGAGAGAGAGAGAGAGAGAGAGAGATGTATGTTATATCAAAGTATCTCCAGTTAGACTAAACACATCTTTCACGTAATCTTCCCCTCTTTATGAAGACAAAGCATGGGCTCAACTCTTAAAGAAGAAAGGATTGTGTTTCGAGAGTTTTTTGATATCTGTATATCCTAATAAGAGTGTGCAAATTCTAATAAGATAATGTAATTCTAATAATGTAGTGTGTAGTTCTAAGTAGAGTATAACAATTGTGTTTATCGAATCAACTCATTGTACTTAGCCAATTGTTGAAACAGAATAAAAGTAGTGCTGGTATATATTCTAATACAATTTTAGCGCTTTTATTTAGGGATATATTGATCAAATTTCATATTTTTTATAATTTCTTTTACAAACTGGACCATGATGTTTTATTCTTCAGATCTGCCTGTAAGATAATTTTGTGTAGCGAGAACAGAGAAATTTATACCTCCTTTTAGGAGTATTAAATTAAATATTTTAATTTAATGTTCTGAATAACAAAGGTATTTATAATACTACAGGAATTTGCACATTATTGTGAATTTTAAGTTTCTTATGTTATATATTCCACACGAAGAACGAGTATACAGCTAGTTATTCAATAAAATTACAAAATCTCAAGTTTGCAAATCATATCTCAGACATTGTAATTTTGTCAATATACGAATATTAGTGTGACGTTAGTATGTGAACATTTTTATATGTAGAAAGGGTCTATCCGATCCGAGATTAGCATTCGAAGCCCCGAATGGTGTAGAATGTAGATCCAAGCTTATCTGCAGACTACAAAGCAATTTGAGAAACATTTAAAAATACATGAACACACACATGATTTTCTCATTTCATAACTAATTTGTGTCAAGATCATCCCATCTAGATCCGACATTTGGCGCCATCCTCTACAAATGGCAACCTCCCTCTCGTAGTCCTTGAACGGCTGGATGCCCCGGAATCAAGACTTCGATGTCAGCCCACACACAACCCCACGTTCGAAATAGAACGCAAGTCTGGGATCTACAACGATCCTTCCTCATCACAAACGAAAATTCGAAGAGAGAAAAAAAAAAAGAATGGTGGCGACACAAACGTTCGATTTGAGAGAAGGAAAGAGGAGTACTGTCCTCTTTGGCCCAAGAACAACTAGGTAAGAAAAATGTGGAGGAAAGGGATCAACACAAACAATCATTCGAGTGTTGCTCTTGTGAGGGTATAATAAGTTTCTGAGTTTAGTTTTTATTTTCGAATGTTCTAATTACAAGTGCGATTGAGAGGGGATACAATGAACATAAACATAAACAAATGCGCTTAGTAGATTCCAACTAAATATGAGACAAAACCCCGAAATTAATTTTTTAAACTCTTGTAAAGAATTCTTACCTTGGAATTGAATTATTGATCTTCAACTGACGGGACGTAGGTTTATCCATTGAGCTACCGAGATGACTGTATGTCCTTCTGTATTTAAAGTGGACCCTGCAATCTTTCAAATTCTGCTTTTTATTTATGTACAGGAAAATTAATAATTAAAAGGTCACCCATACTCACAAAATCCGAAACTGATTGATACATCTACTAATTTGTTTTATGCTGTGTTTTTTAACGATTTTATTGCTTTTTTGCATTTGTTCGTTATTGCCATTTTTGCAGCAGTTTGAACGATTTATTTTAAAACAACCATTTTGCAGTTTTTAAATCAACTATTTTGGTACTATTGCAAATTGAAATACATAGCGTCAAATTATTATTAAATTATCCGTTTATCCATTATACTATATTCTGCCATCCTTTTCTAGGGCATTATCATTGTTTTCCATAAGATATAATGCTATGAAAATCTTAAAATTCAAATTCTGATCCTGAGAATTACTAAAAATTCTATCTAGCTTTTTCATTTTTATTTTTATTTTTTTTCACATAATATATATATATATATATGTGAAAAAAGGGGGGCAGGTGGTAGGTGCATTTTCTCTTGAGTTATCACACACTCTCTCTCTCTGGGGCCAACGGCCGTACCGTGCTGAAAACACCGGTTCTCGTTAGATCACCGAAGTGAAGCAACATCGGGCGCGGTTAGTACTTGGTGGATGACCACCTCGGAACGCCGCGTGCTGTTGGCCATCTCGGGTGCGGTATCCCCGTGGTTTGCGCGCTAGAGTTGCACGCTGCCACAAATGCCGCCGTGTTCATGCGGAGTACGATCACGTTAAACATGTGGGTCCGTAAGTCCTTCCGAGAGGTTGGTGGTAGGGGAAGGAGGGTACGGTCCCTGTGGATGCCACCCCCACTGGGTTCCGGTCTAAATTGGGTGGCACTTCCCGGCCGTCCATACAGTTACCTTACACCTTTCTGGTAGGTCGGACGGTCTGGGTCTCAACAACAACAACACTCTCTCTCTCTCTCTCACACACACACACACGCACACACACACACACACATATACATACAGCCGGGCCTTTCTGTATTAATGTTCGAAATTTGTTCAGAAAATCTTCTTAGGATTTTGTGAAGATTCTTATGTGGAAGACCCAGGCCGTCCGACTCATCCAGGAAGATTCTTATGTGTCAAAATCTCTAATTCGAAACATTCTTATGTGTCAAAATCTCTAATTCGAAACATTCTTATATGTCAAAATCTCTAATTCGAAACATTCTTATGTGTCAAAATCTCTAATTCGAAACATTTTGAGAAAACAACACTTTCTCTATGCTATGAGAAAGTTAAAATGGATGAAAATAAGAAGGCACCTTTTATGTTTTCTTGCTTGTATGGAAGAAAACGTGTTGACTGCCACATTGCTGAACGTTTTCTGCTTACGGAGCTGGTTTTTTTTTCTTTTTTAAAGCAATGGTTATTCTATGTGTACTAACCAAATTTGAAATATTTTAGAAAACTATAAAATTTATTAATTACATTTCCACAAGTAAATCCCTCATTCATTTGTGTCAAAACGACGTTCTTAAAGATCACGCATTTTTCGTGCGTTCTGCCCCATCAACGTTACCCTTGTGGTAATCATTTAAACTATTTCGCCAGATCGTTTTCGCATGCTTTGGATGTTATTCTACTATAAGTTCGGGTCAATTTCAACCATAAGATATTTCCACTGAAAAGTCTGAATAGGGAAACACTTTTGCGGGAGGCCATTGCTGTTGCGTGAAGATAAGGCTGCCTTGTCTTGGTGACAATTTCGTGATTTGGTGCCATATTTGACGAGACCTCGCCCATTTGGCGAGTTCTCGAATTTACTAGAAAATCCACTCGTTTCGAAGACACGCCCTCATGGGTGGGACAACCCAGTGGTTAGAGCGCGGAGATTACACTTGGATGACCCGTGTTAGATTCCCGGCTCTTCCCAAACTGTTCCAGGGTTCACGCAAAGTACAGACACGTTAAATATGGGGGTCCGCAAGTCCTTCCGAGAGGTTGATGATAGAGGAAGGAGGGTGCGGTCCCTGTGGATGCCTCCCCCAGAATTCCCGTCTAAATTAGGTGGCATTTCCCGGCCGTCCAAACAGATACCTTACACCTTCGGTAGGTCGGACAATCTGGGTCGAAAAAGAAGAAGACACGCCCTCTTTTTAGAGATTTCGAGTATATAAGGAAGTCATCGTTTATTTGGAGAGTTGACGTAATACGAGTCAAATTGAATTGTGAGATACACCAGTGTTTTGAGAACAAACAGATTCAGCTGTTTTGTGAGTTAGTCGAGCATTTAATGGCTGTTTTATTATAACTGGCAGTTGTTTCGTGATCTTGCGAGATAGCTATAGTGTTATTGCGCTGTAGTGTTATTCGAATGTCATTCGATAGTGTTATTCGAATAAAAGCGTGAGTTATCCAGAAATTCGGACTCATTTTTGTATCCTGGGAACACATCCACGGCTTGAGAGGATACGTAGTAACAAAATTATGATTAATGAATAAGATAAAAAGAACGTTACATTTTCCTTCATTCTTCATTAATTCTTCATTTTTTAACACTTTACAACATAGTTGAAAAGTGTTTATGACTTTGTTCATTCTGTCTGCCTGTCTGTCCGTTAGCACGATAACTGCCGTAAAAATGACTTAATCAAAATGAAATTTTAGTATGTTGTTCAGACAGTCTGTAGGACCTACGGGAATATAAATGAATAATATCACCCAATTAGTTTTGGATTGAACCCGGGTTGAAAAAATGAAATACATTGAACCCTATGGGACCTAATTTTTCAAACATTTTTTAAGCGGATTTAAAATTCACAAATTGCTCCGAAAATTTTAGGTAATATTCAAATTGTTCTATAAAATATATAAAAAAAATTCAGCGAAATATATTCAGTAGTTTTTTAAATAAAAATTAAAATAATAATTACACCTCTTATATGAAGTGATCACGTGACCATGATATGAAAAGATCACATGACCCACTTCAAAATGATATATGGCATCCATCTTGTCTCAAAATCTTGATTTTTAAAGTTCTTTTTAATTCATATTGAGTGTTGTTTCCGTCCTAAAACCACCTTATTTTTGCTTAAATTCCGTGCATCTACATACTAAAACAACGCAATTACAATATATTTGAGTTTAAATGATCATATAAATTTGATTATTTCTACAACGAAGCCTATTTTTCACTTATGTAAAATGTAAACAGCAAAATATGTAGGATGAGTTGTATTAGAATTGCTGAATTTCTTTAACACAAAATTATTCAGCTCATGGAGTATGCACAGCTGATATGAATGAAATATTCATTGATTTTACAAAGAGAAGGACGATTTTTTTCGATGAAGTTTTACGCATAGAGTTTAATTACTTGTAGCTCCATGGTCTTAATTTTTAAGTAAAATAAATTTTTATAGTATTGTGATATATAACATGAATGGGAAATTATTTATGAATGAAGTGCTGCTTTTATAGAGAGAGCCAGGCGTGTTATTTTTTATATGACGTCATTTGAATGAATTTCAGTTGTTTTCGACGAAGTTTTCAAATATAATAAATTATTGTAGTATTGTGATAATTCTAAAATTATTACCGAGGAATGTATCACATTTTAGAGATGTTTAAACCAGGCAATTTATATTTCAATGCCGTCATTTGAATGAAGTTCATTTTTTTCGATGAAGGTTTAAGTTTTCAAATATAATAAATTAATGTAGTATTGTGATAAGTTTTAAAATATTACCGAGGAATGTATTGCATTTTAAAAATGTTTAAATAAAATTGCATTGAAGTTGGAAAGTGTTTCATAATCAATGCTTTAAGCATGATTGATCTTTCCTGTTTTAAAGCTAGCTTGGCTTACTTAAGGCCTTTTCTGGAAACCCAATATGTATTAAAAAAAAAACGAGAACTGGTAAAAATTGAAATTTACAGAACATATTAGATGGCCCTTGTCCAACCCCGGTAGTTTCGACGACCACAAAATACCGACGATTTCATCCCAAAATCATTCTTTAACAATGCCATTTAATCTTGAGCTTCCTTTGTACACTGAAAAAATATTGATGCGAGCAGCACATAACTGTTCCTATATGTAAAGAAATTAATTTACTTCTTTCACAGTAATAAATGATGTATAATATACACAGTAACAACAACACTGAATTCAACACTGAATTTTGCATATGGTGCTTTTCCGAATTACAAGATATAAAACTATTTCGAAGTACCCAATTAACTTATACTTGTATTTCGCTCTTCTTTAAATTGATAATTATCATTGTTGATAGCATCTTCAGTAAGCATTAGAGTCCATATATTAAAATATTTTAATGATTAATTCGCACGTCATTTTTGCAATTTCGAATATATTTTCGTCAATCTAGGGCGATATATCGCCAAGTTGACTATATTTCGCTAAATGAGTCGCCAAGTTTGTTAAATTGACGGAGAGAAAAGCATTTCTTATATACAGGTTGATTAAAAAAAGATGTTCCAAACTTTACGAGGTGGTAGTACACACCAAACTAAATATTTTTCCTCATAGTTTACCAGGTCGGAAATGAAACGTAAAGGCGTTGCAGGGCGCTTACTCGTTGTGAAGCGGTCGCCCGCAAACTTAAAAGCGTTATTCTGGTTGTAATTTTCTGGTTGAAAAAAAAATACTAATGCAAATTTCATTTAGGGAAAAAGGCAAAAGAACCCTTATGTAAATTTCCGTAACACCGAATGTACAGCCTTATCAGTTTTCAGCAATTATTCGCAACTCCAACTTTTGAGACGATGGAGGAATTTACAAATAGGGAAATCAAATAGCGATATGCATTTCATCTATGGAGCTGCAAATGGGAATGGCAGAGAGACACAACGACTATACGGAGAACGTTTCCCTCATAGGCGTTTACCCAATGGTAAAACATTTGACCGCTTGTATCGGCAGCTCTGGCGATCGCCCATAGCTTGACCCCAACGATCGCCCGATCTGTCATATCTTGAATTATTTTCGTGGAGATATCTCAAGGGTTTCGTCTATGACACTTCCTTGAATCTGAAGAGGAACTCATCGCCAGAATTTCGACCGCTACTGCCGAAGTGCACGACATGCCTGGTCTCTTCGAGAGAGTTCGCCAGTCCCTCCATCGCCAATGTGAGGCATACATTTAGATTGGCAGTCACTCTTTTGAGCCATTACTGTAATTATTATTTATTAAATGTCATTTTATAACTTCTAAGTCATTCTTGTGTTTTCGCCTCGCCTCATCGGTTTCACCATTATGCACCCACTGGCGCCTTTACGTTTCATTGCCGACCCGGTAAACTATGATGGGAAATGCTTGGTTTGGTGTGTGCTACCGTCTAGTAAAGTTTGGCCGACTACTGGCGTATTATTGGTCTTAAAAATACAAAACTACTACACAAGTATCTTCTCTCGTGAATGGAACGAACTAGATCCAAGAGAATAATGTTAACAAATGTGTCACATAATACGAGTATTGCATGAAAAGTGAACATATTTAGCGATATTTATAACTTTTTTTTCATTTGAAGTAATATTTTTGATAAATTTATTAGAAAAATACGCAATATCTTGAGAGCGGCTCATGCTAGCGTTCTAAAGTGTGTGTTATTCATTTTCAAGTGAAAGATTACATAAAAAATTATCATTTACGTAACATTATTAAAAATTTTGATTTTTAAATGATTTTTTTTAAATTCTACTCAAAAATTAGGAGTCTTCCGAACATTCGATTGTGTTTAATATTAATAGACTTTCACCATTCACCAATTGTAATATTTGTACCATATTTGGTTAGTGAGATGTCACTTTCAAAGACTCACGGACGGGGACACACAAACACACACACACACACATATACTTACAGACACACACACATACACATACACACACATACTTACAGACACACACATACATACACATACACACACATACTTACAGACACACGCATACATACACATACACACACACTTACACACATACATACACATACACACACACTTATACACATACATACACATGCACACACATACATACACATACACACACACACTTACACACACACATACACACACACTTACACACACACATACACATGCACACACACACTTACACACATACATACACATACACACACACACAAACTTACACACATAGCTACACACACACACACACACACATAGCTATACACACACACATGCATAACCTCAGAAACGTTCACTTCTAGTTCAGTGATGCTTAAACCATGCTCTTCCGTCGAAAACTCGAATTTTAAATCTCGACCCCGTCACAGCACTTTCCCTATACATTATGCATACTATGTATGTAGGGAAAATAATATACACTCAGATGTCTTGTCGGCAGGGAGAAAAAATCCTAACTGTCCAGTATAGAATGCAGAAAATGCTCTTCTAAAATAAATAATTTAAGTTCCTATCGATTAATTGAAGCTCACAGATTGAACTATTTGGGTATTTTATGCACAGAGCCACTTTGTTCTGTATCTCCAGCTTAAAGTGGATAACGATCTATTAGAATCATACATGAATACGTAAGGCTTCCCACCTGTACTTAAGAATCGAACCCGATACGTATGGATTCGAAAATCAGAGCGTGAGCAGTTCGGTTGCAGGTGTATCTTGCAGCTCGAGGAAATCTTACGTTGGGTAGAATGTCTACGTTTGACACACTCGGGGAGCTAGGGCACGGTAACCCAGTGGTTAGCGCGCAGGAATTGCACTCGGTAGACCCGGGTTCGATTCCCGCCACTGCCAAAACTGCCGCCATGTTCACGCGGAGTACGATCACGTTAAACATGTGGGTCCGTAAGTCCTTCCGAGAGGTTAGTAGTAGGGGAAGGAGGGTACGGTCCCTGTGGATGCCTCCACCACTGGGTTCCGGTCTAAATTGGGTGGCACTTCCCGGGCGTCCAAACAGTTACCTTACACCTTTCTGGTAGGTCGGATGGTCTAGGTCTCAACAACAACACTCGGGGAGATTTTGCTATAAGGTTTTATTTATTGTCCAGTTAATTACCAGGATTTGTACATAAAAAATAATGTTATGATAATTTGAAATTTCGAATAATCTGTATTCAAATAATGCAAGTTACAAAATATTCTATTTATAATTATTTTTTATAAATAATCTACAAATAATTCTATCTGTAATTTTTGTTATCTCGTGTCCACATACCATGAATATACATCTAGAAGGACTTTTAAATGTTTAAAAAATATTCAAGATGTCTTAAAACATATATTTCTTTCAAAATGTGGAATTCATAAACAATTTTGGCAAAATTGCCTTTTACTGGAAAAGTAAATAAAAACTTGAGTCGATAAGCTATTAATTTAATGAAGCAAACTGAATAAAGTTCACAATATTCTAAGAACTTTATACGCTATTAATTTAATGAAATAATTCGCTTTTATAATTTAATGTTACGCTATTAATTTACGCTATTAATTTAACGAAACTTTCGTTGAAACACCATTAATTTAATACAAGAAAGATCAATCATGCATAAGCATTGATTATGAAACACTTTCCAACTGAAATGTAATTTCATTTAAAAATTTCTAAAATGTGATTCATTCAGTGGTAATATCTTTTACATTATCACAGTACTACAGTAATTTATTATACTTAAATACTTAAAACTGTATCGAAATATAAATCATCTGATTCTTTATGCAAAATCAATGAATATTTCATTCATATAACTTGTATTCCAGACTCCAGAGCTAAATAATTTTGTGTGAAAAAAATTCAGCAATTCTTATGTAATTCATCTTACAATCGCTTGAGATATTTGCATTCTGCATATGTTAAAATTAGGCTTTCTTGAAGAAATAATAGAAGTTTAGGGATCATTTAAAATCACAACTATTGTAATTGCAAAGGCACGGAATTTAGATACACAGATAATACACAGATAATATATATGTGTATGTGTATGTACTCAAAGTATTGGAATCGTGCCGAAGATCGGAACTCGAATTTTCAAAGGATCTACACGTTTTGGGACTTCTAGAACACGAAAAAACTACTTTTAGGAAGACGTCTGTGTGTGTAAGGGTGTATCTGTGTATGTTTCTGTGTGTCTGTGTGGATATTACATCCACTCTAATTGAAAAACTAATGGACCGAATTTCATACAATTTGGTAGGTATGTTTTTTGTGGGAAATCCTGGTGTTCATTAGATTATAGTACGATTCGTAATAAAAGAATCTGCCTTCTTTGCGAAATGGCCGCAGAAATTGCCTTTATCCACTCTAGCTAAAAACTAATGAACCAAATTTAACAAAATTTGGAGTATAATATTTCAATAACCTACAAGTGATTTATATACCAAATTTAACAAAATTTTGTATATAAATCATTTGTAGGTTATTCTACTACTATTCGGGAAAAAGGAACGGGCTATTTTTGCGAAATGGCCAGCAAAAATCGTTATATATAAAAATAAAAGACTACGTGTGCTCAATTATATCAATTAAATTCCTATTTTATATGTGATTTTTGATAACAAAAAGAATAAGACTAACCCCATTACTCTAGGACTAGCCGTTCTTGAGATATTCTAGTTTTTTCGCGTTTTCGCTACGCCACCTTTGACAATAAGTCCAGCTATCAAATGAGAACCAAATTTAAGTTTAACGTGTAAATTCAATGTCATTTAAAATACTTATGTTGTGCAGATAAACACAAATTATCATTGAATAAATAAAGAGAACGAATATGAGTCTGCAGAGAAAGACATGTGCTGTCCACATCAGAATTTTTAACAATATTACACCAATGATTTATAGAAGTGAACGGGGATTATTTTCAGGCCATTTCGAAAAAAATGTATGATCTATATTTAAAGATCCATCAAATTTTTGTCGAATAAAATGTTCAACAAATTTAAGCTGTGTACCAAATTTTAACTCTCTAGGACGTAGGAAAGTGCATTTAAAATGCTATCAATTAAATTTATCATGAAGAGTTATATAAAATTTAAAAAAAATGAAAAATTGTTATCTACCAAATTTATTTTAAAATATGAAGCCACTCCCATATGCAAAACGTTTAAACAAATGGAGAGATATTTATTATATAATATCTCTCTCTTTTCTTTCTGGAAGATATTCCAAAGTCAGAATTTAATTGAATTTGTTTTTTTCCCTATATTAAATAATTTTTTTAATTAAAAAACTACTTAACATATTTTACTGAATTTTTTTTATATATTCTATGGGATAATGTGAATATTTCCTAAAAATTTCGAAGCAATTCGTGAATTTTAAATTTACTTAAAAAATGTTTGAAAAATTAGGTCCCATAGGGTTCAATGTATTTCATTTTTTCAACCCGGGTTCAATAAAAAACTAATTGGGTGATATTATTTATTTATATTCCCATAGGTCCTACAGACCGTCTGAACAACATACTAAAATTTCATTTTGATAAACTCATTTTTACGGCAGTTATCGTGCTAACGGACAGACAGACAGACAGACAGACAGACAGACAGACAGACAGACAGAATGAACAAAGTCATAAACACTTTTCAACTTTGTTGTAAAGTGTTAAAAACAAACTATATAAAGTTAAAACAGAATACTCTAAGAACTTTTTCATATATTCAGATAATTGATGCAAACGACGATTCTATATTCGTTTCACCTGAATGGGGTAAAAATTTATTTGTACAAGAAATGTTCTGTAGAATTGATCGTTTACTTTTTGCTTCCGAGTGAAAAGGCAATCTGCGGAATATCATATTTTATAAATACTTGTAAGCAGGAACAGGAAAGGACTTCCTCGTTTTCTATTTAGGGATAAATGTAGTTTATCCCTACGACCTTTCCAAATAATGTCAAATTATAGAATATTCTCTCAATATTTTTATTTACAATTTTCAGAGACAGTAGTTTCCATGTTTATATATTTTCGTCATTCTTTTCTTATTTAAATAATAAAAATTGCTTTGTGTTCGTTCCTATTTTTATTAATTTTTTATCGAATTAGAATAATGTTTCCAAATCGCTATGTCCACGCAGTAATGCAAGATCGTAGGGATTTCCTTCCGAAAGGGAAATTTTTGGTCGAAAAATTAATAACGTTGAAAAAAAGGGGGAAAACAGAAAAATTTCATTAAATGTTTTCCTTAATGTTTCCTAAATGTTTTCCTTTTACTCCGCCGAATTCTAGTTTAAAAATAAATTAATTATAGGATGATAGAATACACTTTTTTTCGGATATACTTTTTTAAAGTCTTATAAAATTTTCTTAATTACAGCTTCTAGAATGCTATATTTCAAAGCTTCCGCATGTTTTCCTGCATTGTCTTTATTTAGAAAAGTGTACTGTGGGCTGCAGCGTGGGATGAAACTTGTGTCTTCCACCAGTTTGGGCTTCTTAGATAAAGTTTTGCTGATGAAGCTCCAAGTAAAAATACTCGCCTCATCTTTTCCCCTTCTTCATAACCTTCTGTTGTCCCCGCAAAATATCAGCTCCATAAAAGTATATCATTTAAAGCTGATTAAATATCTTCCATCAAATTATTATTTTGATTGCTACATAAAAGAAATTCTATCACGCACAGATTTCCATGGCTTCGATGGAGAGAAAGGACAGTAGGACAGTACGTGTTTAATATCGGTGAATGCATTGAGGAGGAGGAGAGTATGCAGTAATGTACAAACATTATTTAGGAATAAATATTTATGTGTGAAACATTCTGAAACAATGAGAAATGTGTGACATTTTTATTTTATTAAATATTTAATAATAAAGATAAATATGAAACATTCTTATTTTATTGAATATTTAATAATAAAGAGAAATATGTGACATTCTTATTTTATTAAATATTTAATAATAAAGAAAACTATGTAGTATTCTTATTTTATTAAATATTTAAGAAAAAAAGAATGTTCAATAATTAAAAAAATATTTTGTTAAATTTTTGAACATGAGGCTATTTATGACACAGTGCCTACTGTCCCATAATAATAACTAGAGGACGATGACATTTGAAATTTTCATATAAGGATCAACGCATTAAAAAAAATCTGATGTGGGCAACACATGACTTTCCTTATATAATGTAATGAATTTACTACTTTTACAGTAAAAAAATAGGTTTTTCTTATAGTAGATACTAATATTCTTTCCAAGATATTGAATTTTCGACAATTAGTTGTCATTTTCATTGATTTAGCGTCATTTTTATCCATTTGACGAGATTTACGTTAATTTGGCAACATTTCAAAAAGTCACCAAGTTGGCGACATTTCGCCAAATTCGTCGCCAAAATCTCGCCAAGAGTTATGCACTAAGAAAAAAGTTATTCTTACAGCAGATAAATGACTATTGGCGTTCAAATACAAAAGTATTATTCAAAGTATATTTTTTCATGAATGGAACGAGCTAGATCCACGAGAATGATGTCACTCAATTTATCGCATGGTATTACATATGAAAAGTGAACATGTTTCTCAATAGGAATTTTTTTTTATGTGACTTTTTCATAATTTTTTTGAAAAATGTACAATATCTCGAGAACGGTTCATGTTAGCCTTCTAAAATTTATGCCAATCGTTTTCTAATGAAAAATTACATAAGAAATGTCTATTTGCGTAACTTTATTAGCGGTTTTGATTTTTTGACGATTTTTTCAAAATTTCATTCGAAAATTTAGGGAGGTTCTGAACATTCGATTACGTATAAAAACAATAGGCTTCCAGTGTTTATGGATTGTGATTTTTGTACCAAATTTGGTTCGAATCGGTCCATTCGTTCGTCAGTTATCGTCTCCACAGACTCACTGACACACACACATACACACATACTTACACACACACACACACACACACACACACACACACACAGACATCACTCCAAAAATGTTTGATTCGTGATCAGGGATGCTTGAAACGTGCTCTCCCGTCGAAAACTCGAATTCGAATTTTCGACCCCGTCACAATACTTTCCTTATACATTATGTATATAAGGAAAGTAATAGGCTGCAATATTCAGGTTTGTTACGCTATATTAAACATTTATTTTGAGAATACTGAATTTTTCGAAAGGATGCAATTATTTTGAGCACCACTGTATTTTAATTACTTAAAAAGTTTGCATTTTATACCGAAATATATATTATGTTAATTTACATGTCAAATCCGCCCCTGAAAGAGGCATTCTTAAAGCTAGAATCGCGCTCCCACTGCAGATATCAGCATCTGTAAACCGTTTTCACTTTTCAACACGGAATAGTCGATATCTGCAAAGGAAGCAAGAAAATTTGCTACATACAGCAATTTTGTACGATATTGACATTGGGAACGCTCCTTTTGGGTGGATTCTGTCAGTGGGAACTTTGTCATTACAATCAAACTTTTTAAAATTTAATACCATCTTCATGGTAAGACTAAATTTGTGGGTCAACCCAGAAGTTTGCACAATTGTATATCACTGGTTTGTCTGGTTACTATTATAGGTAAGTGACTATTCCGTGATGATGAGAGCTAAAGTGTGCAAAGCCGGTCTATGGAATATACAATTAAAGTACGCTTCTAGATGTTATGGTTATATCCTATATGTATTTGACGCTTTTGATTCTTTGACATTAAATTCACTTTAAAGACAAAGTTATAAGTATATATATGATTGAATACAGTATATAAAGTCATTCTCGGTATTGGAAGCGATAAATCTCAGAAATGTGCTTTGTGTTTCGTGTAAGGTAAGCATGTGATCATCTGTGTGCATTCCTGTATGTACTGTGCGCTGTGTTGGCTATAAAATTATAAGAAAAACTCTGATGTGGGCAGTACATGATTTTCTCTACAGATTCAAATTTATTTTCTCCTTATTTCTTTAACAATGCATTATACTGAATTTAATTGAACAAAATAGCACTCATAATTATTTGAAATTATACTGAATTTGCACTTTTCAATTTTCGTTTTCATTTGTAAACAGGACGTATTTTTAAAGTCGGCGTAGCAAAAATACGAAAAACTACAATATCTCGAGAACGGCTTGTTCTAAAGTAATAGGGTTGGTCTTATTCTTTTCATAATCAAAAATTACATATAAAACAAGCATTTAATTGATACATCTGGTCATACGTAGTCTTTTATTTCAGATTCTGGATTTTTGCGGTCCATTTCGAAATAAAAAATGTGATGTAGGCAGCACATGACTTTCCTTATATAATGCATTGAATTTACTACATTTACAGTAAAAAAAATAGGTTATTCTAATAGTCGATACTTATATTCTTTCTAAGATATTGAATTTTCGTCAATTAGTCGTCATTTCATTGATTTAGCGTCATTTTTATCCATTTGGCGAGATTTCCGTTAATTTGGCAACATTTAAAAAGTCGCCAAGTTGGCGATATTCCGTCAAATTCGTCGCCAAAATCTCGCCAAGCGTTATGGACAGAGAAATAAGTTATTCTTATAGCAGATAAATTACTATTGGAGTTCAAATACAAAAGTATTAGTCAAAGTATCTTTTCTCATAAATGGAACGAACTAAATCTACGAGAATGATGTCACCCAATTTATCGCATGACATTACACATGAAAAGTGAACATGTTTCTCAACAGTTAATATTTTTTTTTTAATTTATGAGGTTTTTTGCTAAATTTATATGAAAACTGTACAATATCTCGAAAACGGTTCATGCTAGCATTCTAAAGTTTATGTCAATCATTTTCTAAGGAAAAATTACATAAGAAATGTTTATTCGCGTAACTTTATTAAAGGCTTTGATTTTTTGATGATTTTTTCAAAATTTCACTCGAAAATTTAGGGGGGTTCTGAACATTCGATTGTGTTTAAAAACTATAGACTTCCAGTATTCACGGATTGCAATTTTTGTACCAAATTTTATTCGAATCGCTCCATTCGTCCGTGAGATATCGTCTCCACAGACACACTGACACCACACACACACGCACACACACACGCACACACACACATACTTTCACACACACACAGACATCACCTCAAAAATGTTCGATTCGTGATCAGGAATGCATGAAACGTGCTTTCCCGTCGAAAACTCGAATTCGAATTTTCGACCCCGTCACAATACTTTATACATTATACTACGTATATAAGGAAAGTAAAACCAGGCGGGTTTTATTTTTCCGAATCGTACTAAAATCTAATAAGCACCAGGGTAACCCACAAGTGACTTATCTACCAAATTTTGTGAGATTTGGTCAATTATATTTTATCTAGAGTGTATACATAAAATTTTTGTTGACCATTTCGTAAAAAAGGCGAGTTCTTTTATTCCGAATCGTACCGAAATATAATCAGCACCAGGGTAACCTATAACTTACCTATAAAATTTTATGAAATTTGATCCTTTAGTTTTTCAGTTAGAGGGGATACATGCATTGTACAGACAGATACACAGACACACACAGAGACGTCACACTAAAAATGGTGGTTTCGTATTCTAGAGGTCCCAAAAGGTGTAGATCCGTCGAAAACTCGAGTTCCGATTTTCGTCATGATTCCAATATTTCCCTATACATTACTATTGCAGAGAAGGTAAAAATATATATAATATTGAAAGTAAGTACTTAGATTATTGCTGTTCTATTAAGGGTACCGTAATTTAAAATGGCCTAATCCATATACAGACTACAAGATCATTAAATTTGAATTTTCCTTTTAGTCCTGTTGATATCTTTCATTAGACGTAGTCATTCGAAATGGCTTAAATTCTAACTCTTACATTTTTTACACTCTTCCTTTTCATATAGCCAACAGCCTTACCGGGCTGAAAACACCGGTTCTCGTTAGATCACCGAAGTCAAGCAGCATCGGGCGCGGTTAGTACTTGGTGGGTGACCACCTGGGAACACTGCGTGCTCGTGCTGTTGGCACATTTCGGGTGCGGTAGCCCGGTGGTTTGCGCGCTGGATTTGCACGCTGCCACAACTGCCGCCGTGTTCATGAGGAGTACGATCACGTTAAACATGTGGGTCCGTAAGTCCTTCCGTGAGGTTGGTGGTAGGGGAAGGAGGGTACGGTCCCTGTGGATGCCTCCCCCACTGGGTTCCGATCTAAATTGGGTGGCACTTCCCGGCCGTCCAAACGGTTACCTTACACGTTTCTGGTAGGTCGGATGGTCTGGGTCTCAACAACAACCCTTCCTTTTCAAATTAAATTGCAGCAATCGGGTAATTTTTGCTGCACGTTACGTGGCTTTCGTGGATTTTTAAAAACAATTCAGCTGGTTCCACTCAATGTTGTTTTCAACATTACAAAAATAGAAGCGGGATGTTTTCACTCTCCCCAATGAATGAAAAATTAAAAAAAAAATTGTAATTTTTCTCTGACTCTTAATGTTTTTTATCTGTGTCCAAATGCTTCTTACTTTTTGAGGGACCACATAAATTATGTTTTGTTTTTATTAATTTTCATCCCCCAGTTCTCCACAAATACATTTTTTTTACTACAATTCCATTTATAATCAACGTGAAGTGTTCATGTAATTCTTCTTATGTTTGGGTTGGGTTAGGTTGGTGCAACACCTCCTAAATATAGTTCCAGGTCGAAGTATTGGGGTCGCGGAGGCGGCTTAGGTCACAATTTGTAGGTATGGTCTGAGATTTAAAGTATGGAAGCTGTTGTATAAATCTGTTTGTTTGGTGTTAAAAAATTACTGAAATCTCTTCCGATGTGTATTATTCTTCTCTTTCAATATTTCAGGGAAATATTTATTTGCCTCCGTAGACTGTAATTGAGAGCGAAATTTCATTTGCAAGTCATGGAACTGAAAATCCAAAGTTAATGTGTGAAGTAAATGTTCAATTGTGGATAAAATCTAATTAATATGTTCTTTTAAAATAGATATTTGTCAAATATTTCAGCCAGGAAATCCAGGTGAATTTTTAATTTTAAAAATTTCGAGCATTTTCATGTGTATTTAAAAATTTTATATCCATGATAACACTGTAACTGCATATAAAAGTGATATCATGTTTCATATTTTTCATTCAGGGCTATATTTTTAGAAATATTTTTTAATAAATATTGCTTGTTAACAGTGGCGGCTCTTGACTTCGGGAATGGGTGAAACAAATTCAGCGGCAGTGCCGTATTTCCTTAGAAGCAGAAGAAGCACGAGCTTCGGCCGGCAGATTTTCTACAGGGGCCGCAAAATTCAATCCGAAGCCAAGTGCCAAAAATCTGATGTGGGCAGCACATGACTTTCCCTGCCGACTCATATTCATGTTCTCTTCATTTCTTTTATAATTGATTAAATTGAGTTTAATTGCACAAAATAACACTAAATTTGCATTTCCAATTCATTTTTTGTTTTTATTTGGTAATTGGGCATTTTTCCGAAATCGGCGTAACAAAAATGCAAGAAATCTCAAATATCTTGAGAACGGTTTGTCCTAAAGTATAATGGAGTAGTGTGTTATATTCTTTTCCTCGTCAAAAATTGCGTATAAAACAAGAATTTAATTGATATATTTGAGCATACACTACTTAGTCTTATTTTTTTTTTTTTTTTTAGATTTTGGCGATTTAAACGGACCATTTTGTAAAAAAAGGCAGGTTGTTCATTTCCGAATGGTACCAAAATCTAATCAGCAGCACCAGAGTATCCCACAAGTAACTTATCTACCAAATTTTGTGAAATTTGGTCAATTAGTATTTTAGCTATAGTGGATACATGGAATTTTTACGGACCATTTCGCAAAAAAAGGCGGGTGCTGTTTTTATAAATCCTACCCAAAACTAATCAGCACCAGGGTCTCACCCAAGTGACTTACCTACCAAATTTTATTAAATTCGGTCCATCAGTCTTTTAATTAGAGTGGACACATACATTGCACAGACAGACAGACACAAACAGAGATACACACACAGACACACACACACATACGTCACGCTAAAAATAGTATTTTCGTATTCTGGAGGTCTCGAAACGTGTAGATCCGTCAAAAACTCGAGTTGTGATTTTCAGTATGATTCCAATACTTTCCCTTACCATGTATTGCAGGGAAAGTAATAAACGTGATGTTAAAAAAAAAGGAAAAATATTCATTTTTGATCGGTCTCTCAATTCAAGACATTGGAGGTAGAACTGCAGTGTGACGAAGTCTTGCACTATTTACATCCATGCCCATGCAGATGGTCTGAAATATGATTTTAATTCCCAGATCAAGCCTTGATGATTAAAACACTGCTTTTAGACTCTGCCCTAGGATTATATCGCAATAGAAATTGTAAATAATATTAGGAAATTTGTAAAATATTACTGTATTATTGCAAGCTTGTTAAGTTTTGTTTTTACAATGTGAAACTAAATTCAACACTTCCTTTTTAGTTCTATCAATCAAGATTGCTATATATTATAGGGTACTCACACAGAATCGGAAATAAACAATGGAATAAAAAATAAATTTTAGAACGGCAAAATTTTCTGTGCTTGTGTTAATATGGTTAAATGCAGCAGTGTTCAGAGGCGGTATTCTTCCTCCTCCTTGACAACGAACATCATCAAAACACATCAAGCTCCTGGCCCAAGTATTGTCAAATATTATCTAAAGATAGCCAAAAAGTCTGAAAAATTCGCCAAATAATAATAATAATAATAATAATCCATTTAGCCGATAACTTTAAGTGAAGCAACTCTTATTCTGCGTCACCTCACAAGCTGCTACTGCTTTTTAATGTTCCTCAATTAAAATCTTATTTGCATTATTTGTGACTCAGTCTGCGATCATGGTACAATCATTCAGAGAGAGAGAGGGGGGGAATAAAATGTATGGAACATTGTTGTTCAAAACGTGTCATGTATTATGTGACATTTTTATGCATTCTTGGTCATATTTCGGCGTTTATTTTAGCCAACCTTAGTACCTATTCAAATATATATATATATATATATATATATATATATATATATATAAATTCCCAAAAAGGACAAGTAGCAATGTACTCGTACAGATTCTAGATGTGTGACAGAAGTACCGGCCGGGGGGAGTTGCGACCCCCAGCACTCCGGTTAAAGCTTTTTCCGCCATGGCAAACGCTCCCGGTAACCGATACTCCCTACACGATTTCCTTCATGACCTTTTATAAATCCGCAAAAATACATACATATACAATTTCAATAACATGTAAAATCTAAAAGTTTACTTTTCTACGCTAAAACTATCCAAGAAGCATTCTGTAAAAATATAACAAATAATTTAAAATACAAAATTCTTAAGACTAATGAAATCCCAGTCTGAGAGGATATTTTTTAAAAAATGGATATAAGACCCATAAACCGCATTATTTCCATATAAAAACCTGTGTGTAAAATTACCTCACAATTAGTCATTTAATCCTTTTAAACCCTTTCTATTCAAAACTAATGTTTGAAATACTAGTCAGAGTGTCTGTATTTTTAAATATGGACTCAAGACCTATTGGCAACTCCATCGCCATATATATACTAATGTTTGAAATCATTTCACTTATGGTTAATTATTACTTTAAAAACTATATATTCAAGACTATTGAAATCCATGTTATTATTATTAAAATCCTTTCTGGATACCAAAACCTATTGGCTTCTTTATCACCATAAAAATCCTAATGTTTGAATTTACTTCACTTGTGATAGTTTAATGCTCATAAATCGATATATTCAATTCCAAAGACATTCCAGACAGAGAGTTATTTTTAAATATTGGATACAAGACATTTAAACAATATTATCACCTTATAAATATATATACATATATATAGACACATAAATACGCCATAGTCCAAACTCTACGCAATACACCTTCCCATGGAACAACACATAACTTTTTGATTTTATACCACTTTCACATATGACTAAAGTAATTATTAAAAGTTCGTCCGATATTTCAGAAAACCCTTATAATCACGAACTTACAATCTGGATAACGCTTATAATGTTTCCACATAAAAATAGCCCTAGCTATAAAATTCCGGTGTATAGCCATATTGAGCTATCTGATTTATGATCCTCAATTTGGCATAAAAACACGTCACCCTCTGCGTATTACAATTCCCGCCATTAGGCTATATCCGAAAAGTCGTATGTTGTTATCATTCCAAAATATCTCTTCCTGGTTACGGCTGCAGTTAAACCATTATAATTGGAAACCAATCTTATCAGAAAAGCGGGAGGATAACCCTCCTTGATAGCCTCCTCCAGAAAACGGCAATCACACTTGTATCTATCGTTGTTAGTAAAATTCAACAACTTATGTCGTTTCATTTGATTTACTATCAGATTTCTGAATATGTTACGGTGTAGACTAGTTGTCCATGACGTCAAATATTTGATTATATATATATATATATATATATATATATATATATATATATATATATATATATATATATATATATATATATATATATATATATATATATTATATATATATATATATATATCAAATATATATATATATACACGTTCGAAATTTATTTGAAAGATTGTTGAGATGGTAATAATAATACGTGAAAATGACAACATAAGCATTATCGCAAGCATTTCCAGACAGACTTGTACCCTATAAAACTAGAATAATGATTGGTTTACCTAAAATTTGGGATTCATCATTTTGAGAACCTCATCCTGCGTTGTCTGTGACTGTAATCGGGCGAAGTTGTTGAAGAAAAGAAGATTAGAAGATTCTCTCAATTTGTGGACGCCACTTTGACATTGTACCAATTTAGATTATTGGGTTAAACGTAAAAGAACCAATTAAATTCAAAAATATGTTAATAATTCACTGACAGCGTCTCCTCGTAGTATATAGAAATTTCGTATGCGATCTAAGGATGTTTTATTCCCACTTTGACGTAATATTTCAAGGCAGCCCAAATCGGTGTTTAATTTTGAAGTGTAGGCGTGGATAAAAGGAGAAGAATGCTGGAAGCGCGCTCTACACAGAGGCTCTGCTATGCTGTTGCTGTCATACGTGGAGTTGAGAGATTTACGAAATTAAAGTTTTGCCATCGTTTGAGGTCGGTTCCGAGCTTATACATCTAAGATGCATAATTTTCTTACAGGTGATGAAAAGTTAACCGAAGCAAGCTTGTGGTTTTAAGGAGTTACATTGTAAAAAGGTGATTTCAACCAATAGAATCTTCATTATGAGGGCCATCACTCATACACATGGCACGAAAATACTTTACATGCGATGCGGTTCCAGGGGATTTTCATCCAAAAGGGGGGAATGCTTTGATGCTATTCAATCCTAGGACAAAACCAGTCAACCCTCGCTCCGATTGATAATGGTGTGGGTGAAAGAGGATTATATTTAAGCATGCGTGTTGCAAAAGACCGTATACAAGGTATTTCACAAGGTACACCTCCCCCCCCCCCCAAAGAGCCTTTCTTCCACGAAACTTATCCGGGAATTCGCGTTGTGTTACATTTATAGACCTTGTTATCCAATGACTTTTCACAATAAACACCCGCTCCACAGCTGTTTATCCAACCATCCTGAATGACGTTCAACGACATAGTTAAATACACATTGACTTCGAACAGAAATAGCGCGCCCTTCTGTCGGGGGGATATCACATAGAGTCACCGCGTTATTAGGAAAATCACCACCACGCATTTCTCAAGGATCAATACCCCTTGTATCCTAAACGTCATGTTTCTATGAAGAGTAGTAAGAAAAATATAAGTGGTTCATTGGGGAGGGGGTCTACTTCGTGAAACACCCTGTAGCTGGGGATGTATTCGTGACCTTACTGAAGAGAAGCGATAGCAACTTTTCATACCATCTAAACATATGCAGTCTGTCAAGGTCAAACGATAAATATGTTTTATTCATTTTAGATGTATATAATTTTATTCAAAATAAATCATTTCTTTCACATAGTAGGGGATTTGGCTGTCCTATTCGGGAATGCTGAAATAAAGAACACTCATATGTAGAGAAATCTAATGTAAAGCCTGTTCAAAATGCTCTTCGTCAACAACAATGCATATTTTCGTTTAAAAAAGTATATGATCGTGTACTTTAACAATCATTGAAGGTATCATTGTGTTGCAAGCAATGATGATACGGCGTTTTGATAGGTATTTATTGCCTTTCATATACGCATTTTGTACGTTTCTGAAGTCAATTCCTACTCAAAGAATAATGATCTACAACTCTGTAATTAACATTTTTCTTCTATCTAGCTTTACTTCCGAGTTCTTTATCCTAACATTTTAAATTCCCTATGCAAGGACCATCTTTTATTCGATCAGACATGGACCCTCTAGATGGACCTAACGAGTATACTCAAGGACCTTTCCTTTCTTTACGAACTTAGTGAGGTGCTTAAGGACTTTACTAGGAACCTCGGGTAAGTTACACAGCACAAAGTATCTTTCTTGAAAGTTTGTGGACAACTTTTATGGCTTATTATACTTTGGTTCAACTCTCAAATTTTAGTCAGATTTAGCGTATTATAGGCTAAATCTGAACAGCTTCTTAAAAGTTGTAGAAGTTTCATAGTAAATCATAAGAGTTAGCTGATGATACTGTCTTACTAGAAGAATGGCGTATAACAAACCATTATATTAAAAAACCGAAATTACCAAAGACCATATCGACATCTCCGATTGCGGTTGGTGATGGAAAATAAAAACTAGTGCAACATTTTCTATCGCTCTTCTAAAAGTATCTATTTCCAAAAAAATACTTATTACATATTATAGGATTTATACAGATGCAGAGATGAGAAAAGGAAAAATTTAAATTTAAACACAAGATACCAAGACTGTCTGTACTTCCATCGATAAAACTAGCCCTAGTGGCTTATTTTACATCCATATAACTTGCGAAAGAAAATCAGAGGATCGTTGTGGTTAAACTCAATGTACTCAATGTAATCAATGTACTCAGACTACAGCAAACGTGATACCGATGTTTCCAAAAACAGAACAACAGGTAAAAGAACTTTATTCCAGTTTTAAAGGCTTACAAAATGAAACAAAATAAGTGTAAGCATATCGTGTTCGTCAAACAAGGCACCAACATTGTTTTCAGAATAACAATGATCCGTTGTCTTTGGCCCACTTTTCATCTTCGTGTACACCAGTAGCAGCAGCTGAAAAGCAAAACTCTGCAGAAGCCGGATACCGTCGCGTCCTGCTTATTTCCGGGATTAACTAACTAGCTGCTTTAGAGCTCCGGGCGTGCAAAATCTCCACTGGGAATGATTAAAAATATGTCATACTTAAGACAAGTTGATTTTGCTCGAGAGCGCGCAACTGGGCTGATATTGATATTGAAAACAGTAAACAGTTATCACATCACACAGTGAGTAAATTGATTTTATAAGAACATGAAAATAAATTAATGATCTTACATGCAAATTTAATTACTATGAAATATATATGAGGATTTATTTCTAATCCGTATATCTTAAGCAATTTTTTGTCTTCGACAAGATTGGAAGATTTAAAAGAAAAAACAGCGAATATACAGGCTTACATATTCATTATTCATGTTTATTTGTTAATAGAATTCAACAAGTGCATCATTTGAAATGTAATATTCGACGCATGCTCAGTATGGTCATGGAAAAGATGTTTCGAGGAATAATAATAAATTAAGGCACATGGAAGACAAATCTCTGTAAAATGCATTTAAATTTCATTTGGCACATCTAAGACACAGTTTATGTTCGATATCTTGCTCCTAGATAAAAGGTCATCTGAGTTTTGGCTTATTTTGGCAGTAATAAAGCTTAAGAATACAGCAAAAGTACGAAACGTTTCTTATAGAAATTAATCTAAAATATTTATAAACTTAAATGTACATTTTATTAATTGCTAAGATTTATATAGCAAGTTTCAATATTGATAAGTTTTTGTTATGCACTTTTCCCAAAGCATTTGAGATATGTTAAAGATATGAAAGCGTTGGATACTTAAAATGAAACAATTAAAGTGAAAAAATCTCGCTCTCGCTTTTAGAAGCTGTAGTGTCCTAAAGTTAACTCTTGCTGTACCCTTTCAAGCAAGCTGCAAGTCCTATAATTGCTTAAGAACATATTAATAGTTGCTGGTTGTAGTTTCTTCCGTGACGAACACTTGGCGAACTCCTCCGGGAATTTGGTTGGTGGTGACCCAGGATCGATGCTTAGCTCGGATCATAGATAAATTGCCCTCTGCGGCTTCTGCTCTATCCTCTGCAGCTTCCAATTCTCTCTGGAATCGCCTGACTCGGGTCAGATTCTGTTGTGAAATGCCCTCCTAAAATATAAAAAATATATATATGTATTATTTTGCTATCTAAAATCGTTCTTTTGATGATCTTAAGTTCCTGTTTTAAAAAAAGAGCAAATTACGTTGACGTTTTAAAGGCATAAAGGGGGGGGGTGGATATTGCTAAAAACATTTGCACGAATTAGAGAGATGTTGGATTTTTCAGTTTCACGATAATTTCCATCGGAATGTCAAAAATATGTTATTATAACTAAGTTTCTCGGTATTTAGGAGTACTATTACTGAACACAATTCCACAATTATGTTATTAGCTAGAAAATTTAGTTAAAAGTGATATTATCTTGAAATCAACTAATTGCAGAAAATCACCATGTTTGATATAATTTTGAGAAAAATTATATGAAACAAATGTATATAAAATAAATTACTAAAATCCCAACAAGTTATAGAATAAAGTACCAACAAATTCCAGAACCTTTATAAACCACGCAACAAAACAAAGTGTTGCCTGTTTTAATATGGAAAACAATAGAAAATTTGACGTAGTTGCTAGTTGCGCTTATATATGGCTTTTCAAAAGCTCATGTTACAAAAAATATGAGTTTCTTATAGAAAATCAGATGTGTTCAGCACATTAATGCATTTATCTGCAGATTAATGCATTTCTATTGTTTGGAAAAACAATAACACAAAGAAGAGCTTTCTTACAATTCGATTATATCTATTGTTTTTACTTATTAAAATAAGTATACTTAGTTTCGACATCGAAATCGCTTGTTTCTTTCAAAATATATCTCATTCCCCGTGTAAGAGAAATAATTCTAATATCGCGAGAATAATTAATTATAATATCGAATTCTTGATCGCTGGTCATTCTAACTCCTAAATAATAACTTGAGGGATGCTCAATAAAAATCATCCATGTACGTAAATTCGATCTTCATCATCTATGCCCATACTCCATGTAAATATGAGAATTATATTTTTGACCCCAATCACAGTACTTTCTCTCTACATATACTATATTGTTAGGAAAATAAAAATTGGAAATTTTTTTATATCGTTTGGTACCGTACCGTTTCATCAAGTTGCCTTTTGTACATCTTGACCTTCTCAGACAGCTTCTCTGTGGCATCGTTGAGCATGGTGATGGTCTTGTGGTCATCTTCGCATTGCAGCATCAGTTCTCTCATCCTCGTCTCCTTCTTCCTCAAGCTCTTCTGCGTCTCGGAGTGGCGGCGTCTTTCCTCCTCCAGTTCAATTTCAATATCCTTAATCTAATTGAAAAGTGGCAAATTAAAACAACTGAATAGTATAAGAGGTATCTGTTATATTTTTTGCTTTGCGCTGTAAAAGAATCTGATGTAGGCAGCATGTGACTTACAGTGATCTTAAAAACAGTATTGAAAATACAATTTTCGAAAACACTGTACAATGTATATCATTTGATGGAAGATTTTAGAAATTTTGGTAAATAGAATAGATGTTGTTATTTTCAATTATAGTTAACTCCTTTTACATTATGACAATCACAACTCTATCATAGCTATGAACTATGATATAACTGGACAGAAGAAACTATTCTAAGCGTAATAGAAACAGTCTTTAGAAATCAAACAGAATAAAATTTTAAATTTTATGACATAACCCGAGATTTCTGAAAAGCATTGTCAGTAGGAAGGATTTTATAATAAACTCTTTAAATTTCGACAAGTAATTAAAGAATTATATTGAATTACTTTACATTCGTAAAGTAATTCAAGAACTATCTTGAATTACGTTACATTCGTGAAGTAATTCAAGATAATTCTGAACATGACAGAAGCGGTGTAGCTGGTGACTACGTTAGGAACGATCTGGGTACGATCCAGAAGGTGCGACTTTTGTTTCCAAGTTCCAGTCTGCTCCTTTTTGAATGAAAAAATAATTAAGTAAAACAATTTCCTTTTCATTTGACGACTTCACTCATTTTAAAATAGAGCCAACTTATCAATGAATAAATAAATAAATATCTCGAGAATAATTTATTCAAGCATAAAGAGAGTGGTTTACCGTTTCATCGGTCATCACTTTGTTATCAAAACTTGCGCATAAAAAAACAGAATAATAAAATAAACATTACATATAATATTTAATACATTTAAGCATGTATTCATTTATTTCAAATTTTGTTAATTATCACAAGCCATTTAAAAAAATAACCCGCTTAATTTTTTCCAACTATACCAAAATTTTGTCATCACCAAAGTGATTTAACTACTAAATTTGATGAAATTTTGTAAGACACACACACACATTTCATTGCTAAAATAGTGTTCTAAGGTACCCCAAAACCTGTAAATCCATCGAAAACTCAAATTACAAATTTATACTCCTTTTCTAAATCTAGTAATTTTTTTACAATTCAAATTTAACTAATTTGACCGCTCTGCTAAGTTGCAGATTCTCAGACCAGATAAGATGCATGTAATCCCAGGTCTAAAAGCCATGGCCTTGGATCTTTGAACATAAACCGACCCAAATGATGATGGTATTTTAAGCATGTAATAAGCTCGTATCCTTCGCCTCGAGGAAAGTAGTGAAGTAAACGACCTTCATCAGGGATTGTTTAGAGGGACATCTCTGAATTTCGATACTTTTCCCTCTCTGTTGTACACAGACATAATGCTTGGCTTGGGTACAGACTGGGAATTCCCACCTGTTCTTTTTTTGAAACTCCAGCCAAAATTCTTTTGGCAGCACAGCAGAGAACACATAAAAGGCGGGGAGGAAAGACACTAGTTTTCGGCAGGAAGTAAGGAACAGGATACGGTTGCGCAGTCTAAGTTAAAAGTGTGCATATATTGAAGGAAAATAGGACAGAAATAGTTCCATCTGAATATGATCTTATAATTAAGAATTCGCAGCTGGAAAAGTAAAGGGGAAAAAAAAGCAGCTCGTTTGTGATATTAAATTAACCCATGGAATGAAACCATGTAAAGCACAAAACATCCTTTCAATTATCATAAGTATTTCTTACGTACCTGTTTTGCTGTAGCGAAGAAAAGTCAGGAAGCCAGAAATAGAATAAAGAATATAAATTGATTAATCCTTTTACTATTTTCAAATTTTATTTCTTGATTTAACTTACAAACTCAAAGATTGCGCCTCCATTTACCGATTATTCCATGCTTTACTTTGTTATATTAAATCAGAATTCGTGAGGGGGTAGTCTCTTCTTCATCTTTAGTTGTTCTTTACATTTAATAATTTCTATAAATAACCTTTTATTCCAGTCATAAAAATTTGAAAATATTAGGCTTAATTTCAGCTCAAAACAGCACTCAACCGGAATCGAGTATCGAACTCCGGTTTCCTAGATTGTGCTTGCCGTTTCACCAGCTATACTACTCCAGTCCTGTGAAGAATCACTTCAATTCAATTACTTAACAAAAGTTCCTATAAAGTGTAGCTTTCGCTGCCAACATGTTATAGGGATTCGTTCTTGATTATGAAAAGAATAACTCTCATGAAAAATTGTATACTCACCTTCTTCTCCAATCTACTAATGTCATTTAGCATATCACGTATCAAAGTTTGTCGGTCGATCAGCATATTTAAGTTTTTAGAAGTTTATGCGTTTAGATTTACAGTTAGCAAGAACTCCGAAAAAGAGTTGTTTATGAGAAGAAAGCCGAGCAAAGTAATGGCAGAAGAGCAAAACTACCTCGTGAGAGGGCGTTGCTTACATACAATGAACAACCCGCATGGTCATACCATCACCAACTTTAGACTGGTTTCATGCAATTGCTACTTATCTGTAGGAATATGTGCTTTCTGGTGAGCGATGAACACTGTGAAATCTGTTATAAGCTGGTGATGTCTATGGGTGGTGCTGATTTCATGTAAGGATGCAATGGTTTTCTTTACTCCTACACAAATTGGTTTATCTAGTTTCTCAAAATATACCGGTTTATGAAAATCAACTCTTAAATAATATTATGCTTAGTCTATCTAACTTTTGAAATTCTACCCCTTGTTGACTTTTCTAAAATAGTATATACTTTCTGGTATAAATTATTTAATTCAAATATATGGTTACTTGGAACATTTTAGTATAGAGGGCGTCCATATGGCTGGAAATCTAAGGATATTTGTAATCTAATGTAGGGTCTTCTAGTTTCGAAAGGTTTTAGTTTGCTTTATTTTATGTGGTAGTTTATCGTTTACGAAATCTCATTTTTCAAGCTTTACGGGATTTTATAAGATAATTCTGCAGTTGTTGCCATTCCTATTCTTTTGAAGCTGACAGCCACTCTTTTGGAGTTGACAAATTTCAAATTTAATTACTATATGAAAATTTAACATTGGTAATATATTACAATATAAAAATGTTTGCCCGTTTTATAATGAAATTTTTATTTGTATACCCAGACTAGGGGGTTCAAACAAAGGACTTGGAGCAACTACTTCTCCGGTCGGGAAAAGAAGGTGACTTCCATAACCTCAAATTTAATCCATAAACAAAAATCACAGTAAATTCTTAACATTAAAAATAATAAAAACAATACGATGAAAATATACAAAGATATACAAATCCGATCATGTCTGCTTTGTATATTTTTATCGTATTGTTTTTATTATTTTTAATGTTAAGGATTTGCTGTGATTTTTGTTTATGGGTTAAATTTGTGGTTATAATGAAATTGATTGTTGATCCAAATATTTAACATATAAATTTCTTGAAAAAAAAACGAGATTTCTGTGAATGTCAAAATTTGCCAAGAAATGTGTAAGCCATCTTGCAAAAATGGCCGCTGTAAAATAACTACGAAAGATAATACATACGATAAAATAACTACGAAAGGAAACACATGTGCAAAATATAAAATGCATTTAAAATGTCCATGCAACCACTTAAATTTAATTTGGTTGATTTGATATGAAATAATTAGACTTTGCATTTGTTTCAGATTTTGAACTTATTATTCATTAACAAATTTTCGTAAAAATTATTTTAAGATATTTTTTTTAATATATGTCCCTTCCAGATCCCCCCCCCCCCTCACACACACACAACATATTTATTCCGCCAATAAAGTTAATATATTTGAATTACCCATGGGGATAAAGGAAATGAGTAAAAACTTCATATTGGAAAAACGCCAAAACCGTTTGAGACAATAATTTAGGCTGCGCTGGGGTAAGATGAGACCCACCGAAATTCTATTCATTTCTGTGGCGAAAGGTTCTTATTAGATTAAATAACATGTATTTAAACTGTTAATTTTGCAGAAAAAAAAATATCATTGCAATGTAAAAAATCTGATGTGGGCACATGACTTTCCTTATATAATGCAATGAATTTACTACTTTTACAGTTAAAAAAAAATGTTATTCTTATAGTAGATACGTATATTCTTTCTAAGATATTGAATTTTCTTCAATTAATCGTCATTTCCATTGATTTAGCGTCATTTTTATCAATTTGGCGAGATTTTTGTTAATTTGGCAACAATTAAAAATGTCGCCAAGTTGGCGACATTCCGCCAAATTCGTCGCCAAAATCTCGCCAAGCGTTATGGACGGAGATATAAGTTATTCTTACAGCAGATGAATGACTATTGGCATTCAAATACAAAAGTACTACTCAAAGAATCTTTTTTCATGAATGGAACGAGCTAGATCCACGAGAATGATGTCACCCAATTTATCGCATGGTATTACATATGAAAAGTGAACATGTTTCTCATTAGGAAATATTTTTTTTTATTTTATATAACTTTTTGATAATTTTTTTGAAAAATGTGCAATATCTCGAGAACGGTTCAGGTTAGCGTTCTAAAATTTATGTCAATCGTTTTCTAATGAAAAATTACATAAGAAATGTCTATTTGCGTAACTTTATTAGCGGTTTTGATTTTTTGACGATTTTTTCAAAATTTCACTCGAAAATGTAGGGGGTTCTGAACATTCGATTGCGTATAAAAACAATAGGCTTCCAGTGTTTATGGATTGTGATTTTTGTACCAAATTTCATTCAAATCAGTCCATTCGTTTGTCAGTTATCGTCTCCACAGACTCACTAACACACACACACACACACACACATACTTTCACACACACACACACACACACAGACATCACTTCAAAAATGTTTGATTCGTGATCAGAGATGTTTGAAACGTGCTCTCCCGTCGAAAACTCGAATTCGAATTTTCGACCCCCGTCACAATACTTTCCTTATACATTATGTATATAAGGAAAGTAATTAGAATCCAAATAAAGTAGAACATTCCTACCTATCCATATCTATTTTTCCTATCAATTTATTTTTTGTCTCCGCATATTCTGTACCCTATTTTACAACTAAGAAAAATACTGATTGCTTCTACTCATAATTAGGAAATTTTAATTTTTAAAATAATCAGATAAAGCATATACTAAACAATGCGCCTTTCTGTTGTATCAAATGAGCTTTACTAACACTATCGACGGCTACATATAATTCCCAAGGCAATATGGTATTTTCAAGCTTTTCATGCATAGGAGTTTTATCTCCTTCTCTCTAACTTCATTGACTAATCTGTGGTAATATATGTTATTTGTATACCTTTTGCACCCATATACTTCAAGCTATCAATTTCCAGTCATACACTATACTATCATTATTATCCCAAGAATTATTGTTTTCTATAGAAAATAATGCTGCGAAAATTATAAACGAAATAATTCGAGTTCTAATGATGAGAATTGTTAAAAATTCTATCGAGTTCAAATTTTTTACGTAATGTTTACACACATAAAATTTCATGGTGGTAGGTGCTCAAATCATCGAGTTCACGGCATACATATGCACATAGATGGAATGTTCCAAAAGTGTTCAAGACTTTAAACGTATACATACGTTAAAATCCAGATTTCAAAAAATTTTCGGGGAAACAATACTTTATACAAAAGCATGAGAAAATAATCAACGAGTATATAAACATTCAAATAGGGAGGGGGGGGGGGGGGGCGCCTGCCGGCCAATTCACACTGAAGCAATGACAGGCGTAAACTGGTACAGCTTAAGTGATTGAAACGGACTAGATAGTAGTGTGCAAGGACCTAGTTACTTCGGTGACCTAATTTTGCTGGGGGAGGGGGAGATTGCGAGTAAAGATGCTCCATATCAATAAAATACTGGACGCTCTTCTTAAAGAATTATCATAGTATAGTGTTGATATTTCAAAGGTTTCTCGTCTTGCATTTTTTTTTCAGCTGATGAGCAAAATGAAAAAGAGTATTTACCCTGGCTTCCAACTTGCTAATGACCCTCCTTCCTCCTGCCAGGGCATTCGCTTCCACCTCCTCGATCCTGACCTGGAGGTTGTGCACTTCCATCTCCAGGGACTTCTTGATGGACTCGATCTTGACCAGGCGCTCTTGCTCTTCGGTCAACTGATCTTTGACAGTCTTCATTTCGATCACAGTGCGGTTGTACTTCTCGTCGACAATCTATGTATGGCAGCACAAAACACAGCGATTAGTGATAATGAACAAACACTACTCTTATGACATGTTCACACTAAATACATGCATGGGATATATGAATCCTGTACATCAAATAAAAATAGTGGATAAGAAGTACATTTTTATCCTCTCGACTTACCTCGCATTTTTTTTTTTTTTTTTTTTTTTTTATTTATTTATTTTTTTGTAGCACTAATTTTGATATAAACTGGATGAAAATTTTAACGTTAAGCATAAAAGAATTTGGTAAAATTAATTAAAATAATTTTGTAATTACTTAAAATAAAATTTATCACATTAAATGTACTTAATGTAACAAAACGATGCCAATTGGATGAAATTTGGATTTTTCAAAACGCACATGAGCAGTTTGAACATGTTGCGTAGTCGGGTTAAACTAACTACCTAATTTACACCTACCTATAACTTACTAACTACCTAACTTATTTTAACTAAGCGACCAATTAAGCTTCCATCTGTAGTGCGAATTCCTTGTACAATAAACTTGATATCTGAATCCGGCGCATTAACGACCGTTTTCACGATGTCTTCTATAGACTAAAAAAACAATACATATAAAATGTACATTAGACAAGACAGATAAAATAGACAGAGGAACACACATCTTCGTTAAAACAGTTCTAAAAAAGTTCTCTCCAGTGCGGAAGAGCAAAATGTGCTCCAGAGTCTCCTCTTCCACAGAGCAAACAAGGCACCTGTTGGAGTCAGTTAGATGAAATCTGTAATTATTTATAACACTTATATTGCTGAATTATATAACTTCGATATTGTTTAATTTTTACTTTAGAGGATTTAAAATATGTCAATAATCAAAACTCAATAAATATATCACTTGTAAAAATGAAATATGATGAAACACTTGTAAAAATAAAGTGATACATACATTTCTATAAATGTACCTAACAGGTATGCTCATAGACCTTTACTGACAAAGTTATTGGGATGCTTAAAAACGTTTCTATAACCCTGTATACACTATGTATTGTAGGAAAATTAAAGCATAAGCTGAAGAAAAATAATGTATCTAAACATATTTCATAATACTTCAAAACGCTTTTACACTGCTGATCTAAAATTACTATTATAAAATAAGTTCATAACACAATAAATTTAATTAAAACACTGTCTATCCTGAAAGAAAACACAATTCAGAATAGAAGCGTGTTTTATTTATACGATGAGTCACAGGTCAGTAATCGAGTTGGAACTTGGCACCTAAATTTAAACTAATTTTAAATGAAGACCTTGAATGCTGGGCATTGAAACTACAGCTTTATTTAATGAAGGAACAAACAGCTATTGTGAGTTGCGATGCCGTCAAGGCTAATGCAGCTATTGACTGTTGGGTAAACAACGTAATTGACATTTGATCGTCTAATTTCCTTTGTTTTCATTAATTAATCTTTAATGTATTCCTACATTTGTAATAAGAAGCTGATGTAATCGGCACATGACATTCCCTACACACTGAAAAATTCTGCCAAATTTACAAAATATTATTTATATTCACTGATATATAATTACGTTTTGTGTTCCGCTAAATTAAAATGTGCCACTTCAATAATTTTGGCGGCAGAATAAAGGATTCATTTATACTAATGTACAAAACCAACATCAAAATCTCATTGATATATATTTAATATCGAATGAAATAAGTGAGACATGGCATAAAGTTAGTATTTAAACACAAAATTACTTTATGCATTTTTCTCGTGAGCGGAAACTGCTAATGGTACTAGAATTATGCTAGTAGATTTAACGAATAAAAATGAATTTACCAAATCAAAAAAACTTAACCAGATTTATTTAATATATATAGAACTTCATATTAGATTTTTGAAAAATTAATTAGAAAAATCGGCAATAACTCGAGAGGGATATTACGTACTAGAAACGAGCACTAGAATGTAACGTAAAATACTACTCAAATAAATTGTAGAATGCAAACGATTGTATCGAAAACTGATTTAATCAGGACCCTGTTCCAAGCTTGTCAATTGTAGTTCCAAGTCTACTGATAGAGGGCGTTCCTATAGCGTAGCGATAAAATCTATTGTAAACACAATAACGTTTGATACTCTGCTATAGGAGCGTCCTTGATCGATTGACGAAGGATTATAAAAGACAAAGCTTGAAATAGGGCCCTTAGTGACATCTCTGTTTATTTAATCAATTTTCTGCACATGGTTTTGTCTATTTGGTAAGTAGTTCTTGACTAACATACACTGATGAAGAAAACACATCACGTGTTTTCAAATGATCGTATGCATTCTACAATTTATTTGCATATTATTTGAGTTATATTCTAGTTATTTATAACTCGAAACAATTTATGCTTGCATTCTAAAATGTGTGTCATTAGTTTTCTAATAAACAGTTGCTTATAGAACGACATTAATCCGCATACAAAGGGTTTTTAATTAAAATATCCTTATTCAGAGCAATCTGAAAAGAAAAATAGTGGACGAAATACCCCTAAATTTAATGGTTATATAAACTAGATCAAAGGGAAAATATTTTTACACTAAAAGGAAACTTCTATAACTCGAAAGAAATGTAAACTCGCATTCTAAATGTGTGTCATTAGTTTTCTAATGAAAAATTGCATGTAAAATCACTATTTGTTTCGCATATAAGGAATTCAAATTAAAATATCCTTACTCAGAGCAATCCAAAAAACGAAAAAGTGGACAAAATACCCTCAAACTTGGTATTCATATTAACCAAAGAAAAAAGGTTTTTATAACAAAAATATTTTTATAACCCGAAAAAAAAAAATGTATACATCCATTACAAACCGTGTGACACAAATATTCCAATAAAAAGTTGCATGCACAACTATTTATTTCGCATACAAAGGGTTTTCAATTAAAATATCCTTATTCAGAGCAATCTGAAGAACGAAATAGTAGACGAATACCCTCAACCTTAGTAGTTATACTGACCACATCAAGGGAGAAAGATTTTTACAATAATAAAATAATTTATAACTCGAAAAAAGTATATGCTTCTATTCTAAAATGTGTGCCATTAGTTTTCTAATGAAAAATTACATATAAAACGACTATTTATTTCTCATATAAATGAATTCACATTAAAATATCCTTATTCAGAGCAATCTGAAAAGGAAAACAGTGGACAAAATACCCTCTAACTTAGTAGTTATATTAATCAGATCAAGGAAAAAAAATATTTTTACAATAAAAAAAAATTATCTTTAACTCGAAAAAAAAAAATTATACTTGCATTCTAAAATGTGTGTTGTTAGCTCTAATGAAATTTGCATATAAAACGGCTATTTATTTTGCATACAAAAGTATTCAGATTAAAATACCTCTATTCAGTAGAACAACCTAAAGAACGAAACAGTGAACGAAATACTCCCAAACTTGGCAGTTATATTAACCAGATCAAGGATAAATATTTTTATATATAGTAAAAACAAAATACTTATAACTCGAAAAGAATGTATAGTTGCATTTTAGAATGTGTACCACAAATATTCGGATGAAAAGTTACATATATAAAACCACTATTTATTTCACATATAAAGGGACTCAAACTATCTTTATTCAGAGCAATTTGAAGAGCAAATAGTGGATGAAATACCCTCATACTTGGTAGTAAAATCAACCCAATCATGGAACATTTTTACAATAAAGAATATTTTTAAAAATGATCTATAAGGGAATGCGGCACATGTTTTTCGGGAGATATTGTAGCCATAAATTACTTTTCACACTGACAGACCTATATACAGACATCGCCCCTCCCCCTCGAGTTCAAGGACGTTCAAAACACACTAATCCATTAAAAACTTGAGTTTAAATTATTCTTGCAACTTCTCTCGCATTTTGACACCACTAAAGGTTACAATTTTGATTTAAGTGCGCAGTTTTTGCACAAAGCATTCTGATTACATCAATTCAAATTATTCTAATATATCATTTTTTGAAGACTCATAATAAGTAATCTTAGTAGAGTTAAATCTGATGTACCTCAGATAAAAATGTAAAATTGATAATGAATGTGAAGTATACGACACGTGCAAATTCTAAGCAATTTCTGACGCTGTTTTTATACACAAGTAACATTCTATATTGGAACAAAATTTCGTTCTAACCGGTTGATTAGTTTTAAAGGTTTTTGTAAAGCAGTACAAAATGCGCATACGCCTACTTCACTCAACATGGGAAATTAAAAAAAAATCGAAGCATGCGCCAAACACAAATAAATTTTCAAAAAATAACGGTGCTGCTTTCAGACTCATGTAACAGCCTACATATAGGTAATTTCAATAGAATTAGTAGTTTTGGAGAAAAACTCTTTACATAAATTCGTGAACGTTTAATCCCCCCTACAGACAAATAAAAAATGGACGAAATTCAAAAGATATCTTTCATATTTAATACCCTCTGAAAAGTCTGGATTTTCAATTCATCCCTGCGTTGTGTCCCGTGACTTCATGTCCTTTTACAGACAAAAGAGTAATTCCAAATTAATATGCAGATGGCTGCATATTGTAACTTTTCACTCAATTCATGAATAAAATGACTATAATGTTTACATACCCTCAGTTCTTTCTGGACTTCCTCGAAATCGGATGACAAAGTAGAAAAGTCACTCTCTAATTTGTTCTTAGCTGCTGACAAGTTGACATTGAGAGTTGTGAGCTCATTCACCTTGCTGTGGGCTTCTTCATAGAGTTGCTCGGCGTGACGTTTGCCGCGTAAGGCCTATAATAATGATAATAATAATAATTATTATTATAGTAAATTATTTACCATTATTATAGATACTAAAAGTATTTCAATATCTTTGAACTCCTCTTCAGCAAGGCTAAAAAGCAATTATTAGTTTATAACAAAGTACCGAATCTTTGGGATTTGGATAATTCCAAAATAGTGGGAAAAACTAATACTAAGTGGGAAAAAATAATCAATATAAGTAGAAAATTGTCCATCTCAAAAGGGATTCCAGTCGATCATGCTCATGGCGAATTCATTTATAGAAAATAATGGCTAATACACCATTTTTTACATACACCATTTTTTACATATATTTTCTTGTAGCATCGTAAATCGGGCATACATTTCATTTGTTTTTAGGGCTAGTATTTTATTGTTTCTAGTATTCATTTTTATTTCAGTGTTTTGCTGTTTCCTTAATATCGCTAGGCTTTCAATTTTCATTTGTTTACAATGTTAATATACTTCATTATTCTTAGTGTTCATTTGTTTTTAGCGTTTCACAGTTTTTCCAAGATCGTAAAGTCTTCAATTTTAATTTATTTTTAATGTTAATATTTCATTGCTTTTAGTGTTGTTCTTTTGCTTTTACTATTTTGAAGTTTCATTAACATCGTAAGGGCTTTAATTTTTAGTTACTTTCAGTATATCTTTAAATTCAAAATTCCGCATTTATTGGCACAATAATTCAGTATTTTGCTCAATGAACAAGTACATAGAAGTTCGTAATGATTTTGAATCCACTTTAAACTGTTAGTCATCCTAGTCAAATTACATTCATTTGCAAAACAGAAAAGCAAGAAAAAGAAACAGACCAATCCAAATATTTAATTCTATAATCAATTAATCTCTCCACAGTCAAAACTAATTTTCTCCTTTTAAGGATAGACTTTTATTGATAGTAAAGAATAAAAATAAAAAAATGGATGCTAAATGGGTGTTTCTTGTGCTCCTGAATAAAATTTATTACGAATTTATTTTAATATACAAAGATCAAACGTGAGGACAGTGGTAGATTTACTAATAAAGCTTTGGGCTTAAAGAAAACAAGATTCAGGTCAATTTTCAGCATTGAAATGGAGTTTCAATGTTTGACTTTCAAGTTTGCATACAAACAATTCTCGATCAAACAATGTCGTTTCAATAGATCTTGAATTTTTATAAGAATATTTAAACCCGGCAGAAAAACTCAGTAGCCTTGCAGAAACACCTATAAGGCACCCTCACTTTTTAAAAATAAGGCACCGCTTTAATTTAATGATAACTCAATGATGATGTCGGAATTACACCATGCCTTCATGACATATTTGTTCCATGTCAAATTTATTCCATATTTATTCTACATATTTATTCCAAGTAAATAAAGCCATGATTTACTCTATTTCCTTAAGAGCCCTTATTTATCTTATGAAAAAGCAATGACGTCAAAAAATCTATGCCGTTACAGAAGCTCTGAGTAAAGTTTAGAGTAGGGCCTCGCCCCCCCCCCCCCCCCCCCCCACCACCACCACCACCAAAAAATAAAAAAATAAAAAATAGGTAATTTGCCACTGCATGCCTATACTACTATAGAGGATGCCTTCTAGGAAGGGTTTTCTAAGGCATATCAAATACGCTACAACTTGGATGCCGACATGGATTAGAAAAAGTTAAGTAAAAATTTTACAACAGTTTGAACGAAAAAATTAATTCTTTTTTTTCTTTTTTTAAATGTGTTTTAAAGAATGTATGTTTGTCAACTTAAAAGTATATTACATATTCATGTATTTCTTTCAATAGTGATAGATTACTAAATGGTCCTCCTTACTTGTTCCAAGGCTGTTCTCATCTCGTCCAGTTCTATTTGCAGCGTCTGGCAGCGTCTTTGAGCAACCCCAAGTTGGTCAATGGCTTGCTGTAGCTGGCGAGTCACTTCATCGTAGTGAGATTGCAACTCCTGAAAAGAACATAACACGTTTATTATTTCACATGGACTCTTACATTCAAGAAGCAATTTCAAATTTAATGTGTTTAATTAAATCTTGCATTTATGAAGATTGAATATCAACGGAGTTCATGAAGTAAGTCTGCATTTCTTGGTCAGTGGCTTGTTTACCTGGTGAGTAATTTTAAAGTAGCGAGGTTGCAATACCTGAAAATACTATAAACTATTCACTTTTTCTTTTTCTTTTTTTAACTCAAACGGCAATTTCAAATAAAATGTGTAATTTAACTTGCAGGTATGATGACTACATATAAAGGGGAATCAATGTAATAATTGTCTAACGTGTTTGTGTCTTTTCAGACCCTGTAGAATACCCTCTGGAGACCTAGAGGATAAATACTCTGCACACTTATGAATCCTAACGTAAAATAGGAAAGAACATAACGAAGTTGGGTTTTTATTTTTTTTCAGGGGACGAAGAAAAGAGGGGTTTTAAATGTCTCTCCAAATCCTCCAGGAGCGTCCTTGGTGACCCAGAAGGCTGAATCTTTGCACACTTCTAGTATTGACTACTGGTGAAAATTTAGCGGAGTTCGATTTTCGATTTCCTCTCTGAGCGGCATAAAACATGGGATCGTTTTGAAAAGTTTTTCCATACCCTCCAGAATCCCCCTCTCCCGCAGTAATATAGTAGATTAAATTTTTACACATTTATGGTATCGACTATGGGACAGAACTTAACGGAGCTGGATTTTCGATTAAGATGACTATTTTCAAAGCGAAGCGTCGTATATTGTTAAACAAAATAGAACTCACTAAAAACAATCACAACTTTACTAAGTGCTAATTTCCGTGTGTGCTTTGACAGGTTACTAGTATGAAATAAATTCGCCATTTTGGGTCAGTGGCTTGCAGTAACTGACGATTATTTTCATCGTAGTAATAATGCACTTCTTTAAAATATCGTATACATACGTATTTTCCATTTTAATTCTTTTAGACACAAGAAGCAAGATGAAGATTTCAAATTTAATATGTTTAACTGAATCTGCAGGTACGAATCTCACATATCAGTATAGTGATACATATCTATCATTTTTGATGCACTGAAACAAAACAATGAAATATTTTCAGAACTATTAAAATATTAAAATGATATGTTATCCAGAATGAGATGATAAAGAAAATCTATGTGTAGCGTTATGAAGGTCATTATGAATTTGTTTAACTGACCCTATAATCTGACAATTTCTCAATTTTTGCGAAATTTTAAATAATATTTTTTCTAAATTGAAACTTTGTCATTAAAAAAAAATCCTGCATAATATTTGTCTAATATCATTCAATAAATATGAAATAAATAAAACTACTGATAAACATATACAAACTTATTTACACTGAGCTTATTCCAATATCAATATGCATATTTTACGTACTTTGCTACATTTTGGTGTATGATATATAGTTTATTTTCTTCATTTGAGTTTTATTCTTGTTACCATTGTATTATTTTAACTTATTTTTACATAAATTATTTACCCAGTCACCGAGCTACTTTGATAGCAGTATCTACTACAAAAAACAAGTGAAACTTCCCATTTCTTTGAAGTTTGGAAACACATAAAATTTCTCACAATTCTTTTTATAAATATAAGTTACTTTTATACAAAAAAGTTTTGAATAAAGTATTGATTTAAACATTTTAGCACAGGTACGTTAATTACAATGAATATGTTTATTCTGAGTAAAAACTAGTGGTTGGTGAACATAACGAGCAGGGATCATAAGTAAAATTATTTTTGTAACTATCTGAGCAGTTGAATGTATCAAGTACAAGACAAAATACTTTCTTTTACTTGATCGTCGAAGTTTGACTTCAAAGTGTGTTTCTTCCATATCAACAAAATTAACTTTTCTTTTAATAATTGGGAATATATCCAATTCTTTGTCAATGTGGACTATCAATATTGTCCAATTCTTTGTCAATGTGACAAAATAAATGATATATAAAGTAACGCCTCGGGGAACATGATGTCAAACATAATGATGTCAAACATAAGATATCAATAAACCTTAAGATAAGATAATGATGTCAAACATAAGATATCAATAAACCTTCTATTATTGAATCCTAAATAATTAATCATCGGTTTGAAATTTTTTTTCTGCCCGTATAATTAAAAAGTGCCCTATCAGTTTCTGATATGGATTTCTTTGAAGATTTTCATGTCAATAAAAATTCCAACAATATGATTAATGATTTGTTTATAGCACCATATGTCTCAAAATTATAGCATGACCCCGCGAAATTTATTTCACTGTTATTATTTCTGCACCCCATTTCGAGTCCATATTGCCTGTATTTCAATACTGTTTTTTGTTTCGCTTCTGTTCGTTTCACTGGCGTCACCACCGCCACTAGTGTTTAGTGCTTTTGCTAACACGTGATTAAGCTGTTAAGTGCTTAATCGTTCAGCTCTTGGCTTGAAGAAAAACACTAAAACATTTCCGATGGAATGCCTACTTTTATTTGAGCAGCAATTTACGTCATAATTTCTGTACTTATTATTTATAAAAGGTTTATTTTTTGTCCAGAATAATCAGTTTACATTATCAGAGGAGACTAGAAATTATGAGTTGAATTTTAAAATAAATACCCTGTACAGTACTAGTTTTATGACACAAATGGCAACAAAAATAATAATCATTGCATTTTTACTACAATTTTTGTTACTCCACTCCCTAATAATATACATGTATTTATCTCATTTGTCTTTACATCTCTCACCTGCATCTGAAGAGCCTGTTTTTTGACAGTCTTCTGGAGGTCGAGATTTTGTTTATTAGCGACGTCCAAAGACATCTCTAGCTCTGTAATCTGTACTTGCATCTTCTTCTTGATACGGGCTACTTCAGATTTGAGCTTGGCTTCAGCCTCCGCAAGACGCTGGTTCAGTTGATCTACTTCGATTTGGTACTGCTTTCTGTAAAACAGAAATGGTTAGTTAAACGTCAAAGAACTCTGAAAAATAACATTTCATCCAACTGTCTGACTATTTGCATTATTTCTGCATTATTTCCCACAGTTAAGATTCACTTGCATCATAGTAAATCTTATCGTAATTTTAGCAAATAACTGGTAATATTTACTTTCTCAATACGTAATATTGAGAAAGTATTGATTTCACTAAAATTTTCGATTTCAAGATTTTGATTCCAATAAATGCTTTAAGACCTACTGAACACGGTTTGACTATTTTTAGAGGGATGTCCGTCCATCTCTCTGTCTGACTGAAAAAAAACAATCCATATTTAATTTCTCCCTATTTGTGAATAAATTTTCATGTTCAGCCTCATAAATATATATATATATATATATATATATATATATATATATATATATATATATATATATATATATATATATATATATATATATATATATATATATATATATATATATATATATATATATATATATATATATATATATATATATATATATATATATATATATATATATATATATATATATATATATATATATATATATATATATATATATATATATATATATATATATATATATATATATATATATATATATATATATATATATATATATATATATATATATATATATATATATATATATATTGATGACTAACCCCTCTCGAACCAGCCCCCCCCCCCTCCCTCTACCTATGGGCGTGGGAGCGCGATCCAAACTTCGAAAACGACCCTTATAGGTGGCTTCTGTAAGTATGGAAATCTTATATTTGGAGCAAGAGTGGATACATTCATTACACAAACGTACACGTCCTGAAAAGAAATATATGATGAGGGCAGAACATGACTTTCCCTACAGACTCCAAATCATTTTTTTATTTTTTATTTCATGCTGCATTACATTAAATTTAATTTCAGAAAATAACATGCATACTTTTCTGATATTATATCCACTTTGCATTTTTAGTTTTCTTTGTTTCATTTGGCAACTTAATTCATTTTAAAACGTCCATAACTCCTCAAAATAAAAATAAAATAATGTCTTAATGGTTCATCCTAAAGTCATGGAGTCAGTCTTATTCGCTTTGTTGTCAAAAGTTACTTGAACAAATATTTAATTAATATATTCCAGCAATTTTAGTCATTAATTTCAGATTTTCACGACTTTTTTTACCATTTTGCAAAATAGGGTCGGTTATATTTTCCCGAATTATGCCAAAATTTAATCACTATCAGGATAACCCTCAAGGGACGTAACTACCAAATTTTAAGAAATTTTATTAAATAGTTTTCTAACTACAGTGAAAAACGTCTTCAGTTCCTCAAAATTAAAAATCTTAAATATCTCGAGAATGGTCTAGCTTAGAGTAATGGGGTTGGTATTTTTCTTTTCGTCCTCAAGAATTACGTATAAAATAAGCATTTAATTGATACATTTGTGGTACTTTATTTTAAATATTCAAGCACCAAGCGACTTATCTTCTAAATCTTGTAAAATTTGGTCAATTAGTTTTTCAGCTAGAGTGGATATATGCGATTTTGTGGGCCATTTTGAAAAAGAACGCAGATATTTTTTTTCCAGTATGGTACCAAAATCTAATCAGTAAAAGGTTATCACACAATTGACTTATCTACCAAATTTTGTAAAATTTAATCGATTAGTTTTTCGACTAGGATGGATATGTACGATTGTTTTGAACCATTTCGTAAAAAAAAGGCCGGTTTCTTTTTTTTTTTGAATCATACAAAACCTAATCAGCACCAGGGTAACGTACAAGTGACAATACCATATTTTATGAAATATGGTCAATTAGTTTTACACTCACTCTCTTACCCCTATAGTAAATATAAATGCGGGATTTTTTTTTTTTTTAGTTTTTATTTTTCTTTCTTTATATTTTTTTTGCGGGGGGGGGGGGGGGGGTGAAAACGGGCGTTGGTTCTAATTCAAAGGCTCCATTAAAGTAACACAAGCCTTTTTTTAAAATTCTGAATGGCTTTTCTAGTAAAGAAAAATTCATATAATCGCAATGTGATCATGATTGTGTTCATGATCGTAATCGTTCATGCAATGTGTTCATGAACATGTTGCATGATTACGACGTGAACATGTTATGTGTTAACGATCGTGTTATTTAAAATACTAGGCTATATTTTCTTTTCTGCTATTCTTTTAATAATTTTCCTATTATTTTATGGGAAAATTGTTATTGTCTTAGAGAAAAAAGTACAAAAAAATATCACATTTCTTAACGTACCCCAAGTTTCGACTCGTGTACTCCACTTTGGAAACTTCTGCTTTAGGATATCCCCCCCAAAAAAGAAACAAATTGATGGTTGGAATTCGAACGTTTAGTGGTGTTCCAATATTTCCCCCATACGTATAATATGTATATGATAGGAAAAGTAATATTGATTTTTTTTTTTTTTTTACAACTGATTATATGTACCATGCCCCTTCATTCGTGCGAAAACCTTCCTTCCGGCGATGAACTCTGGATAGTGGAGGAAAAAGTAGGACACCCTCCCTCGTACTGCTGGCCGCTAAAAGCACCCGGCGACATCGCCGCAAGAATTCAGGAAACTTGCCAAAAATTAAATGTTAAATATAGCTTTCTTTTCAGTATTCAAAGCTATCTTTTACAAAGAGGAAAATGTGTGACAGCGACACACAAAACACCGTCCCATCCTTATTTCCAAAAACAGGAAGCACTTAAAATACTGCAGTTAATATATATATATATATATATATATATATATTTGAAATATGTAATAATAAGAATTATGTAAAAATAAAAAAAATAAAAAAACAATTCAAGTAATATTAACATCACCATAGAAGCAAATTCACGGCCATAATGCCTATATATATATATATATATATATATATATATATATATATATATATATATATATATATATATATATATATATATATATATATATATATATATATATATATATATATATATATATATATATATATATATATATATATGTATGTATGTATATATATATTATATGCGTGTGTATGTATTTTATATATATATATATATATATATATATATATATAAAAATAATAAAATAATAAATCCAATGCTAGAATCACAGAAGCAACTCATAATACACTATCTTAAAAAAATTTTATGCCTACAGAATACAATTAAATAAAATTATATATATATATATATATATATATATATATATATATATATATATATACAAGGTAGGATCAAAAAGTTCGGAGACTGTGCTGATATCTCGAACCCTGATTGGAGGAGAGGGGAACTGGTTTACTATTTCACCGTGGCGTAGAGGCACATGTGACGCGAGATGTAAAAAGGAAGAAGCAGGTCCGCAGTGCAGAGTTTTTCCAGACAATGCGTGTCAGTGAACTGTAGTCGTTCGAGTTCGTCGGAAACGGAAATAGCGTTTGAAGAACAACGTACGAATATCAAATTCTGCCAGCATTTAGTAGAAATCGCCGAGAGATACATTGCACCTGCTGCAGCAGCGTGCAGTGTCTATTTCGACGATAAGATTAAAATTCTGTTCCAGTAGCTAAAAGGTGCAGCATCGGCTGATCAATACGAAGATCCGTGGTTCGATTCCCGGTAGGGAAACAATGTTCTTTACAATGGCGCCCGAACAACTCCATCCTGTAGGTTAGTGCAAACATATTGGAGGTCTGAAAGTGACTCTACTACGATTAGTACGGGTTCAGTGGATTCTGGTATATTAAGAGTCAATTTCAAATTGCGAGGTCAACGGAAGCTAACCAAAAATAAAAATAGCAGGAGGTGGTCAGTCAGATTGCCAATCTGACGTTAGAAGGTGTAGAAAACAAAGTCCATTTTGACGATAGCAGCTTGAAATCCGTCCCAATAACTCAACGGTAGAGCGTCGGCTGGTCAGTACGAAGATCCGTGATTCGATTCTCGGTTGAAGAAGCAAGGTTTTTTACCCCTTCTCGACCGTCTAAACAGTTACCTTACACCTTTCTGGTAGGTCGGACGGTCTGGGTTTCAACAACAACAAGGTTCCCCCCTGGGCGCGGTAGCCCTGTGGTTAGCGCGCTGGAGTTGCACTCGGTAGGCCCGGATTCGATTCCAGCCACTGCCAAAACTGCCGCCGTGTTCACGCGGAGTACGATCACGTTAAACATGTAGGTCTGTAAGTCCTTCCGAGAGATTGGTGGTAGGGGAAGGAGGATACGGTCCCTGTGGATGCCTCCCCTACTGGGTTCCGGTCTAAATTGGGTGGCACTTCCCGACCGTCCAAACAGTTACCTTACACCTTTCTGGTAGGTCGGACGGTCTGGGTTTCAACAACAACAACAAGGTTCCCCCCTCATAAGTCCTTGTACATCTTTCAATTGAAGTGTTTTAGAGTTGCAAAAGCAGGATCTACTGTTAAGAAAGTGGCTATACGCTATCAATTAAAAAAGCTTGCAGCGCCTCTAGCTGCGGATTGAAGAAATTAGAATTCCCATTTCGAAGACGAAGCAAGATAAGCAAACATTCTCATAAATAAAGTTGTGAAACGCACTCTATTTAGTATGAAAAGATATTCGGTTTGCACATAACATGTACACAGACGATAAATAATAAGGTCAGCGAATATTGATAATTATGCAGATGTCGCGTCATACTGTACTTCTGAAGAAAAATGGCGAGAAATACGTTTGGAAAAATAATAATCCATGCAATTTTTTTTTTCATTTTATTTTATTTAGAATTTTAGTTTATTTAGAATTATCCTTTTTGCAGTTAAAAATAAATATTGCATTAAAACGACCGCTAAATGATGTAGTACACTAATTATACCTTTTCGTTGACACCATTTTCATCATCTATGTACATCTTATTAGGAAACCGCACGTTTTTTCTACTCAATTGAGAATGTTTTACAACTTTGTAATTGAAAATTTTCGCCTATTTTACTTCATTTCCAAGATAGAAATTTTTACCTCTTCATTTCGCCACTAGAAGCGCTATAAACTTTCTCAATCGATAATGCATACTCACTTTCCTATTAGTAGACCCTACTTTTGCAGCTCTAGAACATTTCAATCGAAGACATGTATAAGAATTTATGTGAAAACCCTGTGCATATGAAGAACGTTTTCAAAAAATTAGATTTTTCCAGAAGGGTTTATCTAACGATCGAGCCGTATACCAAATTGCAAGTCTCTATCAATTCTGGAAGTGCCTAAAAAAAGCGTGACATACGGACAGATAGACAGACGAGCAGACAGACGGACACTTGGCAATCAGTATATATAAATACTTATTATTTAAAATAATCATTTTATAAATGATCCATTTTACAGTTTTTCAAAAATTTATTACTTTCCCTACAATACATGGTAGTGTATAGGGAAAGTATTGGAATCGTGTCGAAAATCGCAACTCGACTTTCAGACGAGTCTGCACGTTTCGAGCACTGTAGAATTCGGTAAAACTATTTTTAGCGTGATATCTCTGTGTGTGTCGAAAACCCAGACCACTCGACTGGTCCTAGGGCTTACAGCAGCTGTTTGAGTGGCCGGATCTCTATGTGTGTGTCTATGTATGCAATATATGCTCTAACTCAAGAAGCAATCGACCAAAATTCACAAAATTTGGTAGATAAGTCACATGTGTGTTACACTGGTGCTGATTAGATTTTGGTACGATTCGGACCAAATGGCCCGCAAAAATCGGCAAGATCTAAAATAAAAGACTACACATACTCAAACGTCAATTAAATGCTTGTTTTATTTTAAACGTAATTTTTGACGACGAGAAGAACAAGATCAACTCCATAACTTTAAGACTAACCATTCTTGAGATATTTTAGTTTATTTGCATTTTTGCAACACCATTTAAAAGTACGTGCAGTTACCAGAAGGAAAAAAAAATTAAATTTAAACTGCAAATTTAGTGTAATTTCAAACATTTATCCGTGTTATTATGTGCAATTAAACTCAATTTAATAAATTATGAAAGAAAAAAAGATAAAATGAATTTGAGTCTGTAGGGAAAATTATATGCTGTCCACATCAGATTTTTTTTTTTTAATTTCGTGATTTGACCAACTCTCCAAAATTAGGAAGCAAGTTGAAGACTTTTCATTCTAAGCAAGTGGGGGTGGTTTTATTCGTTCTATTAAAAATACATACAAAACAAGAATTCAATTGATTTAGCTAACCATATTATTAATGTACATAATTCAAAGTAGTTAATTCTTTATATGGCTGAAGTATTGTATCTGGTTGCTCAAATAAGCGTAATCCAACAGATCTGGAATATACCCAGAGATGGCGGCCGGAAAAGGTTAGAGTCAGTTTACCGTCCTTGTTTCGAAAGAGAATATCAGTTAATTCAATGTTGCTTGCATAGCCGGAGTAGTGTAGAACTCGGGAGCGATTCAGGAAGTACGAATTTTATTTCTGGTTCCAATCTAATGCAATTTTGAGGGGATATAAAGTTTAATACTCTACAATATTTATTATTTTTTGTATTTCTCTAATTTTTATGTGACCGTAGAAAGAACTTTTTGCACGTGTAAGTTTGCCCCTTTTTTTTCAGAAAATCCTCGTACATTATACAAAAATTCATTCTTTTTATAGTACTTAGGGGTGTAGAATGTCCTTTTTGTTCAAAGTAACAAAGCCATTCAATGAAGAGTACTATTTAGAAGGTAATGTTTTGTATACACTTCTTGAAGATTTTACAATTTCATTGCCTTCTCTTCATTGTTATTTCTTCTCTTTTATTAATCAGTTTTAATTCATACAGATTGTTTTATGTTTTTATTTTGCTGACATGCATTCTCTTGTATTTTATCTGGTAATCAAATTCATTTTTGTGGGGTTTTAGGTGCTATACTATGTCTCTTCTATTTCTACTATAATTCTTTTAGTTAACTTATTGGTTTCATCATTTTTAACACTTTACAACATAGTTGAAAAGTGTTTATGACTTTTTCATTCTGTCTGTCCGTTAGCACGAAAACTGCCGTAAAAATGACTTTACCAAAATGAAATTTTAGTATGTTTTTCAGACGGTCTGTGGGATCTATGGGAATATAAATGAATAATATCACCCAATTAATTTTGGATTGAACCCGGGTTGAAAAAATGAAATACATTAAACCCTATGGGACCTAATTTTTCAAACATTTTTTAAGCAAATTTAAAATTCATAAATTGCTTCGAAAATTTTAGGAAATATTCAAATTATCCCATAAAATAAATAAAGAAAAATTCAGTAAAATATGTTAAGTAGATTTTTAAATAAAAATTACTTAATATAGGGAGAAAAACAAATTCAATTAAATTCTGACTCTTATTATATCCTCCAGAAAGAAAAAAGAGATATATTATATAATAAATATCTTTCCAAGAGTTGAATTGTTAACACTTTACAACAAAGTTAAAAAGTGTTTATGACTTTGTTCATTCTGTCTCTCTGTCTGTCCATTAGCACGATAACTGTCGTAAAAATGGCTTAATCAAAATAAAATTTTAGTATGTTGTTCAGACGGTCTGTGGGACCTATGGGAATATAAATGAATAATATCACCCAATTAGCTTTGGATTGAACCCGGGTTGAAAAAATGAAATACATTGAACCGTATGAGACCTAATTTTTCAAACATTTTTTAAGCGAATTTAAACTTCACAAATTGCTTCGAAAATTTTAGGTAATATTCAAATTATCCCATAAAATATATAAAAAAAAAATTTCGTCAAAATATATTTAGTAGTTTTTTTAAATAAAAATTAAAATAATAATTACACATCTTATATGAAGCGCTCACGTGACCATTATATGAAGAGCTCGTGACTCACTTCAAAATGAAATATGGCATCCATCTTGTATCAAAATCGTGATTTTTAAAGTTCTTTTTAATTCATATTTAGTGTTGTATCCGTTCTAAAACCGCTTTATTTTTGCTTAACTTCTGTGCATCTACATACTAAAACAAAGCAATTACAATATAGTTGAGTTTAAATGATCATCCAAATTTAATTATTTCTACAACGAAGCCTATTTTTCACTTATGTAAAATGTAAACAGCAAAATATGTAGAATGAGTTGTATAAGAATTGTTGCATTTCTTTAACGCAAAATTATTTAGCTCATGGAGTCTGTAATATAGCTGATGTGAATGAAGCATTCATTGACACAGAGAAAGAAACGATTTTTTTCGATAAAGTTTTAAGCATAGAGTTAAATTACTTGTACTTCCATGGTTTCAAGTTTTTAAATAAAATAAATTATTATAATATTGGGATGAATGAAATGAATGGAAAAAGGTTTATGAATGAAATGCTGCTTTTATAGAGAGAGCCAGGCGTGTTATATTTCGATGGCGTCATTTGAATAAATTTCAGTTGTTTTTGATGAAGTTTTCAAATATAATAAATTATTGTAGTATTATGATAATGTTAAAAACATTACCGAGGAGCCAGGCGATTTATATTTAATTGACGTCATTTGAATGAAGTTCATTTTTTTAGGTGAACTTTTAAGTTTTCAAATATAATAAATTAATGTAGTATTGTGATAATTTTTAAAATATTACCGAGGAATGTATCGCATTTTAGAGATATTTAAATGAAATTGCATTGAAGTTGGAAAGTGTTTCATAATCAATGCTTTATGAATGATTGATCTTTCTTGTTTATATGTAAAAGAGTTTTCATATTTTAAAATAAATATGGCAGATAACAATTTTTTAAATTTTTAAATAAAATGAATTATTATAGTATTGTGATGAATGAAACGATTGCAAAAATATTAATGAATGAAATGCTGCTTTTATAGAGACGATTTATATTTCGATGACGTCATTTGAATGAAGTTCATTTTCTTCGATGAAGTTTTCAAATATTATAAATTAATGTAGTATTGTGATAATTTTAAAAATATTACCGAGGAATGTATCGCATTTCAGAGATGTTTATATAAAATTGCATTGAAGTTGGAAAGTGTTTCATAATCAATGCTTTATGCATGATTGATCTTTCTTGTTATATATGCTGCAAATAGCGCAATAAATACGTGTAATTTTAATGTACAGTATATTACTTATATATTGTTAAACTAACTAGTTTTACATGCTTATTATATTGCATTTAAACTCTCACTATTTTATAATTTTGTTCTATATATATATATATATATATCATTCATTCATCAAAAATTGAAATAAATAGAGTCTTTAGACATTCCTTCCGTACTGCGGCTGTTTGCTCTTCTCGTTCTAAACTCTGGAGTGTTTGTTCTCAGCACTAGTCCCCATTGTGTTCCTGATGCTCATCGTGCAGCTGCGACTGTCACTTTTAGACTTTTGACTGGGCACTATTGTCTTCGTGCCCATCTCTTTCGTTTTAATATTGTCAATTCACTTGTGTGTGTTTTGTGTACAACTGGACAATACATGACCGCTGCGCACATTGACGAATGCCCTGCATTATCTCATTGTAACTGTAATGTGAAAAAATATTGGAGATCACGAAGCCTTATGACTTAATAGTCAACAGACTGGCATTTGATAATTAAATAAATAAATATATATATATATATATATATATATATATATATATATATATATATATATATATATATATATAATATGGAAATCCAATCATAGAATAGAGAGAAGTTGTAACTCATTAAACCCTAATTTAAAAAATGCCAACAACTTAAAAAGAAGGATAAAATAAAGAATCATCAATCAATAGGAGAATAAATCCATATATCTAGTCATCAAGCTAAATATATTCAACAAATATCAATGGTGAGAATTCGAAAATGGAAAAAATAATGTAACCAAGCATTAAAATATAATTATTGAAAAGAACGAAGTGGAGAAGTTTAGGAAAATTGGTAAATTTCGAGTAGATTGATTAGTAATAAAAGCATTATATAGAGCTAAAATTACATCATAAAGATCAGAGATCTTAATGTTATTTAAAAGATCTTTAAAAAAATTAGAAATCCAATCCTGATTTAGGCTTAGACCTTGTCCACTTGTATAGCGTTTGTGCTTGGATTTCCTCTGTTTTTATTTTATTGATTCCATACCATTGTTTTTGGATAATTTTCTTTGACTTGATGATCCGAAATTTGTATTTTTTTTCCATTTGCTTGAAGATTTGCTGATTTATACTTTTATTTTGTAAGCTTATTAGAAAGTTAGGTTTTTCGAGTTACAGCTTCTCACTTTTCTTTCATTGGACCTTCAAACCTTTTTATTATATATATATATATATATATATATATATATATATATATATATATATATATATATATATATATATATATATATATATATATATATGCGTATGTATGTAAAAATTCAATTATTCTACAATTGGCTTCCAAACTAAAATAGGGGGCAGTCTGAACCAGAGGAGATTAGAGTCATATTTTGAAGAAGAATGTTATGTCGTTCAAAAGAATTTCTTGTAGAATCAGAGTAGTATATGTGATACTAGCATGCTTGATCTACAGATCTTGAGTATTGCCTGAACATACAAAGAGTAAAAATCAAAGGAGCATATTTGAGCATTCGTCTATTTTGCAGTGCAAAATTAAAAACAATGAAATAAAATGTAAAGAGATTACAGAAAAAATAAAAGGAGTGTTTTCGAGCGTCAATCAGCATATAATCAACCTAAAAATTGCACCATTGCCTTTTCAAATTGAATTTTAGAATAACTTCAGAAATTAAACGTTCAAAACATTTGAAGATACTTTTAACATTTTCACTATTTAAACATTACACAATTTGCTATTAATGTTATTCCAAAAAATTATGGTTTATGGTGAACTCGTCCATCACAACTCTAAATTCCACCCGAGCCTCTGTATCATTTTATATCTGACTACAGCCTGTTTAAAACCATCTTGTCATTAGGGATTTTGATTGAATGGCATTGAAACACCTACGGAGTAACTCTCTTTCGCAAATTATCCTAAAAATAGATGAAATAAAATACCGCTCTTCTATGGAGAGATGTCCTGTAGGGGGACTCACGATGATGACGTCATTTCTCATCGCCTTTACGATGACGTCATCCTTCGGTCCCAAGAGCCTCACTTCCACTGGCTGCTCCATGAAGGCTCTAGTCTCCTCCTCTTTCCTCCTGGATTCCATTTCTCGCTGATGTTTCGCATGGCGAACGTCCACCTCTAGTCCACTCATCCTGCAAACCTTCCTCGAGGGTCCGACGAGAACAACAAGAGAGTCAGTTGTTTGCTCCACAGAATCAACTGACTCTAAGGCATCATTGCATCCTCGCAGAGTTACCGGGTCCGCATCTTTTTTTCCTCTTCCTGCACTCTTGATGAATCAGCGCCTGATGGCAGCACCTCTCAGGCTTTTACTCCTGCTTGCACTGCAGAAAATTTCGCCAACTTTGCCTTCCATGAAGATTTTCACTAACCCATTACAGGTGGAACGACGATTTAGATTCTGCTAAGAATACTGCTTCCATCATATTCCTGTCGGTTTGGAAGAAAATATGTTTATAATCATAAGTTGAGGAACTGTTTATATTTCCAGATGACACTGTTGGTATGGGTGTTTACTTCAGGATCTTTAAATAGATGATGGGGGGTATTTGATATCACTTTAAGAACTTCGCAGATACTTAGAGGATAAATGAGATAAGTCCTCTAATATGCGACTCAGGAATGTGGCTCAACACCGTTAATAAATAACTAACATAGAAGGAAGTCGTGATATTTAGAAAGCAAACATTTCAATTAAAAAAAATTAAACATTCAAATTGTTCTACAGACTCAAATACAACTTCTAAACCAGTGTTTCCCAAAACGCGTACCCCTTTTGAGATTTAATCTCAACTACGTACCACCGTGGAACAATTTTAGGAAAATTTTAATAATACTATTCTTAATTATAGAAGATTGTAGACTAGTACATTGTTTTGTTAATTAGACATTTATGAATTCTATATATTAATTTCTGTTAAACCATGTTTTTAATAGACTATATACATATAACTCGCTTATTTGAAAGCTAATACCTGACCTTGAAACCCAGGATTTATCTTCTGTTCTTTAATTTAGCTAAAAGTTTTAGGAATTGCGTGAAACTTTCAAAATTTTGAAGTATCAAATGAATTTTTAAACATTTACAAAAAATCTCCCTAAAAATCCCCCAAAAAGCTCCCAAATAGACCAAACCTACAAATCTTCAAAACATTTTCTCCTCTGTTAGCTTTTAACCTAAAATCCTTTTAACGAAAGAGAAATGTGTGGGAAGTTACAGGTTGCAGTCGAAAATAAAATTCAGCATATTTTTTTGCCGATTTTTAAAAATGGACAAAATGGTTGCAGATGCAGATTTTTTTTTATTTATTTGAATGGTGTTTAAAATATTATTTACGCAAGAAGCGCTTACTCAAAGTTTTACATCTTAAATCATGACAACGAAATATATCCCTGCTAGCTGACATGTTTATTTTATTATAAAAAAAATATTACATTTATATACTACAATAACTTAAACAATTTGACAAGTGCCAATACTCTTTGAATTTTTCACATACCTCTAATGGTGCATGTACCTCAGTTTGGAAAGCATTCTTATAGACTATAATTTTTTTGACATACACAGTGAAATTATGCTATAATTTCATTATTCATAATACAGCGCAATAGATACATTCTGTACAAATGCATGAAAATAATATTATTCTTGTATGTTTGAAAGTAAGATATCAGAATGTTTAAACTATTTTATTTCAATTATTAATTTAAATATTTCAATCAGATACCTAAATTAAAGTATTTCTTAAACTTTTAATTAGTGGCAAGTTTTAAACAATTGTTAATAAGTTGATATTATCAGCATAAGTAAAAGTTTGAAACTTTATAGCGAAGAGCATTTGAAAGTTCTAACAATAATCTAAATTTAAATCAACTATTTTAACAGTTTTTAGCAAATTGAAAAGTAATAACAAACACAAATTTTTATATTCTTCTAAAACGCGTAATTTAGTACCTATTTAATTGGTTATTAATTTCACTTATTGTGAATAAATAATATATTGTGAATAAATAATACTTTGAATATTTTTCACTAGAATTTATTTTTTTTAAATATCCCATATTAATTCCATCCTTTCAATTTACAAACATGGTAATTTTTGTTGGTGCAAACATTTTACCATACTATTGTTTTTTTACTAAAAATCTTTTTTGAAGCATCTACTATAAAGCTTAGATAATAACTGATATGGATTCAACATTTAACATCAAATTCCGGAAGAAAGATTTAATATAACTTAGATAATAACTGATATGGAATTTGCGTAAACATTCTGAAGAAGATAGAAAAATTTACTAGGGATTTTCGTACCAGATTTATTTTACCTAGAAACGTCTTTTTCCAGAGATTGGCAAAAGCCTAGATGATTGATATGGATTCAGTATCAAATTCTAGAGGGTGTAAAAGGCTCACTAAAGATTTCCAGTTCCGGCCATGTTATATTCGATTAAACATTTTACATTTTTCTTGCGACATCTATTTCTCAATATCAGCTATAGATAGAACTTGGATGGAGAATGAAATGAATTCAGTATCAAATTCTGCAGGGATTAGTGAGTTCACTAAGGATTTTCACTTCTGTTTTTACACTTCCGGTTCAAAAATTTCCCTTGAACATCTCTCTTTAAGAAGGGACTATGGATAGAGCATAAATGATGGCATATACATTCAGCATCGAATTTTGGAAGGGGTAGGTGATAGGGGTTAGTTCTCTAAAGATTTCCGGAAATGTCACTACTGGTTTCCCAAAAATCTGTATGACTGTGTGTAAAAAAAATAATAAAAAAGACCTCTAGTAAACAACACCACTTGCTACCCTATGAAAGCTCCTTCATAAATTTCTTGTTTCATCTTAAATTAGGTACTCAAGGGGGAAAATCACCCAAACTCACTAATCCTTGTTTGAAATAGCAAACAAATGAACATCTTGAATCATTTTTTCAATTCAAATGTGATATATATCCACTGAATTTCATACAAACATATTCTAAAAACTATTAAGCCAAAAGTGATTGAAAGGAAGTTTGATTCATTATTTAACTTCATAAAAGAAGCTTATTAATTCTGAGGGAGATAGAACTAGATATTTAGCCCCAAACCGCAGAGAAATTACGTTATCGAGTTACTTACTATATTAAAATCGAAGTAAGTCATATTAGAACTTCAAACTTGCACCCTTCTTCTGATATTTGCACATTTATGAGCCGATTTATCAAAAGTATACAAATTAAATATGGTTAAAAATCGAATAAACTTTTAATAAGCAATTTTAGTAAATAATATGTTGACAATTTATCACGAATCATTTTTATGATACACCTGAAAATAGCATTTACAAATTACACTGTAACTGTTATTGAAAGTCAAACTCCATTTTCAGGGATATGGTTTGAAAAAATAAATCATAAAAAATAGGTCATATTAATGGAATAGTCCTCTTATATGTAACCATACTATAAAGTAAATAAAATCATAATATATATATATATATATATATATATATATAATAGCTTGAAAGTCCAATGAAAGAAAAGTGAGAAGCTGTGACTCGAAAAACCTTTATATATATATATATATATATATATATATATATATTCAATTTATAAAAATTTCAATTTATATATATATATATATATATAATAGAAGTTTGAAAATCCAATGAACGAAAAGTAAGAAGATGTAACACGATAAACCTAACTTTTTAAAAACACCCACAGAATTACAATACAAGTAATATACTAAAAATATAACAAATGCAATAACATAGGCAGTAAAAAACCGATAAAAAATTAGGAGAATACGTGCAACAAGATTCCTCTAATAACATTGGACGAAAGTAAATTCAAAAATAGAAAAACAAATATAGAAATAACTAATTCTATTACTAAATTTAGCGCAAATGCAGCATAAATTTGAATAGATTGCAAATAAAATTTTTTTAGATACTATAGCTTACAAAATTATGAAAGATACTATGCAGAAATTATTAAATAAAGAATTTAAAGTTATTAAGTAAATGGAATGAAAATGCAAAATACATTTAATTTATTGCGCAAATGCAGCTCATAAATAAAATGATTTCAATAATAATAGAAGTTTGAAAATCCAATGAACGAAAAGTAAGAAGATGTAACACGATAAACCTAACTTTTTAAAAACACCCACAGAATTACAATACAAGTAATATACTAAAAATATAACAAATGCAATAACATAGGCAGTAAAAAACCGATAAAAAATTAGGAGAATACGTGCAACAAGATTCCTCTAATAACATTGGACGAAAGTAAATTCAAAAATAGAAAAACAAATATAGAAATAACTAATTCTATTACTAAATTTAGCGCAAATGCAGCATAAATTTGAATAGATTGCAAATAAAATTTTTTTAGATACTATAGCTTACAAAATTATGAAAGATACTATGCAGAAATTATTAAATAAAGAATTTAAAGTTATTAAGTAAATGGAATGAAAATGCAAAATACATTTAATTTATTGCGCAAATGCAGCTCATAAATAAAATGATTTCAATAATAATAGAAGTTTGAAAATCCAATGAACGAAAAGTAAGAAGATGTAACACGATAAACCTAACTTTTTAAAAACACCCACAGAATTACAATACAAGTAATATACTAAAAATATAACAAATGCAATAACATAGGCAGTAAAAAACCGATAAAAAATTAGGAGAATACGTGCAACAAGATTCCTCTAATAACATTGGACGAAAGTAAATTCAAAAATAGAAAAACAAATATAGAAATAACTAATTCTATTACTAAATTTAGCGCAAATGCAGCATAAATTTGAATAGATTGCAAATAAAATTTTTTTAGATACTATAGCTTACAAAATTATGAAAGATACTATGCAGAAATTATTAAATAAAGAATTTAAAGTTATTAAGTAAATGGAATGAAAATGCAAAATACATTTAATTTATTGCGCAAATGCAGCTCATAAATAAAATGATTTCAATAATAATAGAAGTTTGAAAATCCAATGAACGAAAAGTAAGAAGATGTAACACGATAAACCTAACTTTTTAAAAACACCCACAGAATTACAATACAAGTAATATACTAAAAATATAACAAATGCAATAACATAGGCAGTAAAAAACCGATAAAAAATTAGGAGAATACGTGCAACAAGATTCCTCTAATAACATTGGACGAAAGTAAATTCAAAAATAGAAAAACAAATATAGAAATAACTAATTCTATTACTAAATTTAGCGCAAATGCAGCATAAATTTGAATAGATTGCAAATAAAATTTTTTTAGATACTATAGCTTACAAAATTATGAAAGATACTATGCAGAAATTATTAAATAAAGAATTTAAAGTTATTAAGTAAATGGAATGAAAATGCAAAATACATTTAATTTATTGCGCAAATGCAGCTCATAAATAAAATGATTTCAATAATAATAGAAGTTTGAAAATCCAATGAACGAAAAGTAAGAAGATGTAACACGATAAACCTAACTTTTTAAAAACACCCACAGAATTACAATACAAGTAATATACTAAAAATATAACAAATGCAATAACATAGGCAGTAAAAAACCGATAAAAAATTAGGAGAATACGTGCAACAAGATTCCTCTAATAACATTGGACGAAAGTAAATTCAAAAATAGAAAAACAAATATAGAAATAACTAATTCTATTACTAAATTTAGCGCAAATGCAGCATAAATTTGAATAGATTGCAAATAAAATTTTTTTAGATACTATAGCTTACAAAATTATGAAAGATACTATGCAGAAATTATTAAATAAAGAATTTAAAGTTATTAAGTAAATGGAATGAAAATGCAAAATACATTTAATTTATTGCGCAAATGCAGCTCATAAATAAAATGATTTCAATAATAATAGAAGTTTGAAAATCCAATGAACGAAAAGTAAGAAGATGTAACACGATAAACCTAACTTTTTAAAAACACCCACAGAATTACAATACAAGTAATATACTAAAAATATAACAAATGCAATAACATAGGCAGTAAAAAACCGATAAAAAATTAGGAGAATACGTGCAACAAGATTCCTCTAATAACATTGGACGAAAGTAAATTCAAAAATAGAAAAACAAATATAGAAATAACTAATTCTATTACTAAATTTAGCGCAAATGCAGCATAAATTTGAATAGATTGCAAATAAAATTTTTTTAGATACTATAGCTTACAAAATTATGAAAGATACTATGCAGAAATTATTAAATAAAGAATTTAAAGTTATTAAGTAAATGGAATGAAAATGCAAAATACATTTAATTTATTGCGCAAATGCAGCTCATAAATAAAATGATTTCAATAATAATAGAAGTTTGAAAATCCAATGAACGAAAAGTAAGAAGATGTAACACGATAAACCTAACTTTTTAAAAACACCCACAGAATTACAATACAAGTAATATACTAAAAATATAACAAATGCAATAACATAGGCAGTAAAAAACCGATAAAAAATTAGGAGAATACGTGCAACAAGATTCCTCTAATAACATTGGACGAAAGTAAATTCAAAAATAGAAAAACAAATATAGAAATAACTAATTCTATTACTAAATTTAGCGCAAATGCAGCATAAATTTGAATAGATTGCAAATAAAATTTTTTTAGATACTATAGCTTACAAAATTATGAAAGATACTATGCAGAAATTATTAAATAAAGAATTTAAAGTTATTATATATATATATATATAAATTGAAATTTTTTAATCAAAAACTATGCAAACTCCGGTAAGTACAAAAAAACCGATCTCTAGCACATTTGTTCCAAATAAGTAACTATGGATCAAGATTAAGGATAGAAATATTAGGTAACTTATCACAATAATGGCATGGGGATGAGGGAATAATTAGTATATATAAATCACAATTAAATAGGTATATATAAATAAATATAAATATATCAAATGAAAAAGTAAACACGGCAAAAATGAGAATATGCAATAATAATTAGCTCAAGATTAAAGATCAATACATGGAAAACAACCAGTTGAAACTACATAAAAAATGGCTCTTAGTTCGAAATTGCATTTTCGTCAGGATAGCCATACAATTCGAATTAAAACCAATGGTATAGCAAGTTTCTAAGAATGGCGATAATATTTGACTGTGAAAACTGTCTACTGGCTAGTGGAAGGAGAAATAATAAATACCAAATGAATAAAAAAAACAGAAATACAAAAAACAGAGATACAAACCCACAGGCACAGCCACCATGTGTGAGTCGAAAAATTTGCAGGAAAACATATGACAGAGCACTCTACGTCTCTTCGCTAAAGCGAGTTTGATACCCGAATGAATACATACTATTGAACGTATACGAAACATTTATTTGAATGAAGACTTTCAAAAATAGTAATCAGTATAGGACTCAGGAAAGTGGACAGTAGTCTTTTAAAAATAGTAAACAGTATCAGACGCAAGCCTTGTGGAAAACTAAGTGATAAGAACGGGTGAAACTCACCAAAAGGAGTTATCCAATCAAGGATAAATAATGCAATTATAAAATTACTACGTGGTGTATTTGAAATTATTAATAATATTATTTACAAATATTTCCGGATTGTGGTAATTTTGATATATGCGTTTAAGAATATTGATGTGGAGATAGTGAAACTGAGGATCAGAAAGTCTAAATGGCTGGTTTAAAATGATATTTTTAAACAATTGAATAGAATTACAAGATCGATATGATATCAGCTTGATGATAGTGAAGTTATAAGAATCTTTTTATTATATAGATTGGTAACAACATGATTATGGAGGGTATCTAAATTTAAGTCTAAATAATTTACAGTTTGACTAACACTAGGCTCATTAGCGATTAATTCTAGATTAGAGGGGTAAAAATCAATATTAATGGGATAGGAATCATCAGTGGTAATACAAATTAAGTCGTCAACATATCGATATATAATATATGAATTAGAGAAAAAATGACATTCATAATAATAAAGATATAAGTTAGCAAGAATACTACTACTACAGCCCCCTTGAGGTACACCAGATGTTTGTAAATATATGTTATCTCCTTGGATAATATATTGTTGTATAACACGAAGTACAATAGCATAGGAAAGTTTTTGATATATATATATATATATATATATATATATATATATATATATATATATATATATATATATATATATATATATATATATATATATATATATATATATATATATATATATATATATATATATATATATATATATACATATATATATAAATAAAAATTAAATGATTTTAATCGAAAATTTTTTGCATAAACTACTGTATGTACAAAAAAAACCCATCTCTAGCATATCTGTTACAAATGAGTAACTATAAGCCAAGTCTAAGGATAAAGATAGAAGGTTACATATCACTACATTGGAAAGGGGGATGAGAAGAATATTAGGATTCAAAAATCACAATTAAAAGTATATAAAAGTAAATAAAAATAAAACTCTGCAAAAATGAGAATAGGCAATAATATATATGTATATATATATATATATATATATGTATGTATGTATGCATATATATTATATATATATATATATATATATATATAATATAATACAAAAGCAATCAGATGAAGAAAACGAAAGCATACATAAGTATGAAAAAAGGCTTAACGTAGATGGCGCAATGCTGCACAAGTACGTAAAGCAGTTATAGCAAATAAAATTATTAAGGAAAAAATGGGAATCAAGCAAACGGGAAAGCATTAATGGCCGAGGGAGATTGTGACCCCTCGTTCCCGGTTATAGCATGCTATTACACCCAGGTAACACTCCCGGTACCAAATACTTTGCCGAAACTTGACTTCCGAAATGGTGTCGAGCACAAGACACTGACCGTGGAAGTGAGTACAAAACACAAGTATCGAAGAAAAATCCGAAGTACAAAGCCGAAGTAAAAAACCATAATGTAAAGGGCCAAGAGTCGTTTACAAAGGAGAGTGCAAACTATATATAGCATAATACTACCACTAGGGTGCGCTATCAGTAGTTCCGTGTTGGTGAATCTCACAGTTATCATTTCCAAAATCGATAACATCACAGGTGTGTACAAGTTATATCCTTAAAATAAGCGTTTCTTTCATCGTTGTATACAACGATGAAAGAAACGCTTTAAGGAAGGTATAACTTTAAAAAAATACCTACATAATAAAAAGAAGTATTAAATAGAGAATCATCAAGCAAATAAAAAAAAATGCATATTGCTAGTCATCAAGCTAAAAATAATAAACAGATATCAATGGAATGGAATCGATAATTGAAAAATAAATAAAATCCAAACATTAAATCTATACACGTAGATAAGCGCTAGGCCTAAATAAATGAATTTTTCATTTTGAAAAACTCTTCGTCAGATCCAAGTATTTAATCAAAATGAACACAAAATGTGTGTTTCTGATTTTAGAGATAGATAATATCTATAAACTCTAAAAACTTGGACTACACACATAAAAATAGAAAAATAATAAAGGAAACAAGAATACCTGGAATAAAAAAACTGCAAGTGTACTAACCATTGGAGCCCAAAATGAAGAGACCAGTGTTGCCAATCGCAAAGTTTAAAAGTAGAGATCCACTGTTGCCAATCGCAAAGTTTAAAAGTAGAGATCCGCTGCTGCCAGTCGTGTGAAACAAATAACAGTAATGCGAAAAGTCAATAAAAGATAATATTCTTCAATAAGAGCTACAAAATAATGGGACGTCTAATCGAAAACAGTGAGGCTAATATATATAAGGGGATGTAAATACAATGTAATGTCAAATCAAGAGAATGTTGATGTCTGACTAATATAAGATACAAAGAAGTGAATTCATGAATATTCAGCTAATCCAAACTTTTTAACAATACCATTTACTAAATATGCTGGATATTTATATAAATTGCTGGTAATTTTTAGATTATTAATATGCTTAGCATAAATTTTTTTTTATCTGATAATCTATAAATTCTAAAAAGTTGATTAAGGATAATATTTCTAAACATTTGAATCGAGTTGCAGAAATTAAATGGTGATATTTTATTAATGTTGAAATTAAAATAGTCTTTTTTATCATATAAATTATTAACTATTCTATGAGTAGGTTCAATAATTAGATTTAAATCCAAAAAATTAATATTATTACTAATAGCAGCTTCATTAGGAATTAATTCCAAATTGTCTGGATAGAAATCTATATCTGTGACATAATTTTTAGTATATACTAAACAAATCAGATCATCAACATATCTGTAAATTTTACAATATATTGAAGTAAAAGACTGTTCATTATGATAAAGATATACATTAGCTAACATATTGCTACTGCAACCACATTGTAGAACCCATAAGACTTGTAAGTATAATTTATTTCCTTGAAAAATATAATTATTGAAAAGAACAAAGTTAAGAAGTTTAGGGAAATTGATAAAAATTGTTTAAGTAGTTTAATTAGTAATATAAGTATTATATAGAGCTAAAATTACAATATATAAATCAGAGATCTTAATATTATTGAAAAGATCTTTAAAGTCAAAAGTTTGAAATCCAATTAGGTTACCTAGTGATATTAATTTAGTTTTTAATTCCTTACTATTATTTAGAATAAGGTAATTATTGCTAGAATAACGTAAATTATCATTTATTAGATTTAAATAATTTAGTAGTTATTTACTCGTTGTAGTAGAGTAAGTTTATATATATATATATATATATATATATATGTGTGTGTGTGTGTGTGTGTGTGTGTGTGTGTGTGTGTGTGTGTGTGTGTGTGTGTGTGTCTATTCACAATGCAATGAAAGAATTTATCAAGATTTTTTTAATATACAGAAATAATTTTGGAATGCAAATTTTATAACGAATGTTTTAAATAAAACTCTTAAAATCAGTCCCCCCCCCCCAAAAAAAAAAGAAAAAGTTTGAAGCGATAATCTCTTCCTTACTCAAGTTCCAAAATTTCTGTAGTAACTGCAAATTCCACTAGTATTATATTTTTAGCCCTCTTATAATCCCTATCTATAATTCTCCGAATTTTTCTTTGATAAAAGAAAGAGCTTGTTATCAAAATTCTATGATAATTTTTTTTTTCCATTTTAAGACTTTCAGAATATTACCTTCAATAACTAATTAACTTTTCCTGCACCTGCTGCAGCAATATCTGCAAAGGGGGGGGGGGGGAGGGTCGAACTGTTTGATAAGGTGTGTCAAATACCTGTCTTTCTGGGAGGTTCTTCGTTTGGGATGGACGCTGCCCCACCCGTAAGCAAAATGTTAAATGTATGAAACAATGTTATATATTAAAAAAAAACTTTTTTTAGTCGATTTTTGCTCATTGCAACGTCCACCGTCCCCTTAAGTCTCGTAATCATTAAGCCATAAATAATCCTTTTTACGCACGATTGTGTTAAATTTCATCCTATGTTGCCATGTTAAAAATATATAAAATTTTGAATAAATCTCAAAGTTTTAGCTCGAATTTAAAAAAAAAAAATTATCTAGGTCTAGATTTTTCGATAACAAAGTCGGATATAAAGTTTTGTGAAAAGTCAATAATATTTGTAACAGCTATCGTGTACACAAGAAATCGACCGCAGACATCAGACCAACAGACGGACAGCACTCCAAAAATAGTCAAAACGTGTTCAGGAGGTCTTAAAACATATATTGGTATCAAAATCTCGAAATTGAAAATTTTCGGGAGAACAATACTTTTTCAATACAACGTATGAAAAAGCCAAATTAATATCCTTCAGATAATTTCAAAAACTATATGGTTTTCTTATCTATGTAAAATTTCTTTTTTATGTAAAATTCTATTTTCTTCTCCTGGAAGAAAAATGCTCAGAATTTTAATTAAATCTTCAGTAAACTACCCCTTTTCTGATTAGTTGCTTTACTTCATGACTTTGTATGTCTTCATATGCTTCATTAGATGCTCTCTGGTTCATTTTCTCCATTTTTATATATGGCTGAATATCCGTTAACTGTTTCAGATTCCGAATTTTTCTTAACTTTATAGTTTCTAAAATATTTTTCTTAGAACAAATACTTGGAAATGTCTTAAAATATTGCTAATGGATGTTTAATAACACTAATGGAATTGTAATACATATTCACCGCATTTCCATGTTAAAAATGACCTTGACAAGAATGACATATATAGGTTTGTTTTTGTTCTGCATGGATATTGAAACTAATATTAGAAAATAAAGTTTGCACTACGCATAACTCACTTTTGTGTAATCATAGAAGACACAATATTTTAAAATTTTCATTCATACTAATAATAACTAAATGTGTGTCCGGAATGACAGGTAATTAATATACTCATCAAAGATGAATAATGAAATTGCGTTTTTCTCTTGCTTATTTGTATCAAAGTCCTAAAACTTAAAATGTGGAACGAAGTTATAAATAGTGCTCTTCAATAGAATTAAAATCACTGCTGCTGTCATTTGACGGATAAAAAAAACCGATTTTTTGGATAACATTGTAATGTCACCGAATCTCCGAACAAACGCGTATCAGCCATTTCGCAAAATAATACTGTTATTTTTTTTACGAATAGGGTTTTTTGCAAGCTAAAACCGTAATTTCTTAAATAATGGAAATAAATTGTTATAGCTAAGATTATTTACTGGTGTCATTAAGAAATGAAAATAACTCACACTGTCAAAAATACTACTTTTACCTTTTTATGAAGGCAAAAGTACATTTAATATTATAGAAAAATACTTTTTTATAATAAAATATATAGAACAATTTGTAGTCAAAAGAAATACTGCAAAAAATATCTATCTATCTTATTTATTATTACTTTCTCAAAGCTCAAGAGACACTAAATTGATAATTATCAAATATTCAGCCATATCACGCTGCGTTTATACATTAATTTTGTGTATTACTTTTTAGTAATGTTTAAATATATCGATGAACATATTAGTGTTACAGTCGTTATGAATTCTGCTCACTATATATCTACAGCTCAGATAATATTTGTTTTAAATTAAATATTAAAGAATATTTATTTATCTCTTGTGTGTGAAAATTTTCATCGCATTGTCCCTTAGGTAACATTGCTACCAAGAGAATTCCATATAATTAAAATGTTACGAAAATTAGATTTCACTCGAAATTGCCTTAGTGTAAACCATCAGGAACTATCGAAATGTATTCTATTGTATTATACGTATGTATGACTATCAATGCTAATTCAAATTACAAGAATTGCTACAAAGTAATTTATTACTATCTATAATAGCAGTGGAATATTCATGAATAATTCAGTGGAATATTTCATTTTTCTTGTTTGTGACGAGCATCTTACGTGGTTCTTTTCCCGCCTCCATTTTTTGGAATCAGAATATATAGGTATTTATAAAAATACTGATAACATTGTAGAAATATGATTGTTGTTAATAAAACTAATGGAAGTTATATAATTTATTAAAGATTGAATTGTTTCTGAAGAACATGCTGTTTCTCTTCATATTACATAAAACATAATTACTTTTCTATAACCCAATACGCAAATCATGTCAGCAAAATTTCTTCTGATTATTTCCACTTGTAAAAAATGCTTCTCTATTTGTAAGCACAATAGCTAAATTTTTACCTTAATAAATAACAATATAAACTAATACAAAACAATAACTTAAATATATTTATCCTATTTTTAAACATTACATAGTTTTGTTTCTAGAATTGTAAATAAATAACCCTTACATTTAATTCAATTTATTATCGTTTGTAATATTGCAGCGATTGAAAATATGTTTATGGATATTAAGTGGTGCAAATGACATCATTAGTTAGACGCCAATAATTATTTTTCTGAAACCACAATGCATTTACAGTACTATGATAATTCTAAATATCTCTGTTCTTTAAGATTGTACTATAACAGGATTTCTCATAACGTCAATAACGATCTGCCGGTCGATCGTATAATTATTTTTAGTCGATCTCGAAATTTATAAAAACTTGTGAAATCTGAAAGTTTAAACATTGTGTTCTTGTTATCTTACGTAAAATTTTATAGAAAAATTCATTTTTGCCTCATTTCTTGAAAAAAATAGATCTTTGATAGATATATACTAAAAAGTAGATCGATGATGAATTTTTACTAGAAAAGTAGTTCGCTGATGGATTTTTACTAAAAAAATAGTTCGCTGATGGATTTTTACTAGAAAAGTAGTTCGCAGATAGATTTTTACTAGAAAAGTAGATAGTGGATGTGCATATTTTTACCAGAAAAGTAGGTCTTACGTAAAAATTAATGGATACCCCTGTACTATAAGGACAAACATTATTGCATTTAACAATGATTAGTATCAAAATACGTTTTGTAACTGACCTGAGTGCCTCCAGCTCCTCCTCCTTCTGAGACAACCTCTTCTCGTAGTCGTGCCTCATCTGTGCCAGTTCCTGTGCCAACCTCTGTGCCTTGGCCTCCTCTTGCTTCCTCAAGGATTCTGCCTCCCTGTAGGCCGCGGACAGTTCCTCCCTCTCGGTCTCCAGTCGCTTGATCTCCAAGTCCATCTCGTGGATGCGACGTGTGGCATCACTCATCTGAACTTTCAGGTCATTCAAGTCGTCTGCAAAGAAAGTTTACGATCGTGAATTATTAAAATAAATATTTTAGTGATTTTTTTTTTATCATAATATACAATACATAACTGAACAAGTATTTCCTTTTTTAATTTAGTTCTGATGTAAGGTATACAGGATTCTTAAGAAAGCCCTTAAGCACACCAATAACTTTGTAAGGAAAGGTCCATGACACTCATGGACCTTTTCTTTTCCTTAGTACCCACGTTCGATCTATCTATAGTAAAGTGACCATATCCGATTGTATAAAACGGGATGCAGTGTCTTAAGTGGAGAATTAAAGAAATTAGGATAACAAACACGGCAACAGGACGAGATAGACGAAAAACATTTATGAAGTTATAGATCATTGTCTAATGATTGAGAATCGGCCAGAAAACTATTACAGAAGCCATTTATTTGACACAATATTGTTATTGGTGAATTGCTGTTACAGTTATATTCAGAAACGTTCAAATAAACAACACTTGCATGCACAGGACTCTAATGTACAGTTTATTCAACATGCTCTCCGTCAGCAACAATGCACATTCAAGAAAGAATATGACTGCGTACTTTTTAGAGTCCACTTCGGCGATAAGAGTTTGCAATTTCGTCCCAGTAGCTCAACAGTAAAGCGTCGTCTGGCCAGTTCGGAGATCCAGGGTTCGATTCCCGGTTGGAGCAGCAAGACTCTTTACAACTTTCACAAACATTGCAGATATTATAGTGTTACAAACCCTGAACCACGTTTCATCAGAGATTTATTGCTTTCCATAAACGCGTTTTGTGCGTTCCTGATGTAGATTACTGCTAATCAGATTCTACAACTTTGAAATTGGCTTTTATCGACTATCTCACTTTGTTGTCGAGTTTGTAATTCTAACTTTTTTAATTCTGGGCTGGGGATGTTGCAATCCCTTTTATTCGATAGGACATGGTCACTTTGATCTAGATAGACCTAACGTGTACATTTATGGATCTTTCTTTAGAAAGTTATTGGGGGTACTTAAGAATTTTCCTAGGAACCCCCTGTATATTATATTTTAGTTTAATTCACCCGTTTATATTTTTTATAAAGTTTCCTATCACTTCCATATATTCATATACCTTCAAAAGATTCGAGCAAACGTCATGACGTCATTTGTACATAATGAATATTGGCTTGACATTAGAGCATTCATGATTAACTGTTAAGAAAATAAAGAGATTAAGGAAAGAGTTAACAAAAGAGTGAAGTTACTATAGTGTTGCTGAGTATTTTTACCCCTGTCAGTAGGTTTATGAACTTAGTGTTGAATGATAGATTTCCTGAAATTATTACATTGAAAGTAAAATGATTTGAGAAAAGTATTTTGTACATGTGTATATTATCAAAAGTTATAGAGTAAACTTCATACAACTTTCGTTCTAATTATAATTAAATGAATAATACATCCATTTACCTGAATGTTTTATGCACTTATAATTTGCTTTATTTCAAACATGTTTTTTTCATATTTTACTCAAAACACATTGATGTTATTTTTATATTTAATTTTCAAAAAATTGCAATAAAAGTAGTTTGGCGTGTAATACGGAATAGATGGGTAACATGGAGTATTATATTTTATGAAAATTTTTCATATTAACTTCTGCATACAAAAACATGAATTTTAATCTTAAATATAAATGTTGTGATAAAGATGCACGAAACTAGAACCATAACCGTCTAAAATACAATATTTCAATGGCTTAATTTACTGAAATTATATCAACATCACGTTATATAAGTAACTTACTCTTTAAAGTTATATAAAACTGAAAACTTCAACGGAAAAGTTTTTCAAAACAAAAATCAGCAAATGTCATACAATGAAACTCAGCATTATACTATCTAAGTACTGCATAGTATAAATAGTATTGCTGGTTAGTCAGTAGTAGAACTGTACACAGTAAGGAAACATTAGTAATCTAATATTTCCCAAACTACCTTTATTTGTTCATGATGCAAAGCCTAGATGCAATTTACCTTTATATAAGTTTCTTATTTAACTTGAGTTCAAGGCTGTATAGGTACATACTTATTTGTGGGATGGATTAAGGCTGTTTATTACAGAAGAAAATGAGTAGTACACAGTAAAATAAAATATACAACTTTGCGGCATTGCTCCATCATTGTATTGAACGATGGTTCATCATTAATATTGATTCTCGCTGAATGTGTTCATGATCGTAGGCTTGCTAACTTGCATTAGATTACAGTTGATATCGTATTTGTTTGTAACTTTACTGGTGTAAGACTGATATTATTAGCTGTAAATCAATTTGTGCTATAGCTTTGTTAGCTATAGATCAATTTGTTCAAATATTTCATGTCTTGAAATATTTGAACAAATCTATGCTAACAAACTTTGATTTAACTTGACTGGTAAAAAATGGACATGTGTTTTCTTGCAGTTTTGCAATAATCCAGCTAAAAAGTCAAATGGTTTTTCAAAAGCTAGATTTTAATGTCAAGCTTTAAAGAATCTATTGGAAGAAAGACAGACAAAGTTTTGACTAAGAAAGACAAAGTTTTGACTCATATGATTAAGTGACTGTCATGAGATTTTATACAAAACGTTAAGTATGTAATTCTCCCGTTGACTGATAATTATAATTTCATTTTATTTGCCCAATATTTGTAATCATGCAAGAAAAGTAATTAGTATACAAATTGTGAGGTTTTATTTAAGCGCTCGTTTTAATTTCCCAAATATTCAAAATAACCTTCAATCCTTGTACATATTTTGTCAAAATATCTATTGTAAATATATTTGTATAGATTAGAAAAACTCTGAATTAATGGGAAACATTTGATATCAAATAATGCTGTATTTCAGTTAAATTTTGTGTAAAACTTTTAAAGTGTTAGTGATTGGTTCAAGTCCATTTGGTTGAGAGATTCTAAAAATTATTAAAATATAAAGAATAATTTTTATTTTTATTAAAAATTATGCATATTACTATCAACAAAATAATGTTGTGCAAATAATAATAATAGTAATAATAATAATAATAATAATAGTAATAATAAAAGAAGGCGATTTTCCGGAAACGCATGGGTTTTCTTATTTAGTGCGAGAAAGCTAGAACTTCAAAAAACTGTTTTTCTCTTATCAATAAAATTACTTTTTCTTGCTTTGAGTATACTATTAAAAATTTCAATAATTGGGGCATTTATCAAATTTCTTGTCAATGCGGAAATTGTATACAGATCAAACTAAACTTGATTTAAAGTATCGCTTGATTGATAATAATCAAAATGATGTCAAAAGTCAAAATATTAATAAATCTATTGGAAAACATGTTGGGTGACTAATAGAGGCTGAAGATGTATCTGTTTGATCGGTTTTCATTCAAACACGTTTGTCACTTTTTCATTTGGATTTGAGTAAGAAAAATTAGTTTGATTAATACCTGTGGCACCACTGTGTTTTCTGTATTTTAATACTGTTTCTAGCTTTACTTATCCTTTGTTACACCAGACCTGTTGCACCTTATTTCTCAGAGTTATGATATAACCTCGTTTACTATGTTTCTCTCTGTCTTATCATGTTTCTACTTACAATTTCACGGGCTCACATAGTTTCTGTAATTCAATATTATTTCTAGTTTTAATTCTCTTGTATCGCGCTAAGCCTATGACCTCGGAGTTCTGGCATAACCATGTTTAATTTGTTTCTTTATGTCTTATTATTTTTCTACACTCCCTTTCGTGTCCACATTTTCTGTACTTGAATTACTGTTTCTCGCTTTATTTCACTTTTATTGTAGAAGATGACGCCAGTACTATTGTAAAAATTTTACGTAGTACGTGATTCTCATTAGACTCTTAGCTTTTAGCTTGTTCGCATTAAAAAAGAAACGTAAGCGCTTTCGAAAAGTTTGGTTGCTTTTGTAATTTCATTTGCGCAGCAATTTAAGCTGTGTGAGATTTTTTTTGTCTTTATTATTTAATAATTAATTTAAAGTTAAAATATAATGAACCTTTTCGTAATTTTTTTTAATCTTAATACATGTCCAATGTCCATATTTGTATTAGTAATGTTATTTTAACATATCAAACAAAATGCTGCTTTGCTACTGACCTATCAGCTTCTTGTTCTCTCTTAAAAGTGCGTCCTTGTGGTCCTTAAGCTTTTCATAGTCGTGTTGTAATTTCTGCAGTTCTGCCACTTTAGCGCGGAAATCCCTCTGAGCTGCCTCCAATAATGCAATAAGTTCGTCTACCTTAGATTTGAGGTCATGGTTCAACTTTTCAAGCTGAGCGCAACGTTTCTCCAAGTTCTGAGCGTGTGTGGTCGCCTATAGATACAAGACAGAGTGACACATCAAAAATATAATAGAAATTTATCTTTTATAATGATATTATAGTAAAAAAAATTTCAATTATATATATATATTGAAAAACAAATTATATTTTACATATCTCTATTATTTCATTGACTTAAAGAAATATGCATTTCCTTATTATATAAAAGACATAACACAAATAATATAAATACATCATAAACATAATTATACTAATTATAAACTGTTCAATCGATTTCAAAATTCTTCAGGCCTTATATTCTTCAGGATTAATAAGAAGCGTGATTTCACTTATTCAAATCACATCGGCAGTCGACAACTCTGTTGATCTAACCTGAATTAATCTCTACGTAATAAGTTCTCCATATTATCGTGTTATTACTGCAGCAGATATTTGAGAGTTTTTAAAGCGTTTACTTGACCAGTGTCCACAATAACTTCATATGAAAATCAGTTTATTTATTAAAACCTAAAAAGCACGAAATTAGTTTACATTTCACATACAGGTTTCCTATGAAAGTCCTTTAGCTTCACTTTGTGAAGAAAGAACTTGAACGTACACCTTAGATCTATATACACGTATTTAGTAAAGTGACTATGTCCGGTCGAATAAAAGGGATTGCAGTGGTCCAAGCCAGAATTTAAAAGTTAAATCGATCACGGTTCCACTCGATAACGTGACAAACTGGGCAACAAAGACAGATAGACAAAAAAATATAGACAAGTTTTTGAGTTTTGTCTTATAATGAGCAGGAATCAAAGCAGGAAAAAAACGAAATGCGAAGGCGATAAATGCTTATCAAAAAGTTGTATTGTCAGGTACTCTATCACGGTAATACCTGCAATATTTGTCAAAGTTTGTGGTTATATTCTTTTACGAATTCCAATGCACATTGTCCCTGACGGAGGGCAATTTACTTGTGTGAATGTGACTCTACACTAAATTTCTGTTCATGTAAATTTGATTTATCGAGCTTTCCAACATGACGTAACACGTTCTTTATCGTCTATTTATAAAGCGTTTGTAAGACACCGCGTGATCATTCTTTGACTGGATCCATTTTATTTTGTAAGAAAAGCGTGAGATTTGAAGGACAAATTTATAAATATTCTGAACTTTTGTGCTGTTTGGGATGTGGTAGTCGAGGTGATAGAGATTCTGCTTCGTTTTTTAGAATCCCCTGCATTCCCAAAACAGGAAAAGCAGGTAATATTAAATTAAAATAAAAAAACGCGAACAAGGGATTTTAGCTCTTAAAAGGAAGGATATGATAACATTGACAGCTTCAAAATTAAAATTCTCATGTCCTTGAAAACTAAATTTGTGATAAACATCTTATAACAGGTAAGTTTATTCTTTCTATTAATATAAAATAACTTATTTATTCATAAAGTATTAAGTTTGAAAATTTTCTAATCCATATTGAGCGTAAGTGCTGTAAGTATGGTTGTAATCGTCAATAATGTAGCTCGAGAAGATGTTAATCCATTTTTGGAATCTAAAATATATGGATCAATACCTTTTAGAATAGACATTTTTTTTATAAAGCTTTGACACTACAAAATCCATGTTAATACAAAGATTAAGTCAACTGTCTATCCTTCATTCCCGGTTGCTATGCTGTTGCCAGGGCGTGATGGGGAATACTATATCGTATCATTCCTAAATAGGACAGCCATTCTCCAATAACCCTATAGCGTTAAATAAATGTCTTCTGTAAGGTCGATTTCCGTTCATTAAACACTGCTCAACTACTATGTGGTTGACTTTTTCTGTCCCTCTCGCCTTAATACCGAGTTCATTATCTTAACTATTTAAATTCTCCACTAGGGGCACTGCAATCACTTTCCTTTGATCAGGCAGGGTTACTCTGCTATAAATAGTCCTAACGTGCACATAAGATACATGACCCTTTCTTTACAATGTTATTGGGATACTTTCTAGGAATCCTGCATATGCAAACGGTATTAAGTAAAAAAAGTCTGATGTGGGTAGCACCTGACTTTCCCTGCAGACTCAAATTCATTTCATGTTTAATTCATTAATTGTTCATTAAACTCAGTTTAATTACACTAAATAACACGCATAATGAATTGAAATTGCACTGAATTTACACACATTTAGTTCAGCTTTCGATTTTATTTGGTAACTGGACTTATTCTCGAAACCGGCGTAGCAAAAATGCGAAAAAAATAAAATATCTCGAGAACGGCTAGTCCTAGAGAAATGGGGTTGATCTTATTCTTTTCATTGCCAAAAATTACATATAAAACAAGCATTTAATTGATGTATTTGAGCATGTGTGTCGTTTATTTTAGATTTTGACGAATTTTTGCGGGCAATTTGGCCAAAAAGAAAAGGTTCCTTCCATTAGTTTCTGAGTTAGAGTGGATGCATACATTGCACAGACAGACGTCACGCTAAAAATAGTTTTTTCGTATTCTAGCGGTCTCAGAAAGTGTAGATCCATCGAAAACTCGAGTTGCAATTTTCAACACAGTTACCAATACTTTTCTTATACATTACCATGGAATACAGGGAAAGTGGAATATGTATTATACTTGTAAAATACGTAAATAAGAAATTAAGACTAATAATTCGTGGCAATAGGTAATTTTCCTCTGACATCATGCCTGACGTTGCCACTATACTACTGAATACCTAAAACGGTCGAATGTATGGTCAAGCGTTTAAAAGTTAACAACTGAACAGTCCTTTCTCACCTTTTCGAGATCCATGATGAGCACTTCGACTTCACTTTGGAGTCTTGACTTGTGTTTCTCGAGAGCACTGCACTTATTGAGAAGAGCTTGGAGTTGTTCTTCGTATTCGGCGGTCTTCTGGGCAAGACGACGTCTATAAAATAATGCGAATAATATAAAATGACGTTTCATTTTGAAATAAATCGGGGATTACTTTCTATTAAATTAGAAATTATATCTAGACTCGTATGTCCGGAATCCAAAACAGATACGTGATTGCAATTCCTTTCAATGCCGTCACATTCTTCTTTCAGATTCCATGGACATGAAACTAGTGTCTAATAAAAGCGTTTAATTATACTTCGCATAAGGCTAACTTGATAACAAAGAGAGGGAAAATTGTAAGACTTGACAAAGCAATATAGTCCATGGCGAAATATCGCCATGCTGACGATATTTCACCCAATTAGTCGCAAAGTTTGCCAAATTTATGCCCAAACGTTACAGATATACAGAGAGAAGAGCATTTCTTATATATAAATGACTATTGGCGAAATGTTGGGCGTTGAAATACAAAACTATTACCCGAAGTATCTTCTCTCGTGAATGGAACGAACTAGATCCACGAGAACAATTTTTCGCATAATATTGCATATGAAAAGTGAACATATCTTACAATAGTTAATACTTTTTTAATTTTGTGTAATTTTTTTAATAAATTTATTTGAAAAATGTGCAGTATCTCGAGGACGGTTCATTTTAGCGTTCAACAACTTGTTTCATTCGTTTTCTAATGATGAATTATATAAGAAATGATTATTCGCGTAATATTATTAAAGGTTTTATGTTTAATGCATTTTTCAAAATTTCATTCGAAAATTTGTGGATCTTCCGAAATTTGATTGTGTCAAGTATATACCGACTGTCATATGTGTATCAAATTTCGTTCGAAACGCTGCATTCGTTCATGAGGTATCGCGCCACAGACTCACGGATACACACATATACACACACACTAGCATACATACACACACTGTAATACATATTAACATACATACACACAGATATACCTCAAAAACATTCTACTCGAGTTCAGGTATGCTTGAAACTTGCTCTTCCGTCAAAAACTCTAATTCGAATTTTCGACCCGTCACAATACTTTCCCTTTACATTGTACTATATATATAGGGAAAGTAATATTTCTAACTATTTTGTCGATTTTTAAAAAGCATAAGATTTCCACTTTTCAGTATTCATGCTTGGCAAAAAATAGCGGGTAAAAATTCTAAAACCTTAGCAAGTTAGATGTTAGAGATTATTTTTCAAATGTTAAAAATGGAACAATTGTGGTTGGAGGTAAAATATCCTCTTAAGATAGTGTTATTTATATAGTTTTCTTTTTAAAGCGTAATGTTATAAATATGAATAAAGTAGTTATTTAAAACAAATTTATTATAGCTTCGAGTACTTCATTTATTTATTTTCAAATTATTATTCACTTTATTTATGATTTTTACAAATTAAATTTCTTACCTAGCATTTATTTTTATATTTAAATGAATCTTATAAAATAAATATTTTTTTTTACGGATCCAATTAATGGTAATTTCCTTACGCAATGTCCACCTTAAAATGTAAATACTTCAAGTAACTGCTTCACAATTTAAAATGCTACTATTATTTTTGTTTGTAAAATCTATACATATTTCTTTGATAATGTAAATACAACATATTATACAATGCAAAATAACATAATGTGGAAATCACCCCTTTTTGGGAAGTGTTTTCAATATTTATGTCCAAAAATATCAGATTGTATATTAAAAAAAATCTGATGTGGGCAGCATATGACTTTCCTTATATAATGCAATGAATTTACTACTTTTACAGTTAAAAAAATGTTATTCTTATAGTAGATACTTATATTCTTTGCAAGATATTGAATTTTCTTCAATTAGTCGTCATTTTCATTAATTTGGCGTCATTTTTATCCATTTGGCGGGATTTTCGTAAATTTGGCAACATTTAAAAAAATCACCAAGTTGGCAACATTCCGCAAAATTCGTCGCCAAAATCTCGCCAAGCGTTATGAACGGAGAAATAAGTTATTCTTACAGCAGATGAATGACTATTGGCGTTCAAATACAAAAGTATTACTCAAAGTATCGTTTCTCGTGAATGGAACGAGTTAGATCCACGAGAATGATATCACCCAATTTATCGCATGATATCACATATGAAAAGTGAGCATATTTCTCAACAGTTAATATTTTTTTTATTTATGGGATTTTTTTATACATTTATTTGAAAACTGTGCAATAGATCGAGAACGGTTCTAGCTAGCGTTCTAAAGTTTATGTCAATCGTTTTTTAAGGAAAAATTACATAAGAAATGTCTATTTGCGTAACATTATTAAAGGTTTTGATTTTTTGATGATTTTTTCAAAATTTCACTCGAAAATTTAGGAGGGTTCTGAACATTCGATTGTGTTTAAAACAATAGGCTTCTAGTATTCACGGATTGTGATTTTTGTACCAAATTTCATTCGAATCGCTCCATTCGTTCGTTAGATATCGTCTCCACAGACTCACTGACACACACACACATACACACACAGACACACATACTTTCACACACACACACAGACATCACCCTAAAAATGTTCGATTCATGATCAGGGATGCTTGAAACGTGCTCTCCCGTCGAAAACTCGAATTCGAATTTAGACCCCGTCACAATATTTTCTTTATACATTATGTATATAAGGAAGTAAATTGTGTATTTTTATTTGCGGCTCAAATATTTATCATTCTATATCAAAATGCACTATGCTAGAAAGTTTAAAAGGTGTGCTTTAAGAGAAGAAGCCATTCAAATTGGCATAATAGTATATCCTAATGTGTGAGGAACTGTTAATGAAATTAAATCATTTTGTCTCTAATAATTACTTTAATTAAATACAAATTATTACGACGCATAGGATGTCATCCTGCATATAAAATAGGCTGAGGAATAAGAAAGTCTTATAGACCAGAAGTTACACGTTGATTTGAAACCTAATGGAGAAGAAAGGGGAAAATAATCATTTCGGTACCTCAGTGGGTAAAAACATTGAGTGACCAGCCGGAGGTCGGTGATTCGATTCATCGTTGAAACAAGAGTTCTTTGCAATTTTCAAGATATCAAAAATACATGAATAACTAATTGATTGCGTCATTATTGGTATAATGTATGTTTCCTTTTTAATTATTAGTTTTATATTCAAGAAAATGACAGATAAAACTAAAAAAATTACTCTGCAGTACACTTATGTTATAAGAATACATTAAATTTACGTATAAAAGCAAAAATATGTATTTTAACAGAGATAATTATACGTATGAACTTGTATCTTCAGAATGTTTTGCATTAAGTTAAAGTTTTTTTTTTTTACAAACGTTGAAAAATGCGATGGTATAAATCTCTTTAAATGCAAGAGAGGAAGTTTTATTATTTTTGTTCTATATATGTTTTCAATATATATCTTTTTATATCTCTCTATCTTTCGATTATAGTTTTTTAATACGAAAAATCCTTTTTTTTTATTTTCATATGTCTGTCTACGAAAGTAAAGTGAACAATCAACAAAAATAGCACAAACGTGTAAAAAATTTTATTTTAGACTACCTTTATTTTCAAACACGTTAAAAACTCGTTTATTTACTGAATATGTATTAGCGTTTATAAAACACAGTATGAACCCTATACTCACAAGAACAAAAGTTTAAAGCAAAAACTTCTAAAATGTAAAAGCAGTGGTTACTAATCTTTTAAATATAAATATTTTTTTCTCATGAACCCCTTTTACTAGAATCTATTGTCTTCGTTTGAATTTATTAAAGTGACATTTACACATTTATTTCTTTTTGCATTAGACATCTCCATTTTACAGCTTTAAATTTCTTATACTGCCATAACGTTTACTTTAAATATAGAAGAAAATACTATTGTATCCTTATCTTAATGGATAGATCATCTTCTGACCATCTGTAGGTAGGTGGTTGGACTCATGTTGAGACCTAAGATTTTTACACATAACATAATTACACAGGTTGCCAATAGAGGAGCATTTCGAAACCTTGAAATCACGCTCCCAATGCAGTGTCAACAGGTTTATTATGTTTACTGCTCTTCAGCACGATCTTCTCTACACATAGTAATTAAGAATTCTGTGAACGTTTACGTTCTGTTTATACAGTTTAAGTGTATTAAAAGAAACATCCACCATTACAGACAAACAACAAAAATTGGCGGTGGCACCAGTCCGATGGAGCCGAAATGGTTTTGCGTGAATAACATTTAGCAAAATGAAACACAACTTTTGTAATACCAAAAAAAATTAATCCGATCCAAAATCTAATTATATACACTTATAGGAAGTTTAAAGAGCCATAAATTCCTGCTTGTTGCTTATAGCTATCACGTTTAGTTTTTAAGGTATAAGCATTGCAAACTTAAAAAACGTAAAATTTTCATACTTCTTCAACTTGACAAAACGATTATTTAAAAACTATAAGAGCCTTTATTTAATTAAATATAGATTTAGAAACTAAATTTCCTCACAAATATTATATCGCTTACTATTTATATCTGTCTTATATAGTTTCGAATATATTTTGAGTGAAAGTATGAAAAATGAAGAAAAAACTCGTTCGGACAGATACTTTTTTAAGTTTAAAAAATTAGAACGAGCTCGATCCCAAATCCAATTATATGCACTTGTGGGACTTTTAAAGAGCTATAAATTATTAAGAGCTTATTGTTCAAAGAGCTTATTTGCTTTTAAGGAGCTTATTGTTCAAAACTAGATCTTTTAGGCTTTGAGATATAAGCATTACAAATTTATAAAACGCAGAATTTTCAATCTTCTCCAACTTGACAAGTAAAATTATAAGAACTTTTTTAAATAAAAAAATATAGAATTTAATACTAAATTTTCTAGTACATATTTTTGTCTTTTACTATTTTATCTATATTTTATAGTTTCAAAGATATTTCGAGTGAAAGTTAAGAAAATGAAAAAACCCTCGCTCAAAAAGCTATTTTTAAAAAAAAATCGAAAAAAAAAAAGTTCAAAATATTAAAATATTGGATTTATTTTTATATATTTACAATATGGACCCTATTTACGGCAAAACAAGAAAAATTATTTACATTTTTATCCATTAGGTTCTGGAGTATAAGTGTCCAAAGTATTTGCATCTTTTATAAGGATCCGTTTTTCCACCAGAGGAACCCCAATTATAGATATTATTCACATCAAATACCTCACAAGCTCGGGAACCACGGGTTCGCTTTAACCTTTTCCGGGGCCTCTAGGCAAAAGTAAATTCTAGAGCCACCCATAAAACTTTTAGAACAAAATATAAAGATACATAGAGCATGGAAGATAGACCCTCAGAGCTTCGCAGCCCCTCCCCCACCCCCCAAATTTGACTGTTTCGACTATGGCCCAAAACAGTTTCAGTCAGGATTTAAGTTCTTTACGCAGCTTATTTGCGAAATTTGTAAAACATAAAGTGTTATTTTATTTCAGTTTTAGTTAGTTTTACCAAATCCATCCCTATTGGTAAAATCTTGATTATCCAAAAGAAAGACACATTGAATACAGAAGATGGCCCTCCAAAGCCCCTCGCAAGGCCCCAGCATGTGTCTACTTTGCTTATGGCCAAAAATGGTTCTAGTTAGGTCCACCAATGTAAAGCAAGTGCAAAAAATTGATTTATGTTAGTATCTCTTTGCATATTTTATTATAGTATATAAACTTTCAATTCTCTGCCATATGTTTTATCAATTTAATTGCTGTTGCCTCTAGACACGCTGTTTTCTGATTATTATTGAGTCTTACCTGAGTTCGTCAACTTCATCAGCATGAGACTGGCACTCGGCCTCATACTTGGACTTCCAGGTGGCTGCTTCACCGTTTGCTTTGGACAGCTGTCGCTCCAAGTCGATTCTAGCTTCTGTCTCTTCGTCAAGTTGTGTCTTCAGACTCTCGATTTCAACCTCCAGGGTGTGAGAGTGCTGCTCCAGGGCTGAACGTCTCTGAAAGGAATAGATGGGGCATAAAAGAACAATCTGACGATGTCAACTGATAATTCAACTTTGCAATTAAATAATCGCTTAATAACTGCTGCAGTAATAACACGATAATCTACTTAAAATACAGCATATATACAAAAATAAACTAGTCAACCGATTTAAAAGAAAACAGCCTTCTTGATTATCGACAAGAAGCGCGACGTCCTTACTCAAACGAAGTCGGCAACAGTTGCTGACCTGACTTGAATAAATGATGTAGCACTTCTTGTTGATCTTGAAGAAGAAGAAGAAGTCTTTGCTTTTGAAATCAGTTGGCCAGTTTATTTTTCTATATATGGTGTATTTTACGAAGTTTTAATGTATCGTGTTATCAACCCTGCAGGTTAGATACAGAGGATGACTGAGGTCTGAATAGTGTCGAAATTGGAGAATTTTCAGGGTCTTGCGGTTTAAGGTATCAACTTCAATTCATGGGAAGTTATGACTAATAGGATGCTATAGTATATTATGAAAAGCAGAAAAAGGAGTTATGAAAAGCAGAAAAAGGAGTTATGAAAAGCAAAAAAAAAAAAAGAAAGTTTTATAAATCAGAAGTTGGAAAATGTGAAGCTCACTTCAGAACATAGAAAGAAAGTTAATCGTCTTAGTTCAATGGATAGATCGTTTTCTGACCAGCCGAAGATATGTGATTCCTGCTGAGACGAAAATTCTTTAGAAATGTATAATTGAAACTAAGATACATTTATCCTGTATATTACTATAATGTGTTTTCTTTTTCTAAAATATAACTCTGGTGAAATAATAAGGATTATCAACTGCTTGCTAACATATGCTGTATTTTTCAGCAAAATATTTATCTAACAAAATATGCTTTTGCGAAAGAAAAGCTAACTAAAGTGATGTCTCAATGGGAAGGTATTTCCTAAAATCATTATAAATCAATTTATTTTCCACAAATTTAGAATAAATGAATAAAGCTAATATTTTATATTGTCTTATATAAATAAAAAAACCTATCAAAAACTGTTGCAAAAATTCAATCCTACCCTTTCTTCGTCCTCTAGCCTCCTCCTAATCTCCTCCAGTTGTGTGGCAAGTTGTCCCTTAATGTGGTTGGAATTGTCGAGCTGCACCTTGTACTCTTGCACCTCCTTCATCAGCTCCACGTTCTCGGAGCTGAGCCGAGCACGCTGAGAGCTCACTTCTGTGACTTGACGGTTCAGCTCTTCGATGTGAATGTTAAGGTCGTGCACAGTCAGCTCTAATCTCTCCACTGTCTTCTGAGCTGAAATCTAAACAGATCCATTAAAAAGTAAGTCATATGCTTGTGAATATGAATTTTTAATTAAGAGATAATTTATTTTAATTCTTCTACTGGAAAGTTAAGGCAAGGAAGTGTTAAGCAAATGAACACACAACCACAGAAATTATTTTTTTTAAAAATAAACAATGGAAAAAAATTAAATTTTTCTTGGAGTTATTCTATTTCGTATTTCTCAATAAATTGCGAATTCATATAAGAACATTTAACACCAGTACATGGATCTTCTTATCGTCACTGCCTGAGATATGAACCATTAACTTCTTGTTAGTAAACATCAAACTGTAATCGGCTAGCCCTGAAGTCATTTAAAAAATGAATTGAAACAAAAAGTTCTTCAATGCATTCATTTTAAAGTATCTAGAAATTTTCAAAAGTGATATTACATCATATTATTGCTAAATTTCTTGAGAAGTTATGAAATAAATTAGAATTTTTAAAATATAGTTCATATGCTTTGGTCATTCAATAGAATTTTTTTCTGCACTGTAAAAATGTCCTTGAAATATCAAATATCTATATTACAAAGAAGTTTCTGTTAGGAAACTTAAAGCTTTTAGAAACAAAAACTTCTCAAGAACAAATTTTCTAGAGTTGCAAACAGAGATTTTGAGAAAATAATTGCTGGTTGAAATACCGTTAAAAGGTCGGAGGAAAATATCGTAAAAATTCACATTAAAACTTAATACATCCCACCCAATAGTTTGCATGGCGAAGTTTCCAGTTTCCCATTACAGTAAAGTTTATATGGAATGATTTAAAGACAAATTTAAAAAACATGTAAGAAAAAATAAGAATCTGTTACCTTATCTTTGTTTGCTAAATCTACTTGAGAAAGTAAGTCGTAGACCTCAGCTTGGAATTTTTGTTTCTCTCGTTCAATTCTGCGAAACAAAATTAATTATGTTAAAATAAGAAATAGCATAACATGAAAAGTATTCTTAACAGATTTGCATTAACAAAATTCGCTAAAAATTGCAAATCAAATGAGAAAGTAAAATATTTAAAATTATTTCAATATCATGACTTCCAGAAAGTTGGTAACTATGAAAAGGAATGTGCGTTTATAAAATATGCTAATAATATCAACTCTCTAAAATATAAGTTTTTGTGTGGATATAAACTTTCTTGGTTGCATCATTCATAAATGATGAGAAAATGAGAAACTGGTTAACCAATAAATAGTGTTTTACCTCATAAAAGAAGTTTCTAAATTGTTTGGTACCAGGGAAAGGGAACATTTTAATTAATATATCAACGTTGTCAAAGACTTTAAAGTCCTAAAATGCACCCTTTGTCCAGATAAATTAAATTGTATTTTCAGTAGGCGATGTCAAATTCATTTATCGCAAAAAAATGACGTCACTGAAAAAAAAATCCTCGCCATAAGTATTTTAGTTTTTCGAAAAAATCAAAATTTTTATATTGCACTTTTTGTGAGATAGAGTTGATTAACAATTTGTTAGTCAAGACAGATTAATTTAAAGGCAATGAAGGTTAAATTGAGCATTGTTCAGTGATCAAAATGCTTGTCTCTAATGGTCTCACTTCGTCTTCAACCCAAACTTTCCAGATTACACCATTTATGTAATATAGAAATCAAAAATACTTTCACAATAAATAAAACTGCTACTTGTAAGAAAATAGCACAAAATACTTCTTTGAAGAAAGTAGGCACATGTCAGTTAAGTGACTGCAATTGTTTCGAGGGCGTTAGAGGCCCCTTCTTCAAACCAAAAGAACAGCATTCAAACAGAAAATTGAATTGTTAAATTACTGGTAAAAAATGAATTAAATTAGATGGCGGAAAAAATAGACAAATCCTTGTAAACGAAGAAAATAAAAAAATTGCAGAGTAATAAGGCAGTAATTTAGAAGAAACTAACAAACGAAAGTAACTGGTTTCGAAAGTTAATTTCATCAATCAAAATACCATAAAATTAACAGTGGTTGAGACTTGGTCTAAAAGGAATATAACTTCAGTTCACAGCATAATATTCCCTTGCCAATTATTTTTGGAAATATTTTTTTTAAATATCTTTCACTTGATCTAGTTAGTATGACCACCATCACTGTGGACATTTCGTCCACTGGTTCTCGCTACAGATTGGGGATACTTTGATTTGAGCCCACAATGATACCAATAAAAGGCACTGTCGAAAATTTGTGGCAATATATTTCATGGATATTATTTCCTTGGACAAACTTCAATATACCCCACTGTGAGTGGGTTTTGTGTGTGTGCTTTCTATTATGTTATGAGCTTACTTTGTTCTGGCTTTGTTGGACTGCTCCAGTTGGTCTTGCATGTCCACTAGTGCTTCTTGGTGTTTCTTACGGAGATGGTGCGCGGTTTCCTCGCTCTCCAAGTGTACATCCTCCAGCAACTTCCTCAGTTTTGAGAGTTCGAGATCTCGTTTCTTGTTCATCTCCAGCTGTACATGGGTAAAAAACACATCAAATACCGAGTATTATAAAAATGCAAGTATAACAAATAGCTTTATAATACAAAACATATAAAGTTGTTAAAAAGTAAAATATTCGTTAAAACACGAGCATAAAAAGTAACGATATCTAAGAACGCCTGTCAATAAATGTCTTCAAGAAGAAAATCGCTGTCAAATGAAAAATAGAAAAATGAAAAAATAAATTTAATAATAAGAAGAATAGAAAAAGATTACAAAACACTTTATCCGTGAATAAGTCTTACTTAAGTTCTCTATCATAAAATAAGGGAGAAAACAACCAGTTTCAAAAGCTTATTGAACAACATCATCAACTAATTTAGAAAAATATGCGTAAAAAATTATTGTGAAAAAACTTTGAATAAAACGCCGTATTTTTACAAAGATTTTGATTTGTAGCTATTTTTAAAGCAGTTAAGTGATTACTATGAAGGTATATTGACAGTTAGAGTGATTTATTTTAAATATGATATATTACATATTTGAAGACATAAAAAGCATGTTACATATTTGTTAGTTTATATATTTTCATCTGCAATGAATAGTTTGGTGAATTTATATATTGTTAAATTGATTTTAATAATTCTGTTAGTAATTTCTTTATTTTTTATTTTTTATATAATTGCATACCAATGTTCAACAGTTAAGTAAAAAATAAAAACATATTCAGAGCTCAGATTCGACTAATATAGAATTAATCTAAAAGTATTGAAAGTTATTAATCCTAACTGAAGAATAAAACTATCAATCGGCGTTATTATCACTTTTGCAGATATTCAATGAGAAATCGTGCCATCGAAACTTTATTCTAATAATTACGTATTTTGTAGCATTTTGTAGTCATGTTCATGAAATGGATTATAAGAGAAATATACATGGCAAAACATAGATCAATAATATTTGCATATGCATTATAATGTAGCGAACGCTCATAAGGTAGTATTGAATACCTTGAACTGCAGGCGTCTTTAGCTCTACGCTATAATACTGGCTTACCACGCTTTGGCCCTGGGATCAAACCTCGGCAGTGCCAAATTGGTGCCTCGTCCAGTATCATAGCGTTGAGCTAAAGACGTCTCCAGCTCAAGTTATTTAATGCTGCCTTATGAGCGTTCATTACAAGAACAATGTTTACATACAGGATATATCAGCACTTTGGCAATTAGTTTAAGACGCATATTTCCAATTTGAAAATTTATTAAAATTAATCGCAAAATTCTTTCATATAATTCTTTTTTCCGATGAGTGGTATTTTTATAGAAACATGGGACCTAAATTTGTATAGAGTGCCTTGAGTGAAAGAAGTTCAATTAAAAAAATTACGCTATACAGTAACTAATCTAAAAAACCTGTGCAATTATCTGCAATATTCAAAAAGTTATTGCTTATAAAAAATTGAGTATTTTTCCTTTCAAATCCAAGATCAGCTGCAAATAATATTATGCAGACACGTTTTATGTAAAGTGTGGTTTCAATTTGCAGTTAGCCCTTGCAGCGCGAAACAAAGTCGAGGTCAAAATCCTATTCCAATTTCAGTCTATTTTGGTAGTTTTTATGTTATGTCTATTTTAAATATCTTCGTAAATATTGTAGAAATTGCTCCGGAATTTTTAATTAGTCTAATTATTGTACAGTCTACCTTTGTCTACTTGATTTTTTTTTTTTTTTTTTTTTTTTTTAATCAAAGAATCATATAAAACTTTAAATCTCAGTTTTAGGAAAGTACTACCAACCGGGGAAAAAATTATGAAAAAATTTCGTGATTAACGTTTAGAAACTTTCGAATTGGTAGTATGTGTCAAAGCCATATGCCTAATCAGGAAAATCAACATCAATTATGTTAAAGGTTAATACCTTTCACAGTTGATACCTTTGGTAGGTTGATATCTTCCTTTCAAAAATAAAATCATGAAAATGAATAGAACATTCAATACTTCTTTAAAAAGTAGGTTTATAATAATTAGGTGACTACAATTGTTTCGAGGGCGTTTTATAGCACTTTTCTTTAGGCCAAAAAACAGTATTTTCTCTTTGAAACCGATAAGGAAGAACTGCAAAAAGGAAACACTGTTTTTGGCCTGAAGAAGAGTGTTATAAAACGCCCTCGAAACAATTGTAGTCACCTAATTAACATATGCCTGTTTTTTAAAGAAGTATTGAATGTTTTATTTACGCCAGCAACAGTTTTATTTATTGTAGTATTTATTGTCATGAAAATGAACTGAATAGAATCCGAAAACATGATAGGGACAGCTCTAAATTCAATAATTGATTATAATTCAAATTTTAACAATAGTTGATTAAAAATATTAGGCAAATATGTAGGTCAAGATCTTTAGTTTCAACATAAAATCATAAAAATGGACTAAATAGAATCCTAAAACATGTTGGGAACAGGTATGAATTCAATAACTGATCATGCTGTAAATTTGAATGTGTTCTCTATTTAATAAAAATATTGGGCGAATCTGCAGTTCAAGATATTGAGTTTAAAAATAAAATCTTGAGAATAAGCTGAGTAGAATACTAGAGCATACTAAGGACAGCTATAAATTCAGTAAAGGATCATAATTTAAATTGAAAAGCGTTTTTGAGTTAGTCAAAAAATATCAGGTAAATCTGCAGATTAAGACCTTTAGTTAAAAATAATTTAAAAGCAAATCATTATTTATTTATTTATTTTTAATGTCGGACGAGTGAATTCTGAGAATATTATAAAGACAGAAACATCATCAGAATTTAATTATATAGATAATACCATTTTCTATTTGCCAGTTAGTTGAATTACAAACTCTAATCTATAAGTAAAATCTCGTTTTAAATTTGACAAAATGATTTTTTTCTTAATCTGCCTCCATAGTACCTGACTTTCGCTGCTGCCTTCTGCTTCTTCAAGACGCTCGCTGATCTGCATGAGGTGGACGGTTAAATCGGACCTCTCCCTCTCGATCTGCAAGAAAAAATACGACTTTTTAGCTTGAACGTTCAAACATAATGCAAGCACAAATTAACACAGACCTGACACCAATTTATATTTTAGATGCAGCAAAATATTAAAGTTCAACTATAAAAAATCTGGTGTGGGCAACACATGACTTTCCTTATATAATACAATGAATTTACTACTTTAACAGTTAGAAGAAAATGTTATTCTTATAGTTGATACTTATATCCTTTCCAAGATATTGAATTTTCTTCAATTAGTCGTCATTTTCATTGATTTACCACCATTTTTATCAATTTGGCGAGATTTTTGTTAATTTGCAGCAATTAAAAATGTCGCCAAGTTGGCGACATTCCGCCAAAGTCGTCGCCAAAATCTCGCCAAGCGTTATGGACGGAGAAATAAGTTATTCTTACAGCAGATAAATGAGTATTCGCGTTCAAATATAAAAGTATTACTCAAAGTATCTTTTCTCATAAATGGAACGAGCTAGATCCACGAGAATGATGTCATCAAATTTATCGCATGGTATTACATATGAAAAGTGAACATGTTTCTCAATAGGAAATTTTTTTTTTATTTTATATAACTTTTTGATAATTTTTTTGAAAAATGTGCAATATCTCGAGAACGGTTTATGTTAGCGCTCTAAAATTTATGTCAATCGTTTTCTAATGAAAAATTACATAAGAAATGTCTAGTTGCGTAACTTTATTAGCGGTTTTGATTTTTTGATGATTTTTCAAAATTTCACTCGAAAATTTAGGGGGGCTCTGAACATTTGATTGCGCATAAAAACAATAGGCTTCCAGTGTTTACGGATTGGGATTTTTGTACCAAATTTCGTTCGAATCGGTCCATTTGTTCGTCAGTTATCGTCTCCACAGACTCACTGACACACACACACACACATACTTTCACACACACACGCACACATACTTTCACACACACACACACACACAGACATCACTTCAAAAGTGTTTGATTCGTGATCAGGTATGCTTGAAACGTGCTCTCCCGTCGAAAACTCGAATTCGAATTTTCGACCCCGTCACAATACTTTCCTTATACATTATGTATATAAGGAAAGTAAAAATGAATAAAGTGTTCTACGTTTTGAGTTTCTTTCAAAAATGTATTTCCTACTTAGTCTTGTGCATAAGAGAAAAGAGTTATAATGCTCGTGAATCTTGTGACATAATTTATATATTTACATAATTTTGCCATTTTGTCTAAATAAATCGTAAAGGGCATAAATGTATATCATTTCATTAAGTGTGTTGTCTAAGAACACACTAATTTTATAATTAAGCAAATCATGCAGAGTCGACTTGACGATAAGAACTTCCAATTCCGTCCCAGTAGCTCAACCATAGAGCGTCGGCTAACCAGTTCAAAAATTCAGGGTTGAATTCCCGTTTGGGGCAGTAAGGTTCTTTACAATCACTTCCGTTTTAATTGTAGCCAGAATCGATTATTTGAGTGTGAAGATTTTCAGCATTATTTGAGAAGAACTCAGTCAGAAAGAGCAGTCACTTAGTCAGAAAGAGCAGAACTTGGTCAGAAATCAGAAAGAGCTTGAAACCATTTATTGTCGCTGTCAAATCCTATTCTGTTCTATTTGTTGGTACTCTGTTGATACTTTGTGGTATTTATGTTTATTAGAAATTCGCTCCAACTACTGTTGAAAAGGCATTTGGTGTACAAAAGCCTTAGTCAGATGCAGAATGTAACACATTTTATGCTTGTTATATGCTGTACCTAGCAAATCTTTTCTATATCAATTGACTTCTGTTTATGTTTTCAGTCCCCTGCCAGGAGAGAAGAATCCAGTTTTAATCCATTACAAACGTTAGTTTATTTTTGTACGCCGTGTCATCCCTGACTCTGTTAAATATTTAGATTTAAGTTCTTTTTTTTTCGTTAGAGACCGAAAGAAAGATTCCACGTTACTTCTACACGGTGATTTTAAATTAATTCAATAAAAAAAAATAAGTTATCTAAACCTTACAAAGCTAAAGAAACTATTTTTCTTCACTTGTTTGAAAACAATTTGAGAGCTATTCTTTTATTCCTGCAAATAATAATATCTTGCAGAAAAATTATAAATATATTTAACATTTTAATTATTTATACAAGTTCAAAATATCACTCTGTGAATCGTTATAATAAAGGTTTTGAAAAATCATAACCATGCATTTTGTAGGCAGTGCGATGTGTAAGACGTATTGTTCCACGATTGCCAACTTAGCTATTTTTATGGCTAGATATAGCCTACTTTGATACATTCAGTCACAGAAATTCATGTCTGGCAATTTATCCCAAAATCTAACTATATATGCAATTGAATTGGTCATTTCAGAAACAGAGTCACATATTTATCAATTTTCATTAACACTTTACAACACAGTTGAAAAGTGTTTATGACTTTGTTCATTCTGTCTGTCTGTCTGTCTGTCTGTCCGTTAGCATGATAACTGCCGTAAAAATGACTTTATCAAAATGAAATTTTAGTATGTTGTTCAGACGGCCTGTGGGACCTATGGCAATATAAATGAATAATATCACCCAATTAGTTTTGGATTGAACCCGGGTTCAAAAAATGAAGTACATTGAACCCTATGGGACCTAATTTTTCAAACATTTTTAAGTGGATTTAAAATTCACAAATTGCTTCGAAAGTTTTTGGAAATATTCAAATTATCCCATAAAATATATAAAATAAATTTCAGAAAAATATATTCAGTAGTTTTTAAATAAAAATTAAAATAATAATTACACCTTTTATATGAAGAGATCACGTGACCCACTTCAAAATAAAATATGGCATCCATCTTGTGTCAAAATCGTGATTTTTAAAGTCCTTTTTAATTCATATTTAGTGTTGTATCTGTCCTAAAGCCGCTTTATTTTTGCTTAAATTCTGTGCATCTATATACTGAAACAACGCAATTGTAATATATTCGAGTTTAAATGATCATCCAACTTTGATTATTTCTACAACGAAGCCTAATTTTCACTCACGGAGAATGTAAATACCAAAAAATGTAGAATGAGTTGTATAAGAATTGCTGCATTTCTTTAACGCAAAATTATTTAGCTCATGGAGTCTGCATTATAGCTGATATGAATGAAATATTCATTGATTTTGCACAGAGAAGCAGACTATTTTTTGATGAAGTTTTAAGCATAGAGTTTAATTACTTGTACCTCCATGGTCTTAAATTTTTACATAAAATAAATTATTATAGTATTGTGATGAATGAAATTAATGGAAAAAAGTTTATGCATGAAATGCTGCTTTTATAGAAAGAGAGAGTCAGGCATGTTATATTTTGATGACGTCATTTAAATAAATTTCATTTGTTTTCGATGAAGTTTTCAGATATTATAAATTATTGTAGTATTATGATAATTTTAAAAATATTACCGAGGAATGTATCGCATTTTAGAGATGTTTAAACCAGGCAATTTACATTTGAATTCCGTCATTTGAATGAGGTTCATTTTTTTCGATGAAGTTTTAAGTTTTCAAATATAATAATTTTATGTAGTATTGTGATAATGTTAAGAATATTACCGAGGAATGTATCGCATTTTAGAGATGTTTAAATAAAATTGCATTAAAGTTGGAAAGTATTTCATAATCAATGCTTTATGCATGATTGATCTTTCTTGTTTTTTTTATCCAAGTTTTAGATGTTTTTTCGCCTTTTCTCATCGTAGAAAACTATAATTTGATATTCACTCTATAATGATATTACTTTAATGCCTATTATTAGTAATTTCCTACTTTATTTGACAACTTAACGCATTTCAATACCTACACACCAAATTTCCAAAACATGGTAGTGTTGTGAGGGGGGGGGGGAATAGTTATATTCGCCGTATTTAAACAGTTCTAGAGATTAGATCACGTTTCCCGTTCTAGAGATTAGATCACGTTTCCATTGCAAATAACAGCATCCATGGACCAATTTAGCTTTTTTTATGTACACTTAAAATCAATTTTTATGAAATTTGATAACGGCTGCATGGCAGAACTGAATTTATTGGCCTTTTTAGAAGTTCGCAAAATTGTAGCACATAGTGAATGTTTTTGGTGTCATTAGGGGTATTCCGTTCTGAAGATTGCAACAAAAGCGCTACATAGGTTCGTGTATCCTGTTATCTGCAATAGAAGCGCCCTCCCTTCCCTCTGTAGGCGGATTCTATGAATGTGTATTTCTATATCTATTAGTGCGTGTTCCATATATTCGCAGAAAAAAAACCCTTCTTTTTTTGCGAAATGGTCCACATAAATCGTCAAAATCTAAAATAAAAGACTACATATGCTCAAATACATCAATTAAATGCTTATTTTATATGCAATTTTTAACGACTAAAAGAATAAAATCGACCCCATAACTTTAGGACTAACCAAACTCCAGATACTTTAGTGTTTTACGTTTTTACCAAATCACGTAGGAAAATACGTTCAGTCTCCAAATGAAAGCGAAAATTTAATTAAAACTGCAAATTCAGAGAATTTCTAATATTTATCAAGGTTATTTTCTGCAATTAAACTCGATTTAATGGATTATGAAAGAAAGGAAACGGAAATGAATTTAAATCTGTAGGGAAAACCATGTGCTGCCCACATCAGATTTTTTTTTCCTGCATAAGGTATATTATTATTCTAACTATATTTGCAAGCTGCAAATAATTATTTATTTTGCTTTTAATCAATTCTGTAAATGAAGTTGTTGTAATCATATTACTTCATTTTCTTACTGACCCTCATCACTGTTATACATTCATTATTACTTTCCTTATATACATAATGTATAAGGAAAGTATTGTGACGGGGTCGAAAATTCGAATTCGAGTTTTCGAAGGGAGAGCACGTTTCAAGCATCCCTGATCACGAATCAAACATTTTTGAAGTGATGTCTGTGTGTGTGTGTGTGTGTGTGTGTGTGTGTGTGTGTCAGTGAGTCTGTAGAGACGATAACTGACGAATGAATGGACCGATTCGAACAAAATTTGGTACAAAAATCACAATCTATAAACACTGGAAGCCTATTGTTTTTATACGCAATCGAATGTTCAGAACCCCCCTAAATTTTCGAATGAAATTTTGAAAAAATCGTCAAAAAATCAAAACCGCTAATAAAGTTACGCAAATAGACATTTCTTATGTAATTTTTCATTAGAAAACGATTGACATAAATTTTAGAACGCTAATATGAACCATTCTCGAGATATTGTACATTTTTCAAAAATATTATCAAAAAGTCATATAAAATTAAAAAAATATATATATCCTATTGAGAAACATGTTCACTTTTCAAATGTAATACCATGCGATAATTTGGGTGACATCATTCTCGTGGATCTAGCTCGTTCTATTCATGAAAAAAGATACTTTAAGTAATACTTTTGTATTTGAACGCCAATAGTCATTTATTTGCTGTAAGAATAACTTATTTCTTCGTCCATAACGCTTGGCGAGATTTTGGCGACGAATTTGACGGAATGTCGCCAACTTGGCGACTTTTTGAAATGTTGCCAAATTAACGAAAATCTCGCCAAATGGATAAAAATGACGCTATATCAATGAAAATGACGACTAATTGTCGAAAATTCAATATCTTGGAAAGAATATTAGTATCTGCTATAAGGAAAACCTATTGATTTTACTGTAAAAGTAGTAAATTCATTACATTATATAAGGAAAGTCATGTGTTGCCCACATCAGATTTTTTAATATGTACACGTTTTAATAGTATAGATTGACAGTCACATGAAAATTGCACTGTTTATATCGGATAAATATGACTTCAGAGACATTTTATCAATAATATCATTTTCAGAATTCCCTTCAATTTTACCTCACGTTTGATAATTTAAATTTCATTTATTTTTATAATAAAATTAATTTAAAATATAATTATTTTAAAATATAACTAAAACATAAATATTTTGATTTCCATCAGTTTACTTAACATTATATCTTCGTTCTGAGTATCTACTCTTTACTATTAGATGGTTCACGAAACAACCTTTGGAAATTTCGCCAAATCGCCAAACAGCGCTGAATCGTCAAATATCATTCTTTTTTACTATTTTTTAACTGGTTAAATATAACGATTTAGCCCATAATTTTTTTTAATTATGTATATTTACATGAGAAGAATGTATTTTTTTTTCCAAATCGATTTAACAATACGGGTAAAAATACCTTTCTTGTAAGTGGGCCGCGACGGATTCTAAAAAATATTTTGCCCAATCATATCTACATTGTATTTTTCGTAGTCATTCACTTAAAATCATTTTTGAAGAGCGCTGTTAATCTGCTACAGCAGTGATTAATGGTAAAATATTTGCATGTAGAAATTCTGTAAAATGAATTTTTCTATATTCATTACAGTATGAAGAATTATCTATTTACTGATGCTTTAAAGAATAAAAGTGTTTGATTGAATACTTCAATAAGTAAAAATACAACAAAGAAAAATTGGTGTGAAATGAATCATAACACAAAGACGAAACCACATCACGACCGTCTCTAGGATAATGTCAATACGTATCCTCTGGAATCGTGGGTGTACGCTCAGGGTACAAGAATGAGTCCAAATTTATCGATAACTAACACGCTTATTTACAAGCACAGCGTCAACAGGAACAATATACAGTAAAATAGCACTTAAATGCTCTATTAATTTCACAAAACTGCTGTGCTATTCTCAACCATTGACGAAAGTCACAGTTCAATGTAGCTCGTATGCTCTGCAACTGCTCTCCAACTGAATGATCACTTATTTTATAGACTCCTATAAAAACTTATGGAAATCTCTCATATCTCGCAGAACGCTGGTTATTTCGAGTTGTTTCTCGAACCTTTGAAAAGTTGCTAAATGTGGCATAATTGGGGATAAATCGTCAAGTCTGGCAACCCTCATCCGAACTTCAACATCTGGCACCCCTAGATTCACGTCATAAGGAAGGTTGCCTGTACGGGTGTTTCCTCCGTCTGGTTTTCAAAAGTAACTCCAGTGAGAGCATTTTACACGTTCATAACAATAAACATTCCAATTTTTAAGGGCAGATGTGTCATATTTTTCTAGCTCTTGGTGGACTTAAAACTTGGTGGATCAAAAACTAACTAAAATTGCATGGCTAATAGTTATTAAATCAATGGGTAAAAGTTATTAAATCAATGGTTCTCAATGACTAATAGTTATTAAATGCATCACTTGTAATGGAGTGAATCACTTTGTAATTCGGAACTGAGGTGTATCGTCAAGGAGCGAGGGTGAACGACCGCCCCAGAGCCTCAAACAAGAAGGATCGCTTCTCGCACAGTACATAATTACTTTGAAATAAAAATTATTGTTTTTACTGAAAGACATGTTTCTACTAGTACAATATTATCTATTTTTTTATTCAATATTTGCTCTGAGATGACCAACTTCTCAATTGCCGAAAGTCTGAAGGCGTATAAAAGTGATAACTGTTTTTAGACATGTATATACGTATGGCCCATGGCATATTATATACATGTACACACGGGACGCATCGAATTATTTAAGCTGAACATATGTGCTAAATCACTCTTTTCTCTATATCCCAATTGGGATCTGTATGTCTATAAAAATTTGGCAATTTTTTACATTTACTTTGCCTTAGTGTTCATTGAGATTCGATGCGAATTCAAAATTGCTATTTTATAAACTGGCTCATAAAGAATATAAAAATTGTGATTTCCAGTAAACTGGTGAAAACTGTTCAGAAGATAAGTCATTCCTTATTTTTAAATATAGAGAGACTTTTCAGTGCATCATTCAAATAATCATCTGTTAATATATCAATAAAAACATATGTTAAAATTTCCAATGTGGATTACATTTGTGTTATTTTATGAATTAATTTTAGTTAATTTATGTAATCGATAGAGCAAATGCAAATATATAAATTGAAAGTAGAAACTACGTTTGTCCTTTAAAAATAAAGACAACCAAAAAATTGGCCATAATTAAAAGTCTTTTATTAAAATCTCATTTTACGACGTACTAAAATTACACAGGCATTGCGCTTTCGGGCATTACCGTGTCCTTCATCAGTGGCAAAGCCACTGTTAAAGGGTACTGTAATGCCCAAAATAGTAATGCCCAAAAGAGCTATGGCTGTGTAATTTTAGTACGTCGTAAAAGGCGATTTTAAAGAAATACTTTAATTTTTGGCAAATTTTTTGGTTGCCTTTATTACTTTCCTTATATACATAATGTATAAGGAAAGTATTGTGACGGGGTCGAAAATTCGAATTCGAGTTTTCGACGGGAGAGCACGTTTCAAGCATCCCTGATCACGAATCAAAAATTTTTGAAGTGATGTCTGTGTGTGTGTGTGTAAAAGTATGTGTATGTGTGTGCGTGTGTGTGTGTAAAAGTATGTGTATGTGTGTGCGTGTGTGTGTGTGTGTAAAAGTATGTGTATGTGTGTGCGTGTGTGTGTGTGTCAGTGAGTCTGTGGAATGGAGACGATAACTGACGAACAAATGGACCAATTCCAACTAAATTTGGTACAAAAATCACAATCCGTAAACACTGGAAGCCTATTGTTTTTATACGCAATCGAATGTTCAGAACCCCCTAAATTTTCGAATGAAATTTTGAAAAAATCGTTAAAAAATCAAAACCGCTAATAAAGTTACGCAAATAGGCATTTCTTATGTAATTTTTCATTAGAAAACGATTGACATAAATTTTAGAACGCTAACATGAACCGTTCTCGAGATATTGTACATTTTTCAAAACAATTATCAAAAAGTCATATAAAATAAAATAAAAATATTTCTTATTGAGAAACATGTTCACTTTTCATATGTAATACATTGCGATAAATTGGGTGACATCATTCTCGTGGATCTAGCTCGTCCCATTCATGAAAAAAGATACTTTGAGTAATACTTTTGTATTTGAACGCCAATAGCCATTTATCTGCTGTAAGAATAACTTATTTCTCAGTGCATAACGCTTGGCGAGATTTTGGCGACGAATTTGGTGGAATGTCGCCAATTTGGCGACTTTTTGAAATGTTGCCAAGTTAACGAAAATCTCGCCAAATGGATAAAAATGACGCTAAATCAATGAAAATGACGACTAATTGTCGAAAATTCAATATCTTGGAAAGAATATTAGTATCTACAATAAGAAAAACCTATTTTGTTACTGAAAAAGCAGTAAATTCATTACATTATATAAGGAAAGTCATGTGTTGCCCACATCAGATTTTTTTTTAAAGTATTGATATTTTCACGTGTTTCTGCGCAATTTTATACTTTTGACCTCTTGAAATAGCGCAAAACATGATTTTTTGTCTTACTAAAAGGATAATAAAAATATTCATTATGAGAAAAAGAGCTCTGAGATTATTTGTGAATGTCGAATTAATTTGCTCCAGAAAGCCGAAAATCCAGTTACGCCACTGATGCGGAGGTGGTTCGAGAAGACGCCCAAACTTGCCAAAGCCGGATGGGACGGAAAGTTTGAGAACCGATGCCGCACGATAAGTCATGTTCTGCCAACATCATGCTTTTTATTGCATCACAAGCACCTCGTCGGGAGGTAAAATGTTAAACCCGAAAATTCTCACTTTTTAACGAAAACTTTTAAGATTTTTACTCTTTAGGATTCGTCATAAATTGGAAAGCTTCCACCCGAAGAATAAACATGCGGGAACCGCCATGCCCTGTCTAATTTTGGTTATGGCTTGAGGGTGGATGGATGCGATATTTTCTGCCTCAAAAAACCATGATTCCAAGTGGCAGTTGTGTGGAGATTTTCGGGCCCTTTTTCTCGGACTCGTGCCACGTCTTCTTCTTGGCGAGTGAAGCATGAAGATGAGTCTGGTATGCAAGTTTCCGAGTGTAGGAGTTGGTGTCGGGTTAAAAATATTCTGTGGAAGCGTTACAAAAGTTGGAGAAATATCACTGCGCCTGTCACACACACGGAGGAAGGAGTTGGGATCGTTTATTGTAAACTTGGAGTGAAATTAGCTAAAAAAAAATCGATTGGCAAAAAGGATGAAATTAACAACTAGAATGGATACACGTCAGTTTTAATAAACTTTAAAATTAAAGACAGCCAGAATAGGTTTAAAAAGTCATTTAATAAAACTACTTTCCTAGACGTACATAAATTTACAAAGCCAAAGCGCTTTCGGCCATCTCCATGCCCCTCATCAGTGGTGAAGTGAGACTTCGGTGAAACTAAATATATATATATATATATATATATACACTATAGCTTACTAAAATATGAAGGATACTATGCAAATATTATTAAATAAAGAATTTAAAGTTATTAAGTAAATGGATTGAAAATGCAAAATACATTTAATTTATTGCGCAAATGCAGCTCATAAATAAAATGATTTCAATAATAATAGAAGTTTGAAAATCCAATGAACGAAAAGTAAGAAGATGTAACACGATAAACCTAACTTTTTAAAAACACCCACAGAATAAAATATAATACAGCAAATCATCAATCAAATGGATAAAAAATACAAAACACAAGCTATCAAGTTACAGAAAATCAACCAAATTAAAAGGTATGGAAACAAAAAAAGAAAAACTTAAACTAAATTCCAACTATCTAACTGGCTTACAAAACAAAAGTAAAAATCAACTAATCCTCAAGCAAATGGAAAAAAAATAAATAAAATAAATATCGAATCAACAAGTCAATGAAAAATATATAATACAATATATAAATTGTATTATATATTTTTCAATTGAAAAATATATAAATTGTATTATATATTTTTCATTGACTTGTTGATTCGATATTTATTTTATTTATTTTTTTTCCATTTTCCACTGCGACTGTTGAGCGCAATACTGCTCGACAACGCGGCATCATGGTTTGAGGTGCCACCAGCTTCGATAGCCGGTCACCTCTGGTTCGTATCAGAGACACAATGGTGACTCGACGATATGTGGATGACCGGCTACGGCCAGTTGCACTGTCCTACCTTCAGCAATTGCAAAATGCTATTTTCCAGCAAGATAACGGGCGACCGTACACGGCAATCATTAGCAGACAAGCCTTGCAAGGTACTCTCACACGGCTACTCTCACACAGCGTACTCTTACACGGCTTTGTACTCTCACACGGCGACTGTCATTCGACAAACAAAACCGAAACTCGTCGCTGAACACTACCCTGTCCCATTCAGTCGCCCAAGTGCTTTCTTAGCCTCCGCTGTCTCCAGATATCTCACCCCTCAAGAATGTATGGAACGTGATTGCCCATCGTTTGATTGCCCTGCCCTCGCTTCAAACAGAAGACGCCCTGTGGAGGATGGTCGATGGAATATGGTCATCCATCCCTCAGGCAACTATCTGCACGCTCATTGCATTTGTTCCTGGAAGGGTTGCTGCTTGTATCACCGCAAGAGGTGGTCCTACTGCCTACTAATCAGCATGTTTATGCCATTACTGTATTGCATTATTCTTCCGGAACTAACATCACTTATTTATATATGCCACCTCCGTCTATGCGTTCTTTATCATCATACTCTATTCGCTTTTTCATGGTGTTGCATTTTCTGTATGAATACATACATACATATATATATACATATATACGATACAGAAATTTTAAGCCTTTCCCAATAACGCTTAGCTTCCTCATTTGCTGCTTGGAGTGATGTCACTTTCGTTCTGTGCTGCGTGGAGTGACGTCACAAGCGTCCCAAAGCTGCTTTGCGAACAGTTTGTTGTCCCAAATTACTGTTGTGTAATAGGGGCTTAAGATAAAAACTTGCAAACCGTCTTTAAATAAATCAGGAGGAAGGAGTTGGGATCGTTTATTGTAAACTTGGAGTGAAATTAGCTAAAAAAAAATCGATTGGCAAAAAGGATGAAATTAACAACTAGAATGGATACACGTCAGTTTTAATAAACTTTAAAATTAAAGACAGCCAGAATAGGTTTAAAAAGTCATTTAATAAAACTACTTTCCTAGACGTACATAAATTTACAAAGCCAAAGCGCTTTCGGCCATCTCCATGCCCCTCATCAGTGGTGAAGTGAGACTTCGGTGAAACTAAATATATATATATATATATATACTATAGCTTACTAAAATATGAAGGATACTATGCAAATATTATTAAATAAAGAATTTAAAGTTATTAAGTAAATTATTAAGTTAAATTATTAAGTAAATTATTAAGTAAATTATAAAGTTATTAAGATATGCTTTGCTTATTATTGTTACTGAATTAAATAAGCATGCCAGATTTTTTGGAAATAGCTTGATTCTTTCGAGATATATCTCACACATTGTGGAAAAAGAAGATTTCTAATACCTCGTGAACGGTTCTAGATGGCTCCTAAACAATAGTCTCTATTCACTTATTTCTGGTTTAAAGTTCTTACAAAGTATTCACTGATTCATTTGATAATAGGGAATAAACTTGATTTATTTTTCTATTTCAGATTTAAAAAGAAGCGCAATATCTCGAAAACGGCACATGTTAACGCTCTGTAAATTATTTTATTCACTTTTAAATAAAAATAGTACATAAGAATGACATTTCTGTGATAAATTTAAAATAATTATTTTATAATTTTCTTTCGATTTTTGAAAATATAAGGGCTTACTTTGATTTGAGCCTGATGAATATAGGCCTCTGACGTTTATCATTATCTTATCATATCTTACAATTAGCTTTTTTTTTTATTTCAAGAGATATTTTGTTTCTAGAATCACAGACACATACATATAATTGAAGAAATGCTTGATTCGTATTCATGAATACTCAAAACGTACAAATGCGATTCGTATTCGTGAATACTCAAATCGTACAAATTCAACAAATTGTAAAAGGCGTAATTTTGACGCCATCAAAAGATTATCGCTTCGAATATGTAACTTTGCATATTTACAATTTTGCGAGTCTGATCACTGCTGACGATAGGCACTAGATTGTTAAAACTGGACCGACAGGGTGGAATGATGCTGAAATCGGTCTATATATGAAAAGGTATGGGAAAATGGTATATTATACACATGACTTAATCTGACAGATGCTGAAATCGTTAACTGCAGAACACAGATTTTCGATGTAATGGGGAGTGCGCGTCATCCTTATGCATGGAAAAAAGACATACAACACATAACTGAACATAATCTGCATTTGCATATTTGAAAAAAAAAGAGACTTAAAAGGAATTACATAGGAATTGTTTAAAATAAAATTGGGATTTTGACAAGAGAAATTTCTCTAACATAAAGCATGTACATTTACAATATTGTGGCTATCATATAATTTAATTATTTATTTTATTTTATTTTATTTTATTTGTTTCATTTTGTATTTTAATTTATTTATTTCATTTTTATTTATTTATTTATTTATTTTATTTATTTATTTATTTTAGTTTGTTATATCTATGACAAAAAGGCACAGAACAGAAAATAGATTTTGGAAACTACAAAGTTGTAATAAGTGTTTTCTTTTCATAATCTATTTCAAAATAATGAGAAATAAATTTTGTCACAAAGATTAACTTTGACGTATTTTTAAACCAAATGCTGCATTTTTTTCTTTATCACATTTAGGAAAATATAGATACCTTATCTAAAACCTAATCTTATTTAGCTATACATCTATTTAAAAAATATCAGATTTAAAATACTAATTACAGGTTATTATGACCCTGTCCCAGTTTGAACTACTAATTCTTTTTTTTTCACTTAAAGCAAATACGATATACACTTGTACAAGTATAATACAAATCTTAAGATTTCCCTTCAGAATAATATCATATGATTTGTAACAAAGTACACGAAATTGTGTAAATAAAATAATACAAGAAAGATCAATCATGCATAACGCATTGATTATGAAACACTTTCCAACTTCAATTCAATTTTATATAAACATCTCTGAAATGCGATACATTCTTCGGTAATATTTTTAAAATTATCACAATACTACATTAATTTATTATATTTGAAAATTTCATCGAGGAAAATGAACTTCATTCAAATGACGGCATTGAAATATAAATTGCCTGGTTTAAACATCTCTAAAATGCGATACATTCCTCCGTAATATTTTTAAAATTATCATAATACTATAATAATTTATTATATTTGAAAACTTCATCGAAAACAAATGAACTTTATTCAAATGACGTCATGGAAATATAAATCGCCTCGCTATAAAAGCAGCATTTCATTCATAAACATTTTTCCAATCGTTTCATTCATCACAATACTATAATAATTCAATTTATTTAAAAATTTGAAAAATTGTTATCTACCACATTTATTTTTAAATGTGAAACCTCTCTTAGATATAAATAATTCAACTCTTGGAAAGATATTTATTATATAATATACCCCTTTTTTCTTTCTGGAGGATGTAGTAAGAGTCAGAATTTAATTGAATTTGTTTTTCTCCCTATATTAAATAATTTTTATTTAAAAAACTACTTAACATATTTTATTGAAATTTTTTTTATATATTTTATTGGATAATTTGAATATTTCCTAAAATTTTCGAAGCAATTTATGAATTTTAAATTTGCTTAAAAAATGTTTGAAAAATTAGGTCCTATAGGGTTCAATGTATTTCATTATTTCAACCCGGGTTCAATCGAAAACTAATTGGGTGATATTATTCATTTATATTCCTATGGGTTCCACAGACCGTCTGAAAAACATACCAAAATTTCATTTTGATAAAGTCATTTTTACGACAGTTATCGTGCTAACGGACAGACAGACAGACAGACAGACAGACAGAATGAACAAAGTCATAAACACTTTTCAACTATCTTGTGAAGTGTTAAAAATGCGTAAAGAGAAACAGTTTTTTTTCACGTATCCAATTTTTCATATACATTTATAAAATCTAGTTACTTTAATAAAATAGTATGGAAACCAGTCAACTAATTAAAACTTTAAAATAAAAAACAACCGAAAATAGGTTTAAAAGTCTTTTATTAAAATCTCCTTTTTACGATGTACAAAGTCACACAGCCAAAGCGCTTTCGAGCACTATTATGCCCTTCATCAGAGGCGAAGAATTCGCCACTGATGAATAGTGCCAGAAAGCGCTTTGGCCGTGTGACTTTGTACGTCGTAAAAAGGAGATTTTAATAAAAGACTTATTTTAACCTATCTTTTGGTTGTCTTTGATTTTAAAGTTCTAGTTACTTTATTAGAATGCAACCAAAAAAATAATTAAATAAAACGGGATAAAATGTTAAGCTGTCTTTTCTTCATTGACTTCAATTCGTGTGTCTTTAGAAATAATAAATTAACCTAATTGAAAAATATTTTTCTGAAACTGAAATAATAAACAGATCTTTATATTTGTCTGGTAGCTTTCAAGTGAAAGATATTTTCAAAATGTTGCCCTATACAGTTAAAATCATCATTTAACTTTCTCTTATCACATCCCCATTCTAGTCTGAATTGAATTTGTTTCTACAGCAATCTTACTATGCCCGTTGGAAAACAACTTTTACACTATGGGTAACAAGAATATGGGGCTCTTCAATGCCCGATTAAACACGCTGCACGCATTCAAAAATTGTTATACCTGGAAAAAGGTTTGTGCTATTCAATATTGGATTATTTCAATCGATTTATCATGAGAAACTATGCATTAAATTCTATTAATTTCGCCAAACAAAATTTACAATTTTAATGATTTATTGACAAACATGTTCTGGAAATTCCAATAACTAGCTAAAAGAATATAGTTAACACCTTAAAATTACCATGAAAAAATAACATATTGTATACGTTTCTATTTAGATTATATTTTAAATTTTGTTTAAAATGTACTATAAACGCTATCTCTTGTATTATAATCAGTTTAAAATTCTATATCGTGGTGACGTTTGTTTTAAAACAAAACATTTATGTACATATATAATTATTTTATTTTAATAAGTGCATTAATATCCATTTAGTATATTTAATGAAATTGAAACATTTTATTTCTTACCCTCTGTCTGAGTTCTCTCTCAGATTCAAGATCTTCTTGGAGAAGTCTGATTTTATCCTGAAAAATATAAACATGAATTTAAAATAAATTCAATAATATTGTTTTTAATATCATGAGTCTTATTAAACTCAAAATAAGCATATACTTTGAAAACTGCATCAGTACTCTGTACCACAATACATTTTTGAATGTTTTGAGCCGACAATATATATTAACTATAATTATATGCAAGAACTTTCAAATATTTTGTGGACATCTCCAGATATTTATTTAGCTGACATTTTAAAGTAAGCGAAGTTTAATGCAAAAAAGAGCTTAAGTTTAAGTGTATAGAAAAAGTATTACATTTATTTCTTTTTTGGTGGGGTTTTCTTTCGTAAATAATTAAACACCTATTCATTTGAATATTTTTGGCACATTTCCAGATCATTACCTCACTTAAAAACGAGAAAGATCAAACATGCATAAGCATTGATTATGAAACACTTTCCAACTGAAATGCAATTTCATTTAAAAATCTCTAAAATGTGATACATTCAGTGGGGATATCTTTTACATTATCACAATACTACAGTAATTTATTATACTTAAATATTTAAAACTGTATCGAAATATAAATCATCTGATTCGCTATGCAAAATCAATGAATATTTCATTCATATAACTTGCATTCCAGACTCCAGAGCTAAATAATTTTGTGTGAAAAAAATTCAGCAATTCTTATGTAACTCACCTTACAATCGCTTGAGATATTTGCATTCTGCATAAGTTAAAATTAGACTTCGTTGAAGAAATAATAAAAGTTTAGGGATCATTTAAAATCACAACTATTGTAATTGCGTAGGCACGGAATTTAGATACACAGATAATACAAATACACAGATAATATATGTGTGTGTGTATGTATGTATTCAAAGTATTAGAATCGTGCCGAAGATAGGAACTCGAATTTTTGAAGGATCTACATGTTTTAGGACTTCTAAAACACGAAGAAACCATTTTTAGGAAGACGCCTGTGTGTGTAAGGGTGTATCTGTTTGTGTTTCTGTGTGTCTGTGAGGATATTGCATGCACTCTAACTGAAAAACTAATGGACGGAATTTAATAAAATTTGGTAGGTAAGTTTTTTGTGGGAAACCCTGATGTTCATTTGATTATAGTACGATTCGTAATAAAAGAATCTGCCTTCTTTGCGAAATGGTTGGCAGAATTTGCCTTTATCCACTCTAGCTAAAAACTAATGGACCAAATTTAACACAATTTGGTGTATAATATGTCAATAACCTACAAGTGATTTATATACCAAATTTAACAAAATTTGTTATATAAATCACTTGTAGGTTATTCTAGTACGATTTGGGAAAAAGGAACGGACTGTTTTTGCGAAATGGCCCGCAAAAATCGTTAAATATAAAAATAAAAGACTACGTGTGCTCAATTATATCGATTAAATTCCTATTTTACACGTTATTTTTGACAACAAAAAGAATAAGACTAACCCTATTACTCTAAGACTAGCCGTTCTTGAGATATTTTAGGGGTTTTTTTTTTTACATTTTCGCTACGCCACTTTTGACAATAAGTCCATCTATCAAATGAGAACCAAATTTAAGTTTAACGCGCAAATTCAATGTCATTTAAAATACTTATGGATGCTATTTTGTGCAGATAAACTCAAATCATTATTGAAGAAATAAAGAGAACGTGAATATGAGTCTGCAGAGAAAGACATGTGCTGTCCACATCAGAATTTTTAACAATATTACAACAATGATTTATAGAAGTGAACGGGGATTATTTTCAGGCCATTTCGAAAAAAATGTAGGATCTATATTTAAAGATCCACCAAATTTTTGTAGAATAAAATGTTCTACAAATTTAAGCTGTGTACCAAATTTTAATTCTCTAGGACGTAGGAAAGTGCATTAAAAACGTCATCAAATAAATATATCATGAAAAGTTATATAAAACTTTAAAAAAAATTGAAAAATTGTTATCTACCAAATTTATTTTAAAATGTGAAGCCTCTCTCATATACAAAATAATTAAACTCTTGGAAAGATATTTATTATATAATATATCTATTTTTTCTTTCTTAATTAAAAAACTACCTAACATATTGTACTGAAAATTTTTTTATGTATTTTATGAGATAATGTGAATATTTTCTAAAAATTTCGAAGCAATTTGTGAATTTTAAATGTGCTTAAAAATGTTTGAAAAATTAGGTCCCATAGGGTTCAATGTATTTCCTTTTTTCAACCCGGGTTCAATAAAAAAAACTAATTGGGTGATATGATTTATTTATATTCCCATAGGTACCACAGACCGTCTGAAAAGCATTTTAAAATTTCATTTTGATAAAGTCATTTTTACGGCAGTTATCGTGCTAACGGACAGACAGACAGACAGACGGACAGACGGACAGACAGACAGAATGAACAAAGTCATAAACACTTTTCAATTATGTTGTAAAATCTTAAAAAACAAAGTTGCTAGGTTAAATATTAATGTTGAAAATCGCATAATATGCATATATATTAACATACTAACATACTGATATACTCATACATGTTTTATTAGTGTAGATACTGTAGTTCATTAGCGAAAAATCGCCTCCGAAATAAAGCATATATCCACAAAAACTGCTAAACTAGCATTTTCCCGTTTTAAAATAATCTGATATGTCTAACTCATGATTTTTTCTACAATTTGACAAATTTCGATATTGTGTTAAAACGGTAACACAAGTAATTTAAAAAATAATTTTAATTTGGGATTTAGCATGCACTTTGCTTATACTTTTGTTTTACTATATATAATATATATATATATATATATATATATATATATATATATATATTAGGGTGGTCCAATATATTCAACTTCCTTAAATTTTCAGTCTCATCCCTTAAAATTGTTCTATTTCATTAAAAATTAATATCTGTAACATTTTATTACAATTGAACAATAATAACACGTGGCGACGGGTATGCTTTTGTTTTCGCTTTCCAGCCACTTAAGCTGTTCTCCCTTCTTAAACTATCTCACTGTTAGCTTAATGCAATATTTATGGCATGATGCCAAGAAAACAAGTTGTAAAGCTACTATTGCAACAGTTTTATGTTAACCTGTGGCCATAACAGTGCCACAGCTGAAAACAATTTCTGGAGGGGGAGCGGATTTCTCAAAAGTTCTGGAATTTTACGTGTTTTTTAAAGTGCTAAGTGAGGAAATATGTTTATTCAAAATGTAAACATGTACACTCTTTGAAGAAATAGAAATATTTCACAACTATTTTTGTATTTTAAATTAAAAATAATTAAACCACTATATTTACCCAATTATGATCGTTTGATTTTGATCATGATCTCAATTTGTAGACTTCAATGTAAATCAATTTTCATCAATTTTACTCCCCACTCCCCTCAGTTATAAAGCATAAAGTATTACTCTGGGTGTGGGATTTTTTCTTGCCTGAATTCTAAGTGGTCATTGTGTCTAGGATGTTGAGTGGCCAAAATATTCAACTCTTTTAATTTTTCAGAGGCATCCCTTAAAATCGTTTTGTGGTTAAAAATTTATTTTTGTAAAGTTTTGCTTCATATGAATGATAAAAAGTGTTGCGGATGCCGACTGTCGATTTTTTTTTTCGTCATTGGTAATTTTATATGTGAAATTGAATAATATCAATACAAGGGTACAATAAAATACGTGTACAATTAATTACTTCAAGAAAAACTCTCAAATTTTAATGAGTAAATATTCTAAAAGATGATACCCTGCTTTATTTTTGGAATGTTTGTTTATTAAAATCAATCAAAAATACAGCTTATGTATATATATTCTTACAAGAAATATACATATGTCAGAAATGCCTTTCCTTTCCTTGAAAGTAAGTTTACATTTATCCCGAAACAGTAATATTGTGAAGCAATAAAGTGTTTTATCGCGCTTGATGGTATGTTCCTGGAGTTCGATTTCATTTGTGTTGTTTCCAATAAAAATTTCTACAAACTCTAAGAATTCTTTATAATCATCTCAAGGGGCTATCGCATTTGTAGGTGCTACATTATAATAGGCCGAATTTCTGTTAGATTTGAACATAAAACTCTTCGAACATTTTTTTTCTTCTATACCAGGCTTCATTTCTTTTATTAATTTTAAGCTATGCCTGTTGAAGACCCAGACCGTCCGGCTCGCCCTGTGGGCTTGAGCAACCATTTGGACGGCCGGAAGCTATGCCTGTTGAAAGCTATGCCTATTGAAAGAGTTTGAAAATTTGCACTTCTGGACCTGATGAAGAGGGCATTTTTAGATGAAAAACACTTTTAAGTGTGATTTTGAATATATGATGTCTGCAGGGAAGATATAAAGATCCTTTTACAGCATATGTTCTAAACAATTTCCGCTCTCTTAGAACTTTTGCGAAATCCCCCTCTCCAGAATTTTATTTCGCCACAGGCTAATCTGAAGTTTGCAATGGAAGATTTAAATTAGCAATAAAAGCTTTTGCATTGCAATGAAAGCTTTAAAATTTGTATTTTTGGCATTTTGCCAAGAATGTTGCATTAAGCTAACAATGAGATAGTTTTAGAAAGGAGAAAAGCAGGAGCGACGTGAAAACGAAAGCTGTCCCTATAAAAGCATGTCCGTCGGCACGTGTTTTTATCTTTCGATTGCAATAACATTTTACAGATATTATTTTTTCACTAAATAAAACAATTTCAAGGGATGAGATGAATGATAATTGAAAAGAAAAATTTCCAAACAATTTTGGACCACCCTAAAAATATATATATATATATATATATATATATATATATATATATATATATATATATATATATATATATATATATAATAAATTACAATCCCAAAAAGTTAAAAATTCAAGAAAGAGAAAGGTGCATATTGCTGCACTATCAAAAACTTGAACTATAAGATTTAAAATGCAAAACGAGTCATATCTGCAGTCGAATGCATGTCCGAATCCGAATCTGCAGCCGAATACATGTCCGAATGCATGTCCTGCATGTCCGAATCCCATGAGATTCGGACATTTTATCCCCACGTACATGTTTGATTGTTGTTACATGCAGAGTTTCTGGGAGCGTTTTCATGAAGTCAAAGCTAGCTTCTAACCAGGAAAAAGGGGTCGCAATTCCCCTTGGCCTTACTGCAACCCTGTTAACACAATCATTCCACCTTTATAAATCGTTTTGCATTTTAAATCTCATATATATATATATATATATATATATATATATATATATATATATTAAAAATATTAAAATATTATATGAAAATCCAATGATGTACGCTACAAAAAAATCTGGTGTAGGCTGCAGATATGACTTTCCCTACGTGATGCAATGACTCTACTTCGTTCACAACGAAATAATGATGTACAAGATCCGCTAAGCAATGTTTTAGGCATTAAATTGACATCACATAAATTGAAATTGAGCGCTATTGGCAACTTATTATAGTCCAAGCAATATGGCTTATTTATATTATCGTGCAAAATCCTCATCAAAATGCAAATAACATTTAATTAATATCCCATGAAATAAGTGACTATGGAATATGACATTGGGAGTTGAAATATAAAACTATTACAAAAAGTATCTTCTCAGGTGAATGGAATGACCTAAATCCACGAGAATAATGCTAATAGATTTGTTGCACAACAAGACATATGGGAATTAAATATATTGAATGATACTTACTACTTTTCTTTAATTTTATATAATGTTTTGGGTAAATTTATTTGAAACCGTGCAATGTCTCGAGAGCGTTTCATGCTAGCGATATAAGGTTTATATCATTCGTTTTCTAATGAAAGTCTACGCTGGAAAAATTATTTATTCGCCATTATTTAAAGTCCTAATTTTTAAAGATTTTTTACAAAAATTCATCCGAAAATTGAAGAGTCTTCTGAATTTTCGATTATGTTTGAAATCAATAGGACTCTAGTATTCACTGATTGAAATAATTTTAACAAATTGTTTTCAAAACGTTTTATTTGTACTTAAGGTATCGTGTACTTCACAGACTCCAGGGGGTATACACACACACACACACACACACACACATACACATATACATACACATACATACACATGTATATATACACACACACGCAGGGAGAGAGGGAGATAGAGAGAGAGAGAGATCGTCCTAAAAACTTTCGATTCTAGATCAGGGATGCATAAAACGTGTTCTTTGTCGAACACTCGAATTCGATTTCTCCAGCTCGTCACAATACTATCCCTGTACGTACGGGAAGTAAAGTTTAAAATGCCTCTTGTTCATAAATGTAAAAATTGCTGACATTTGTAACTTAAATATATATATATTAAGAAATTATCGTGTAAAATATCAAAATGTTTGGTGCCAAAAGACAAAACTGCCGTGCTTAATTTAGTTTCCTCTCGTCATTCATTGCATTCTGTGACGTACGAGAGTTACGTATTCTGAGTGACTCGAGGACACTGAATCATCCAAAAAGTATTGTTCGCTTTTTCAACAAATTATCCTGCCAAAACATTTCTTTTCTAGAACATGTAACTGAAGGGGAAATCTATGCTCTGTCTACCTGTGCTTTTTATGTTTAAATTTAAGTTTCAAAACATAAATAATCAGTACTCTCAAAATTTTGACTGAAGTTTCTATACGGTACCCTCCTCTCCTTCCCGACAACACCTCCAAACTAAATAAAACTCATTATGAACTCAATTTAACAAAGGACATAAATGAAGTGCATCTATATAACAATTATCTAACGTGTTTTAATTTTTTCAGACCCTCTAGAAGCCCCTTGGTGACCTTGAAACCTAAATATTTACAGACCTATAACATCGAGTCCCACCCCCACCCCCTCTTTTATTTTGGTTTAAAAAAATTTCGAAACCCTGTAACTAAATTTTGATTTAAATATTACTGTATGAAGAAAAAACGTTGTTACAAAGAAAGAAAATATTTAAAGACAAAGAGAATATTTTAAATATTTAACGTAAGAAGAAAATATTTTTCTCTTTTGTTGAACATGTGATATAAATGAATTTTTATTACTGAAATAAAATATTTTATTTTATTATTCAAATGAAATAGTAACTGGAAAGATTATAGAAATATTTCCTTTAATTATGCGCAAACGTAAATAATTTGACTATGTTATTTGCGGTCCGGCACTTTTATCTTATATTTTTCATTCTAGTTGAATGGCCAATGAACCCAATCGCAAGTAGGGTCCGATTTATGCACGGAACTACAGGTCTAGACCCTGAGTATCGTCATTTAAAGATCATCAAAACAGCTACGAAATTTTTAAATACTTTTTTTATATTTCAATAAAATTACATACGAGGAAAATATCCTCTTGGATTTACGTTTCAAAATTAAAACAAAAATTTTCAAAGATTTTATTTATATCATTTTATTTTGCTTTACTCAGAATATAAGCCTTTAAATAAGACGTTGTACTAGACCTTTATGTCTCAACTAGGCTTGTCATGTTCTACCCTTTTTAAGATATACCCGTACTACTTTTATTCTGGTTCAACAATTGGTTAAACACAATATATGAGCTTGAAAATGTTTTGCCGAAATGAAACAGCTGACTTAAAAAATTGAAAATATTAATTATTCCTGTATTCTTTCAACCCGAAGGCCATAATTGATATAATCATGACAAAAATGCAATTCCGGTCATTTATATAATTTTTTTTTACTGAAATTAGAAAAAAATGTAATAAACATCGCCTGCCGTATAAACACATTTGATTTAACTGTGTTGTTGAGCAACATGATATAATTTTTTTCAAATAATTTGCGAAAAAAAAAATGTCTGCATAATACTATCTTTATTGAAGGTTCGTTTTTCATTAATAACTCGACAACCCCTAATCCTAGAAACTTGAAACATAGACTAAATTTTATGTAGAGCTACCTACAAAATTTCATGAAATTCGATGCAGCCATTTTCCCTTGATGATGAGACAAACACACACACACACACACACTCACACAGATTTTCAATTTTATTTATATAGATTTGTAAAGAAAACTCGATGTTCATCACAAAAAATACCAAAATGGAAAAATAAATTCGGCGAACTTGCATAAATTGAAGTATTTTAATCTGTAAAATCTGAAATTAGTGATTTTAGCTTTATTCTCTTTTTTTTTTCATCCATGATCTCCTGAAATTCTATTGCAGTCCCTTAGTCTTTCCAACTGCTCCGCAATAATATTAGTTCATTAGCAACTATTTGATGTTAATATATCCTATTTCCTGAGAACATTATGTTCAAGCTAAGAAAAATTAAGATTTAAAACTTCCGCACAATATTTATAGCAACACTTCCCTCCAAACACTAACGAGGGTTATCCCTCACTCAAAATAAACAAGCTTTCGGATGTTGCCATACCAGCATGCAAAAGATACACCAGCTTCTTTCTAACATAGAGCACTGAAAAATGGCAACACATCTCAGAACCTGTTTTACTTCAGATTCTTCTGAGAATAGAAAAACGTAGATATCTCATAAGTTTAAAATTATTTAGTTTTTAAGAAATATTGATACTCAGGTGTCTCTAATTCTTTAATCGAATTTATAAAAGATGAAATAAACTATCGGATGTAGCTAACGTATGATTTTCCCTATAAAGACTCAAATTATTTTTTTCCCCTATATGTTTTATTTACATCCATCAAATTGAAGCAAAATTCTACTTGGAATCTTTTTGATTACAAATTGCAGTTCACAAGTATTTTTCGTTTCAATTGCTTTCCCTATATAAATAGTATGATGTATAGAAAAAGTATTGTGGCGGAATCAAAAATTTGAATTTAATTTTTCGAAGGAAGAAACACGTTTCAAGCATCCCTGAATCGACATCAAACGTTTTGAGTGCGATATGATGTGATGCGTTTTTGTGAGTCTGTGGACGCGATACTTCAGGAACGAATGAAATGTTCCGAAAATAATGTGGTACGATCATTATTACAATCGATGAAAATTGGAACCTTGCTGATTTTCAAAGCAATCAAATGTTCCAAACTCCCCCCCCCCCCCCCCCCCCCAAAAAAAAAAAAAAAATTTTTTCAAAAAAATTATTAAAAAATTAGAACCTTCACTAATGATAAATAAATAATCATTTCAGACGTAATTTGTCATTAGAAAACGAATGATATAAATTTTAAATACTTGCATGAACCTTTTTTGAGATATTGCACAATTTACGAAGGAATTTTTGAATAAAATCATTAAAAACTCAGGACCTTCAATGCTGTTAAATAAATAGTTTCATACGTAATTTTTCATCATAAAACCGAATGACAGAACGCTATCATGAACTGTTCTCCAGAAATTGTACGTTTTTCAAATACATCTCTCTATATTAAAAAAATAGCTAGTTTATAAAATAATCTACATAAAATTAAAAATGCAGTATCGTCATATATGCTCACTTCCCATACGTAATATTATGCAACAAATCTATCAACATCAGTCTCATGGATCTAGTTCATTCTATTCATGAGAAGGGGTACTCTTTGTAATAGATTTATATTTTGACGCTCAATAATTCAACAGTCATTTATTTCGCAGGATATTAATTAAATGTCAATCGCATTTTGATGAGGATTTTGAACGTGATTATGAATAATAGGTTTGGAGTCACAAGGTGACAGTTTCAATTTACGTGGGGTTAATTGAATGCCAAAAACATTGAGCTATGGATCTTATACATTATAATTTTGCTATTTAATTATGTAGTGAAAATCATGTGCTGCACACATCACATTTTTTGGCAGGCGCATTTTTAAATAACGCAAACTTACAAATTTCCTGAAACGAAAATATTTTGTAAACGACTAATTCTAAATTAATGGAAGAGATTTTCTTTTTGTTGTTGTTATAGAAAATGGCACATTAAGCAACCGTTTTCATAGGTAATTAATTATATTAATTTATTAATTTCAGTTTTCCTATTATGACCTTAAAATACTGGCAAGATTAATTTTCCTTTCAATTTGCAACAAAATCCAATCAGCACCAGGATAGCACATAAGTCACCAGACTGCAATCGGACTAGCAATCGGATGGAGTGGATATACAAAATATTTCAGCCTAGTTGACCTCGCGTTTTATGCTTCGGCATTGGTTTTAGACACATACTTCCAATTTGAAAGTTTGCTCAAATTAAATACTAAATTCTTTCATATAATTTTTTTTTCGATGGAGAATATTTTCAGAAAAATAGTCTAGATTTTTATACGGCCTGTTAAGCAAAAGAAGTTCAATTAGCAAAAGTTGCTTTGTACAGTAACTAGTAAAAAACGTTGAAATTATCTGCAATATTAGACGAATTATTGCTTATTAAAAATCGTGAATTTTTTCTATACAGCGGCAACTGCATAAAATCGCGTATATACACTTAGTACAAATCTTATTTCAGTTTGGAATTCACCCTTACAGTACGAATCAGCAATCAGGGGAAAATCGTCGAATTGAGGGAAAATTCCGATTCCAATTTTCCCTATTTTGGCAGTTTTTACGTTACTTTCATTGAAAATATGTTCCTGAATATTGCAAATAATTGCAACGGGTATTTTATTATAACTTTTATATAACACGACTTTTATAATTGAGCTTTTTTTTTCTTAGGGAACCATAAAAAATTATATCACTTATTTTTTTTTAGAAAATATCACTCACCGGAAAAAAAAAATTACATGATATAATTTTACATTCCATTTAAACAAACTTTCTAATTGGGTCTAAAACCCATTGCCGAAGTACAAAACGCGAGAACTGAAAACATTTTTGAACTGAAAATGGAATGAAGAGAGGGAGAGAACCGGAAATGGAAATTGCTAGTAAACCCTCCTACTCCCTTCGAAATTTGAAGCTGAATCCATATCAGTCATCATCTAAGCTCTATCTACTGCAAATCCTGGGAAATAGATGCTTAAACTGTATTGCAAAAAAATGTGTTCCCAACATTTAGTAAAAGCAATTGCAATAAAAGCAACAATTAAACAATTTAGTAAACACAATTGCATGCCAAAATTTTTGCCACCAATGACGAAACCACACAATAAGATATTTTCAAGATGCACTCAATGCCTTCATTTCCTTTTACCACCAATGTATACTAACTAGCAAGACATCTGAATTTCACTTTTAGTTGTAGGCCACTTTAAAATTAGCCGTCGTGTGCATAAAACAGCCTTAGAGCGCCAAATTATCCCATCCAATCCAGCTCCTATAACACCCAGCGTATTATATAATGAGTTAGCTCTCTCCGGTTGTTCTCAAAAGCAATGAACTGTTTCCAATTCGCAGGTAATGAACTTCTAGACGTGTAACTCGAGATGTAACTCTGCCACTCGAAGACTGACAAGACTTAGTCACCGTACCTCTATATGTGGGTTCACCGCTGCAGCATCCAAATTTAGAGCAGACATGTTTCCTTTTTCTTTTGTGGAATTTGGGAAAGAGAATTTTCAGTTTAAATGCTGTTTTTACCTTTCTTCTTTCTTTTTCCCTCGAATTATGAGGTGCGTAAATCGGTGATGCATCGCAGGGATAACAACGCCCAAAATAGCCCGCGGGGGAGGCTTCGGGAGCGCTCTTAACTCCGCCATATTTTTTCTGGTGAGCGATGACCTTAATTTTGGCCTCGGAAAAGAATTGGGGCATTGCATATGTTTACTTAAATGAGAGGGGACGAATTTGTAAAATAAGTATCTCGTTTTGAGATTACTTCTGCGATTATTAGAAAAGGAGAATTTAATTAAGAAGGGGCCAGAAGTGCATCTACTTTCAAGGAGGGATGATTTCTAAACACTAACTACAGGAAAGTGGCAGAGAAAGTCTTTCTGATGAACTCAATTTTTGCGACTTTTTACAACATTTTGTCTCTGAATGGTAACATTTGACCAGATTTCAACCAACGATTATTTTTGTAAGTCTTGCAATATACAAAACCTAACTTTTTCTTTAAAAAAATAATTGCCGATGAATAAGCATAGTTTATTGTCAAAACAGGCTAATCTGTTACCACATCAATGCCATAATTTTCATATTGGACCATAGGTTCTTTTTTTATAAAGGTTTCGCGAATTTTTATTAAAAAGACAATTAATTTAGGCAAATTTAAAATGTTGTCTCTGAATGGCAACATTTGACTGGAATTTAACCAACAATCATTTCTATACGTGCTGAAATATGCCAAACATTTCCTTAAAATAAATTAATTGCTAGTAAATGAGCAAACATTTTAAAATTGAGTTTCCTAAAATTGAGTTTCTAAAATTGAGTTTTAAAAGAAAATAAAACTCTTTTCTTAATACAGTGGCCGTTTGACATATTGAAATAAACAAAAATTCCAAATTTTTAACCTGTTGTTATCATGAGTATATATGCCATTCTACTATGCATGTTAAATTCGCATTTTTCACACTGCCCATTACATTTTATAAGAAAATTTCTAAAATATATTATGCAGTGATGAATCTCCTCAACAGACCCAATGATGATACATTGTTAAATGACCCTAAAATTGCTTAAAAATGTAGTAAAAATATAGCCTGCAACTCACGTGTGGCAAACGAAAACATTTTAAGTAACATATATAAAATCATTGTAGTGTTAAAAAAAGAGCAATAAGAACTATGAAATTAACTGGCAAACGATTGAAGTGCATCTGTGGCCAAACTTTCCAATTAAGGACGAAATGCACCGTTCTGTTCTAACAGATAATCATCTAAGAGCTCCTGTTTTTGTGTCTTGCAACAACAAATCCAACCACTGATGAACTCACTGATATAAATAATGGTTAAGAACCTCACAAAGAACTGATATAATTCAATGTGTTTATTTTTATTAGCTATTTCTACCCGAGCTTTGCGTGTTCTCAATGATTAGTGGTCGTTAAATGTGACACCTACACATTTAAAAAAAGTAAAGCACACTTAAAAAAACTTTTCTGAATAATAAAATCCCTTTCAAATTTAAACATAAAAATGGCGCACATTTTATAATTCTGTCGATATGCTAAACGTAAAAATATATTGAATTCCCTTTTCGTGCACGACAAAACGATTTAGTTGTTTAATTTTTTCGATTGGCAACGAAAGGATATAAAAATTCTGTTTTTATTACTTCTGAGAGACAAAGTGGCGGAAGTATTTGGAAAATACCTTTGTATCGCCACTCTAATTCGAATTTCAAAATATTCGATTTTATTGTTTAAGGCTAGAAACTGAGACGGATAGGATGAGCCCAAAGCCAATATTCTAACTAGTGTGGAAGTACTAAATAATTGTGCTTTTTTTATTCATTTCCAACTGCATCGTCTTTTTTAATTCGAATTTTCGAAATATTAGATTTTTTCGTTAATCTGAAAGCTGAGACGTATAGAATGAGATCCTAGCTACGTGAAATTCTAGCTACGTGAAAATGCTCGATCATTTTGAAAAGGATGCGTTTTGGGATGTTATGATTATTTCTCGTCCCGCCACAATTCAGTGAAATTTTCGATTTTTTCCTTGGTCTTGAGGTTAAAACCTGAATCGAATAACACCAAAACCCAGACTTTAGCATAAGTGCTCGATAATTTAGATGTCACCCAATTAGTCGGTCAGTTCATTACGTATTATTATAATATTTGCTAATAATGTTCTTATTTATAAAGCCTAATCAGACAATTTCAGAGTACTGTTTACACCACTATGTTAATCGTATTTTCAACTTTACCTTACATTATTTATAGAATATATAATATACTGAAGCTCAAAATTAGTTCTTCTCAAGAGCAACATTCGTTGTTTTATTTTGTTCAATTTTTATATTTCAACTGAAACAAACTTAAATAACCTAAAAATCCCTCTTTCCCCCATCCCTGCCAAAATAAAAGAAATACCTTACAAAATTTTTAAAAAGCCTACTACGTTGCTTGACTTCGTCTTTGCAGGGAATGTTAAAATGAGGTTTGATCAAATGAATTTTATGGATGAAGTGACACAGGCCTTAATTTTCAAAGCAAATATCTGTTCGTCAAAAATAAATATTGTCCACCCCTGATAATGTGAAATAAAATCTGAAGTGAACAGCTCCACTGGATTTTCTCCTACATTCATATTCATCTGGAAGTTTCCATGATTTCAAAATAGTCATACAATTTTTGTCAATGATGTTACATTAACTACATCAATTTTTTACGTTATGATTAAATATCAACTGCTTCAACAGTATAAAAATTTGCTCAAATAATCTGAAATCGAAACATTTCGTTAACATCAGCATTAAAAATATCAACCCATTTCAGAGGCAAAAAACGGTTTTGACTTTGGTTTTCGCTTCCGAAATCGATTTACGCATTTAATCAACTGTTTATACAGTTGCTAACAACGTAATTAAATTTCAGATTTATTCTAAAGAATCGATTTCCATATCATTGCATGAAAAATGTTGGCAAAAATTGTTGGAATGAAAAATGTTGCATGAAAAATGTTGACAGAGTGGCAAAAATTTTCCTCTTTATAGGAGCATTCGTTTGTAAGTAATTCCCTTTGGAAGATGGTTTAAAAATGTCTTTCATGGAGCTATAGATAAGTCAAGCCACAAAGTCAAGCAGTCCTCCCCCACTGGGTTCCGGTCCAAATTGGGTGGCACTTCCCGGCCGTCCAAACAGTTACCTTACACCTTTCTGGTAGGTCGAACGGTCTGGGTCTCAACAACAACAACAAAGTCAAGCAGTGCCGTGTTAATAAATATAATTTTTATACTTTTTTTATGCATGACAAAATCCAAACTTAAATTTCCCATATAGACAGATAATATTTATACATAAACTAATTTTCTCCTTATGAAACAGTATTATCAGAATTTATATGTCCATTAACTTTTACCCAAGTCATTCAAATTCGAATTATGTGTACTACCAGTTCTTTGACACTATCTACCTATAAATATAAATTTTAATGTCGATACATTTCCGTGCATTTGGCTATTAAGTTTTCGCGCCTTTGTCAAAAATTAACAAATATAATGAAATACGATCAGATGTGCTACCAGCTACACCACTTCCGGCATATAAAAGATTATTTGAATTACCTTAAGCAGTTTTTTCGGATTGTTTTCTATTTCGGAATATGATGAAAATACATATTTAAAAACCTGTTGAACAAGCTTAGAACACTTTTTAAATGATGTTCGTCTATGTGTGCATTTGCATGTGTCTATGAGTTTCGACCCGATAACTCCTGGGCGAATGAACGTTTCCCCATGAAATTTTATGTACAGATGTTGTTGTTGAGACCCAGACCGTCCGACCTACCAGAAAGGTGTAAGGTAACTGTTTGGACGGCCGGGAAGTGCCACCCAATTTAGACCGGAACCCAGTGGGGGAGGCATCCACAGGGACCGTACCCTCCTTCCCCAACCACCAACCTCTCGGAAGGACTTACGGACCCACATGTTTAACGTGATCGTACTCCGCATGAACACGGCGGCAGTTCTGGCAGCGGCGAGAATCGCGCGCTAACCACTGGGCTGCCGCGCCCGAAAAGAGCCAACAACACGCGGTGTTCCCAGGTGGTCACCCACCCAAGTACTAACCGCGCCCGATGCTGCCTGACTTCGGTGATCTAACGAGAACCGGTGTTTTCAGCACGGTACGGTCGTTGGCCTTTATGTACAGATGTGTATAAATTTTACATATAGACATATATTCTGTGAAACACACATGCGTAATTTTTTTTTCATTTACGGAATTCAACAAAATGTATTCGAAATTTAAACTTTTGATAGCGTGATCCTATTTGAAGAATCATAATTCACAGAAAATTGTTAGTGATAGCTTGACCTTTGCTATACATGATAATAAAAATAGTAGTTATTAACATCAATCTATTTAATTCATCAACATTGCTGACTTGTTCCCAACTTTGCTTTCAAACCGACTGTAGAGATAAATTATTTATGCCAATTTTCCTTTGTCATCATTCTGATTCTAAAAGTATATTTCTCCCTGTTGTAATCAATAACACAGAACCAATTGATATTGAAGCAAAAGGAAGCCAGATCATAAATAAAATACCTTTCAGGTAGCATAACATCATTGCAACAAAAGTACACGAAGATTTTGTGATAAAACCTGACATAAAAGATCTATGTTCCTTAGAATGACCTTAACCTTTTGCTTACGGGTGGGACGTCAATCCCAACCGAAGAACCTCCAAAAAAGACAGGTATTTGACATACCCTATCCCAAACAGTTCGATTTCCCTTTGCAGCCATTGACGTCCTCACCGACAGAAACATTGCAACTGCTGACCAGGTGTAATGTTTTTAGTTATCAAAGCATTATTTTTTGTATTAATGTATATATATATATATATATATATATATATATATATATATATATATATATATATATATATATATATATATATATATATATATATATATATATATATATATATATATATATATATATATATATATATATATATATATATATAATATATATATATATATATATATAATATATATATATATATAATATATAATATATATATATATATATATATATTCCTCAAGTACAATCAAAATGAAATATAAAATATAAAATCCAAGGAATAGTAAGGCGCATTTGCTGCTCTATCTAAGCCTCAAAGCACAATAAGAAAACAAGATATGAAGAACTTTATACATGGTTAGAATATATTTTTATTCATACTTGTTTCATTTCATTTTATATGCTTTTATATGTTCTTGTGGCTAAGATCTTCCTTTCGGGATTCCGTTTTTTCCCCTGGCATACTGTTGATTGTTGTTTCGGGCATGTAGTGGTTTCTGGGAGTGTTTCCTGGGATTAAAAGCATGCTTAAACCAAGAAAAGGGGTCGCAATCCCCCTTGACCTCTCTACAACCCCGTAAACACACAACTTCTAATTGTATTAATCCATTTTCAATCTCATTTTTTCTTATTATTATATATATATAGAGAGAGAGAGTCTTTCAAAAGTCCGTATAAACTTTAAAAATTCATTAAAAATCGAAAAATCATCGCATTGAGATACGGTTTGTACCATCATTGTCAGGACGAGTTTTTTTTATTTTTTTCGTGAAAAATTTTTGTAGATTAAAAAATCACCTATAGGTGACGCTGAACACATTGAAAAGACAAAGAAAATAACTTGCTGTACGTTCAGCACCTCTATTATGTGTTATTAGCATCATGTGTTCGGCATGTCCTCCTCCCCAAGATATGGCACAATTCAGGCGAGTAAAAACAGCGGTAACTGCAGAATGCAGCATGTCTGGATGGATGAAACTCACTTCACGACGAATGGAATCTTTTAGTTCCGACAATGTGGAAGGGCCTGATTGATAAACTCGTGACTTTAAATACCCCCACAACCAAAAATCAACTGGTGTCAAATTTGGAGACCGAGGAGGCCATGGGATCTTGCAATGCCTACTGATAAGTCTGCCTTCCCCGAAGGTATCAATTAGAGATTTTTTTACTGGAGTTGCGATGTGAGATGGTGCTCCATTTTGCATAAATGTTACAGTAGATATCACATTTTGTTTTCACAAAGACGTTACGACTTGCTCATGCAGAAGAGTCAAATAACTCTATGCGTTTACTGTGCAAGTTTTCCAACCAGTACTTGAGCTAAACTCCTCGAAGAAAAAGGGTCCCAGAATGTAAGAGCCAGTGAAGCCACACCAAACTGTCACTCGTGGTGAATGAAGTGACTGCTCTATGTACTCACGTGGATTAGAAGTCGCCCATATACGACAGTTGTGTGTGTTCACATTTCCATGCAGTGAAAAGTGGACTTCGTCTGTCCACAACACATTAAATAACCACTGTGGTTCCTGTGCGATTTTTGACATAGACCATTTGGCAAAAGTTTCTCGCTGTGCGGTATTTACCGGTAAAAGCTGATGGCGTGATTGTAATTTGTAAGGATACAGATTTAAGATACCGTGAAGGATACGCCATACCGAGGATACAGAAATATCCAATCGCCTTACAGCTTCAGAAACACTGCTAGTCCCAGCCGCTGTTTCAGTTGCTAGGTTTTCAATTGCAGATGTCACAGCACTGTCACGGGAGTCCGTTAACGATGGTCTTCCACTTCGTGGACGATCCTCCAAACATCTAGTTTCTTCAAATCGTGACAAGCTTCAGTAACCCATAACAGGTGATAGGACCTTTTCCTTTCTTTAGATTTTTCCTAAATCGGAATTTTCGCAAAGCATATGATGCTGATTCTCCGCTCACGTAATACAGCTTCACTAACAAGGCTCTCTTGATCAAAGTTAACATTCTCGCAGAACCTTTTTCTTTGCACCTTTTACTAATGAATCAAATGAAGAATCTACAGAACACTACAGCTCTTTTAAAACAGCCTCATTTACATACTTCTGGAAGATGTATTCGGGCAAGCGCACCTATAGATGATTTTTTAAACTACAAAATTTTTTCACGTCAAAAAAAACCCCATTCTGACAATAATTATGGTACAAACCGTATCTCAATGCAAAGATTTTTCTATTTTTAATGAATTTTTAAATTTTATAAGGACTTTTGAAAGACCCTGTATAATCAACAAAATTAGAGATTGAGCTTCTCTTCTACAATCTGCTCCCTTTTCCCCGCTGAGGATTGCTGTATCTCATGAAGCGGTCTACACCCACGTTTTTACCATGGACATTACGCCTATGGCTTTTACTGGATGGGCGACTACCTTAATAAACTCTCGTGAAACTATATAAAATACCTTGAACAGGAGACATCTTTAGCTCAACGCTGCAATGGTCGTCACACAGACAATTTGATCTTTCTCGCGCTTGCTATATAAGTCAGTATTAAAAAAATGTAATGTATGTGTAGGTGATTATTAATATGGTTTGAAATATTGCACTTTTTAAATGTCTGACAGGTAAAAATGTCTCCTCATCTCTAGTTTATTCCCCCTTCCCCATCCTTTTTGCAAACTATATACATCTGTATATCTATATAAATCTGTATATATCCTGTACAAAAATGTTTTGAAAGGAACATGTAAAATTTCTATTTTTGTATATTATTTAACATTTTTCTTTTTATAATTTTATTCATTTATGTTGTAAATATAAAATAAAAGTAAAAAATATTTGGTGGCTCCAGGCTGATGAAGCTAAAATGGTTATGTGTGAATAACATTTTGTAGAATAAACCAGTAAAGTTCAATAAGTTTATTTCAATTTCTTCAGGTCCATTTGTTTCGTTTACAGACTTTTAAAGCTCTACAAATTACTTGCTAACTGTTTATAGCTAGCTAGCACTTTACTTTTCACCTTGATTTCATATGGATACATCAACCATAGAGTTATGTCAAAATATCACACATTATTTTACTACCTTGCTTGAGTGGTATATCAATTAAACTTATACAATATATCTGACAAAATTTAAGCTTCAAGTTAATTTACTTGCTTTTCGACTCATAAATACGCACTTGTATCTATTCTGTTCAAACCTCATCCATCATTAAACATCTTTGGAATCTTAAACAAAACAACTTTAGATGTTTTGTTTTTAAAAAATTAGGAAGTTCATTTAACTTCCTAATTTCTTAAAAACAAAACAAAATATCTCGTGCTTGTACACCAATTTTCACCAATACAGTTACCTTACACCTTTCTGGTAGGTCGGACGGTCTGGGTCTCAACAACAACAACAACAACCAATTTTCACCAAGGGGTCAGTAAACACATTGAGATGAAACACTCGTGACATTTTAAGCATTACAGCTACCCCCCCCCCCCTCACACACACGCACACCGTTAGTAAATCCAGGTTAAAATGCTAAAATATCGAAATTATTACCACTATACTTCGAAAAGTGAGACTTCGTTTCAAAATCCAATTATATACACTTAAATGGCTTTCAAAGAGATATAAATTCTTGCTTATGTTCACCACTTTTCATTTTTTTGATATAAACATTATAATCTTAAAAATGGAAAAAAATTTCAATCTTCTTTAACGTGATGAGATGATTACTCAAAAACTAAAATATATTATTTTTTAATTATAGATTTAGGAACTAAATTTTCTAATTCACATTTTCATATTTTTGACGCTTACTATTTATATCCAATATTTTTTATAGTTTCGAAGTCATTTTGAGTAGGAACAAAAAGTTTAAGAAAAACCTCGTTCGGATCCATACCTTTTAAAGTTTTTTAAGAGCTCGAACCAAAATCCAATTATATACACCTTCTAAGAAGGACTTTCAAAGGTAGGACTTTCAAAAGGCTACAAACTCTTGTTTATTGTTCATAGCTAGCACTTTTAGATTTTGGGATATAAGCATTACAATTTTAGAAAAGGAAAATTTTTAATCTTCATCAATTAACTTGACAAGACGTCTTCAACTAACATGACATTTGAACACTAAAAGAGGTTTTTTTGTTTTTTTTTTAATGTAAATATAGATTTAGGAAATAAATTTCCTAATGCATATTTTTTTCACTTACTTTTGTTCCTTATTTATATCTATCTCTTATAATCTTTTATAGTTTTGAAGATATTTCGAGTGAAAAGTAAGATAAATAAAAAAAAAAAAAACTCGCTCTCACAGATGCTTAAGATTTTTCGAAAAAAAAATGTTCAAAATTTTAAAATATTCAAATTATTTTTTATATATTCATAATCTGCACCATATTTTGACAAAACAAAGAAAATTTCATTTTTATCTACTATGTTCGGGGATATTAGCGTCTAAAGTGTTTACATTTTTCGTAACGCTCCAATTTCCGCCACCCAAACGTGGATGTTATTCGCATCAAAAGTAATATAAGTGTTCCGCAGAAATACAGTAAGGTAAAAAGCGTTTCATGATCAATAGTTTAGAAATCCCTGCCTAGACTAACCTAATGTCTTATTATTCAATTCATTTGAGTATATCTAAAATAACATTCAATGGACGTCTTTCCTGCGAAATAGAATTGAATATTTTGTTAGAAGGCTTCAGTTTTATTCCATTCTAAATAAAGATTTCAAAATTAAATCGAAAGATTTCCTGAACTTAAAAAAATTGCCAATACGAAATATAAATACCAATAAATACCAAATACAACAGGGAGCAATATAAACCGCTGAGATTAACCGATTTGTAAAGCTTTAGAACAAAGACGTCATGTTTCTTCCTTAACCTTTTGCTTAGGGGTGAGACAGCGTCCGTCCCAAACGAAAAACCGCTCAAAAAGACAGGTATTTGACATACCCTATCCCAAACAATTCTATCCCCCTTTGCAGGTATTGGCATCCATTTGCCAGCGTTTGGGGAAATCGCCGACAGAAGCATTGCACCTGCTGCAGCAGGTGCAATGTTTCAAAATAAACAAGACATCAACATTCCGTTTTACTAATAGGCTATTGTGTTGACAGCCGCTAAATAGTGTCGATAACTTTTCTTTTTCTTAAAATGCGATACTCCTTTCGGTTTAGCTCTGAAGTCGTCCAGACTGTCAGTTCCAATTAGTCGTTGTGTTGGCACGAATGCGTCTTCCCAACATTGAAAGAAACAAATGATTTTCACGCTCATGAATTGGGTAAATAAGACTTCGATAAAATATTAGAGAAATATATTTAAAAATAAAATCAAGAAAAATCAATCCTCAAGAAATCAACCTTTACGGGCGAGGTTCCCACACAAGAAACCAACCTTCCCGTCTACATAATAATTGTCTAACAATATTGGGTCATTTCAGATTTACCAGAAGCCCCCCTGTGGACCTAGAGAGCTGAAACTTACAATTTTCGTAAACATACAATTTTAGTATCGAATACGGGAAAAACGCTAATGGAGCCGGATGTTTATTTTTCTCTCATGGGGCAAAGAAAATTGGGGTTGAAAAGTGTTTTCAGATCCTTCAGAAGCGAGTGGCCTAGAAGTCTAACTATATGCATGCACTTATAGTAAAGACCTCGTTGTTGAGACCCAGACCGTCCGACCTACCAGAAAGGTGTAAGGTAACTGTTTGGACGGCCGGGAAGTGCCACCCAATTTAGACCGGAACCCAGTGGGGGAGGCATCCACAGGGACCGTACCCTCCTTCCCCTACCACCAACCTCTCGGAAGGACTTACGGACCCACATGGTTACCGTGATCGTACTCCGCATGAACACGGCGGTAGTAGTGGCAGCGTGCAAATCCAGCGCGCAAACCACCGGGCTACCGCGCCCGAAATGTGCCAACAGCACGCGGTGTTCCCAGGTGGTCACCCACCCAAGTACTAACCGCGCCCGATGCTGCTTGACTTCGGTGATCTAACGAGAACCGGTGTTATCAGCACGATAGGGCCGTTGGTCTAGTAGTAACGGCCAAGTGTAAAAACTTAACGTAGACGGATTTCTGATTTTCCCCCTGGAGGACAAAGGGGGAGGGTAGAAAATGGAGTGGTTTTGAAAAGGCTTTTCAGATCTTACAAAAACTTTTTAGTAATCTAGAAGGTGGCATCTTTGCACATTTATGGTATTGACCATAGGATAAAACGTAACTAAGCCGGAATTTCGATTTTTCTGTAGGAGGCAGAGAAAACGGCAATTTTCGAAAGTCTTTCCAGACACCCGAAAAGCCCCTGGGAACTTAGAAGCTTCGATCTTTGCGCACATATAGTATCGATAGAACGTAACGAAACCCGATTTTCGATTAAGACGACTATTTTCAACGCTAAGCGCCATAACAAAATTTAACTTTAACAAACCGTTAAACAAAACTAAACATATTAAAGCAATTTTTCAACTTTATCTTTTAAAAATTCTATTTTCTGTGTCTTTGACAAGCTTAAATACTACCTAGTCAAAAGATTAGATACTATAGAACTTGCTCATAATGATCCACTTTCGCATATAAAATATCAGCTGCCAAATTGAACAAGAAGAGAGGTCTGAAAATACAAATATTTAGTTAATAATGGTATAAACAATTGATTAAATGTATCAACCGCTTTGAATGGCAAAAAGGAGCCTTCTTCGTCAACATTAATAAAACAGAGCAGTCACTACAAAATTTGGGAGATTTTTTCTTTCAACAAGCTACTACTTCATTTAACCTAACGATACATTTAATCAACTATTTAAGTTTTTGCTAACGAAGTGTTTGTATGTTCATCTTAAGGGCAGCAGTTTGAATGATTTATCTATAGTTATGAGTAAGAAATATTGACAATTTTATTTCAGAAATTGTGCAATGCAGAGAAGTAAATTTCAGTCATTCATACAATAAAGAACATGAACTAGAAATTTATTCTCTTAATCTAAGTTGGTTTGGAAAATAGATTCAGCAGGTGTTACGATTCGTTTAAAGTTAATGTACAATAATCCGGTAAAAACAGTCATATATGACGTTTATTTTCATAAAATTTATTTCAAAAAGAGCATAAAGAAAGGAACGCGTTTTAATGATGTTGTTCGCATATTACAAATCAAAATTCAGCTAGTAAAACAAAACAAGAGCATTTTTTTAATGCTTCCCACAAACTATTGAAATATCATAGCGGTTAAATTAAGCTTGTTCTTTAGTTATTTTTCTAAACTTAATTACTCATGTTATCTGTGTGCTTACTTTTAAAATATGAAAATAATTTTAAATTATGTTATCAATTTTTAAAAAGTTAATACATCTAAATATTTAAATTTAAAATACTTTTATTATATTGATATTTTTAAAACTAATTATAAACACAGTATTAAATATTTTAATAAACATTTAATATTTAAATTTTTAAACTTTTATGTTTGCATCTAGAACATAGTAGAGCAGAAATATATAATTTTATATATCATTCTAAAATATGCATTACATTTTCACATTTGCCTGCAATAATTTTTATTTTATCATTTTGCCGTCTCAATCACTTTCAACAGCTTAAAACATGAAATCACGCTACTAGTGCAACAACCCGTACCGTGAATAGGTTTATTAGCAACTATAGCGCTCTTCAGCGCAAAGTAGACAATAACAGGAAAATTTGCAACAAGTAAATTTATTGTTTGCTGCTATTTTTTGAACCGGTGATTACGGGACATTATCGACTACGAGACAAAACCTAACGGAGATGGATTTTCGGTCTCTTCCGAGGGATAAAGAAAAGAAAGGTTCGAAAGGTCTTTTCAGATACCCCAGAAGCCCCCGATGACTTGAATGGCTGAAACCTTAAACATTTACTGTATCGACGATGAAAAAACTTAGCAACGTTAAATTTGCGATTTCTTGTGTAAGAATGGACAAAATTGGGTGGAAAACCCAGATCGACCGACTTACCTGAAAGTTTAGAACAGCAGGGTAAGCGACTGGGAAGACTGAATCTTTGTACACTCAAACTACCAACCATGGAACCGAACCTGAGTTAATTTTCGATTAAGATGATTGTTTTCTACGCTAAACGCCATACATTGTTAAATAAAATAACATTTATTAAAAAACGTTGCAATTTAATTTTTTTTAAGTGTGTGTTAGTTTTCCTGTCAAGCTTAAATACTAAGTATACTTTATATTTTCTTGTACGTGAAAAAAGCAGGAAGGCTCTACTAAAAGAGCTTTGCGAGGGAAAGTGTCCCATAGAAACAATGACAGTTCTATTTCTGCGATTTACGAATTACTTCAGAAAAACAATAACATTTTTCATCATACCTTACAATTAAATTTTGGATAAATACCTGAAAATTGCGTTTTTAAATAGCATGTATTTTATGTTCGTTTTGACCTTTTCAGCGCCAAATTGCGGCTGGTGGTGATTTTATAAACTAAATTTTTGTGACATGAGTTTCCACATGTTTTAAGGGTTATACCTACTAAATTTGATTGAATTATTTAATGACTAGATATTTAGGTAGAAGGCTTTGAATAGGTATATTTAATTATGATTACCTATTATAGAAAATTTGTACCATTTCTTTCTTTTATATATATTTTCAATTATTTTCGAGCTTTCGGCATTTAATGTTTATTTTAATCGTAGTATTCAATCGTAGTATTCAACTTGCTAAAATATTTAATTTTTTCGTTTTACATTTATAATTAGTTAATAATTTGAAACAGCTCAACACTAATTTTTTATCAAAAATTTTCAAGAGTTTTTCAATTATTAAATTATATTAATGTAAGGACGTTCAGTTTCTAAATTCAGACGTCATTTCTCATTTTCCATCACTTTTAGGAACTGTTAAGTTACCAAAATCGAGAATCATATAAAACAAATGCAAAAAAAAAAAAAAAAAAATTAGAAAGCATTTCGAAAATTTAAAAAATATGAAATACAATATATAAGTCTTGACAGACAAAACTACTATTTATAAATTCCTATTTATATTAGAATTAAATTTCTGGAAAAGATTTTTCAAATATTGATTGTTATTATCTGTTAAGTCTCAAAATGTTTAAAAATTAGAATATACTGGTTTTAAAATTTATGTTTTATTGATAAAAGCATTATTTGCTTTAAACAATGTATTTGCTAATTTATAAAAGAACTCATGAAAATAATGCACTCTTTAAATAGTAGAAGATGAAAAAATGCTTCGTTTCCGATGTCCATTAGAAATCTTACTATTTATGTATGACTATATATTGAAAAAATATGAGCTTACTCTCTATTTCTTCATACAATATAAAAAATTCATGCCATATTTTTTTTGTTACACATGCCGATTAATTAAAAGAAACTTCAAAACCTCAAAAAGTTATCAAATTAAACGAAACTTTAAAATCCTTGAAAATTACCACTTCTGGTATGTCGTGTGTGTCCATATTTTTTCTGTTCCATAAACTAAACCTTAACTGATTTTATTTTACATATTATAAATCGAACATTATTATATTAAAATTCAGTACTTATTCCGTTATCAGAAAAATGACAAAACTCAAAATTATTATTTAAATATACGATAAAGTATCATTAATTCAAATAAAGAAATTAAAGATATCTTTGAAATAAAAAGAAATCTAAATAAATTGTCACATTTCAAACATGAAATAAAAGCAAAATAAATATATATTTCTTAAAAGTGTCACTTTTCTAACGACGAAGTTGTATATTAAAAATGCTTCAACTAGTTTAAAATTCAATTATTTTGCAGCAAAATAATTTGCAGACTTTCGCATGTATAACTTGTGATCATATTTTATCGCAATAAAAGTATAACATTTCTTTTTGACGTTCCACCAATGCATAGAACATCATCCAAAGATTACATCCGTTGGAGATCAACAGGTATCCTTTAGAGCCGATCGCTTACCTCCAGCCTCGTGAAGGCCCCCAAGTCGGTTCCATATTCGATGCTGAGGTCCCCGGCCCCACCAGCAGTGGACCGGTACACATACTTCGAAGTCTTGACCGAAGACATAGTCGCTAAAGCTTCTCGCCGAGGATGCTCGCAGTCACAACTCTCAGTAGTAGTGAGTGAGGTGTGGAGAATGGAGAGTGGAAAACTGGGGAAAAGAGAGAGCGCGCACGCGGGAGGAAGGGATGACGGAATGGAAGAACTCCCCCACACACCGAGTTTGGCCTTAAATCCCCCAACATACTCTCATGTTTCTGTTTGCGGAAAGTCAACGGCAGCCGACGCCTTTTATGGTGCAGGCATGAACTTTTAAGGCAGTTTTCTCCCCAGGATGCACATAGTGGTCACCCTGCAGAGATCCGTAATGGCCAGTATTCGTACCTGAGATTGTCCAATCATTTTTTGATATCTCCTTCATGGAAGAAGCGGCTGATTTGGATAGGCATTCTTTCAATTAAAGAACTTCTATTTTGTTCAAAACGAAAGGCTTTCCACAGTCTTTCCAAATCTATATTCGCAAAGTTTATACTGTATATAATACAGACTGTCAAAGACAGGAAAACTAACACTCTTAAAAAATTAAGCTGCAACTTTATCAAGTTTTATTTTGTACAATGTATGGTACTTTGCATCAAAAATAGTTGTCTCAATTAAAAATTGACCCAGTTAAGTTCTTGCCTGTGGTCGCGTTTCAGCCTTTAATGACCTTCGGGAGAGTTCTGTGAGATTCCCGATTTTGTCCACTCCTGGAAAAAAAAAAAATTCGGCTCCATTAGATTCGGTTCCGTAGTTTATACTATAAATGTGCAAAGATTTAGCCTAAGCCACCAGAGGGTTGCTTGAGAGTCTAAAAAGACATTTAAAAACAATATAATCTCCAACCCGGGGGGTAAATCGAAAATCCGGTTTACATTAAGTTGTACCCGATGGCCAATATTATGAATGTGCAAAGATGGTCGATACTATGAATGTGCCTTTTTGGTCACCGGTGGGCTTCTGGGGGTCTAAAAGGACTTTTCGAAACTTCCGTACTCGGAAGTACCCGATGAAGAAAGTCCTCAATTCTTTCGGCATTTTTTTTTTTTCAAAAGTAAAATAATATAAAATCATGTACCTGATTTATAATTTCAGAATGAATAATGTGTTCATAGAGTGTTAGCATGTACCGTTCTCGAGATATTGCGTACTTACCTGCAAAGCATCATGCTATTTAATGAAAAAAATGTACAATAAACTGTACAAATCAGGACAAAAAAATAAGTTCCATTGAATCCGATGATATAGGTGGCCCACGCTGAATTTATAATAGCAAACGTTTCTCGGGGACATACGAGAGTTAGTAGCTGTAAAATAATTGCAAAATAACAGTACAAAAAATTTTAAGAGATTCAAGGTCACTTTAAAATCATGAAATCTTGGCTGAAAACAGATATATAGGGGTTCATTGGTTTATTATGCAAAACTAAACAAAATTTGCACCAAATATGCATTTTTTAAACAATGTTCTGTAGAACATTTGGAACATCTGCCAGACATTTAACATTTATAGTAATAAAACATTTATAGTAATATTTCTTATGCGTAGGCAACAGGTGTCTAAGCTTCCGATAATGACGAAATAGGGTACAGAGGTACTTCAGGGCCCGGAATATTACGCCTCAGCGAGATTTTTCAAAAGTTCGAATTAGTCTTTTTTATTATTTTATGTTTTAGAACGATTTTGAAAGATTTTCAGACAGACCGGTTTCTGCTTAACCAAACATATTATCACATAGTTTTCATCTTAACATCATCAAACAAATCGATCTTTCCAACGATATTTGAACCGAATCCGTAGGATAATTATTTCATATTTATTTTATATTTAAATACATTAAAATCTGCATTTTTTTTTCTTTTTTAAGGTTATCTCATACTTATTTCGCCGCCTTCGAAAAAAGAAGATTAGCACTATTCTATAATTTAACAAAGAGTTGTGTGTATATCTTCGCATTCTAACAAAAAACATGTTTGTTGTTGTTGAAATAGGATTTTGAGCAATATCACACAAATCAGTTCCTTAGCAATTAAAAATGTTACAAAAGGGTTTCCATCTTAACATGATCGAAAAGATTGAAGAACGTTTTTTCTAATGATCTTTGAACCGAATCCGTAGGACGATTTCTTCATATTTAGTTATTTATTTATTTTTAAACCCATCGAAATTTGCAGTTTTTAGGTTATCTGATACTTACTTCGCCGCATCAAAAGAAGAAAAAATTAGCATAGTTCTATAATTTTGCAAAAATATAAGTGTATATTTTCGCATTCTAAAAACAAAATTAATTATTACAATATTTTATTATTTGTGAATTTTCGAGAAAACGCATAAAAATTTTAATTTTACATTCCGTTAATGAAGTGCGGTCGAGTTTTCCTTTCTTCTCGGCTGACTGTGCATGCCTTTCAAAAGATACCTTTTGAAAGGCATGATGCCTTTAAGCCACGCCTTCTCTTCCAGAGACAGGATTCCATACTGTTTCTCTTATTTGTCTATTTATTATTTTTACTTTCCCATACTATGTAATATAGTTCAGAAAACGTAGTGTCTTCACAAAAATTTTCGATTTCGAGATTTTGATGCCAATTTATGTTTTAAAACCATCTGAAACCTTCTGTTTTGACTATTTTTGGAGTGATGTACGTCTGTCTGTCTGATATATGTGGTCAATTTCTTGTGCACAGGATAGCTGCCACAAACATTAATGGATTTTCACTAAACTCTATATCCTGTTCTGTTATCGAAAAATCTAAGACTAGATAGAATTTTTTTAAATTCGAGCGAAAACTTCGAAATTTTATATTTTTTAACATGGCCGCATAAGACAAAATTTAACAAAATCATGCATAAAAAGGGGTTATTTATCACACAATGATCACGAAACTTAATAGTTCCAATCATTAGTGTGGAAAATAGCAACGATAGAATTTTTGTGTTCGTGATGTCATTAGCCCGCTCTGGGGGGCCGCATGTTACACCCACAGGAGGTACTTTGTCAAGTATGGTATAAAATCGAAAGATTTTTGCAAGTCCTTTAAAGTGAAAAGAAACACGCTACAAATGTAATAATTTGGACCAATGATACCAATTTTTCAAAATTTTACTTGTAAAATTAAATAAAAGTGGTTTCTGATATGAGAAAGTCGAGTGGAACCACACTCCAGTTCATTTGTTTCTTCCCACAATTGCGAATCACATGCATGGGGATTTGGTTTGAAACGGAAAAAGGAAATGATTTAGATATTTAGGGATACGGAATGAGGATATCTACAGTTAGAAGAGGCGATTTGGAAATTGAGTGTTCTTATCTGTAAATGTACACTGCTCACAACTGAAATCGCAACACCATAAAGTTGTAAGTGTAGCTTTATGGAAATCAGGCAATGGAAACAGCAAGGTGAGATATGCAAATGATTATCGTTTCGTTACGCATAGTAACGTAACATCTTTCCGAACTGCATAAAAGCGTCATTTCAAGGAGGAGCTATATCACAGCTAAATTGTAGCGTCATTGGTTTCAGGTTGTAAAAATCGTCACAGTATACCAAGAGTACGTCGACGTACCGCATACGTTCAGTTCTTGTCAGCGGAACGGCAACAAATCATTGTTTTACGTGCAGGTGGAATGAGCCTTCGAGGGATCGCTAAACTATTGGGTCGTAATGTGAGCACAGTTCAACGGTATGAGCACATCTCAACGGTGTGTGTGAGACAACGGTACGAAGATCAGGAAGTGGAGCTTCCAGGTATACCACACCATGTGAAGATAATATGCTTCTGAGAAGCGTTGAGCGAGGGCCGTTTACCACAGCAACCGTGTTACAACGGCATTTATCCCACACTACGGGTAACGTGGTTTCGACGCAAACAATTCGAAACCGTTTGCATGAAGCAGGACTCCAAGATAGACGACCTTTTCGAGACCTACCGTTTCAACGTTTTCACCGGTTACGTCGCCTCCAGTGGTGCCAAATGAAGCGCAATTGGCCGACAGAATGGCGAAACATTCTGTTCCCGGATGAATCACGATTCTGTTTTGGCATGCCAGATGGCCGTACTCGCGTATGGTGGCGCTTTCAGCAACGCCCCCAGGAAGCTTTTCTATTAGTCGCCACACAGTCCCCCCCCCCAAGTGGTACATGGTTTGGGGTGGTATAATATTTCGTGGACGAACACCTTTGTTCCACGTTTCTGGCAGTATCACGGCACAACGATACGTCTCTGACATTGTGAGACCTGTGGTATAGCCATATCTATCAACCAGGCCTGGACTGCTTTTCAACAGGATAATGCCAGGCCACATACTTCCCGGGTAACTATGAATAGTCTACAATATTTTGATATCCTGCCTTGGACAGCATATTCTCCAGATTTGTCGCCAATTAAGCATATCTGGAACATCATGGGTCGCCGATTGAGAGAACTCTCAATTCCAGCAAACCATGTTCAATTACAAGCCCAATTGCATACTGTGTGGAATACCATGCCTCAGCACACCATTAACAACTCATTGACAGGATGCCTCGCCGTATTCAATCCTGCATAACAGCTCGCGGTGGGCCTATTCCATATTGATCTAATGTGAATTAAGTTCCATTCTTTCATTTTCCACGTATGCTTTTTTGATCATTTGCACATCTCCCTGTTACGATTATATTCTGTAAATTTCATAAGGATACATCAATTTCTTCATGATATTGCGATTTCAGTTGTGAGCAGTGGATTATTTAAGTAGCGGGTGCTTATTAATGACTCGTTCTAGTAAAATCAAACGTTTCAGCCATTAAAAAAAAAAAGAATTCTAATGCTTAATCTTAGTGCATGCATGTCAGACAGCGCATGAGAAGCCATTTTTATATGTCAAAACAGGATGATCCATTGGCAGAACAGAATGGTCAGCAATTTTCTTATTTTATAGCACTGGATGATTCCAGTCTAGATTTAGAAGGAGGGAGATTTTTTTTTCTTATCAAAGCATTGCAAAATTACAAATTACGTACTTTGAATCCAAAAAATTCGCATGAAAACGTTATAATCCTATATTAGATTTTTACGCAATAATATATGTAATGCGTCATATTTTTAGGTATGAAATACATATATTATTACATAAAATATATGAATATTTTATGCAATAATATATACATAAAGATCAAAGACCTTTAATCTTCGTCTAGATATTTGTGTCTTTTGTCTCCCGCGTGTTGACGATGACATTGCTTGAATCCTCGCCAAGCATTGACAGTAGGATCAATGCCTCTCTTGAACTAACATGAAAGGCAGAGAACTATCGCTTGTTATATAGAGAAGAGAATGGATTTCCTGTAACAGTTTATTTAAAGATAGTTTATAATGGCAAAATTTCAGGAAAATTCTTTAAAGGACACGCTTGAAAAGTTTTTTTTTTTTTTTTAATGTAAACTGTTATGCACTGTTATGTTTAAGTATTTGCGAACAGATGAAGTCAAAAGATTGGAGAAATTTGAAAATCTATATAAATAAAATTTAAAATTTGTCTGTTTGTCTGTGTTTTGTTTCATCATCATGAGAGAACGGCTGCACCGATTTTGTGGATGGCTTTGAATACCCCCCCCCCCCCCCCCCCCGCCTAAAAATTTAGTCCATGTTTCATGTTTTTAGGATTAGGGGTCTTCGAGATATTAATAAATAACGAACTTTCTATAGAGATAGCATTAAGTAGACGATATTTTTTTTTCACAAATTTATTTGAAGAAAATTAAATCATATTGTTCAACAACGCATTTCAATCAAATGTGCCTATGGAGTAAAAGATTTTTATTAAAATGTTTCCTATTTGAATAAAAAAGAAATGAATATAAGAATGCATGGTTATGACAAATTTTGTCCTATGCTGCCATGTTAAGGAAATATAAAATTTCGAATAAATTTTGAAGTTTTCGCTCGAATGTTTAAAAAATGTAATTCTAGATTTTTCTTTACCAAAGCCAAATTTATTAATGGAAGTTTAGTAAAATTCCATTAATATTTGTGGCAGCCATCGTGTACACAAGAAATCGAGTACAGACAGACAGACGAACATCACGCTGAAAACAGTCAAAACGTGTTCAAAAGGTCCTGAAACATATATTAGCATCAAAATTTCGAAATCGAAAATTTTCGCAAAAACAGTACTTTCTCTATACTCTAGAGAAAGTAAATATAAATATTATTAAACAATTATTAATAAAAAATAGTAATAAAAATTATTAAATAATTAATTTTCGAGAAAATTAGTTTCCCTGCCTTTGACAGGCTTAAGTTCTATCAGCGAATATTTTCCACACAGAAATAAAATTTCGAAATTGTGTGTATAAAAAATAATCCATATCGGGTCTTTCTCAAAACTCTTGTCTCCCTTAAAATCAATAGGCTGTATTGCCATTACCGTTTGCAATAAATGTACCAAATTTCAAGGAAATAATTGATTTTCATTTAAATTTTCATTTAAAAAATTGTTTTGCCCTCATTTTCATTTAAAATCACTCAGAAACTATTAACTCATTCAATAATATTGAGCCTATTTAATTCTCTGCGATTTTGCTTATTTAATTCGCTGCCTATTAATCTAAATCTATTTAATTCTCTGTGATTTTTTTTTCCATTTTAGATTTTAAAACACGAGTGTGATTTTAAAACATGATGTGAGTCGACACATGTCTTTTCCTACAGACTCAAACACTTTTCTCTTTATTTCTTTAATAATTCATTAAATTCAGTTTAAATGCCCAAAATAACACACATAATTATTTGAAATGGCACTGAATTTTGCACTTTCATACCGGTTTTCGTTCTCATTTGATAACAGGGCGTATTCTCAAAACGGGCGTAACAGAAATGCGAAGAAATTAAAATATCACTAGAACGGCTAGTCCTAGAACAATAGGGTTGGTCTTATTCTTTTCATCGTGAAAAATTACGTATAAAACATTTCTTCGTTTTCGTGATTCAAATTCGTTACTTTGATTTAATTGTTTTCCTGTTTTCTAAGTTTGTTTAACCTGAGTTTCAAATTCTGAACACTCAAATGCTGTTTTGTATTAGAATTATCAAATATTGAAATTAATTTTCCATATTCTAAATTTCTCAATTTATTTGTAAAATTTGATCTTAATTTGAAATATTTCACTACTTGCGTACTTTAAAATCGCGAATTCAGTCAAATTCCGGCATTTTGTTAATTATAAAAGGAATAGCACAAAGTTTAAAACGATGGCATAAACCTTTCTAGAGATATTACTTGTTTTTCAAATAAATTTATCCAAAACAATTACGTTAAATTCAAAAAGTAGCAATCATTATCCAATATGTTCACTGTCTATTATGCAACAAATTTGTTAGCATCATTCTCGCGGCAGTTGGTTCCATTTACGAAAGAAGATACCTTTTGTAATAGTTTTGTATTTTGGCACCAGAAAATTCGCTAATAGTAATGAATTTCACAATATATTATTTATTGATTTTATTTTGATGAGATATTTCCATGTAAACATGAATAAGTTACCCTGTTTAGACTAATAGTAAATTGCGAAAAGTGCTAAATTTCAATTTACTTGGTGTTAATCCAATGATAAAAATATTGTGCTATGAATCTTGCATACTATTATTTTGTTATGAAAGAAGCAAAGCAATTGTATTATGTAGAAGGACATGTGCTGCCCATATCAGATTTTTTTTTTTTTTTTTAGAAAAAATAGTAAATTCGAATTCAAATTCTTAAATGGTTTTAGAAACATAATTACAGTAACTGTAAGAATTTGATTGTGTCATTATGACACAAAATGGGGAAATGAAACTAAGTTATACCTAAATTTAAAAATTTGAGAATGAATAAACAGAATATTTGAAGAAAGTATTTAATATTTGACAAGATGTGCCAGTTCGTAAATTAATGGATTATAATATTTTTAAATTATTCCATTTATTGAGAATATAAAAAATCCAAATCTGGTAATTTCTTTTTTAAGTTTTAATATGGGCTTACTTCATTCAAATGTTATTCCACTAATATATACAAAATTTATTTTTAAGCAGAAAATATTAAAACTGAATATAAAGAATAAATGGTTGAAATTACATACCTAACTAGAAAGTTTGAAAAATATCTTTACTCTATTTATACCATTTTCGTCACAATCGTTACTTGTTGCCAAAATATTCAAGAAAAAGAAATCGTCTGAAACATTGTTTCTCTTTTCTGTTCGAAAAGTTTAGAGAATATTCATTCTACGACATAAGCAATGTAGTGAATTTACGATCCCAATCAATTTCACAATCCCAATCAAGTTCACGTGGCTTTAAAAACTCTACTGTGATTCCTTACATTAAGAAGTAATTATACTTATAGAGCGTTCTGCATTGACGTCACTCCTGTTCAATCGCCTGCTCAGATAACTTTTATAGAACAATCAAGCCTTGTGCTCTATTTGAAATAAAATGAGATTTGAAGGACAAGTGGGTAAAAACCCCAAACATTTTGGCTGTGTTAAGTTATGATATGCTATTTGTGAGAAAAGTGATTCTTATTCATATTTACTCTTTCATACTATTGTACAGGAAAAGTATTCTTTTCTGGAAAATTTTCGGGTTAGAAATTTTAACAGATAAGCACATTTTTATGATCTCCTGAACTGATTTCTAATTCATTTGGAAGGATGTTTGCGTGTGTGAATGTGTGTGTGTGTGTGTGTGTGTGTGTGTGTGTGTACACGCGATATCTCAAGAACAAATAAAATGTTCCGAAGACAATTTGATACGATTATCACAATCCGTGAATACTGGAACCCTATTGATTTTGAATGCGATTAAATTGTTGAAAGGCCCCAGTACTTTCAAACAGACTTTTTTTTTCTTTAAATCATTAAAAAATAAATAAACATTCAATAATGTTATATAAATAATAAATTTATACATAATTTTTCATTCTAACACGAATGGTACAAATTTCCAAAAGTTAGCATGAACCGTTCTTGAAATATTGCTGAATATGAACTTTTCAAATGAATTTACAAAAGAAATACATAAAATTAAAAACAAATCGGCGGTGGCTCCAGTCCGATGGAGCCGAAATAGTTTTGCTTGAATTACATTTCGTAAAATAAAACTCCAGTAAATTTCAATAAGGTTTTACGATTTTTTTTTCAGATATTTTTTGTTTCGTTTACAGGCTTTCGAAGCACAACCAGTTACTCTCTAATTGTTTATAGCTGGCTAGCACTTTTAGTTTACAACACTATTTCATCTAGATACTCCGACCATAGACTTCACGTCAAAATATCAAATTATTTTATTAAATTTTTGGCGATATATAAATTAATTGTATATAATATATCTGACAAGATTTTAGATTGAAGTTAATCTATAATATCGAAATTATAATCACTATACTTCTGAAACTAAGAGCTCGATGATGCGAAAAATGTTCAAAGTTATTTTGCTTCCCTATGAACGTCTTAGTGGCTGAAACAAAAAAGCACTTTAAAATGGTTTCTATCCTCGTTAATCCAAATACAGGATCCACTCAAAATCGCCATTTCTTTTAGTTGAGACGTTATTATTTGAACTGCATTTTAAGTTGTAATTAGTTCATTATTGATTGTTCACAATGTCACCTTCTATACTTGGATTCAGTGGTTGGAAAACTACTTTATTATTGCAGTGATTTGCAACTACAACTACATTATGACAAATGTAGTTAACTACAACTACAACTACTTTTTTTAAAAAGTAGTGACTACAAACTACTTTTAAAATGTAGTCACTACATAACTACTTTTATAAGACGAATTTTACCAGAGTTTCAATTTTCACAAAAAGTTGAGGATATAGGTATACTGTAGTAATTTAACATACTTATTCTGAATAATTAAAATTTACTGATTCCCAAATTTACTGATCAACTTACCAATCTTTACTCTTTTATCCACTTCTAAAAACAGTGAAATAAAATAGAAGCATAAACTTTAAAATCAAAGACAACCAAAAACAGATTTAAAAGTCCTTTAATAAAATCTCCTTTCCTCGACGTACATCGACGTATCCTCGACGTACAAAAATTACACGGCCAAAGCGCTTTCCGGCATCATAATGCCCTTCATGAGTGGAGCCACTGATGAAGGGAATTGTGATACCCGAAAACGCTTTGGCCGTGTAATTTTTGTACGTCGAGGAAAGGAGATTTTATTAAAGGACTTTTAAACCTAATTTTGGTTGTCTTTGATTTTCAAGTTTAATTAAAGTTGACGTGTATCCATTTTATTTATTAAAAGTATAAAATAAAATAAAAGTTAAAACTATTAATTTAAAACATGTTTGTTCATTTTTAATATAATTTGCATCTCAAAATTACAATCAGATAAGTAGGATCTTTTGGGAAATAACGCATCTGAATATATTCATATAAAAAATCAACTTCATGAGGCAATGGCCCTTCTAACCCTGCAGCATCCCTGCAGCCGTTCATTGTACATCGTTGCGCAGAACACTAAATTTCATACAAATGAAGAAAAGGTGATCGATCACATATGTAGAATAGCACCTTGTTTGTTTACTGAAGTCAAAACTCGATACAAACTAGTGATTTATTGTATCGCGCTACCAGTGGCGCACCCACGGGGGGGGCCGAGGGGGCCCTGGCCCCCCCCTTGGGCTGACAAAGCAAAACGCGAAGGGCGCTGTCAGCACAAGGGAGAACTAGGTCTGCCTTCGAGAATGGACTCGTCCAAAATCACGTGACCCAAATGCCTTCTCGCTGGAGTCGTACTATACCAGTGCTGTGTAGAGTGACGTCACAGGCGCCTCCGTGGCCCTATATAAAGAGTGAACGGCGGGGAAGCGGCTGTTCGCTCGAAAACTCGAGGATTTCGTTTACCCAGTGAGAAAATTGTGGAAGTGAATAAATAGATCGTGCCAACGCTTCGCGAATTAAGTGTTGCTGTGAGTTGAAATAAAGTGCGACGTTACGACACAAGGTGATAACAGTGAATTGGTAGTTTCGGAACGAGGGCCTGCGTGGTGAATAGCTGAATTTAATAATGGTCCTGAACTTTCAACTGATCTTACAGTGAAATGCATCTTTAACGATCAGTGTGTGTGTTTATGTGCGTATTTCGGCTATATAGCAAATTTTGTTCTTGAATAATTGAGGAGCAAGGTAAAAAAAAAAGACAATGAGTGAAAAACGAAAAGGGCTAGGCCAACAGACACTGGGAAATTATTTAAAAAAAAAAAGTAAGATTGAAAATAGTTACGTTCCCAACGACGTTTCCCTGAGCTCTTGTTACATTGATGAGGCTGCAGTCGAAGCAAGCAACAGCCGTGACCCCGGGCTGTCTTCAAACGCTTGTGAGGAGGTAAAGGTAGGACAAAACACAATACCAAACACAGTTGAAATAGAAATTCTGGCTGCAGATATTTCTAATTATGTCAAGAAATCTAACCTCACAGATGAAGATAGGATAACAGCGCTAAAAAATCTTTGGGAACCATATGAAAATTACAGTTTTCCTGCTACTGTCACTAGTGCTGTATCAAGTCAAGGAAAACCTCACCACACTCGGAAGTTCTGCTCATCTTGGCTGAGTAAGCATAACTGGCTAGCTTACTCAAAGGCAGAGGACAGTGCCTATTGCAAATTTTGTGTTCTCTTTGCACCCCATGAAGTCGGTTTAAGATCCACACAAGCTACAGGTCAACTTGTTTCAAAAGGATTTAATAATTGGAAGAAGGCCTTGGAGAAGTTCAGTCAACATGAAAATTTTTTCTATCATAAGGATTCAGTTCTCAAAGCCGATGAGTTCTTAAGGGTCACGGAAGGAAAAACGGTTCCTGTGGATCAAGTAATGGACAGAGGAAAGCAAAAACAAGTTTTGCAGAATAGGGCTATTCTTAAACCTATTATCAAAACAGTGATTTTTTGTGGAAGGCAAGGGCTGGCCATGAGAGGGCATAGAGACTGTGGGGATTTGGACGTATTGTCAGAACCATGCCAAGGCGAAGGAAATTTTAGAGCCCTTTTGCGACTCCGAGTTGATGCAGGAGAAGAAATACTGAAAACTCATCTACAAGGTTGTGCAAAAAATTCAACTCACATAAGTTGGAATATACAAAATGAGATTATTTCAGCATGCAATGATTCCATTGTGAAGCACATAGCAACTGAGGTGAATGAGGCCAAATGTTTTGCGGTTTTATGTGACGAAACCACAGATATTGCAACGGTAGAGCAAATGACACTTTGCGTTCGTTATTTGAAACGGTTTGAAACAAATGATAAGTATAAAATTGAATTTAAGATATTGGAGAACTTCCTTAAGTTTGTGCCCCTGACTGAAACTACAGGTCGAGCAATTGCAGATGCTATTCTTAAAGGCCTTGCAGACTGCAACATTGATACGTCTTTCCTCCGTGGACAAGGGTTCGATGGAGCTTCTGCAATGAGTGGAGAGTACAATGGCGCCCAAGCAATTATATATGAGCAACACCCCAAAGCCCCCTACGTTCATTGTGCATCACACTGTTTGAACTTAGCCATAACTTATTCATCTAGAGTTCCGGATATCCGAAACAGCTTTGGAATAATAGGGAAAATCTCTAGTTTTTTCAACACACCAAAACGAAACCTTGTTCTCACCAGCAAAATTAATGCAGCTAATCAGGGAGAGACAGAAATCAGTGCCAAAAAACTAAAGAAATTATGCCCTACTCGTTGGGTGGAGAGACATGATGCCGTCACAGTTATGGTTTCATTGTTTGATCAAGTAATCGAGGCTCTGGAGGAGATTACTACCTGGAATGACAAGGAGACATCAACAGAGGCTCATACCTTGTTATGTTCAATGTTAACATCACAGTTTGTCATAGCACTTGTTTCAGCTGACAGATTACTCAGCTACAGTGTTCGTCTGAGTGAAAAGCTGCAGGAAGTTAACCTTGATCTGGCAACTGCTGTGAGTGACGTAGAAGACGTTTTGAAAGCTATATCTATAATTCGAGAGAACGCAGAGAACGAGTTTCACCATCTGTTTGAACAAGCTGTTAAGAAGCTGGAACAGCATGGAGAAAACATTACTCTACCACGCCGTGCCACCAGACAAATTTATAGATCAAATTTCAACGTACAGACTCCTGAAGAATACTACAGACTTTCTATTTTCATTCCATGGATTGATAATTTCATCACTCACCTCCATGAAAAATTTCTCAAACATAAGGAATTTCTACAAAGTTTTGCATCTGTCGTTCCGAATGGAAGGCAGCCGACACTGGAAGAAAACGAGAGATTTGTTGCCTTATCAAGGAAATTTGCAGATGATTTAGGACCTAGATCAGATAATACTCTAAAAGCTGAACTACATCTGTGGTACATGAAGGTCTCTGCATTGAACAAGAAAACTAAAAGCCCAATCGAACTGCTTAACTTTTGTGACCAAAGGACTTTTCCAACTGTGTTTGAACTTTTAAAAGTGTATGCCACCCTCCCAGTATCAACAAGCAGTGCTGAGAGGTAATTATCCACAATGAAGAGGTTGAAAACTTACTTGAGAAACAGTATGAGTGAAACCAGACTGAATGGACTGGAGTCAATGAACATTCACCGTGAAGTGGAAATTGATCCAGACCAGATAATTAATGCTCTGGCTACAAAGAAGAACAGGAGGCTGGACTTCGTTTTATGAATATGTATAGATCATAATTGAATAATATAACAATATGTAATCATGAGAGAGTGGTTGAAAACAAGTATACAGTATAAGCAGACCAGAACAAATAATTTTATCTTCATCTATTTCTTAATTTGTGTTGTTTTGTATAAATATCTACTACTACTGCTTCTAATCATTCAATTCTCTTGCACTGCACTGAAGAATTGTTAGTAATTTGATAAAAATAAATGTACAAAAAAAGACAACCGCCTTGTTAATTGATATGGCCTCTGATCATTTTTTCTCGGAAAATTTATCGAGGAGTCATCATCCTTCATAAAAATTTTGTGCACCAATGGCCCCCCCCTTAGGAATATTCTGGGTGCGCCACTGCGCGCTACTCGCTACACTACTTATTTTTAACAGTAGCACGTTACACTACAAACTACAAGAAAAAGTAGAGACTACTGTAGTTTCGCTACTTTCGACCACTGCTTGGATTAGTCTGAACTGGATCTGGTAAATATGGAAATGCAAATCTATTGTTTTCACCACTTTGGTTATGCACATCGAAAACGAGGTTGATGAGAATAATTAGTTGTCTGAGAGATGGAGCCCCCTAGTATCCTAAATACGTATTACACATTTTTTGCATCACACAAATTTTCCAATCTTTTTATTTTCAAGGAAACGCTGGCAATACTTTGAGGGCAAAGGAGGAATGCTTCATCTCGTGATTCGAAGCAAGACGAAATTTTTTATTTTTATTTTTTCGAAACGACTTTCCGTTGCGTGAAGTCATTTCACTCCCAAAATACATGCTGTAAATAACGGGGTAAAAATAAGCCGGGACAAAATTATAAAAAAGGGAGTAGTCAGTATGCAAAGGATCGTGAGCTATTATCACAATAAATGAAAATCTTTAGGTGATCTTGTTTATAGCTTGGGGAGTAAGCAGTGAGCTTAATAAATTTAGCGGAACTTCATCACATTGTCGATGAGATCAAATCCATCTGGATACACATATTTAGCAAAAGATAATCAGGTACTACGAAAAAGAAAAACTGTTTGCATTCAATATTAAACATTCAATGTGGGCATTGCGGTACATGACTTTCACTACATACTGCAATGATTTTCTTCTACAGCCGTCTAAATGATTGAAAAATTAAAGACTTCGTTAGTAATATAGTACTTGCTACGGTTTCCACATCCAATATTGTCCACTAATTGCAAATAATTAAAATCCTGTTCATTTTTTTAAAATTGTATACACATTTCCTGATCCGAGCCTCTTATTTAAGACAAACCGTGTTTTTTTACTCTGAGAATTCGTGTTTTTTGAGGACACTAACAGTATTTCTAATTGTCAAATAGTCAAATAGGATTTACGCGAAATAAGTTAATTGAGTACTTCGTGATAGTTCTATACGTTATCATTTAAAACAGTTTTAAATGTTAATGTACATTTTAAAGATAAAAACAGTGTGTCTTAGATATATACTGTACATCATTATTTCTCTTTGAAAGAAACAAAGTCATTGCATTATGTAGGGAAAATCATGAACTGACTACATCAGATATTGTTTGTAGTGTAAGAACATGTAGAACCACATAACCTGCAAAATAATTACATTGTTACTTTCTTCATGGGATTTGGTTAACTTTCTTACTGCGAGCGAATAGGTTTATTCTGTTTCGAATTTTTGTAGAGGACGCGCAAAAACGCTTCACGGCATGAAAAATATCTCAGCAGAAGCACTAGCTGCCAAATAGTAGTATTAAAATGTGGAAATTTGTCGAGGACTGTATCTTTGGGAAAATGTGACTTTTATCCAAATGCTCGCAAGTTGTCTGTTGCCATTTTTATAGCCTCGAACCGAGTATATGGAAAGAAATGGTTGCTCCCTAAAGCCAGCATCACTCCAAAGTTATTTTGAATCCTCCTTGTCACTTGGTCTCGTGACTCAGAAAAAGATGTTTCCAAAACTAAGGAGACTTTTCATCATTACGTAAGGCTAAACGGGCAAGAGTCATTCCGGCATCGGTTTCAGAGTCGTCTTAGTAGGTATATTGATATACAGTCATCGAAATGTTTAAATAAGTACGCAGGCTTGTCAAATCTAATTCATTCTAGACTTCTTTGTGTGAACAGACATTATATGCAAAGGAGTATTGAAATAATAGCAAATAATCGTATTCCAAATTTTGCGTATGTTAGATGTTTTGACAAAAATTGGTTAAAGAGGCGTCATTTAAGGCAGGGGCTGAAACGCAATTGCGCTCTCTAAGATTTCAATGTGTGTTTCTACGCAGGATTCTTAAAAAATTCCTTAAACACACCAATAACTTTGTAAGAAAAGAGCCATGAGTATACAGTTAAGACTGTCTATAGAAAAGTGACCATGCCCGAATGAAAGGGGATTGCAGCGCCTTTAGAGGAAAATTTTAAAAGGTAGAATGACGGATTCGGCACCAAACGGAGATAGGCGAAAAAAAACCTGTGGCAAAGTTGTAGATCATTGTCTAATGAGTAAAAATTAACACGAAGGAAATACGTATATGGAGGGCCATAAATAAAATATACTTTAAAAAGTCGTATCATCAGGGCCCGTAACACGGTAACACCTGCAATGCATGTCAATGTACCCCCGCGGTCGTATTCTCTCTCTCCTATTCAAATATGCATTGTTGCAGAAGGAGGGCAGAAATGGGCATTGTTGCAGACTCATTTTTAGCAAACTGTACATTAGATCCCTATGCATAAGTGTTGTTAATTTAAGCGTGCCTATTCGGCAATAACTCTATTGTGTTAAATAAATACCTTCTCTAGCAGTTGTACGGTCGACTCCTACTCATGAGATAATTCTTGCAATTTTTGTCTGTCTCTCTTTGACGGAGTTTATTATTCTAACATTTTTAATTCTCCACTAGGAGTGCTGCAATACTTTTCAGTCGATTGGACATGGTCACTAAACCATAGATAGACCTAACATGTACACTTATAAACCTTCCCCTACAAAGTTATTGCGGTTAAAGTTATTAACCTGTACAATTCTCCTTCTCTTTCATTCTTCTTTTGTTCCCTTTCAAATAAACTTTAAATGTTTCCTTAATTTCATGATGTTGTCTAATTAGTTGGCTCTAAATCGATCCTCATGATTATATATTTTCCTCTGGTTCTTATTTCTGGGCCCATTTCGTTTGTTTTTACTCCGTGTTTGTTTGTCTTTTTCAGCACTGACGAACGTATTTTTAAAACAGCTGCATACTGCGTAATGCAAGGTAGGGTCAAAAAGTTCGAAGACTGTGCTGATATCTCCAATCCTGATTGGAGGAGAGGGGAACTATTTTTCCGTGGCGAAGAGGCACATATGACGCGAGATGTGAAAAGGAAGAAGCAGGTCCGCAGTGCAGGGTTTTCCCAGACAATGCGTGTCAGTGAACTGTAGTCGTTCACGTTCGTCAAAAGCGGAAATGTCGTTTGAAGAATAGTATACGAATATCAAATTCTGCCAGCGTTTGGGGAAATCTCCGACAGAAACATTGCACCTGCTGCAGCAGGTGCCATTTTCGTTTTCGACGAACGCGAACGACTACAGTTCACTGACACGCATTGTCTGGAAAAACACCTGCTTCTTCCTTTTCACATCTCGCATCACATGTGCCTCTACGCGCGGTAAAATAGTTCCCTTCTCCTCCAATCAGGGTTGGAGATATCAGCACAGTCTCCGAAGTTTTTGATCCTACCTTGCATATTAATGTGTGCATAATTACTCTGTTTAATTTTTCCTTATATGGCTTCTTTACCTAAAACTGTAGTTTCGTGGTGATCAGGTTTTCACTAAAAAGTAATCTGATGTGAGCAGCATATGACTTTCCCTACAGACTCAAATTCATTTTCTCTTTATTTCTTTAATAATTCATTAAATTGAGTTTAATTGTACAAAATAACTCGCATAATTATTCAAAATAACGCTGCATTTGCACTTTTAATTCAATTTTCGTTTCCATTTGGTAATGGACGTAATTTCAAAGGTGACGTAGCAAAATTGCGAAAAAACTAAAATTTTTCGGAACGACTAATCCTAAAGTAATCGTGTTAGTCTTATTCGTTTAATCATCAAAAATTATATATGAAACAAGCGTTTAATTGATATATTTGAGCATACGTGGTATTTTATTTTAGATTTTGACGATTTTTGCTGATCATTTCACAAAAGAGCAGGTTTATTTTTTCCTGATTCTCACCGAAGTGCCATCAACACCAGAGTAGCCCACAAATGACTTTGTGGAAATTTTGTGAAATTTGGTCCAAATTTTGTGTAATTGGTCAATTAGTGCTTTAGCTAGAGTGTATATATACGATTTTTGTGGGTCATTTCACAAAAAAAGACAGGTTCTTTCATCCCGAATCGTACCAAAACCTAATCAGCACCAAGATCGCCTACAAGTGATTATAAAAATTTTATAAAATTCGGTCAATTCGTTTTTGAGTTAAAATGGATACATACATTGCACAGACAGACAATCACAGAGACGTCACGCTAAAAATAGTTTTTCGTATTCTGGAGGTAGGTCTCAAAACGTGTAAATCCGTCGAAAACTCGAGTTGTGATTTTCGACACGATTCCAATACTTTCCCTATACATTACCATGTATTGCAGGGAAAGTAAAAACCAGCCTCTTACAACCTTAATGCACAACATCATGTCCTTCAAAATTTATTTCAGCATTAAAAGATACATTTACAAAACCTTAATTTCTAGCCCATGTCTTATGGCGGTCATATATAATCGTAGGTTCATTAAGAAATAACTGTAAAGTCGTTTTTCTCAGAATGGGATTTCTTGACTCTGCGAGCAAGATTACCCTGGAATTTTTCAATAGTTTTCATGACATTTTTGGATTAATGTTAGTCTCCATAAAGTGCACCTAAAGTTTTTTATGTTTTCTTTTTACCAAAATATTTGTATGCTATTGAAACTTCAAAAGTTTTGTGAAAGCTAAATGCAACGTTGCATAAAATAAAAATATACTTTAAATGCACATTCATTTAGGTTCATTATAAGCAATTCTCTCCTACATTATTATTAGATGCCTAAAATTTTGTTTTGGATGTGAAATTTTCTAAGTAATATTGAAAGCAAGCTGTCATACAACTTTTTTTTTTCTACAAATGGTTCACAGTCTTCAGTGCTCTATAAAAAAAAAATACATTTCTTTATATTATGTTTTAAAAAAATTGCACATTGAAAAAAAACATAGATTTATCTCTAGAAAGAGAAAGTGCGCTTTTAAAGTGTTAAAATACAAATATAGAATGTTGAATATGATGAATTTTTTCACTTTTCAATATTTTAAAAGTCCTGTGGCTCCTAATGATTTCTTGAAAAAATAATGCTTAAATTAATATATTAAGATTCAAATTCAAAATAACTCTTTATTAACAGCAATATTACCATCGCTTAATTAACAAATACATAAACTATTAAATACATTAACATTATTTCGACTAGCCGTCACAACTGAAGAGAAACACCATTACACGATCTCTAAAAGTCCTCATCACTGTCCGCCTTCTCCTCTTTATCCTCCTCGTCATCATCTTTCATCTCCATGCTTTGGTCCTCCTCCTCGCTGGCTTCCTGCTTTAGGAGGTAAGCAGATGAGTCAACGGGCATCTTGACGTAGTAACCGAAGGGTGCGAATTTATTCCTGCCCTTCCCCTTCGAAGGACCACGGAAGACTTTGATGCTGACACCACCAAAAGCGTCGTCCTCATCAGCCGTGCAAAAGTCGCAGATCATCACGAAGATCAATAGCAGACATACCTGTTAAATAGTTATCTAATATATTGAGTGATCAAAAACAAATTCGATCAAAAACGCATATCAGATTTTAAAATTATATACAGTAGTGTCCCGTGTGCCAATCACGACAGATCTCTTTTTTGTCAATCAAAGAACATGGCTTTTGCCCAGAGTGAACGAATTTTTATTTTAAAGCAACATTTCTCCAGCCATTCTTATGAACGTGTCATCGGAGTAGAGTTTAAAAAAAAAAAAATACCCATGCTCTAAAACAATTAGAATTTCAACAATTACGAGGTTAGTAAAGCGTGTTTGAAGAAATAGATCTGTTACAGACAAAGCGAGAACATGCAGGCCTTCCATTTTAACTCGAGATAAACTGTCTGAAACATTGAACAATTCTAAAACTCTTCAAGGATACTCTCATAAGAATGGCTTGAGAAATATTGCTCTGAAATTAAAATTATTTCCCTCTGGGAAAACGCCATGTTCTTCGATCGATAAAAGAATAGGGTTATTTTAATTAGAGTTATTTTAAAATAATTGTAATACTGGCATAATGGTATGGGAATTGTCATACACATTCATCTATAAAAATTATGATACTGGCATAATGGTATGTGCATCGTTGTAAGCAAATCCATATATTTATAAAAAATTATGATACTGACATAATATATGTGCATTGTTACACGTAAATTCATGTATTTATAAAAATTGTGATTTTGGAATAATGGTATGTGCATTGTTGTATAAATTCATGTATTTATAAACATTCGAGTCAGGTGGAGTTTTTAGCCCAATAGACAAAAATGAAAAAAAAAAAAAAAAAAATCCACCTGATCCAAAAGATATTCGACATCCTTAAAGATTCAACATCCTTATAATTTTTTTTTCTTCGGGGGGTTTCATTCAGTCTGATGTGTACCGTAGAAGAATTAGAGATACAGTGGATCTTGAAATCAAATTATCATAATAAAAATTATTGCAGCGCCACTAGAAGAGATTTAAAAAGTTAGGATAACGAACTCGGCAACAAAACGAAATAGACGACAAAGCGGTAGAGCATTATCTGATGAATAGGAATCGACACCAAGAACAAACGAAACGCGTATACGAAAGGCAATAAATACCTATCAAACAGCTGTACTATCAGGACTTCTCAATGCTTGTCAAAGCAAGTGGTTCTATTCTTTCCGAAATTAAAATGTACATTGTCCCTGACAGAGAGAGTTTTAAATCTCTAGTTTAGATTTCTCTTTATGTAAGTGCTATAAGTGCATTAGACAATGCTCTTCAGCTTTGTAATTGACTTTTTTCGTCAATCTCAAATTCTCTCTTGTTGTCAAATTCCGTATTCTACTTTTTTTTTAAATTTTCGCTATAGACGCTGCAATCCCTTTTATTTGATCGAGCATGGTCACTTCACAATAGATAGACCTAACACGTGTACACTCGTGGATATTTTCTTACAAATTTATTGGGTACCTCAGGACTTTTATAGGAACCGTGTATATAACATTTCATATCTCAAATGCGCTTTTTTAATTCCATTTATTTTACGAAATAGTTAGTTCCTTATAGATTCTTTATAGATAGTTCCTTATAGATTCCTTATAAATAGTTCCTTATAGATTCCTTATAGATAGTTCCTTATAGATTCCTTATAAATAGTTCCTTATAGATTCCTTATAGATAGTTTCTTACAGATTCCTCATAGATAGTGCCTTATAGATTCCTTATAGATAGTTATTTTAAGTACAAACACTATAAAAATGAAAATTGCAAAAGTGCGCTTCCAAATTAAATATATCCTATAATACTAAATCTATGTCAATGAAACTTTTTGAATTAATGCGGCTGAATACGAGGGAATGTTTTAATGAAGCTTTTATCCTTCTACACCTAACTGTAGATGAGCGGAAATTGAAATGTCTGTTTTATCTGTCTGTAATGAGAAAGCCTCTTAATCCGGCTCACCTGATTCATATACTTTTCTTTTACTGATTTGTTGTTATAATGTACAATATAATACAAACAAATTGAGATAAAAAATTTAGTAAATAACACACTCTTTTGCAAAAAAAACGAAGCACCATGAAGAAAGTGAGTGTTTTTATTGAAATTAAGTATGTGTACAACTCATACAAAATAATGAACTAATTACAAAATCAAGGCCGCAGGACCCATCAATGGATAGCAATTGCACATTGAATTTTGAAATCAGTAATTGGTGACCTCCCCCATTGGCGGCAATGCGTACTTGTATACATCTACGTAAGGAGTGATAAAGATTCCTAATGTCATCCTGCGATACATTCTGCCAGGCATTCCTCAACTGTTGCTCCAGATCTGTTACACTTCGGGGGTGCCCGAATCTGGCGGCCTAGCATGTCTCATACATGCCCGATTAGCGAAAGGTCTGGTGATCTTTCTGGCCAAGGAACAGTATCAGCAGCATGGAGACAGTTCACAGATATGCGAGTCGTATGTGGCGTGGCATTGTCATGTTGGATGACGTGCCTTGAAGGGTATCGCAAACGACCGCTGGATTTCATGAACATATCGTTGAGCTGTTAAAGTTGTAAGCAGGATGACTAGGGACGACCTGCTGTTGTAAGAGATAGCACCCCACACCATCACATCAGAGGTAATGGCTGTGTGCCTATGTAAAACAAAGGCTGATTGGAACCGCTGGCCCTGGCGCCTCCACACACGTACCCGAAGGTCATCTGCTGAAAGACTGAAGCGTGATTCATCGCTGAACACTATGCAATGCCAGTCTGCTGGCAGCCATGATGCTCGGCTACGACACCACTTCAAACGACTTTGTCGATGTTGTGGGGTTATGAGCAGACATCTTAAAGGCCGCCGTGAGCGTAACTCCCACCTCAGCCAAACGCCGTGAGATGGTGGAAGGTACCACGGGTGGTATGGAAGAGGCTGTTGCACGTTAGATGGCGGACAATGATGCCGTTGGGTCAGTTCGGGCCTGTCGCACAATCCTCCGATCTTGCCTCGCATTCGTGCACCTTGGCCTTCCCGAGCCTTCATTCCGTCGATAAGTTCTTTGCAGCAACCATTGCTACCAGCACCTTTGCACAGCAGTGCCCGTTCGGTGCAGGTGGCGGCCTATTGCTCGGTATGACCAGCCAGCGTCACGCATCCGACTATACGACCACGTTCGAACTCGTCTAATTGCTTATAAGGTCTTCGGCAACATCGTAATGACATTATTGGTTGTGTCTTTACAGAACTCCGACGCCAATAACGAGCAAAGATAAACCGTCCACATTTTTAACCTGTTTTATAGGATGCTAGTTGCACAGTAGAAACGCGCGCTATGACCGAAGTTAACACTCATTGTTCTTCAAATTTAATCATTCGCATACTTGATATAAAGGAATTTGCATGCAAAATTTCGAGATGATCGGATTGTTTTTTAAGGTTGCTTCATTTTTTTTTTCAAAAGAGTGTATTATATTACTTTCCTTATATACATAGATTAATGTATAGTATAGGGAAAGTATTGTGGCTGGATCGAAAATTCGAATTCAAGATTTCGACAGAGGAGCACGTTTTAAGCATCCCTGAACTCCAATCGATCCATTTTGAGGTGGTGTGTGTGTGTGTCCGTGAGTCTGTGGAGACGTTATCTCAAATGGAGCGTTTTGAACGAAATTTGGTACAATAATTACAATCCGTGAGTACTGAAAACATATTGATTTTAAGCAAAATTGAATGTCCAGAACACTCGCACATTTTTGAATGAAATCTTGAAAAAATCACAAAAAAATCAGAACCTTCAATGATGCTACTTAAATAATCGTTTCTTATGTTTTTCATTAGAAAACGATTGACACAACTTTTAGAATGCTACCATGAAACGTTCTTGAGATATTGCACTTTTTTCAAATATTTTTTCTAAAAAAATCCCATAAAATTAAAAAGTATTAACTATTGTGAAATGTGTTCACTTTTCGTGTGTAATATTATGCGATAAATTTGTTAACATCATACTCGGAGATCTAGCTTGTTCCATTCACGAGAAAATATATGTATAATGGTTTTGTATTTTAACGCCTAACAATTCGCCAACAGTCATTTATATATAAGAAATGCTCTTCGCTCCATTTGTCTGTAACGCTTGGCAATAAATCTGGCGAGCTTGGAGATTCATTTAGCAAAGCCCCAGATTGACGAAAATATCGTTAAAATGGCAAAAATAACGCTAAGCTAACGAAAACGACGCCAATTTGATGGATTAATTATTAAAACATTTTAATATATGGACTCTATGCTTATTGCGGATGCTATTAATATTGTTTGCCAACCTAGAGTTGCGTGAAATATAAGCTAATTGGGTACTTGGAAATAGTTTTACATGTTGTCTTCCGGAGAAGCTCCAAATGTACAATTCAACTATAAAAACAATGTTCCGTAAATCTTATACATAATTTTTTCACTGTGAAAGAAGTAAACCCATTGCATTATATAGGGAAAATTATGTGTTGCCCACATCAGATTTTTTTTTATATATTGTTATATCAGTTACGGTTGTAAAATGTAAGATTACGATAATAATTTAGAAAAATATATATTAAATTCATATATTACTTTCCTTATATACAATAATGTACAAGGAAAGTATTGTGACGGGGTCGAAAATTCGAATTCGAGTTTTCGACGAGAAAGCACGTTACAAGCATCCCTGATCAAGAATCAACAATTTTTGAAGCTATGTCTGTGTGTGTGTGTGTCAGTGAGTCTGTGGAGAGGTTAACTGACGAACGAATGGACCGATTCGAACGATATTTGGTACAAAAATTACAATCCGTAAACACTGGAAGCCTATTGTTTTTATACGCAATCGAATGTTCAGAACCCCCTAAATTTTCGAGTGAAATTTTGAAAAAATCGTCAAAAAATCAAAACCTTTATTAAAGCAAATAGCCATTTCTTATGTAATTTTTCATTAGAAAACGATTGACATAAATTTTAGGACGCTAACATGAACTGTTCTCGAGATATAGCACGTTTTTCAAAAAAATTATCAAAAAGTCATATAAAATGAAGAAAATATTTCCTATTGAGAAACATGTTCACTTTTCATATGTAATACCATGCGATAAATTGGGTGACATCATTCTCATGAATCTAGCTCGTTCCATTCATGAAAAAGATACTTTGAGTAATACTTTTGTATTTGAGCGCCAATAGTCATTTATCTGCTGTAATAAACTTATTTCTCCATCCATAACCCTTGGCGAGATTTTGGTGACGAATTTGGTGGAATGTCGCCAACTTGATGATTTTTTTAATTATTGCTAAATTAACGAAAAACTCGCCAAATGGATAAAAATGACTCTAAATCAATGAAAATGACGACTCATTGACGAAAATTCAATATCTTAGAAAGAATATAAATATCTACTATAAAAATAATCTTTTTTTTTTTTTTTTTACTGCAAAAGTAGTAAATTCATTGCATTATATAAGGAAAGCAATGTGCTGCCCACATCAGATTTTTTTCGAATGCGTTTAAATGACTGCTGCAGCAATGTAACAAGAAAAATCAATCATGCATAAGGCAGTGATTATGAAACACTTTCCAACTGAAATACAATTTTATTTAAACGTCTCTAAAATGCGATACATTCAGTGCTGATATATTTTAAATTATCACACTACTACAATAATTTATTATATGTAAAAACTTAAAACTACATCGAAAAAAATGAACTTTATTCAAATGGCGTCATCGAAATATAATTCGTCTGGTTTTCTATGTAAAAGCAATAAATATTTCATTCATATCACTTTTCTTCCAGAGCTAAATAATTTTGCTTTAAAAAAATTCAGCAATTCTTATACAACTCATCTTACAATCACTTGTTTACATTCTGCATCCATTAAAATTAGGCTTCGTTGTAGAAATAATCAAAGTTTGATGATCATTTAAACTCAAAAATATTATAATTGCGTTGACACAGAATATAGATGCACAGAAAATACCCAAAAATAAAACAGTTACTAGTGGTCATAAAACTTACTCTACTACAGCGTGTAAATTACTACTAAATTATTTTAATCTGATAAATGATAGTTTACGTTATTCTAGCAATAATTACCTTCTTCTAAATAATAGTAAAGAATTAAAAAATAAATTAGCATCACTAGGTAAACTAATTGGATTTCAAACTTTTGGCTTTAAAGATCGTTTCAATAATATTAAGATCTCTGATACATATGTTGTAATTTTAGCTCTAATGCTTATATTACTAATCAATCTACTCAAACCATTTTTATCAATTTTCCTAAACTTCTTCACTTTGTTCTTTTCAATAATTATATTTTTTAAGGAAATAAATTATACTTACAAGTCCCAAGGGTTCCACAAGGTGGTTGCAGTAGTAGTATGTTAGCTAAATTATACCTTTATCATTATGAACAGTCTTTTACTTCAATAGATTATAAAATTTACAGATATGTTGATGATCTGATTTGTTTAGTATATACTGAAAATTATGTCATAGATATAGATTTCTATCCAGACAATTTGGAATTAATTCCTAATGAAGCCACTATTAGTAATAATATTAATTTTTTGGATTTAAATCTAATTATTGAACCTACCAATGGAATAGTTAATAATTTATATGATAAAAAAGACTATTTTAATTTCAACATTAATAAAGTATTATTTAATTCCTGCAACTCGATTCAATTGTTTAGAAATATTATCCTTAACCAACATTTTAGAATTTATAGATTATCAGATAAAAAATTTCATGCTATGCATATAAATAATCTAATAATTGCCAGCAAATTATATAAATATCCAGCATATTTAGTTTAATGGTATTGTTAAAAAGTTTGGATTAGCTGAATATTCATGAATTCTCTTCTTTGTATCTTATATTGGCCAGACATCAACATTCTCTTGATTTAACATTACATTATATTTACATCCCCTTAAATATTAGCCTCACTGTTTTCGATTATACACGCCATTATTTTGTAGCTTTTACTGTAGAATATCACCTTTTATTGCCTTTTCGCATTACTGTTATTTGTTTCACAAGATTGGCAACAGTGGATCTCTACTTTTAAATTTTGCGATTGGCAACACTCGTTTCTTCATTTTAGGCTCCAATGGTTAGCACATTTGCAGTATTTTTTTATTCCAGGTATTCTTGCTCCATTTATAATTTTTTTATCTTTATGTGTGTTGTCCAAGTTATTAGAGTTTATGGATATTATCTATCTCTAACATCAGAAACACACATTTTTTGTTCATTTTGATTAAATACTTGGACCTGGCGAAACGTTTTTTTCAAAATGAACAATTCATTTATTTAGGCCCAGTACTTATCCACATGTATAGCTTTAATGCTTCGATTTTATTTGTTTTTCAATTATCCATTCCATTCCATTGATATTTGTTAATTATCTTTAACTTGATGACTAGAAATTTGCATTTTTCCCCCATTTGATTGATGATTCTCTATTTAATACTTCTTTTTATTATGTAGGCATTTTTTAAAGTTAGGATTTTTGATTTGCAACTTCTCTCTATTCTATCATTGGATTTCCAAACTATTATTATATATATGTGTGTGTGTGTGTATGTATGTATATATATACTATATATATGTATATATGTGTGTGTGTATGTATGTATATATATACTATATATATATGTATATACATGTGTGTATGTATATATATATATATATATATATATATATATATATATACAGTAGAGCACCGTTTATACGTTTTTCATTTATACGTCTTTTACATTTATACGTAGTTTCAGCACAATCCCGATCCATTCCTTAACCATGTAATGATAAAATATTTCGTTTATACGACGCGAAACTTCAGTTATACGTCGTTTTCCCAGTTTTTCCGATGATAAATCTTTCTAAAATTCGAAAATTTTCATTCGGATAGAACATTTGGGAATTGCCAGCACAAGGGTAGAGGTACTCTGACCACTGTTACAAATTTAGCGCGCTTTTTGATTCCCAAAGAATTCTCGCTCAAGCTGTCAAATTTACATGGCAACCCTAAACTGCGAGAAGAACAAACAATGAGAGGGTCTATTCACCAGGTTTTGGCGACAAATTTGGTGGAATGTCGTCAACTTGGCGACTTCTTAAAATGTTGCCAAATTAACGAAAATCTCGCCAAATGAATAAAAATGACACTAAATCAATGAAAATGACGACTAATTGACGGAAATTCATTATCTTGGAAAGAATATAAGTATCTACTATAAGAATAACTTATTTTTTTTACTGTAAAAGTAGTAAATTCATTGCATTATAGAAGGAAAGTCATGTGCTGCCCACATCAGATTTTTACCCATGTTGTTTGATAGCATTGAAAATAATAGTTCATATTATGAACACGTTGTATTATAATATACTGTTGAAAATTAAAAAAACTTTTTATCCTTGTTTTCTGGATTTGATTTTCTACGTACATGTGCATGGGGGGGGGGGGGGGGGGGGGGCAACTATTTTACACCTTGATTTCGATCGGTATTCACTGCAATTACGTCTTTACAGAGACCACTATTCTTACACTGCTCAAACCTGATTAAATGTAACAATAACATAATTTGAGGATTACTCAGAAAAAAAGCCAAACTTACCTTGTTGAATATTCCCATTGCTGAAACCGGAGAACCTCTTTCTAAGAACTTTTAATGCTTACTGTGCCTCGCTTCAATAAGTTCCATTTAAGGATCGACGACACTCACACCTCATTCATGTTCTTTTTTTTTTCCCCGCCTAGAACTTTGAAGACAATAAAAGCATCCTTCCAGAGAGTGGCAGAGATGGTATGATTTTCCTCTTAGTGAAGCCTCTGTGTTTTTTTGTTGCCCGCTGATATGTCTAATAATTGGAAAAAAAATATATCACGGTCCTTATAATTGTAGCTATAAAGAAAGTCTAGAGGAAAGTCTATTTTTCTGGCCCTTTCGTTTCGAAACTAATAAGGGAAATGGATATATATATATATATATATATATATTTTCTTTCAAAGCAGCTGGTGAATGAGAGAAAATAAAGTATGTTACTGAAAGGGAAATAATATTGTTTATTTTATTTTAAAATCGATGCATTGGACAATGAAAATGATTCATCAGTTTTTAGATCGTACTTATCTTCCTTTTTAAGCATTTTTGATGCCTGGTTCATTAACCGACCACTTTCTCTTCTTTATACTACTATAAGAAACATTACTTAACCAAAAATTTTCAAATTTCAGATTTTGATGAATAATACGCTTTAAGACCGCCTCATCTGTGTATAAATTATATGGATACGATAAACGAAAAATGAATCAACCTGCCGCTATGAATTTTTTTACGCCGATATATTTTGTGATACATCAAAACTAGAGATAGCTTTTAGTAATTTTTGTGATTAGAACTCAAATGATTCGAATTTTAAGATTTTCATAGCGTTATTTTTATGGAAAACGGTGATAATTTCCTAAACAATGATGGTAATACTTGGTATATTGTTGCGATATATCTTCTGGAATCGTGAGTGTACTCTCGGGAAACAAGAATGAGTCCAAATTTCTAGATAACTAACACGTTTATTTATAGGCAAAACGTAAACAGGAACAATATACAGCAAGTAGCTCGATAACTATTTCACAAGATCACTAAACTGTCAGGTACAGTAAAATAGCAATTTAATGCTCCCCTATTTTCACAAAACAGCCGATACTACCATGAAAATATTAACGTATCTCACAATTTAATATAGCTCGTATCACGTCAACTGCTCTCCAGCTAAACGACGGCGCATTTTATATACTCTCCGACGAAATTCCCAGAAGGTGCTGTTATCTCCAAGAAAATTCATTATTTTGAAAAAGGTCTAGTACCATCGAAAAGTCGCCAAATCTAGCAACTATGCATCAAGCGTTCAAATATGGCAACCCTACACTGACGTAATAGGAATGGCTGCCTTATATATATATTAAGCATTTAATTTTACTTGTATTATAAATACCAGTTATTTATCATTTATTCAAATTGGTCTGTAGAGCTAATGTGATATATTATATATATATATATATATATATATAAGTAATAAAGATAAATTAAAGTAGAACATTTGAAGAGAAATAGCAAAGCATCCATAACAAACTAAAGAATTAAATTTCTAACAAAAAAAAAACTCAAAAGAATGCTAGTCATCAATATGAAAAACTGGGAAACAATCCTTATAATTTAAAACAAATATTTAAAAAATGGAGTGGCGAACAAAGGATTGAAGGTGATACAATTGTACAATTGTTAGGTGGTGATTACAATACATCATCTTCAAATAGCACATTTCATTTAATAGCCTTGTTACTGTGAACAAAAGGCTATTAGACACTCCAATGTGCTATAAATTGAAAGATTGAGAAAATCGGTATTGTCAACCTGAAAAAAATTTTTAGATCATTTTTATGAAATTTTTACAAAAATAACTTTGGTACGAAATCTGAAAAAGATAAGCCTGTTTCTTATTTTGATATAGGTTGCGATATAAGTAGAGTTAATTAAATATTCTGCAATATGTTAAAATTCAACTAGAGACTAGTAGTCCAGATATTTCACAAATATTTTGAAATTGAACATTAGTAAATAAATTGGATATATTACATTCATTTTTGAAAAACTATTCAAAGCTTTGGAAACTAATGTAGTGAATGCATATAAAAGTTTTCGAGCATTCAAGTCGAACACAATTGAATTTCCTCTAAACTTGAACAGGTCTGATCTGATCTCCTATGTCAAAACTGCTTGCTTTGAATTTATGGATTTTCTCAATATAATGAATAAATCTCTTAAATATATACATTTTCTTTCAGTGCCACTGTGCCACCGATGAAATAAAAATCTAAAAGTAATTTTTAGCACTAAATATATACCTGGAATAATAGGATGTTCCACTATACTATTGAAAGGACACCTACAAATCTGTAACATTACAAAAAAAGATTGGGAAGGGGGAGGGGTAACCAAATATTTTGTTTCCCGTTTTCCCAAATAGGATTTCATTGAAATTCAATAAGTTTTAATGGGTTTCTGGGGGGAACTAAGCCCCCTTGGTGACACAATTGCTACCATAGACTCTTTGAAAAATATATTATTGCTACAGATGGGGCATTTGATTTCTGGTGAGTCTGTTTTCATCCAGAAGTCATTAAATCACATTTACAAGTAGGGTAACCATTGTCTTCAATAACATGACATTATAGTACCAAACTCCTATATATAAGAAGCTCAGCTCTAGACAAAACATATGAACCAAATGCATCCATCCATCGGTGTCACTGAGCTGTTGTGAACTATAAATTTTTACTAAATATTTTAAATGAGTAACTTGGATACGAAAGGAGAAAAATATATTTTTTTTTTTCTTTTCATACTGATTGTGATAATACAAAACTACACACTATAGAATATGAATGTATGAGAAAGTCAAATAGGGACTCGTATTCCATAACTTTTTATTTTTGACATGAATAACACTCTCTCTCTCTTATGGTCTGGATATCCAGCTGAAACCGGAACACAAAAATTTAGGACTTTCCTTTGATTCTCTTTTCTTCTATGCACTGGTCCTGTTAAAAAAAACTTTTTCTTTCAGCCTTCTTTCCGGATTCACCCTCTACTGACAGAATTACATTCGCAGGATTACTGAACATGACCACATTGTCTAGTAGTACCATCTCCCAGGAGAAATGTAGAACAAGAATAATTTTCATTGTTAAGGGTGTGGGAGTGCACCATGAAGCAGAATGAAATTGCATTGTAGAAAGACTTTTAACACAGGGTTCATATACTTTTAGAGGAAAAAAAATCATGGACTCTTTGAAGACATTGCAAAAAAAAAAAAAAAAAAAAAAAAAAAAATCATTTATAGATATAAACTGTAAAATTTAACAAAATATTTAAATGTTAATTTTATACACCTTTCAAAATAAAATAAGGCCTAAATATGAGAAATTTAAATTATTAAATCATATTTTTTAGCAAATTCACTATTTAGCTCTGCACCACTAGCCATGATTTGAATGGATAGTGGAGGTGTACAACTGTCAACTACTCTATGAATTGCACAGTTAGCTGTAAGCAACAGAAAAGCACCATCAACAGCTACTGAAAGTTAAGAGCTATTTTGAAAAGTGGCTGATTGCTAAAGACGATTATTAAATATTATGTGGGCAACATTTTATCCAAGTCAGTATGGATCAAAGCTATTAATGCACTAATCTGGACACTGAAAATTGAAAATTCAAGGCAGCATTCAGACCCTGTTAACAAGCAGTCAATGTCTGTATTTCCAATTTCTTGTAAGGCGTAATATAATGGCAAAATGGTTAATGATCCAGTCTTCTAAATAAGAGCAAATAATTCTGTAATCAAGTGCCCGACCATTAAAAAAAAAATCTCAAAAAAATCGAAAAAGGCAAGATTAGAGCCCTAAATTTAAATATAAGTGCCCTGAACTAATGCTGTTTAAATTATTTATTCAAATAACTAATAATGAAATGTTCTATTTATTTTGGTGATGCTCTATCATCTTAACATGCTATTTCATTAACAATTTAATTACAATTATATAGCTACTAGTTTCATGATTTTTATGGGAAATCACAAGTTCTCCTAATGAAAAAGGTGCAAATATTCCAATTTTTTGCAGAAAATTCGAATTTTTTCTACAAAATTCCATTATTTATGAAATTTTAGCAATAGCCCTACAATTTATAAAACTAGTAGCATCTAAATCACACACAAAAAAAGAACGCAATTCCTATATTCACAGGAGGTAAATTTGTTTTACTAAAATCTTGTTACCGAACATAAAATATAGTATTTTCAAATCAATCTCGAAATGTACTTGATCTATCTATCCTTCAACAAAATGCCAAGAAAAGAGATCGCAATTCCAGTGTCTGCTAAAAACAAATTCCTTCAATTAAAATATTGTTACTTCTTACCAAAAAAAACATCAGAAATAATATTTTTATGTCGAAGCCCAAATTTATTTAAACTAAGCTTCACTTAAATGCAGAGTTATGTCCGGTGGACACTGAAATAAAAAAAATATTTTAATTTCAGTGTCCATGGGAAGTAAATGCGCTCCACAAATCCTGTTATGAAAAAACAAAAATAGTGTTTTAATTAAATTTCTCCAGGAAAAAATAAATTTGTGGCTGTAAAATGTGATTTAAGACAAACTTCTGTAAATCCTAAACACTAGCTAAAGCAGACTTCCTCGTCCGCAGAATGGATGGAAAAGTCTGCTCACTTAAGTTTAACACTTTTGTATTATATTGTGTAAATAAATACAATTACATTATGAAAATACAAATTAAAATTGTTAAGAAAACAATTTGGAAATCTAACCCTGGAACTCATCAAAAGCAACACCATAAATGAATGAACATAGCCATATGCAAATTACAGTACCAGTAAAAGAGAGTCATATGCAAATGATTAAGTTTTTGTACATATCGAGTCACACGACACCCAGTTTTGGGTGATGAAGACTAGCAAACGGCTTGTCCCGTAAATGCTATCAGCGATAATTTGCAGCAGCGGAACTTCAGCAGTTAAAGGCTGGAGAACGGGACCATATCCTGAATCTGCACGACATGGGTTTGTCGATGTGTGCAATTGCCATGCATGTTGGGCACGAAGTGAGTATGGACGAATCTCACTTCTGCCTGAGGAATGACAGCTTCCCGGAAATACCTCTTGCTAGCCCATATCACTGAGCATCACACTAGCCATCATGGTTTGGGGCGGTATCATGTTTGATCCACAGACTACTCTGGTGCTCATTACAGGTAATCTGACAGTGGACTGGTACATCACACAAGTTGTGATGCTTGTGGTTCGGCCACTAGTGCAAGTTAGGACACCTGGCCAAGACTGAAAATATTCCAAATTTATTCCATTATATTATAAGTTCCCATATACATACGCAACAATAGTATATTCTTTAAAATTATCCACAATCGAATTGACAAAGTCAAACATTTTTTGACTTTGTTGTTGAATGTTAACTTTTTATATTTGAGTACCATTTTGAAGCTTTGCCAATGGATGGGGACTCTAATACAAATCAACTTGCACTAGATACTTATATAGGTCGCAAAATGCCATATGACACACAACAGTGTGTATGTATGATGCCTTAAGTCACGCAGAGATTTCAACCAGTTGAAGATTTCAATAGTAAAGAAGGAAAGTATCAATAGCTTTAAGGCTTTTTCAGCAGTCAGGTTAATAAGTGAAATATTATTTAAAGATGTAAATATATCAAATTTTAATATTTATTGCCAAAATGGTTGCATTTTTATTTGCCAAAATCAGGGTCTCCAAACTACGGCCTGAAGTAGCAGGCCCGGTATCCGTCCCACCATAGTTTATTTTGATTACATTGTAAAATTTACAATGTAAGTAAATCATACAAAATAATAATCAGATGTTTTTATTTAACGACCAATTAAGAGAAACACAGTAACTGACATACATAATGAAATTGGACATTTTAACTGTAATTAATGATACGAGATTAACTAAAAACTTACAATAAGTGACATACATAAGTAATTCACATAATGAAATTAAACATTATAATTGATTAATGAGATTTATGTAGCTGTAACTTTCCACTGACAATTGTTTGCAGTTTACTAGTGGAAATTATCAGCAGCTACTTCAAATGCTCATCAGTTAATTTGGATCTGTAAATATTTTTTGTATATTTCATTTTGGAAAACGTTTTTTCACACAGATAAGTAGTGCCGAAAGCAGTAAAAAAGCCATGAGCAAATTTATGCAATTGATCAAACTGTGTGAGTGGAAGACTTGTAAAATTCCAGCAATGATGACTTTAAATATTTTTCTTTAAAAATATTTATATACTACACTGCAAATCAATCATTTCCATTTGAAGTTCTGGGGCAAGGGTTTCTATATCGGAGTTAAAAGGATTTTGAAAAATTTTGATATCGTTTGCAATTCCATCAAAATCTGAAAAACAAGACTCAAAATTTTCTTTTAAAGCACCCAAAGCTTCAACTGTAAAATCTACCAGAAATGAAGTCTCAGTTTTCCGACTGAATGCTTGGCATGCATTAAAATGTGTGAAACATTTTTTGTTCAATTGAGATTGAAACAAAATAATTTTTTGTCGAAAGGGCTTAATATGAGTGTATAAATCAGGCAGAAGCTGGTTTTCTCCTTGTAATTTTAAATTAAGGTCATTCATATGTTTAGTTACATCTGTATAAAATGATAACTTCCATAACCACTCATTGTTTTGTAACTTAGCCAGAGGATGATTCCTTTCATTCAAGAAAATTTCGATTATTGCTCGGAGCTCAAAAAATCACGTTAGAACTTTTCCGCAGCCAAGCCAGCGTACTGCAGTATAATATGGTAAGTCATTTTCTCCAATAAACTCACAGAATTGACGATGATTGAGGGCATGTGATCTGATATAATTAACAGCTGACATGACTGGCTTTAAAACTTCTGACATATCCAAGCATTTTTCGCACAAAGACTGTTGATGAATGATGCAATGTACGATTAATGGTTTTGAATCACCTCATTTTCTACGGTCTTTGGTACGAGAGCAACAACACCTTTATTTTTTCCACACATGTTTTTGCCGGGGGCGCGGTAGCCCATTGGTTAGCGCGCTGGAGTTGCACTCGGTAGGCCCGGGTTCGATTCCAGCCACTGCCAAAACTGCCGCCGTGTTCATGCGGAGTACGATCACGTTAAACATGTGGGTCCGAAAGTCCTTCCGAGAGGTTGGTGGTAGGGGAAGGAGGGTACGGTCCCTGTGGATGCCTCCCCCACTGGGTTCCGGTCTAAATTGGGTGGCACTTCCCGACCGTCCAAACAGTTACCTTACACCTTTCTGGTAGGTCGGACGGTCTGGGTTTCAACAACAACACATGTTTTTGCCACTTCACACAGTGATACACTTCAAGTTTTTCCATTGAAAATTGTTTTTCTCAACAGCATTTCAACTCCCTTAAAAATACCTTCTCCAGTGGTCATGCCGTGAATGCTATGAACGTCAAGAAGCTCTTCATACACTTCATAATTTTTATCTATCTCTCGAATAAAAAGTAACACCTGAGCAGTATCTGAAACATCTGTTGACTCATCCCAGGGCAAAGAGAACCACTCTAAGTGTCGATTTTTGTCAGACAATTAATATATTTTCTGCAATATCATCTACTCTTCGAGCCACAGTGTCTGTTGACAAACTGATGTTTTTAAATAAATTGGCTTTTTCTGGACACATTTCTTCTGCTGCTGCAATCATGTAATTCTTAATTAATTCACCGTCAGTAAATGGCAACCCATGTTTCGCTATTGAATGAGCCACGTGGAAACTATCACGAGTTGCTGCTTTTTGTTCAACATTTACTTTCGTAAACAATTGCTGAGATTTCAACCCCCATTTCAAAGATTCATATTTTTCTAACCGTAGGCTTCCTGTAAATTTGGAGCAATTCTGAGAATGTTTAGTCTCATAATGATGTTTTATATTGTATTCTTTGAGGACCGATATTGTTTCATTGCAAATTATACACATTGCCTTATTACTTGACTCAATTGCGAAATATTGATATTCCCATTGCTCTTTAAATGTTCTGCACTCATTATTTTTCATCTCTTTTCCATAGTTATACAAATCCACACAAAAGGGACGTAACTTTAAATCAAAATAATGCCAACTAATACTATTAAAAGCAGGGGTTCTGAGTAAATAAAATGCACTGGATTTATCAAGACTTAATTAAATTAAACACACTGTATTTTCACTATGAAACTATAGTCACAAAACACACTAGTCGCACTATATTTCGCTTTTCAAATCGCACTTGTCGTTCCGAATTCAAACTTTGGAACTGTCCAACTCTCAGTTGTCTCCGGTATTTGTACCACGCGTCCTCGGTGCGTAGAACATATTCGAAAACTCTTGAATCTTCCAGACAAGCGATCACGATGGCATTGTATACTTCGACTAACCAAGCATAATTGATGTTTTTGCGTAATTCCGCAGTTCCCCAAAAGATGAAGCTGTACTACTGTAGTTTTGTCATGTCCTGCACTTATCTTCTCTACTCTCCGCAAGATGTCACTACTATACATTTAACATGGTCGTAAGTAGTCGTAACAATACGTAACACACAGCACGAGCTTCGACTATCTCCGCCGCAATGAAATGTCCTTGACACTTGCCCATAAGTACCAACCGAAATTGCGAACGGAGCGGAGTGCACCCCCTCGCCATAGATATCTCTCGTCAGCTAGTCCCAAAATGAAAATTTGCACATAATTCAAAACTACAGTATATTGGTATGATGAGCTAGCTAGGTTTTTGCCCTTGGGACTTAGTGGAGGAGTCAGTGTGGCCCTTAGGCTAAAAAGTTTGGAGACCCCTGGCCTAAATCATTGTTCAATACCAATTTTTGGAAAATATTCTTTCACAGACAATATTCTACCATTTTCCAAAATAAGCAACGTGCATGCAAAAATGATCCATAATAATTAACCAGAAAATGAATATATGCTAGTTTAGTTTATCTAATATGCAATGTTTGAGGGAGATGGATGAAAAAAATTCTAATAGACTCGCGGAGATTCACGAAAACATAAATTGAATTGCACAATCATACTGTAAAATTAACCAGAATATAAAAATAAGCTAGTTTAGTCAATTTAATACAAAATATTTAGAAGACCTGCCAACATTAGAGAGTAAAAATCCAGTAGATAGCGCGCTGAGCATTTTTTATGGCACTTTACAAGTCAAGAGAATTATCTGTTCAATATCACTTAGGGAAAAACTGGGATAACTCATTATAACATTGAAAATACTTACTGCTAAAGAAAAATATTTTTACATAGTGTATAAAAAAATCATCAATAGCATAAACAGAGAAATTTTAGAGGGGACTTGCACACTGAAACAAAATATGATCAGTTCTCATATTGTACTGTTAGATGAATGTTAACAATAAAACACTTTTGGGACCCTATTGCCTAGAAAAAAATCTGATGTGGGCAACACATGACTACTTTCCTTATATAATGCGATGAATTTACTGCTTTTACAGCTAAAAAATATGTTATTCTTATAGTAGATACTTATATCCTTTCCATATTGAATTTTCTTCAATTAGTCATTTTCATTGATTTAGCATCATTTTTATTAATTTGGCAAGATTTTTGTTAATTTGGCAACAATTAAAAATGTCGCCAAGTTGGCGACATTCCACCAAATTCGTCGCCAAACGTTATGGACAGAGAAATAAGTTAATGACTATTGGCGTTCAAATACAAAAGTATTACTCAAAGTATCTTTTTTCATGAATGGAACGAGCTAGATCCACGAGAATGTCACCAAATTTATCGCATGGTATTCCATATGAAAAGTGAACATGTTTCTCAATAGGAAATATTTTTATTTTATATAACTTTTTGATAATTTTTTTGAAAAATGTGCAATATCTCGAGAACGGTTCATGTTAGCGTTCTAAAATTTATGCCAATCGTTTTCTAATAAAAAATTACATAAGAAATGTCTATTTGCGTAACTTTATTAGCGGTTTTGATTTTTTGACGATTTTTTCAAAATTTCATTCGAAAATTTAGGGGGGGGGGGGGGGGGTCTGAACATTCGATTACGTATAAAAACAATAGGCTTCCAGTGTTTACAGATTGTGATTCTTGTACCAAATTTCGTTCAAATCGGTCCATTCGTTCGTCAGTTATCGTCTCCACAGACTCATTGACACACACACAGACATCACTTCAAACATGTTTGATTCGTGATCAGGGATGCTTGAAACGTGCTCTCCCGTCAAAAACTCGAATTCGAATTTTCGACCCCGTCACAATACTTTCCTTATACATTATGTATATAAGGAAAGTAATAAGGGGAGGGGGGGGGGGGGATTCCATTGTGTATTCATTTTTAACATATTTTAAGGAAAATAATTCTTCATTTTTATATAAACTGCAAATTTGTAAGAGTACTGTAACTAATTTGAAATTCTATCAAAAATAAGATAGAAAAGGATGTTTAAACATTACACAGTATTAAATCAATACACGTGAAATCGCACTTGAAAAATATTAAATATTTTACAAAAATATTAATAATGAAACATACTGCAAAGAAATGAATGTTGTGCATTTTTTAATTCATATAATTTAAAACCAAACATGGATGGAAAAGACTATTTTAACATTACACAGCAATGTAATCTATATACATGGAATCACATTTATTTGAAACAGTATCTATCAATAAATTGAAAATTATGAAACTTTGTACTGGTACTAGGTTCATGCAGGTAAGAAACAAAAAGGCGGCAGCAGGTTCTATTAAACTTCCTGTAACTGAGAATTTTTATTGAAAAATCCTTAACTTTAGTGAATTAAAAAAAATGTACAAAAACTGGGAGATTCTCGTTAAAAGTTGGAAAACTAAGAGAAATCACCAAAAACCAGAAGTTTCCTGGAAAAACCAGTAGAGTTGGCAGCTATAAGATGGAGATGGATGGAAAAAGATACTAATGGACTCTTGACGATTCACGAAAGCCAACTGAATTGCACAATCACACTGTTTATACAAAAATAATTAAAAAATTAAGCTTTATAATTTAGCAGAATATGAAAACAGGCTAGTTTAGTCAATCTAACCTGCAATATTTAGAAAATGAAGGGAAAAATATACTAGTGGACTCTTGACAATTCCCGAGAGACGAGAACATAAAACTCAATTCAGCAACCGTTCTACATATGTCGAAGATAATTAAAAAATTAACAATAATTTACCAGAAAATGAAAATAGCTAGTTCTGTCAATCTAACATGCAATATTTAGAAGATGGACTCCCGACAATACATGAGAACGTAAACTGATTGCGCAATCCTACTCTTTATACAAATATAATTAAAATAATTAACTAAAATATGAAAATATGCTAGTTCAGTCAATCTATTGGGTTGGAGGGAAAATTCTGTCGTATTTTAAAGAAAATATTTGAATTCATTTATAAAAATATGTGTTTAATATTAATCAATTATATATGCTCCGTTATTTGTTACAACCTGTTGCCATCTTTCAGGTAACCTGTGAATTCCTGTTTTGTAGAAGTTCTCATCCTTGGAGTTAAAATAGTCAGCAACTGCCTTAGAAACACTTTCAAAAGACGTGAATTTTTTTCCCGTTAGATAATTTTGCAGAGATCTGAACAGGTAATAATAAGATGGTGCAATGTCAGGTGAATACGGTGGGTGACTAAGGACTTCCCATCCTAACGCATTCAGTTTTTGTTGTGTCACCATTGCAGTATGAGGGCGAGCATTATCTGGACGCTAATGCTGGCCTTTTTTCTTTGATAGCTGCATTCAATTTATCCAGCTGATTGCAGTACAGATCCGTGTTGATGGTTTTCCCCTGTTTCAGCAACTCGTAGTACACTGGACCTTTCCTGTCCCACCACAAACAAAGCAGTACTTTTCGTTGATGGATACTTGGTTTTGGAACTGTTGCTGATGATGTTCCTGGTTTGCAGTAAGATTTTTTTTCTCTTAATATTCTCGTAAAGAATCCACTTTTCATCTCCAGTAACCAGCCTGTCCAAAAACGGCTCCACATTGCGTCTAATCAGATGTGATGAACACATTCTTACACGATCAGACAAATTATTTTCCGTTAATTCATGTGGAACCCAAAAACTTTGCTTTAACACAAACCCAAGAGATTTAATGTGATCTCCAACAGTTGTATGATGAATGCCAAACTCTTCTGCAATTTCTCGACTTGTTACAGATGTTCTTTTTATTTACAAGAAAAATCACCTGCCTATTTAAAATACGACATAACTTTCCCTCCAACCCAATAATATGCAATATTTAAAATATGGAAATAGATGGGAAAAAGATACTAATGGACTCTCGGCGATTCGCGAGAGCAAACAGAATTGTGCAATTGCACTGTTTACGCAAAAAAATTTCCGTAGAAAACTATGCAAATTCCGTAATACATTGTATGAGGATATTTCCCACGAAAACTACGGAGAATCCGTAGTAACTGGCATCTGTAGGAACAAACAGGTCTTCATGGACAACATAGATTACGGTAGAAAAAAATAATCAAAACGAAACATAAGCATTTCCGTCCACCTCCGTTTTAAGAATTTTTCCAAAGACGGAAATCAGTTCTGTGGACGGAAAACTTGCACCAGGCCTTCCAAAGCATGATGTTCTAGCAAGACAATGCCACACGTCATTCTCAACAGTCTGAACGGAATTCCATCTTTTCTTGGCCAGCAGCCTCGCTAGATCTCTCTCCCATTGAACACTGGTGGGCCCTCATCAGATGTTAAATGCACCAAGGAACACCAGTACATATCAGACAAATTGCATGCTGCAGTGGACACTGTTTGGCATGGATTACCTCAGGCAACCATTAATAGCCTATCGATAGTATGCCTGGCCGTTTAGCGGTCTGTATAGTTGCCCAAGGATACCACATTCTTTACTGAATAAACAGGTTTATTTGCTCTTTTAATCATTTGCATATGACTCTCTCTTCTACCGGCACTGTGATTTGTGTATGGCTATGTGCATTCCTTCATGGTGTTACAATTTTACTTTTAAGTGTATAACAAATTTATTTAAATATTTTTGTATAGGATGACATTGAATTGCATAATGCTGGTAAACTTTAAAAGAAAATAATAATTACCTTAATGTCAACTATTAAATTACAAATAGAGCTTAAAATTTTATAAATAAAACTCTGAACTACAGATTTACTAAAAACGGATGCAAGAAATTTAAAACACAAGAACAATTAGAGAAATAAAACAAGACAATTTTTATTCTACACCACTGTGAGCTTCATTAAAATTACAAATAAGGAACCAAACTTTGAAAAATGAACATAGTTAAAAAAAATTAACACTAAAAGACAATTTAAAAATTACAACTCTCTTATAATGAAATCATGCCAACGTGAGAACAAATACTGTAGTAATTATAAAATAAAAATATTTGGAATTCATTAAAACATGAAAGTTATATGTACATAACAGAAAATTAATGACAAATTTTGTAACACACTTTTATTCTTTTCATTTACAGGAGAACACAAGAATTAACCTACAATTTTAGAAAAACCACTTATGGTATGGCATTGTTTTATTGCTACATACAATATACTTCACATAAAATTAATAAGAACTTTAAATAAGAATTTTTTTTTGTCAAAAATGCATTACAAATGGAAGTAGTAATCGATCCAGTTAAAAATACAATTGTCAACGTCTCTCCTAGGTGTCCAGTAAGAAGATATGATTTTCCAGCAAAGTTTCTAGTTTAACCAACTATGAATGAATACCAATAGAAAAAAAAAATGATTCCTTGAAACTAAGCAACAAAGCACACAGTTAACTTTGACGATGGATTTTGTCATTGATGTTGAAGAAAAGGGAAAGCTGCATTAGAAAGGAAAACAAAAACACAGATTTTTCGCCGTGTCCAGTCTACATGGCAGCTTTTATTTTTCTGTTACCCGTGTTGAGCCGTAGGTGTTCAATCCGGCCAAAGTGGTGCAGAGGATATCTTGCTGCCTATAGGATTTCCCAAAGGATTTTGGCAGGGAAGAGTCCAAAATTCATTCGAAGTTCTGATAACAACCAAAAATGTATGCAGCAGGCGCATTTGCGCTCGGAGAAATGAAAAATTGTCGCTAAGTGGTGGAGTCTGTTTGCATTTTCCTTTAAGATTGGGCTGCAGTGGTATTTGGTATAGTGATGCTTGGAGAAGAAATGGGAGATGTTGGCATACCAGTGATGTTACTGGAACTCAAAGCTGCATTGGCTGAAAAGAAAAATTTGTTTTAAAAAAAATCTTATTAATAAATTACAGCATTAAGAATAATGAAATAGGCATAAATAGCAAATGGCTTTTATCTAATTTATACTTTTACAAATTCCAATTTTAAAAATGTATAAAGTTAAATACAAAGAGGTTTAACACAGTACACTCCCTCTTATCAAGCCTTTACAAAACCGGATAACTGGCCATATAAATGAAGACTTTGAACATGAACAGTAACAGAATTCTTTGTGCATTCAATAGTTTGTCAAACAAGAGCTTCACAGATTTACTTTTTTGCCTATGCAGTATTAACACTTTTAATTTAGAATGCTGCCATATTACATTTTTCCTTACAATTAAAAGCACATAATTTTTAAAAAAAGACTAATATGGCAGACTAGGTTCCAAATCCTGCAGGAAAAAAAAAAGATAAGTTTATCGAAATAAATTTAGTATTTTTGGTAAAATCTCTCTATTTCCTTTAGCTAAAGTGACAGATATAAATCTTTTAATATTCATATGAAAGAAATATATGATATTTATCTAAAAAAATTAAAATACTCAATTGCAAAAAATATTTTTTGCACTAGAAATGAAAGAATTTTGATTATCAACATTTAATGTTTATGAAACTAATATATATATATATATATATATATATATATATATATATATATATATATATATTGAAATTCCTGTGAGCAGACATTGTACAATATTTAACTGAATCAAGCCTTACATAATAAAAGAAGATGCCTGTGTGTGTGTGTCTGTAGTGGGAAATCAATGATCTTGATAGCTGTATTCAATACAAAGGCAGTTCAACTCCAGGGACAACAAATCTAGTCATCTTTTTTTTATTTAAATTTGCTTAAAAGTTAAACCTCAGCTGGAAAACCTGAGAAAATAAAAATTCAAAGGCCTGGGAAAATAAAAATAATAAAAATTTATAGCTGAAAATTAATAGAATTTTTACTAATTTTATATACAATTTAAAGAGCAGATGATTCTGCTCGAATGTGACCACTCTTTTTTTCCCCAGTGTTCTGCGAACAATGTCTCAGGCTTTTGATCTAGACCAGTGATTCCCAACCTATTCACAGGCACCAATTGTGACACCCCTCTGATAATACATAGTCTTTAGTTTATTCTTCAATTAACTTCTGCGGTTAAAATCTTTAGTACAGCAAGGGTTAATCCATTAGCGAGTCCAGTTATGTTTACGTAAAGCTATGTCACATGACTGATTTTTCAAGGAATTAGGATTTTTTATTTTTGTGTGTGTATGTGTGTCTGAAATCTCACGGTACTCTTAGGTGCTATAGTACACCAATTGAGAAACTCTGGTCTAGACACTAGAGTGCTATAACATTTGAAATTTTCTAATTTTGTGGATTTTAAAGGTAATTTTTCAAATTTTAGAATATTGAATTACTTCAATATTATAAGTGTGCTCTGAAAATCTGACTTACAATCAGGCACAAACTTCTGAAAATAGTATATAAAATTTTATTGTTATTTTTCTGGGAATTTTTTTTTTTTTTTGAAAAAGTTTTATTGGGGAATTGTAACCAGACAATGAGGTACTTTGCAGCTTATTATTTCAGATTTCTGTTTTAAAATGTTTTTTAAACTTAATAATGCTTAATTTTCTTTACATTATTTTATTTAGGGTGTATGTACATTTTTTATTTATTTGCTTAAAAAAAAGTGATTGCTAAAAAATGAGCAAGCTCGATGATGCCTTTTGAAATATTGAATAAATAAACTCAATCACTGCTGCAACTTGGTTACATTTTCTAGTAATCATGTAAGTGTGTACAACAATGTCCAAATTAGCACAAGTTTGATTAGCATGGTTTATAATTAGCAAACAAATTTCGATGAACATGAATCAAAATTTTGATCAGCATGATATTTAACTATGGCCTAAGACTAGTAAACTGAAATTTCAGTTGTGTGTAGGTTGCATTCACAGAGCAGTGATGTTTAGTTATATAAATTATTGATGCATCACTTGTAATGTATGTGTACTGTACATTAAAATATCTTCAAAAACATACAGTAAGTTAAAGTTCATAGATTTCAAAACATTTTCATATTTTGATACATTATGTAATGTGTATATAAAATTGCATCACAATAATTGCAGAATTGCATTATAATATTTTGCAATGTAGAGTATCTATCTCACTGTACTGTAAGTTATAAATATTTTTCAAGGAAATACTAAAATGTTTTGTAAATTTCAATAAACTTTTGCTGCAAATATTAATTATTATCTTTTGTTTTCATTTTACTGCATGTTAAATTGTCATAAGAAATGCATCAAAAATATTGGTCGGAAGTTTTTAAAGTTTTGGGATGCATTGGGATATTTTATATTGATTATTAAAATTGCTTTGCTTAGTGTAAGATTTTTGCACAAACTACCCACGCTAACCAGGCAATTGCTATAAATAATTAATGGATTTCACCTCAGAAAAAATAAAGATCTAAATGAATATAAAATGTCAGATACTTAATAGCTTCAGCCTTTTAACAAAAATTGCAAAAACTTATTTTAGAAAATGAAATTTCTTCTAGCAAAATACTAAAAAAAACTAACAGAGTACAAGTCTTGACACCAACATATATAATTTTTAACAAAAAGGTTACTGCATATTCTTAAAACACTGGTGTTGCATTTCTGTAGTGCATGGGTGTAGCACTAAAACACTGGTGTAGTCTTTCACTGGTGTAGCACTATCCTTCAAAACTTTTCATTTAGTGTTCACAATGGCTTAATTGTTTAGCAAGCCAAACCTAACTTATGCTCAGGGTTTGATTTAAGTGGTATTGCATTTCAAATTTGCAGAATTTGTAATACATTTTATGTAACGATGACCATCTTCAATCCCAAATTTGTTATGAGAATTTCCATGTTAACATATGCACACTTTCGAATGGATAGTGATGTCCCGAAGCCGTTGGATGTTACGATATCATACTGTAAAACATCCAATAAAAGCATGCTTTTAACAATAAGGTCATTTACAGATTGCTTCCTCTGTATCATGGCTTCAAATTGTCTGCATCTATTGTGTAGCAAAAACCTTTAAAAATACATAACGATGTCTTGTGGAGATATTTTCATTCTATACCGCAGCAGTTTTGTACTTTGCACTGTCATCACGGAAATTTTTTCACATGCAACAGGGATGAAAATGTTGCATGGATCTACTTTTTGAGTGTTTTTTTAGGAAAAGTTCCGCTTTTCCCGAAAATTTCTTTCGTATCTGGAACTGCTTCGATGTGTTATTTTATTCTTTCCTAGGTACTGATAAATCCGAAAACAAGATTTTGTTTAACTGAGTGTGTAGGGAGATGACAGAAATGCCAACTGCTATGATTTTCCAGGATATTTATATATTTTATTCCAGGAATCCAATTTTTAATAACAAAAAAAAATATCAAGTATTTCATATTCCCCCAAAAATTAAAATAGCTTACATAACTCATAATATTATATGCTTTCGATCGCGATGTGCTGAGCGGTTGATTCCAATTAATACCAATTTCTCGGAGAAAATGTAAAACAAAAGAAAAAAGCATCATTATATCATCCGCAGTATGGAAATTCAGTCCGCTAAAATTTTGTCCAAACATCAAAAGAGCATTTCATGATCAATTCCTGAAAATAGATTTGCCAAAATATAAAGAAAAACTATTATAGCAACTACAAAATGTGATTGACCTCGTCAGCTACTTAACCTCAACTCTGCATTTTCTCATTTCTTTTTTTAGGTTTTAGATGGGATTTCCTCATCAAATATATTTCCGAAAAAAATCCTATACTTGACTGGAAATGGCAATTTGCAGCCGAAAAACCTAGCCTATTATTTAGCAAAGAATTTCTTAATATATTTATGGGTTTCTGATGTGTTTCATTTATTAATTAGTAAATTATTACAGACCATTTAGCAATATCATAGAAATTTGCAATTAGACACACATATTATATTGTTTACTTTTAAATATATTCCACTTTTGCAATCTGTTTACATCCACTAATACCTATATATTTATTTTTCTCTTTATACAGAGATATTATCTTTCAAACATATTATTAATGAAGGTATATTTTCAGAATAATGTTGTTAAAATATTTATTTAGCCACTTAGAATGTTTTAGGTTTATTACACACACATTTGGAAGGCACTCTAACACTTTTTATAGAATTTTGTTTGCTTAAGTTTTTGAAAAAATTAAATGAAATTTTGAATTGCTAATCAAAACCATTGAATTGCTACGAGAGATAAATTTTGTGAAACAATTGTTGCTACGCAAATTTTTTTTTTACTAACTGAGTACTGCTTATGCTTATCTCAGCCATAGACATACTTTGCCCACTTATTGAAATCTCTTTCAACTTGGCATTCATTTCATGTTAGAATGGTAAATCTTTTTAACCCTCATACTACATTTAGAGTTCACTGCTTAATCAACAAAAATATAATAAGGTGATCAAAAAGTCGGGCACATCAAATTTTAAAATCCTATAATGTACCTAGAAATTGAAATAGTAGTTTTTTTTAGTTAGGTGGCACTAATAGACGACCCTAAAAAATATAGAAATATCATGTACTGTCTTTATTAACTGTTTACTTACCAAATTCAGTTGTAGTTGAAATTTTCCTTTTTTTTTTTTTTCTATTCTACTGTCAACCAGTTTAATGAAAATTATAACTAGTCTGAGTAAAAAAAAAATTAATTAAAATTGAAAATTAAATTAATTAAAATTGAGGGGAAAAAAATTATATGTACTGCATATTCATAAATCTAATATCTAGAATGTCAATCACCAGGTAATTATTTTACATTTTTAATCTCTGTGATTTCCATATCCACAAATTTAAAAGAAATCAGAAGTGCCCCAAATCATCCATTTACAAAAAATAATAAATATATTGTATGTTTTATTTCCTGGAACAAATTATTTTAAAAATCAGTTCCAATCAAATAGTGATTGAAATAAACAAGTCATTACATAAAATATATAAAAAAAATTAATTTAAATAACTTTTCTTTTTAAATGTTTCCAATTGGGAGCATTGGCAGGTAAGCGGTTAATACGTCAGACAGTAATTAAAGACCTCTTGCAGGTAAGCGGTTAATACGTCAGACAGTAATTAAAGACCGTTTATCAATCAAAGAACATGACATTTTCAAAGTGAGAATTATTTATTTTAGAGCAACATTTTTCTAGCTATTCTTATAAGCGTGTCATTAAAGAGTTTCAGCAATACAGCCTTTATTTTAGAGTTTATCCCGAGTTGAAATGGTAGGTCTGTCGCTTTGTCTGCAAAAGATCTAGTTTCTCAATGCTTTACTAACTTCGCAATTGTTGAACTGTTAGGGGTTTTAGAGCATGGGGATTTCTTTTGAAAGTCTTTAACACTCGTAAGAATGGCTAAAAAAATGTGCTCTATAATAAAAATTATTTTACTGTAGGAAAATGCCATAGTTGTAGATTGATATAATGAGGTATATAATTATCATCTGATATATTAAAAACAGCATGTAATATTTCAGATATATTTTTGAGGGTGTATTTGTGTCACCTAACTGAAAAAAAATTATATTTCAACAAAACATATTATACAACTTTAAAAAGCTTTAAAGTTTAGTTAGTAAATTGTCAGAAAGCAGAAACAGAGTGCACAAATGCTGTAAATAAACTAAATCACCAATAATCAATGGTGGCCAACACCTAGACTCATGAACTAAGCACATTATACCAAAACTTCAGAACAAGTGCTGAACATCATAAACACGAATAAAATTCAAAACAGCCATATTAACAAAATATCAAAAGGCAGTGCTTTAGTGTACCAATTTGAAAGAAATTGAAATTAAAAAAGAAAACATGCAGCATTTCAAAAACATGTGTTTGATTTCCTAGAAAATTCCCTACTAAGCACTAGGAACACATGTGTGGCCAGTTATTAAAGTAGCAACTTGCTTAAACGAGACCAGATAAGAGGGAATTTACTACATCATGTATTTGATACAAGAGCCGAGTAAAATAATTTATAATTACTTAATACAGCTACCTGTGATTGAATTTAACATCTATAAACAATTACAATTTCTTAAAAGTACACCATTAGGAACACAAATCTGGAACAATACATTATTGGGGGGAAAACATTTCTTTTCATTTTTTGTAAGACTTTCCTACCACCAAATATTCAATTTGTCGATTCATTATATCATGAGGATTCACTCATAAGAATTTAATGTCTGACAACGTTTAGGAACTATCCAAGAACATCCAGACGCAAACTCTATATGAGCTACTCCAAGTTCAATGCCATCAGTTGACTTAAATGCTTTTTGTTTACATTCTCACCAACTGTACACCAGCGGATCTTCACTTTCAATAAAAACTTCTCTGGATTTACCTCTATTGTCTTTAACACGATCTGCCAGCCAATCAAACTGTCAACTACTTCCCACAGTACCTAAAAATTGAATGTATTTTCGACTAAATGTATCTATCTAAATTTACACAACTAAAAATATGTAAAATTGACACAAAATAAAAAAATATTGGTTATTAATAATTACAAGAATATAATGTGCTGTAGATCATCCAATATGTGATTGCTATGCATTCAATTGGTGGTGATTTATAACATTAGAGAAATTGATAAAGTGCTACATATATCAAAGATGAATTGAATCCTACTATCTCTTATGGTTGGTTCACTTTGGATAGAACAATTTTCCTAAAGTGTGTGCATACAAATTTATGTTTTACATTCATACATCATAGCTGCCAACTTACCAGAAAGAAAAATAGAAACACATTGCGTAAGGGAAAAAATTTTGGCCTCACTAATGAAGAGCATTAATGAATTTAAACTTTAAATTATAAAGCAATTGATACTCACATATATTGAGCTTGTTTAACACATACTTAACAATGAAATATAATAATTTATTTATTTTTTTAAGTTCTAGAATTGTAACATTTTTCAACATACTCTAATAATTTTGAACCTATAGTTTCTTACATTTTCATTCTCACAATAGGATTTTCTATTTTTATTTAAACTAAAGGATGAAATAAATGCTAATTTTTAATTAAATTTCTAAAGATATGCAAATTTAGATACAAATGCATAAAATGCTAATTTATACGTTTGAAATGGTTGTATTTCTAAGTACCCAAATCATTATTTTAATACTGTTATTCAGAAAATAGTACTTCATCTCATTATTAATACAACTTAAAAATAGTTTTCCTGAAAAATAGTTATTGGCAGTTTCTCTTTCTCTCCTATAACGCTGTGGGAATAACCACCGAAAATACAAACATTATAAAGATGAAAAATCTGACTATTTTGGCCAAAAATTGGATTCCTGGAATAAAACAGAACAAATACAGGAAAATTTGTACACTTGGCAGCTATGATACATACATACAAGGTTCATAAATTTAAAATGAATCCTAATAAAACTTAATTTGCAAAACATGTAAGCTGGTAAATAAAAAACAATTGGGCCACATTACGGAGACATAAAACCACAATTTGCTAATGTTATTAATCCTGTTTTTTTTTTTTTTTTTTTACATTTATAAATTTATGAAATTTTTCTTACCTCATAACTCCTCCCAAAACTAAAATGTTATTTTTTTAAATAAATAATTAACATTTTGTAAAATATAAGCTTATTCATTCAGATTATATTTTAAAGAATGTGAACTGTATAAAGTTAGCTGCCAATTATTGGATGACCAAAAACCTAAACAAAATATACCTTTGACTTCAGAGCAATGATTGGGGATGCACACTAATAGAATGGCATCACAATTAAAATGTTTTTAATGTGATAATTCAAATAATAATAATTCAAAATGAGTATAAATAAATCAAAATATAAAATTCAAGCTCTCTAATATAGAAATAGAAGATGGACAACGATAGACAAAACATGGCTATCAGGCCTGGTTTAAGTTGGAGATTAATTCAGTATAGATTCTTTATAAGGACTGAATGTCTTCCAAATTAACCAAAACAAATTATTATTTCTGAATATGGTGATCATTAATTACTACCATATACTCAATTGACAAGCATAATTATATGATTAAGTTTAAAAAAAAACTTAAGAAATCAAGTAATTAACAAAATATCCAATATGTGAGAGACAAAATTCTCCATGTGTTGCAAGAAATACAAATCATCCAAAGTTGCCACTCATCAGATAAAAATCAGTATTGCCAATAAGGAGTAAAAGTAGGAAAAAGAATTTGAAATACAACTAGTGTAAAGTTAGGCAGTGTAGATTTAATAACTGAAAGCAACTGTCATATAAAAATCTAACAAGAAGTGATTTCTAATAATATTATAAAATATTTAAAAAAAAGATAATGACTATGCTAGAAAATATTAGATATTGATAATACCAATAAAGAGGATGCAGTTAAAATATTTAGTTAATTTAAACTTTTTTTACAATATGAACTAGAATAATTTATAGTCCAGGCTCAAACTTACAGTTTCAATTCTAATGCATATAAGAAAGGTTTTAATAAGATGATCTTTTTAAATATGTCAATAGAGTAGAGGAACTTACCAACAGCAGCAGAAGTTACAGGTGGGGGTGAGTTGCTGTGACCAGACATACGCTGGGTTTCTACAAATCTAGCTTGCTGTTCTTTAACAACATTATCTGAAACATAATTTCAGTAATCAATCTGTGTTTAATACATCACTGAATATACCAATAATATGCTGAATGGGAGGAATAATATAAAATGGGTGAAATAATATAAAATGGGTGAAATAGCTAATGGCCCAGTCACCATGGTAACTGAAAATTTTAGAAGAATTAAATGACCATTATAAAAACTAAGTTTATCACCAATCTAAGTGGAAAACATGAAGGATATGCTAATAAGACTTTGTGGGCATGCTGGTATTTCAGTTCCAAACCTCAAGGTATTGATAGCTCCATATATTCAAGTTTTGTATCAGCACAATCTAATTTTAATTTTCCAAACATAATTTTTAAGATTTTATTTGGGAGTTATTTGGTTTGAAATTTCTTAAGTGTGTTAAAAATAATAAAAACAGTTATTACAAATTCATAATGTTAAGATCTTTTGCAGGCTTCTAAAAAATTCAGTTATATTGAACTTTGATAATATGTGTCGTTTAAGTTGTTTTTCTATATTAGGTACTAGATAAAAGCACAATGTCCATAATCACTAAATACAATAAGGCCCAGTCAAGTGACCAAATTGACATACTGACCACTTGAATGACCAATTAGTCTGTTTATCAAAGTATTTCATGTAAGTAAATTGAATTATATTTTACACAATAGGTAGTGGCCCTTTTTCTTAGTCTCACAGGTAGTCAATTTCAAAGGTTTACTGTACTATATGATATAGGGAAAAACTCCTTTGCAATGAAAAAATAACCACTTTTAGAAATATCTTTTATGTGATAAATTAGTATAGTACATTGCATTATTCCGTGATATTTTGACTCATTTTGCTAACTTCCTGGCAATTCCAGGCTTTTTCTATTCTTTAAGAAAGATAACAAACATGTATTGGGCAGACAGTGAAAAAAAAATTAGAAAAATACTCCTTTAATAATTCAAGAAATCATTTAACTCATATAAAGTATCATTCCAAAAATTATCTAGCAATATTGTAGTCAATTAGTAACTAGCCAAACATCCATTGAAAATCAACGTCTCACAATAAAAAAAAACCTAAACACTAATTTTTTAAATAATTTGATCTTTCTAATCTTAACGAACTATTCAAATGTGTACAAAATTTTATCTATCTTAATTAAGAGTGGATACTTCTCCCTTATCTACCCAACAGAGCAGTTCGGTGTATACCATCCCTAAAATACCAAATGCATAACTTCCAACCTACCAGAAAAAAAAAAAATAGGAAGACATTAAGTGAAAAAAAAAAAAAATTTTTTTTTTTAAAGATCTTTGGCCTCACTAACACGGCACATTAACCCTTGCGGTAAAATGACGAGCTACACTTGTCATTGGCTTTTCATGCCATACCGTACAATGATGAGCTACACTCGTCATGTGACTAAAGTTACTGTCGAATATGATAATAATTAATTCAGTTTAAAATTTCTAGTGTATTGAATCTGGCAATATTGTATACCCTTTAATTACTTGTGTAAATATCACAGATCATTATTGCATATTGTTTACCGTTAGAACTACTACGTACAAGTCACAGCCAAATTTTGTTAGTCTGATTTCATTTTTGTAAACATTGAGTGTGAACATCGGTCAATAAATATTTTTACTAAAGGAAAAACATGTTGTGAAAGAAACACTATAATGGATAAGAGTAGTGCAGACTATGAAGATCAAGTGATTGCATCGATTATGAAGAATCAGAAGAAATAAGTATATCTTTACCAGATACTGATATTGAAAGTGATGATAGAGAAATATTACCAAGAAGGCGAAAACGTGCTAAGCGACTAATAAGTGATGATAGTGAACCTTCTTCACATCACCAGAATGGATTTGGTTGGAAATAGATAATGTGCCTAAAATAAAGAAATTTACGGAAATACCTGGTTGAAGAACCAGACCATCTGACTCATCCGAAGACATAGAGCATCCATTTGGACTAATAGAGCACCCATCGGAAATACCTGGTGTAAATGCTCTGATTTTGCACAAACTAGGTGCTAATCCTAAGTCATTAGATGTTTTTGAAGAAGTGTTGAATATAAACTTTTGGGAAATGCTATCAACAGAAACTAATAGGTATGCGGAACAAGAAATGATGAAAGAATATTGTCCCAGCAAGAAAATAGATGTAGAATGGTTTCCTGTAACTATCGACGAAATAAAAGGTTATTTCACGCTATGCATTATTATGTCACAATTAAAAAAAAATAAGATTTAAAAATGTACTGGTTGAAAAGGCCAAAATTCAAGTTTCTACCTGTTTTTCAAGCAGCCTATATTTTGAACATTTTGATATGTAGCAACCCCCCCAAATTTAAATTTCAGAATATTTTAATTTTTCCAATGAATCTTACCAAAATAATATTCATCCATGTGCCAAAATTTCAAGTCTCTATCTTCCTTTTAAAAAGGGCATATTTTATTTATTCAGCACACTTACCTGCCAACCATTACTGAAGAAAATTCAGAAGATTTCTTAAAGCGTGCGTTTTAATGTTATAACAAACGTTGCAATATAAAAATAACATACATTTAGGGAAAAATAGGGATTTTTCTTATCTCCATTCCCCTCCCCCTAAATTTGAATTATATGCATATTTATAAATACACCAGACATGCCAACTTTCCAAACAGAAAAAGCAGGAGACTATTTTGTCGCAAATATATTGTTTACTTATGACACTTAATATTTGCTTAAAAGATTAAAATACTGTATACCATTTAAGTACATTATGCTTTAAACTTATCTAAAAAAAAAAAAAATTATAAACTATATTTTAAATTGAAACAGTGTTAGTAACAAATTATAAAAAAAAAAAAATAACTTGATAACATTAATTCTTGATTAATTATTAAATCTTAATGCCCCCCCCCCCCCCCCCCAAAAAAAAATACTGCATTAAATATCAGGTACTGGTAGAATATGAAAATTCAGGACACCAATTTTATAAAATTCCAGGACAATAAATTAAACAAAAAATACATAAAGGTTTTATCCGGTGAAATTACTTTATAATGAAAACAAATATTTATCTTTGGTAAAACACAGGTTTTCACTAAAAAGAGTAACAAATATTGATCTTTAATAAAAAACAAAATATAGCACTAAATTATAATTAACTGCCAAAATGGTTTCCTTTTTATTTGCCTAAATCATTGCTTTAATACCACTTTTTAGAAAATATCCCTTCAGAGTTCATACCCATTTTTCAAAATAAAAAAAACTTTGTATTATGCAAATATAATTAAAAAATTACCCTTAATAATTAGCCATACTATGAAAATAAGCTAGTTTAGTCGATCTAATATGTAACATTTAAATGATGGAGATGGATGAAAAAAGATACTAACTTACTCTCAGTAATTCACGCGAAGTAACTGAAATCGCACTGTTTATGCAAAAATAATTAAGAAATTAACCGTAATAATTAATCAGAATATTAATAAGCTAGTTTAGTCGATCTAATACGCAATATTTAAATGATGGAGATGATGGAGAAAGATACAAACATACTCTCGGCAAATCACGCAAAGTAACTGAATTGCGCAATCGCACTGTTTATGCGAAAATAATTATGAAATTAACCGTAATAATTAATCAGAATATGAAAATAAGCTAGTTTAGTCTATCAAAAATGCAATATTTAGAAGATTGAGATGGATGGAAAAAGATATTAACGTACTCTCAGCAATTCATGAGAGCAAACTAAATTGCGCAATCGCACTGTTTATGCGAAATTAATGAACAAAACAACATTTTAGTGATTTATGCTGAATTCGACAAACTTTGAAGAAGTATATTTATTACTTTCATAAAATAAGCGATCACTACCTTAATTTACATTACTGGCATTACCGTTAATTTGATTGGCATTACCGTGCATTTTATTATGAATTTGCTACGACCCAGGGAATGGTAGAAATCAGTACTAAAAAAGCGGAAAATCGGTGTTTCCCCATGGAATTATACCATGTCTGAGTAATTGATAAATTTCAAACAAAAAAAAGACGGAGAATTTTGTTAGTAATCCGGAGGCCGGAGAAGTAATGAAAGATCCGGAGTCTCCAGCCAAAATCCAGAGAGTTGGCACGTCTGGATTTTGGCTGGAGACTCCGGATTTATATATATATATATATATAAATAACATTTTTATTTATATATATATATAAATAAAAATTTCAATTTTTATTTATATATATATATATATATATATATATATATATATATATATATATATATATATATAAATAAATAAAAATTGAAATTTTTAATCGAAAACTATGCATAAACTACGGTAAGTACAAAAAAAAACACATATCTAGAATATCTGTTACAAATAATTAACTATAGACCAAGACTAAGGATAAAAATAGAAGATAACTTATCACCATAATGGAAAGGGGGTGAGGGGAAGAATAAAAAGAAATGTATATATAATTTATGTCACTGGGATTTTTGATATGGGAACATAATGAATATGCTGTAAAATGACATTAATCTTGTTAAAAAGCTCTGCCCTCTTTTTAAAACCTTAAATGACATTTCCAAGAACTTATTTCTAACAAAAATTTTTTAGAAACACGACATTTTTAAGTGTGTTAATTTTTTGCTATTTTCTCACCTGGATGATGGCCTACGTGGTTATAAATCTTTAGAAAATCAGAACATATCATAATGCAAGTAAATTTCAAAGACAGGCTGAATTTCATCTAGAATCAAACTTAGATACCACATGACCCTTTTCCTTTTGAAGGGGGGGGGGGAGGGAAAGGTCAGATACAAGCTGCAGAAAAATAATTTGATTTGATAACATAGCTTTCATATAATCATCCTAAAATTTTCTACATATTCTGCTGTGCACAGGAATTAGGATCATAATTATTGATAAGTCTTTGAAGATGGCCCTGAAAATGAAGTTTGGGCCCAAGTCAAAGGCAAGAACTTAGTATATATAGGAAACTGTTAATGCATAACATACAGAAATAAGGATGATCCATAGCTTCTCTAGCAGTGAGCCTTTCTTGATGGTCATACCGCAAAAGTTTATCCAAGAAATCAAGAGCTTCTGGAGTTACAAGATGTTCATTATCACTGTGCATAAAGCGCTCCCATCGTTTACGAGAATGCCTGAAAATATAAGTATAAATGAGCAAACATTTATTTGCATGTAAAACATTTTCCTTTAAATTGCGATTCAATATATACAAGCATTTCTTCCAATTAAATTTACACCAATTTACAAACAAACATTTCTCTTCATCGAAACAAAAATTGTCAATTACTCAGATAATTTTTTATTAAAACTTTAAAAAATTTACAAAAGGATTAGCTAAAAATAAAACTGGAATCTCCTGACAACATTCTTAAATTAAGCAAGTTTCAGTGTTATATGAATAAATCAAAAAGGATTGTCTTAAATCTATATTTAGAACCTAACTTTTTTGCATTAAACAACTAAAATAAATTTTGAGGATCAATAAAAAAAAATGCAATTTTTATGCTAGATTAAAATTTTTAAAATTTAGCAGACTAAAAATTTAACATTGCATCCCAAATTATGGAGATGATTTTGCTGCATTCCACCACAAAAACTTTTACAAACACGAACTTAAAAGGAAAATAATACAATTTAATTAATGAAATCTGAAAGGGGGAAAAAAAAAAAAAAAAACTTAACACTGTATTTGTTCCCCATAGTTAAATGATAAAATTCATAAAAACTAGACAATCTGTAGCATATGGTAGTTATGAATAGACATCACTAAAACATGATATAGCCTATATATAAGATGACCTTGTGGCGTGGCTCCGCTGAAAAACTTACAATTACACTTTGGCCGCTAATCGTATACTTTGATAACTGTGCACAAGACTGGTCTCGGCGCCATAATATGTGGCATGGCTCCGCTGAAAAACTTACAATTACACTTTGGCCGCTAATCGTATTTCTGCACGCCACTTGCTCGATTACCGAGCATATCTCCAGGTTCAGATCAATTGGAAAATGCATCACGAGAACACACAATAAATACTAATTAAAAGTTAATAAAGCTTTTATTTTAAAATACTTATATTTAAACTTGTTACTTAAAATTTAAAAACACAAAAATAACATCTTAAATCCATACAATACATTTACATTCGCTAAGTCTTAGGCATTGAATAATGCTCATCATGATCTCTCCCCTCTCTCTAGTTTTAATTATCATATTAACCAACAAGTTATGCAGTTAGATTCCTTATTAAACTCTAATTTTGTTCTCTGATACTCAGCCTGCAGTGGGAGAGGACAAAAGGACTTACCCCTTTAAGGCACGGGCAGAACGGCATCGGGACAGCTCTCCTCCGTCGATTTTTGACGACCAGCACTTGACTCTCAAAAAAATACCAACTGAGTTCTCCCTCAACTCTTCTTCTCTTAGTCGGGAAAACGGACAACCCCCTGGCTGGGCTCCATAGCTGACGCTTGGCCGCTATAGGTTCGAAAACCCATAAATTCAGTGACACGGCCGGGCTCCATCGAATCACTGGATTTGGCCCCTTCCAAAGGGTTGGCTAAAAATTGGGGGGCTCTAGCCCTCTTGCAGGTGTCTATTTTATTTAAAAATAACATAGCGTCCTTTGCCACTTTCTCATGACTGCAGCTGGTCTCCTACTCAGAGCAATGAGATTTTTAGTGAAATCAGAGATTTTTAGTGAATTTTTTTCGAGAGTTAGGCTTATCGCAAAAAAAGCGCCGTCCTTTTCGACCAGTTCGGAAGCGAAGCGCTTCGTCTTTTGGGCCGTGACAGCTCCGGAATGCCGCCGTCCCGAAAGGGTTAAGAAAAACCCAGGATCAGTATCCACTCTGGTCTGAAGACCAGTGTTTGGTCTGCCTGAAGCTGGCTGTCCACCACCAAAAACAAATGTTAAAAATTACTCAAAATAACAAAACAAACGCAAATTGTGAATGATAAAACACTTGAGTGGGCCAGTAAATAAAGCAGAAAAAAAAAACACTTGAGGAACACTTCACTTTGACGGCATTCCGCCTTGGTGATACAAACTTGTAGACAGACACCCAGAAGAAACATTATGAACAACGGATATCACTATTTTTGTGGAATGATGCTTGTACACAGACACTTGGGAGGAACATTAAGAACTAACTGCGAGCACTGAAAATATGTTGTTGAAAACAGACTTTGTTATTTACGAAACGGAACTTGTAGACAGTCACTTCTGGTGCCGACAGCACTTGCAGAAAATTGAACACATCTTTAGTACCGGCAATTTAAACAGAGCCGCCAGTTTGACAGAGATCGCGAAAAATGTGGATATGGAAAGGCCGGTTATGAACAATGATGCACTTAGGCCTGCCTTTTTTCTTGATAAGGAAATTTACAGACTAGGGTAACTGTGTCAGCATCAACTTGGACTTTGACAGTCACGATGTCCTCATTAGAAGCACATTTCTATAACTTAGTTAGCTGCATAAATTGGCTTGGAATCGGATTAAAAACATTCTTACGGCGACCGCGGGATACGGGCACTTTTGCATTGGGGCCCCGTTCCGCGGATCTTCGCAGCAACGAAAAACCACCACCTCCAAAAATGCCGGTCAGGAATCGAAATCCTCGGCAACACGCTTGCCTCCCAGAAGCTGCCAAATTTGGCGAGTGAAAACCTGCGCTTCGCGCTCACGCATATACTGCGGAAATAAAAACGCTGTTATGCCAAGAACCATTAAACAGATAACCTCCGACAAGCGGCAACCCGCCGCGCAGCAGCCCCACCGGATGTGCTGGCACCCCTTTTGCAGGTGTCCAGCAAATTATTTCTCACATAAATTGTACGTTTGTGCAATTCCATTCCTTATTTTCCTACGTCGCCGTGCCGTTCAATGTTTAGTCATGTGATTTGTTCACGTGATTAACATCACGATATTTGACTGCCAATATATCACGATGTTGAAATTGCTATATCGTGCAAGCCTAACTTTCATATAGTGTCGCAATTATGTGCGATGTGATTCTGAATTCGCTTAGCAATTTATCAATTTTGTTTCGTGATGCGATACCGCTTATTTTACATTCTGCTGTCTACTAATGAGCAGCAGCAAACAGGGGGGTGAACCCCTTGGGTTCCACCCCCCTGTTTGCTGCTGCTCATTAATCGACAGAGTTTGCTGCCCATTGGAGCTTTAGCCGCCTTATTAACTGACACTCATCAATTCTTATAACTCACTTTATGAGCTATTTCACCCCACTCGGCCCCCTGTTCACTAAGCTCGCCAACTACGTAACTTACTTAGTGAGTCAGGTTGCTTTGTCTTCTACTCGCTGAGCCTGTCTTGCAAACTATCATGCCACCTGCTATTACGAATGATTATCTACTGTATTACGAATAAAAACAAACTAAATTTCATAACCATGCATTTTACCATTTGTTCGTAATACAGTGGCAAAATATTGTGATACATTTTTAGAATAGAAAGATTTACAATAATACGACATATCATTGTTGTGCAATATAACACTTAATCTTAATGTTAATAACAATAGTTGCAAAATGCTCTGTTTGTTTGTAAAAATAAAAGAGAAGGCATATGATTGTCAACATTCCACATTGCCTTTAGATGATGCTTCAACACCAAAAGTCGAATTCATTTGATCAACACTGTTGTGTCAACCCTTGTTGAAAATCATAATAAATCATAGCTCGAAAATCCTTTCGATTTAAATTCATGTTTTGTCACTACCTTATGAATTTCAAAGCGATGCTGTAAAAGAATTTTATAGTATTTCTTGTTCTGTCAATGTTCATGTGAAAGTTCAAATTTTAATAAAGTTACACATACAGTACAACCTCGAAAATCCGGACATCCAAAATCCGGAAACCTCCAAAATCCGGACGTTTTCCAAATTTTCGGTTCTTTTTTTTTTCCAGACTGACGAAGTCGCGGATTTAAAAAAAAACAGGGTGGGTAAGATTATTTATTTTATACATAAGATTATTTATGTTACCGTATTTTCCGGTCGACTTTCTGAATCCGGAAATGAAACGAAAGTTTAGATGGACGGCCGTAGATAGATAGGCTCGTGGTTGTAGCGTGAATTGCGTTGTTAGTGTTAATCCCTCCTCCCCTTATTCAAGTCACAACTCCTGATGAATTATTTCGCGTAAAATATACATCGTTATTTAAATACTGAATTTTTATTATCAAAATTTCCTTTTCTCATTATTGAAAAAGACATTTTTCTGAAACAATGTAATTTTTAATATTAAACACTTTAAAACGTTATCGTAACATTTTATCACTGATGTTCAATTAAATCTAAAAATCCCGAGAATTCATATTAACGCTCCCGGAAATTTATTTTGTTCATTTCGTAGTATGATTTCCATTCTTCAATGTATTCTGCTTTGTCTTCAGAATCTCCTCCCCCTCCCGATATTTGACGATTTTTTCGTTCTCGTCGGAACGTGTCAGCTTGAAATCGACTGTATATTTTGCATTTTTTGTTTAGAAAGCCATATTTACATACTATAAATAGCAAATAAATGACTAAATAATATCGTATCGCACAGAACCGAGCAACAAGGTCATTAACCCACAGACCTCTCAAAGGGGTCGGCTTGCCACCGGTGACAGTCGGCTGCGTTTGCGATTAGGAACTAAGCAAATTCCTTTCTTCGCTTTCCCTGCCCCACCACGTCCGGGCGCTGCTGTAACCTAGCAATGACTCATCGTAATTTAGAAGAATCATTGAGAGGAGAGATATTTTTTTTTTTTGGAAAATATATTTATTTTATCTACTACTGCGATATTTTTTACATATTTGACTATTACTAATAAAGTTTTTACTTTTTTCAGAGTCATCAGTCTTTTTAAACATAACATTATATAGATGCTAGATAATAAATAAAACTTTTAAGTTCTTATTTTTTGTTTTTCGTTCGTTAATAGCGATAACGGTTTAAACACATTTACACCTTTAAATATATCGTTAAAAGTGCTAATCCTCGATCTTTATTAAATCTCGGCACTGCATTAAATCTTCCGGCACTTCATTAAATCTCGACAAAGCCGATATAACGGAAGTTCTGCACTTTGATGATGATGCGCCAATCGTAAATAAATTGAATGATGGCGAAATTCGCGATATGATATTAAATAAAAAAAGATCGAAGTAGTGACGATAAATGTGGAGAAGAAAAAATACCCATTGATAATCTTATGCAAAAAATCGATCATGCAATTAAAGGTCTTGAACAAAGAAGCATTATAACCGAGCAGAAGTAATGTCCATCTACAGGGTAAAGAAAACTGCTTTCCCATAAACCAAAATTAATGAAATAACAAATGTTAATTCAAATATTTAAACGAAATGATAAAATGGAATTTTATCGTTTCGTTTCGTTCACACATTCTAAATTATTAATGTCTATATTTTTTCTTAGAAATTTCTTTTGTCCTATTTTTTAGATTAAATCATATGTTTTAATTGATTAACTTAACTTTTGCCATTATTTTTACTAAAAATAGTGCTTTATAGTGTATTTAGTTAATATCAAATCTGAATTTTATTCAAATTCTATAATCCGGAAAAATCGAAAATCCGGAATCGGCAAAGTCCGGACGAGTCCGAATTTTCGAGGTTGTACTGTATTAGGAAATCAAAGATTCTTTAGATGTATTATTATTCTTACAAACTAACAATATGTGAAAATTATTACAACTACATATTTCTCCTTTGTATTGTCTTGCCCCTGATTTTCATGACTTTTATAAACCTTATTTTCAATGTTAACAGTATGAGAATATTTTGCTTATATTGAACTTTTCTCTATTAAAATGCAAACACACAATGACTGCTAAAGTTTCAAACTAAAAAGAAGTGCCCCTAAGAAATCATACATCCCTCTATTTTGTTAACAAAAGGACAACTATAACAGAGAAAAGCGTCCACTCTGGCAAGGAACCAATTTTTTTTTATTAATATTATTACTTTAAGGATTGTGAAACATTTTTTTATAGCTAAGTATGCAAAACTATATTTTTTTTAATTTCACAAATGGCAAGATTGGCAGTCAACAGTGCAATAGCTGTAGTGTAGTAATTTCACCTAAAAAAACATGATGTTTTGGGGTAGAGAAAAAATATAGGACATATTTTGTTAATTTTGAAGAAAATATAATAAACATAAAACTGCTACTTATAGTTATATTACAGTTATTTGTAATACCAGTTTAAATCTGTTGTTTTCTATCTATACAGCAGAAAAATATCTTGAAACTTACCTTCCAATGATGTCATTAAATCTGCTGTCAAGGACTATCTGGTATTTATCAAGGTATTCATACAGTTCTTCAGTGCCCAATACTTTGACAATTCGTACTAACTAAAATTAAAGAGTAATTAACACATTAAGTATTTTACATGCCATACATAAGTAAAACAAAATATATTCTACAGAAAAAAATAAATAAACGTGGTACAATAAAGTACTGAAACAGATAAAAGAAGACAAGTTTTATAAAAAGTAATCATGTCACTTAAGACTATAGGCATCATTTCTCAAAACAACAAAACTAGTTTCTGTAACATTAGGATAAGATGTTACCACCTAGTTCCACAAGGTTATAATGAAAGGAAGCATTGATTCTATTATTCCTCTGTGATTCCAAAACAGGGTGTCTTATAGGACATTCACAATGCAATTTCTGAACTCATCAATATATTGTGGATCGCATACAAAAGTAGTTTTTCACAACATTGACTGCAAAATAGCCCTTAAAAATGACTGCAAAATAGCCCTTAAAAATGTTTGAAAAATAGCTTTTTGTATATACCACATAATAATCATAAAATTTTTTGTTAATGCAACAGATTGCATAAGTCAAAAATATTTTTACATTTAAACTAAATATACTAAATATCACATGTAAATGCATTTTTTTTTTCAGGCTAGTGCTGCAAAATAGCTTTTCATTTCATTAACCTTTTTAATGTTACAATATGATTCGAGAATATGAAATGCTATTTATTTACAAAAATTACATTAAAATACAACTCAAGAGCTATAGAAAAAGAAATTTTCTATAAAAAAAAATTTTTGCCTATGATTTTTTACATGTTCTCATTTGGGAACATTGGTGTGTGGTCGAGTCAGGGTACAGTGATACCACACCAGTATTTTTTATGTAACCAGGGCATGCCCTGTTTTACAAAATTACAGTAAATATTTAGTTTTACATTTGCTTTATTTAACTGTGTCTATTTGTTATATGTTTATGAGCAAAGGCGCGAGAGAAGTTTGGATGTTTCTTCTAACAGTGGGAGCAGGGTTCACCTTATATGTTTTTCGCGGGGCGGCCCACCCCGTTGCCCTCAAAAATTAAAAAACCCGCCCTGCATGCCCCAATACTACAATTTTGCACCCTGACATCGAAAAATACAGCCCCACCAGCTCCTTTTCAAAATGGCACCTTACTATGTATTCACATTTTCAAAACATTGAGAAATGTAAGACCTCTTTTCCCATTCACTATTTATTAAAGCCACACAAAAGTGACAGCAGTATTTACAACCAAATGAGTGGGGAGCTTGTCAATATTAATGGACACCATCAGCGGCATCCTTCCCCCTTTGTTGGTATCACCCGCCCCAAAGGGTGAAATCCCATTCCTCTGACTTTACCACTGAGCAATATACTCCCACTCCCATCTTATCCTAAAGGGTTTCTCATTATATCTCACGCCTGGAGTGCATATTCATTTCTCCCCAGCCCTGTGAGCGATTCAATGCCTGGCAAAACTCTGTGATAGTCTAGAATGACTTTTTCCTTAAACAATCCCTCCTGTGGAGTGAGAAAGATCTGTTAACAATCACTACCATACTGCTATGTCTCTAATTGATTGCACTTGTAGCTAAGAATAAGTGCAATCCACAGAAAATCTCCTTCCTCACCGTAATCACCGATGCGTTTTGATACATTCTCTCAGCACAATGTATGGGAGATGACAATTGTATCCTTTGACCCCATCAGCGTCCTGCTGAACTCAATGAACGAAACTCGCACCAGCTATTTTCGGTTCGTGAATTTATTTATTGGTTAGATATGCATTATAATATATTTTGCATCATAATAAATAAAAAAGATTAATCTATATGCAATAGTTTTGTGGTTTTGGGCTGAGAGAGCCAAATGCTAATAAAGGGCATCAACATTGGGAATTGGAGGGGAGGGGATGCTTTTCTGAGCTGAATTACCGATATTGCAACCATGTACTTTTACTCAACTTTAGCTTACATGTGTACAATATACGGTAAATATGAATGTCGGTGGTAAGGCAAAAATAGCGCGTTTGAAGGCTACTATCCCGCTGAGAAACACTTTCTATTAATTTTAAAACTAGATCACAAGAATATTGCATTTTTTAAAATTTTGGTGCATGACAGTTTCTCATTCAGAGAAATTTTGAATTTCCTGTCATAGATTATACCCACTTTTAAGTTATTAATCTGTCATTGACGATGTAAAAAGCTAAAAATGTTTGGATTCCTAAAATGTTTACAGCTTAGTTGTGTTTTCAGAAGTGCCAACTGTAAACAATTGTTATCAATTCAAAGTTAAATCCATACGATTTTCAACTAACTCACGGACAAAGTTGGTCCATTGACTTTGTTTACCATATAATAAGCCAGTAAATAAGTAGTTTGTGTAATATATCTATAAATTTTGAAATTATTATATAAAATATTTAAACACAAATTTGCATAACATCAAACAAGTTAAAATAAATGTCATATTTTTCAGTTGTTAACAACTGGCCATTAAACTTCATTAACCTACCGGTCAGTGGTTATTAACTAAAAATTTGAATTTTAAGCTTTAAACCCTGGCACAGTTTACAAAGAGTTTTATTGCTTCCCTTTGAAGTTCCTTGTTGTTTCCTATCATAAAGGAGTGTATTAGCACTTGCATCACACATGAATATTTAAAGCACCATTGCCACACAGATCTGGAAATAACTTTCAGACAGCCGTTATTGGTGTTTTATTAACCCCTTATAAATGTTTTCACCTCACAGGTTCCTCAGTTAATATAAAATTTTATTTGTATATATATACAGGGTGTCCAGTGCTATCGGTGCCCAATGGCTATTTCCTCAACCGTTAGTCACAGAGATACACTTCCAATTGCAAAAATGTTTTAAATTTTAAAATCTATTATCTTAGAAACAGTTTAAATCAATAAATGCATTTCTGAAAGAAATACGAAATATAAAGTTTTATACAGTCCCCCGGTCCTACTAGTTATATTTAGGAAAATCATAATCATACAATTTTATGCAAAATAAAAAAAAAAATCATCCTTTTACGACCAAAATTGACAGACTTATAGCTGTTTAAATTTGGAGCATTTTTTGTGCTGAGAAATGGTCAATACGGTCCTTGATTGCCTGGAGATATGGTCAATACGGTCCCTGATTGGTTGGTTGCCTGAAACAGGACATCTTTATGCGTGGAAAAACGACTTAAGTCATAAAGTTTAATACTTCACAACTCCATGAATTTTAGCCGTAAAAGGTAGATTTTCTTTTTATTTTGCATAAAATTGTATGAGGATGATTTTCCTAAATATAATTGGTAGGACTGGGTGACTGTATAAAAATTTATATTTCATATTTCTTTCAGAAATGTATTTATTGATTTAAACTGTTTCTAAGATAACAGATTTTAAAATTTAAAACATTTTTACAATTGGAAGTATATCTCTGTGACTAACGGTTGAGGAAATAGTCATTGGGCACCGATAGCACTGGACACCCTGTATATACATACACACACAATGTAAGATCAAAAACTATCCAGACTGGATTTATTAAAAAAAGTACAAGACTTGCAGACCTGAAGCTTAGTCACCTTTAAAGTAGTTCCCTTCTGAAGCCACATACTTGATCCACAGCCATTTCTTCCACTGTTCAAAAGATTTTTAAAGTAATCTTTTGAAATAGCGAACAGCTGCTTTGTTGCATTCTTTTGAATCTACTCAATGTATTGAAACCTTTCTCCTTTCAACTAGAGTTTAATTTTGGGAAACAGAAAAAATAACAGGGTGTGAGATCTGGTGAATAGAATGAATGTCGAACCTGTGGAATGCCGTGCGAAGTGAAAAACTGCTGAACAAACTATTATGCATGTGCAGGCGTATTGTCATGGTGCAATCTTCACTTGCAAAGCTCTTGCAATGCTCTGGCCTTTTCAAACGAACTGCATCTCTCAAATGCTGAAACACTTGACAGTAATACTCTTTTAATTGTTTAGCCTGATGGAGTGTATTCATAATGCACAATTCATTGGGCACCAATAGTACTGGACACCCTGTATATATAAAATGATGGTATAGCAAGTATTTCTATCTACTTTTTTTATCTTAATTAAGCAGCCTAAATTATATGAGGGTTTTAATTATTATTTTCAATTTATGCTGTCAGAAAAATAAACATTAAAGATTATACTTTAAAGTAAGAGGTTTTGAAGACCCAGACCGTCCGACTCATCTGAAGACTTGAGCAGCTGTTTAGACGGCCGGTTAAAATTAACTCCCAGTTAAAAGATTTTCACTGATTTTCATGATAAACACCAGATCTACTTATATTTGACAGTTTATAAATAGTAAATAAATAAAAAGTATTGACAATAGAAACTCGTGATTACCTGATCATAGTTGTCATGACCATGGAAAAAAGGTTCTTTTCTGAAGATCATGCTAGCTAACATGCATCCTAAACTCCACATGTCCAAGGAATAATCATACATCTAAAACAAATTTTAAAAATGCTTAATTACATACATAAACTTGCATTTAAAAGAAATTACAAATTATAGATTTAGCATTCTAATTTTATTTATATTTACTAAGCTAATGAGCTAAGCTAACATTAGGTGCCACAATATTCAATAACAAAACTACTATGAGTCATGGATGGCTCACACAGCAGCAAAACATTAATAAAATTTAATATTTATAATAATCAATAAATGGAATTTGCTCTCACTAGAAAATGTTCTTTAGCAGTAAGTGATCATGATACTAACTAATCCTGATAAGGTCCACTCCATTTTCAATCACCCAGTGTTAGTTACTGACCATTTTAAAAAAATGTTATATATTGCACAGATGTTCATATATATTCTAGCAGATAGAAACAGTTTTTAAAATTTTCTTGTCTAGCTTATTTTTCTGGTAAAGGCCATTTTTTCAGCATCAAACATGCCAGCCCTGGAACTTCAAAATTAGGAAAATTCATACAAAAATTACGAATCTAAATTTATATTTCACCCAATTCTAGTTTCACCTAAAACACGGATTTTTTTCCTTAAGAAAAGGAAATTTCAAAATTAAGTGTAACAAGCTGTTTAAAGCCTTTTCTTTTAATGCCCAATGCTCAATGTATATATATTTTTTAATCTCTAAATAAAACTTAAACTTGACCAAAGCATTTTGATTACTTTTACAGGGATATTCAGCAAAGAAAAAAATCGCTAGGAAATCTTATTTTATGCTAGGAATTCTGCTAGTGTATTGTACAATTATTTTGCCGAAATGTAAAAGATGGCCTATGTAGATTTTCTTCCAATATTCTTGATCTAGCTGGAATATAAACTTGTGGGTATAATATAAAAAAACAAATGGGAAAAAATTTCTAGGCTGCAATTTTTATTCAAATTAGCTGAAGAACTTGCTGAAGATTTTCCAGATGCGCAGAAAGAGCAAGATATACAGGAAACGTCAACAAATTCAGATTCAGTTTCATATGTGAGAAAAAAGTACCAAATATACAGGAAACGTCAACAAATTCAGGTTCAGTTTCATGTGTGAGAAAAAAGTGCCAAATAAGATATTGCAAAGAAAACAAAACTACAAAAATCTGTTTCAAAGGCAAAAAATATGTGTGTGGCAAATATCCCTTTCATTACCCAATAATTTGCAAAATATGCACTAAACATTAATGAGGTTTGCATATTGTTTATTTCTAATTCAGGAATAAATGGAGATTTTGTTCTCATTTTTATTCATTTTTTTAATTGAATAAATAAACAATTTAGAACCGTTATTTGGAGTAAATTGTTTTATTCACCCACCAAATTGTACTAAATGGTATATTTTTGTTATACATACATCGTAAGATATATGACTTTTTGAAGACGAGGTATACATTAAATATCAGTAGGTTTAGTGTTAAATTAAATAGTGCGTAGATCTACTCCACTTTCTTATGCCAGAATCCATTAAGTAGCTTGTGATGTTTTCTTTTTGGAAATTTTACAAGAAAAAATTTGAAAAATCTGTATTGTTTGTCCAAGTGATCACAATTATAGTATGTTACACTTCATTTTAAAGGGTTTGAAAAAATCTTTCAATTGATATCAAGTTTGACAATGTACTCCCCGGAAGGGTAGTGGGTAATAAAGTCACAAACACAAAAATTGTATTGCAGTTATTTTTTCACTACAACTATTAACTTTCATGATCATTGAGCCCTATATAACCCCTTCTATGCATAATTGTCAAATTTTGTCCTATGCTACCATGTTAAGAAAGTAGAAATTTCAAAAACTTCTATCTAGTTTTAGATTTTTCATTAACAAAGTCAAATATAAAGTTTTGTGAAAATCCATTAATATTTATGGCAGCTATTATCGTGTACGCAAGAAATTGACCACAGACAGACAGATGGACATCACTCTAAACATAGTCAAAATATTTTCAGGATGTCCTAAAACATGCATCAGGAGTAGTACTGGTAGAATATGAAAATTCAAGGCACCAATTTTACAAAATTTCAGGACAAAAAAATATAAAACAAAGAACATAAAATTTTTAACCAATGTGAAAATTACTTTATAATGAAAACAAACATTTATGTTTGGTAAAACACAAGTTTTCACTAAAAAGAATAACAAATATTGATCTTTAATTAAAACAAAAATATAGCAACGAATTATATCCCTGCCAAAATGGGTGCCTTTTTATTTGCGCCTAAATTACTGCTTTAAAACCACTTTATGGAAAATATCCCTTCACATGGTTCATATCTATATTTCAAAATAGAAAAATTTGTATTATGCAAATATAAAAATTATAAAAATAACCTTAATTAACCAGAATATGAAAATAGGCTGGTTTAGGCAATCTAATATATTAGTATATATGCAACATTTAAAAGATGGAGATAGAAAAAGATAGTACTCTTGGCAATTCACAAGAACTAACTGAATTGCATAATCACACTGTTTATAAAAAAGTAATTTTAAAAATTAACTGCAATAATTAATCAGAATATGAAAATATGCTAGTTCAGTTAATGTAATATGCAATATTAAGCAGATGGATGGAAAGAGATACTAATGTACTCGCGGCAGTTCACGACAAAAACTGAATTGCACAATTGTACTGTTTGTGCGAAAATAATTAAAAAATTAACCTTAATAATTAATCAGAATATGAAAATAAGCTAATTCAGCCAATATGCAATATTTAGAAGACTGAGATGGATGGAAAAAGGTACAAAGTACTCAAAGCAATTCACGAGAACAGACTGAATTGCGCAAACGTATTGTTTATGCGAAATGAATGAAAAACATAACATTTTAACGATTAATGCTGCATTTGAAGAAGCATATTTATTATTTTCAGAAAACAAGCGATAGTGATCTTAAATTATGTTACATGTGGACGTAAATCTCAGTTAATTTACGGCTGCATTACCATGTATGTGGCCGTAAATTTACACTGGCCTAGACAGAAGGCAATTTTCCATAGAAAACTACACAAATTCCGTAATCCGTGGTATGAGATGAGGATGTTTCCTATAGAAACTATGGGGAATCCGTAGTAATTTGCATCTCTGCTTTTAAGATACGTAAAATTTCAAGAATTTTAGAATGGCACATAAAAAATAAGGACATTTCAGAATTCTCAGTACAAGTACGACCCCTGCATGCATTGACATCAAAATCTTGAAATAGAAAATTTTTGTACAATAATTTCTCTATACTTTGTATGAGAAAGTAAAAATAATAAAGTTTAGTGATTAAGAAAATAAAAAAAAATTGATATTTAGCATTCTTTATTGAAAAGTGGGAATCCATACAGGAATTTTTATTGGAAATAATTATGTATCAGAAGTGGTATAAACAAAATTTTTTGTGGTATAATCCGATACAAATGAATAGCACAAAATTTTTTTTGAAATTCCAATGTGGTGGCTGCTGTTCCTTAAGCCTGCCCCCCCCCCCAAATAAGAATAATGCTGTACCGGAAACAGTTTTAGTACATGCGAATGACATTGGCAAAATTTTAAAATTCTGAGGTGGGGGCTGCATTTCTGCACCCCATACCCACTTTGAAATGACAAGAACTCTGAACCAGAAATGGTACAAATGAAAATTTCTATAGTTCAATCTAGTACAAATGTATGGCAATGATAAAATTTTAAGGTGGGGGAAGCTGTTCTTCTACCCACACCACACTTTGAAATGGGAGTAAATACCTAAAAATCAAGAATTTTAATTTAGGTAATTAAAAACTAACTAAGCTTTAATAGTAAATTTATAACCTAATATTTAATATAACAAAAATCAATTTCATAAAAGAGGAAAACAAAATAATTCTGAAATGCACAAATGCTGAGTATTAAAAGTTCATTAAAATACTAGTTGGTATTTAAATCTGTGCAGAAAAAAAAATCATTTATTCAATTGATAAGTTATTTTACAACTTCAAAAATGATGGCAAATATATTGATTTTAATTAAATTTATAAATGCAAATATATCAAATTCTAATATAGTATATATATAATCTCCAAATGAGTTTCTAATAAGTCAAAAATGTTTGAAGTACCTAAATAAGAAAATAATAATGTTTTATTAGCAATATTCAGAAAAGATATATTTATTTCATTATGTTTGAAAACTAATGTTCCTGTATAAAAAGATAATAAATATAAAAATATTCGCAGATGAAAACAGATTGCAAAAATGAAAAATACTTTTAAATTATAATGAAATATACCAATGATTGCATATAAATGCAAATTACTGCAATACTGCTTAAAACTTTTAGAAATTATTAACTAATAATGAAATAAATTAAAAGCCCATTAATATACCAAAAGGGATTTTTTGAGAGGGGGGGGGGGGGATTTGGCAGAAAATGCCAAATTTGTGACCCTCCTGATAAAATAATCAAGCTGCTACAATTTAATATTTGATGAAGTCAATCAAAAGTTGTCTTAAATAGCATTTTATAGCTACTAATTATTTTTCTTCGGATTTTGACCAAGGATAACTGACAATTTCAGTAATTTATAAAAATATGCGGAATTAGAAGATTTTATGTTTTAGGCAAAAAACAAATAGCATTTGTCAGTCATTAATCTAAATGTTAGCATGAAAAATATGTACAAGTGATCCACAATGATCACACAGCATTATAAAATCTAAATGCATACAGTGCTATGCAAAACATATGCAAATAGCTCATCACAAAAAATTCAAACATCTTTAAAATTACACCAATCATACATTAGAAATTAAAATAACATAAAATATAATAATTCAATGAAATTAGTAATATTTTAGCATACAAATGTAAACATACCTGGTAATCAACTAGAAGCTCAGGCCCTTTGAAATAACGGGATGCAACCCGAACATTATATTCTTGACCTGGATGATAAAATTCTGCTAGACCCCAATCAATAAGACGCAACTAAAACAATAAAATTACATACTTCAAATACATTTAATTACTAGCAAACATACTTCAAATAATTTTAATTACTAGAAAAAGCTGGAATTTGAATGAACTTGCATGTATCATGCCAAGTTTTTATGATGCCACTTTAATTAACAGTTCAAAATTTGTTTAATAGTTCAAAATTCATGATTTTCCCCTTTCCCTTCAATGTTCTAAATTAATTTGTTGTTATTGAATATTTCGGCAATTTATCCCCCTTTTAACGTTAATTTGTTTTCCTTTTCATGTTTTTCATTATTCAAAATTATGCGTGATGTGTCTACAAACACTAAATATCTTTTGCTAATCCTCTGGTGTTCCCTCTCGGCCTTTTAGCTTGACTTCATTCACGAATTTGTGAAAGAAAGATGCTTTTTAAGAGAAAAGTGGACCCTTTTCCTGGTTTATCGTCAACCAGCTGCGAATGGGGTGCTAGATATTCCATTGGGTTTGCCGTACATGGTAGATAAGAGCTTGGCGGCAATCCGAGGTGTATGCGTAAGCGCTCTGTATGAAGTGCAGGTTTTCAGTCGCCAAGTTTGGTGGCTCATGGGAAGCGAACGTGTTGCTTCCCATGAATGATTCGATTGCTAGCCGCCATTTGAAAAGGTGGTCTGATTTCGCATGGGAAAACCGCAGTCCAGGCCTGTGCCAGGGCGCCGGTGACAACATGTGAACGAATCTTTTTTTTGTGGGTGAATAAATGCTTTGTGATTTTGTGCTGAGGTTCAAAATAATTGAGCAGTAAGCTTCACGTGATACATCTCTCCAATTTAGACGCCGCTGTTACATCGTCATCTGAAATCTGTTCAAATTTACATTGTCATCTGAAATCTGTTCATATATCATCATCAGAAATCTGTTCAAAATTTGCATCGTTATTCTTTCAATGTCATAAGTGCTCTGTGTGTCATTACTCATTAGTCATGAAGTTTTACAAAATCAACATACAGTGTTCAAAGCTGTATACTCTGCTACAAATGTTCAGTGTTGTTGTTGTTGAAACCCAGACCGTCCGACCTACCAGAAAGGTGTAAGGTAACAGACAAATGTTCAGTGTGTCATCAAACTCAAATTGAAGTGCACCCTAATTCACATCATCCGACATTCCAGTTTCCTTTCAATGTTACAAGTGTTCCGTGTGTCATTAGACAGCCTTGTTGTTGCAGAGATCTCCAATTGTTTTGCAAAATGGGTTTTCTTAGGAGTCTTTAAGAATTTGTATTCTTGCAACTTAAATAATTTGTGGTTTTACATATTTTGCTCTGAATATTTACGTTTTACACTTTTAGTGTCAAACTTTCTACATTTTTGAGTTGATTTGTTTCTTTTGAATTTTTTTGAAGTAAAATTTTTAATTTAACAGAAGCATTTGTTTTTCCTTTGATTGTGTTTTTGTGGCTGTGCAATTTTAATGTAGGTATCAAAGGTAGGTGAAATTATTTTGGAATTGGTTTGTTGTTGTATATATATTCTAAGGGGTGTTGTGCACAGGCCAAACAGTAGGAATAGCAATTAGTAAGAGAAACAAAGAAATAATGTTAATAATTATAAAGGTAAATTTATTGAATTCTATACGATCAGGCCAAATCTAAATAATAAAATAAATAATCTTCAAATAAAAAGTAAGGAAGTCATTTCCGGCACAACACATGTATGAAGTAAGTCAGCTGTGAAAAATTTCAAATTAAATCTAAATTTAACAAATAAATTGTGAAATTAGAAGTATAAAAAAATTTCAATATTTGAGAATCCTAATACAGAAGAGCATGTTAGTTTTAGAATTTGAATTGTAAGTTCAAATTAAAAAAATCTGATGTGGGCAACACATGACTTTCCTTATAATAATGTAATGAATTTACTACTTTTACAGTAAAAAAATAGGTTTTTCTTATAGTAGATATATATATTCTTTCCAAGATATTGAATTTTTGACAATTAGTCGTTATTTTCATTGATTTAGTGCCATTTTTATCCATTTGGCGAGTTTTTCGTTAATTTGGCAACATTTCAAAAAGTCGCCAAGTTGGCAACATTCCGCCAAATTCGTCGCCAAAATCTCGCCAAGCGTTATGGACGAAGAAATAAATTATTCTTACACCAAATAAATGACTATTGGCGTTCAAATACAAAAATATTACTCAAAGTATCTTTTTTCATGAATGGAACGAGCTAGATCCACGAGAATGATGTCACCCAATTTATCGCATAGTATTACATATGAAAAGTGAACATGTTTCTCAACAGGAATTTTTTTTTTTTTATTTTATATGACTTGATAATTTCCTTGAAAAATGTGCAATATCTCGAGAACGGTTCATGTTAGTATTTTAAAATTTATTTCAATCGTTTTCTAATGAAAAATTACATAAAAGTCTATTTGCGTAACTTTATTAGCGGTTTTGATTTTTTGACAATTTTTTCAAAATTTCACTCAAAAATTTAGGGGGGGGTTCTGAACATTCGATTGCGTATAAAACAATAGGCTTCCAGTGTTTACAGATTGTGATTTTTGTACCAAATTTCGTTCGAATCGGTCCATTCGTTCGTCAGTTATTGTCTCCACAGACTCACTGACACACACACACACAGACATCACTTCAAAAATGTTTGATTCGTGATCAGGGATGCTTGAAACGTTCTCTCCCATCGAAAACTCGATTTCGAATTTTCGACCCCGTCACAATACTTTCCTTATAGATTATGTATATAAGGAAAGTAATAAAGGAAAACAATGGAATCAAACTAACACATTAAAATCATCAAAACATATTTCCATAGATTATTATTGTATATATCATGGAGGATTCAGCATTTGTATAAGATCTTCCTTATATCTCATTTTACTGTAAAGACATTTTCAATTTTTGCAATGACTATGTTTTCATAGACTAAGATTTTATTAATAATTTTATGTGCGAAAATTACTTTTCAAATATGTAGTTAATAACATGAAGGATTATTTTTTTTTAAATATGTATTAAAACAATTTAGGCATTTGAAATACAGCCATTTTGACAGGGTGTATTAAAATTTGATGCATTCCCATCTTTAAATATGGGGTTATAATTTTACTAAAAATAAATAGTTATCTTTAGTATAAACTTGTGTTCTATCAAGCCTCAATAATAAACTTCTTTCATATTTTGACCCATTTTCATTTTTTTTAACAACTGGATCTGATTCTAATTTAATTACATATATATTTTTAAAACTATAATTTTATTTAATTAAGTATACTTTTTATTACAAAATAAAGCTTTATGTAATACATTTTTGCTTAAAAATTAAATTATAATTTTCTACAACATTGTAGAACATTCCAATAGTTTAGAAAGGTGTTCCAAATTACGGAAAAAAGCTTTATCCAGAAAGTCCAAAGTCCCAAGTATTCCAGATAATAGATCCCATATTGTATTACGTACGTCTAGGACAGGGATCGGCAACATGCGGCTCTTTTGATGTAAATTTGCGGTTCTCCAGTTCCATAAAAAAAAAATCAATAATTTATTATCAAAACCCTTAAAAAATATGAAAATATATTTTTAAGTACCTAATTTCTCAATAGCTTCTATTTTCATAATCGTTAATTACAAATCGCTACGCTTAACATGACCGTAATAAGATAAATTTGAACTATTGTTTTGTTCTTAGAGATGAGACTCCGTCACCATGTTTATCTTTCAGCCAATTGCATTCCATTTCCGTCTCACCCAATCAGCCACCGTCTAGAACTGTAGACGTGTTGTCAGTCAGTCATCCTCGAATAGCGCGGTCGACGTAACGTTGCATGTGTGTTAATTTAATCGCTTGCAGTTTTTGCGTGTCTATTCGCTTGTTGTTTCAAGAAGAATACGATTTAGAAGCGAATTATCTTCTCAAAGGTATGTACGTGTATAATATAATAAAATCAGTAACAGAATTGGATTACATATCTGAGGATCGTGTTAACGAAGTAATAATGGTAAATAAATTGTTTGCCGTTTTAGATAGCTAAGTAAAATTTTAAAAAATCATTTTTTCAGCTCCGCCGCCAGCATGGCATCTGGTAAAAAAAGAGAAGAACTGAAGAAGAAAACCGAGAATTCAATTAGGATTGGACGGAGTCGTTTGCATTCATATGCAACACAGATGGCCTTCATACTTGTCTCATTTGCCACGAAAAACTTGCACACAATAAGAAGTTAAATTTGGAGAGACACTTCACTACAAAACATACCCAGTTTGCTGGTAAATATCCAACCAGTGACGCACAAAAAAAAGCTGTTGAAGAGCTCCAAAAAAACAAAAAAAACAGTCAAGTTCCATGCTAAGTAACTGGGCACAATCTTCCAATAATGTAAATCTGGCAAGCTTTGCAGTATCATTAGAAATTGCAAAAAGAGGAAAACCATTCACAGATGGTGAGTACGTCAAAGATTGTTTTGTACGTGCATCTGAAGAACTGTTTCGTGATTTTAAAAGCAAAGCAGAAATCATGAAAAAAATCAAAGATTTGCCATTATCTGCTAAAACAGTACAAGATAGAACTGCTAAAATGTCTTCAAATGTAACACATATGCAAGTGGAAGACATTCAACTGGCTTTTGCCTTATCACTTGCTATAGATGAGTCTTGCGACATAAAAGACACGGCACAAGTTACCCTTTTCGTCAGGTATATGTCGTCCCAAGGTCCAAAAGAAGAACTGCTAGGATTGCTACCGCTCTCAGGGCAAACTCGTGGAGAAGATATAGCAAATGCTGTGCAAAAATGCCTGGAAGACAATGGAATCGATATAAATAAAATCATTTCTATAGCAACTGATGGAGCCAGAAGTATGACAGGAATACATAAAGAGGTAACATCAATTCTTCAGAAAAAAATAAACCACGAAATTCTAACGTTTCACTGCATAATTCATGAAGAAGCGCTTTGTGCCCAAACATTTCCGGCCGAAATAGTTGTGGTCATGAACTTGGTAATTAAGATTATTAACAGCATCTTGGCAAAAGCACTCTACCATTGGCAGTTTAAAAATTTCCTTGAAGAAATAGATAGCCAGTTTTCTGACCTACTTCTGCACAATAAAGTGCAATGGCTTTCCAGAGGTAACGTATTGCAACGTTTTGCTTTGTGCTTGAGTGAAATAAAAACATTCCTCAATGAAAAAAGCACTGACCATCCCGAATTGGAAGAAGACAAATGGCTGGAAAAATTCAACTTCATGGTAGATACCACAATGAAACTAAATGAACTAAATCTAAAACTGCAAGGAAAGGGCAACCCAGCCTACGCCTTGCTTGAAGAAGTAGTTTGTTTCGAAAAAAAATTACTTCTTTTTGTTGAAAACATGGAGAGCGGTAAATTACTTCATTTTAAAAATCTGAAGCAATATCGCAATAAGACCAATGCAACTATTGACACAAATTACTTCAGCATAGCTTTAAAAAACATGAAGGATGGATTCGCTGAGATATTCGAGCAATTCAAAACAAACAAAAGTACTCTCGCGTTCATAGTAAATCCTCTCAACACAAATACAAATGAGATCAACATTGAGCCATTTGGAATTGATGCTGGATCGCTCCAAATGCAATTGCTAGATTTGAAAACCAAAGACTTGTGGAGTGGCGAGTTCACAGAACTCAAGAGCAAGTTGGAAGAGTTGGAGGTTCAGAAATGAATGCACATCGCGCAGCACAAGTGGACAGCTCTAAAAGAAATTCCGCAAGTTGAGGCCCTCATATTCGGCGCATGGAATAGTCTTCCAGAATGCTACAGTGAGGTGAAGAAGTTGACATATGGAGTGCTGACGATCTTTGGGTCGAAATATTCGTGCGAGCAAGCGTTCTCTTGCATGAATATAATAAAAAGTAAAGTTAGAAGTCAACTAACAAATAAAAATCTAGAGTCGTGCTTGAAACTTAAAACAACAAGTTATAAGCCAGATTTAATCAAACTTTCAAAAGGCATGCAAAGCCAATGCTCTCATTGATGTAACTATCTATATTTGTGTTTTTATATAAATAAATATTATTCCGTATTTAAAGCCGTTTATTTTAAATCAAAAATCCAATATATATAAGCAAATACTATAATATTGAAACGAAAATTTTTAGTGGCTCTTTAAGAACTGGGAAATTTTGTAAATTGTAACTTTTGGCTCTTCCGTTTCAATAGGTTGCCGACCCCTGGTCTAGGATAATAAAATTAAAATATTCTTATTTATTTATGCATTCAGAATTATAGGGCTTATTAAAAATACATTCAAAGAACATAAATTAGAATTTAATATATTTGCACCTAAAGTTGCATCTCTAATTTCAATTAATTAACATCCTTCTAATCTAAAAAAGTACATTTTTAGGAAGATTTTTATTAAAAGGACTTTTGATCATTTTCAAATCAAAGTTGAAAATACTAAATGTCAATTTTGCCTCTTGTATTGTAATATTGGAATATAAACATATACTTATTTTGCATTTTACTGATAAAATCCTGGTTTTTAAATTTACCCTAAAAATGTTTGTTAAAGGGTGGAATGTCCCCCTTAAATTTCAAGTCCTATTTCAAACCTGAATTAACCTGACATCAGTAGTTATCTATCATCAACATCTACATCAGTACGTAGATGGCTATTATACCCACAGATAGAAAAAAAAAATTCTGGTCTCGCATTTCCAGCACTGAATTCAAATTGCAATTATGTATTTATTCTCTTAAAGGATTCATGATTTTACTAGGCATTTATGTGCAAATTTACATAAAAATTCATAATATTGCACTCCTAAACTCCAATAATATAGTGAAAATAAAATCATTTTATCTACACTCCAATACAGATAAAAGCATAGTTAGATCATAAGAACTAGGGACATCATAAAACCAAAAAAGATCTGATACCAAATAACAGATACTAACGGATTACCAAAGAACCGATATGATCCAATATCAATTAGATTGCTATTATGCATAACAAAGTTATAATTGCTGTATAAAACTTATTTCAGCCATAATATCTATAATATACTAGCCACCTTTGTAAATATTAAAAGACAAAAAAATTTATGATACATATGTTTATATATATTTTATACGCTTTTCTGAAAATCATAATAAAAGAATGATCATAAAATAAATAATAATCGTACTTCTAAAGAGACACATTTGGACATTACTAGTTATATCCGTGCTGAGGAGTTGGAGTAAAAATCATTTAATAATCTTCTCTGCACTTTTCGCAGAAGACATTTGTAGTGGGAAACATTCCCGGCAGCCTTTCAGAAAATTAACGTCTGCTGCCATGATTACATAACAGTTCAATGAAAAATTACTGAAGAGGAAGAAAACAAAAAAGACTATGTGCGTCAACTGATGAATAAACCGCGAGAGAACCCGTTGCGAGCAGGGCCACCGATGGGTAGGAACAAAATAATGTTTTGCATACAGACTTGGGGCCATATAAACAGTTTACAAAAAAAAAGGTCAATAACTTGTAAAATATGGGATAGTAGGGGCACATGTACTGCACAGGGGCCTGGAAATTTTGCCGGCAGCACTGGTCGTGCGTCTGTTCCAATTTGATCACAAAAAAAAGTTGTAATTTATGCAATTAACTAAACATACTGCAGCACACCACGGTGTATGCATTACTATTTGAAAAAACAGTTATTATACACTGAAGTATTTAAGTAAGTCAGGAATTATCTTTAAAGAAAAGAACCACTGTTCTGGTATAGATATGAGCTACAAACCACCTATCTATGAACTTGTCACTTTTCTAGCCAAAGCTCGATTACTCTCATATAAAGGGATCACATTCTTATTAGTATTTCAGGGGGGAAATTGAAAATAAAATCCCCCCCTAACACTCTTATTAATTTCTCATTTTTTAAATTTTCTGCAGCATTATTTTTTTAGTATTTTAATTTTTTTATGTTTCAAAAAGTCATGATAAGGGTTCAAAAGTAGCCTGATTAGCAGAATGTCGCCTAATCTGGCAACTCTGTCTTCCACTGGAAACACCAAGTATACTACATAGGAGTGGTTTTGTTTTGTTTAAGCCCCTTGTGGGCGACTCGCTCAATTTTAAAATGGGATTTCATTTAGGTAAGATCTCCCTATCATTATAAAAATAAATAACAGAAGGGTGGGACCATTGACTATAAACATCTGAGCACAATGCCAAATATCTTCAACTTTAGAGTTTCCCTTTCATGCAGATGCAACCATATCCGATAGACAAACCTGGCATCCAGTGCCTAATGTGATATTTCTGTATTTTAGTTTTTCTGCACATCTGTCTGTTTCAAGATGAAAAGCAAACCCATTTTTGCAATGCTGAAGTATAAAAAAGAGGTAAAAAAATATCGGATCTATCAATTTTCAAATAACAGCTTATCGCTGGTATTGGAAAAATATAAATATATTGGCAAAACCGATAATCAGTATTGGAATATCGGTACACCCCTAATAAGAACAGATTCTAAAAGAAAACTTGCATACTTTTATATACTGCAGTAAAATGTAACTAAATAAAATACTTTTAAAGCATGTACAAACTCAGGTGGACGAATAAAGGACTCCCTTTAGCACTTTTTTTATCTCAATATGCACAGATTTTGCCAAGGGTATGAAGTATTTTTATTTACGCTGAAAATTCTATGCTTTAAGGCTAAGTTTTAAAAAACAAGTTAGAGATTGGAAAGAAGTTTACTAAAAGCCTTCAATAAATCTTGTATCAAATTTTTCAAAGTGGCTATTTTATACTAAGAAAAGCACATTCTAAGAGAAAAATATTTTATCAAGCAAAATTTTTAGTGATAATCAATTGTATTTTGAAGACCACATTTTTTTTAAATGCTTAGCTTATGAAATACATACCTTTCTTTTTTCATGATCTATCATTACATTGTGAGGCTTAACATCCCTATGCATGATTCCCATGCTGTGACTATAATCTAGAGCCTAAAATATAAAAATATTTTAGTGCTAAGTAAAATAAGATTAAAATGAATTTAAAAAAAAGGAAAAAAATACATACCTTTAAAAGCTCATACAAGTAAAACCTAATGTCATAGTCACATAGAGTCTGATAAAGTTGCTAGGGAGGAAAAAGCAATATTTAAGATACTACACATCATAAACAGTTATAAGTAATAAACTCAAGCAAATCAAGTTTCAAGTAAAAAAAATATATATATAAAACAATAAAATGCCACTAAAAGTAACAAATGTATTGTTTATTGAAGTACCTTGAAATCTGTGTTGTTGACATGTTCAAATATTAATGCAGGTGTCCTCGACTGAAAATGGAAAATTAAATTAGTTGTGAAAAATTCAACACCTCAAATGTTTCCTCCCCAAATAAGTTTCTAAAAAATACATACAACAAAATCTTTTACAACTGCTTGAAGGGCAATAATATTAGGTCCACCTCTAAGATTTTCCAATATTTTGATCTCTCTTTTAATTTTCTTTTTCTTCACAGGCTAAAATTAAAAGATATTAAATAAATTATTGGCAGACAGTTAAGCTAGTCGTACTTATTGATAGTTTTAATTGTCCAAGTACCACTAGCATACGTACTAAAAAGATATCACAACACAATATAAAAAGGTAATGTGGATTCCAGGTTTCTGTTTGAAAAAATTAACAAATATTTAGTTTCCCTATATATTATAAATTAATACATAGATTTGTAATTTAACATGCATTAAAATGAGCATTTAACTAATCATTGTCAACAAATTTACCTCCATTATAAAATAACCTTAGCAAGGGTCCAGCTGTTGATCATATTTTATAATTTGTGATATAGGATTGGAAGTGCATTATTGCTAAGGTTATTTGGACTCCCATTGTAACTCTCTCGAACTAGAGACCAACTAGTTAGTTTATCCTGATTACCAGCTAATGTTCTGTTCTGCACTGTAAAATATATGATCTGCATTTATTCAATGTCTCTTTACCCTTTTGTATTTTTTATAAACACTGCAAAAGTAGATTTTCTATTTTGGATAGACTCTAGACCTAGGGTCCTTAAACTTTGTTGACCATCGACCCCCTTCAAGAATTTTTCGACTTCTAATCGTCCCCCCCCCCCTCTATTTTACTATTATATAAATTTAATAAGACAAACAAAAAAAAATATGCTTATGTGATCATGTAGATTGTTAATCTTACAGTGTCATGAGTTGGAACAGGCTTTATGCTCCAAAAAAGTAACCAATGCAGCAAAATAGTGACAGTTTTAAGTCTGGGGGGAAAAAAAAAAAAAAAAAAAGTAAGTCACAATTTTTTTTACATGAATATTTCCAAGTTCTCATGCTTTACTTCCAATTGTTGCAGATTCAAAAAGTACAGAAAATCTCTTTGTTTTCACTGTACAATTTTTACTATTATTTATATGAATAAAATTAATTTATTTTGTTATTTTACATAACTACTCTACTTTAACTCCCAGGCAACACAAGGTACATTTTCTAGTATAATATAACATTTTTATAACAATTCACAAAAAAATATTCCACAATTTATGTTGCACATTTTCTTTTAAAATTTTAAGGATCATTTTGTAAAAATATTATATATTGCATTTTACTATTTCTAAAGATAATAAATAAATTCTGGAACAAGCTAAGAGATATGTAGTTATTATATTATTGGTGACTTTTAATTAACTTTTTTCCCTCTGTTCCTCAATTGACCCGAGTCCAAATCGGCCCATAACAATGTCCTATCGACAACTTTGGGGACCTCTGCTGTAGACTAAGGAATGACAATCTTTTTCACAACTCAAAGGGCACCTGTATTCTACAATATGAAACACACTATAGGTGTATATCTATATGCTTAAACATAAATAGAAATGCAAAGGAAGAAAAAGTTTAAATTAGTCACAATATTTCTCAAACTCATAAACAGATAAAGTAAAGTATGATAGGTTAGTATTCGATTAGCAACTAATTTACCACTGCAAATGCTATTATATCTAACTATTTCATAATCTGTTTCTACCCAGAAGTAGAAATGGAAATACCAAAATAACATCATCCAAAAGATAAACATTGTAATATATAAAATACTTGCAATTTATTAATAAATTTAGCACACTAATAGTTTTCCACTTATGAAAAAAGCTTAATTCTCACAACATATGTATTGTTTTCATGTAAATAACTGATAGGCCATAATAAAGTGCCTTTTTAAATTGAACCTGCCTTTTTTAATTAAAGTGAACACTAGTAATGCTGATTTTTTTATCACATAGCATATAAAAAGGTGTCAGACATTTTAAAGGTTGCCAGATATACAAAATAGCTATTTTTAACACTTTACAACATAGTTGAAAAGTGTTTATGACTTTGTTCATTTTGTCTGTCTGTCCATTAGCAAGATAACTGCCGTAAAAATGACTTTATCAAAATGAAATTTTAGTATGCTGTTCAGACGATCTGTGGGACCTATGGGAATACAAATTAATAATGCCACCCAATTAGTTTTGGATTGAACCCGGGTTCAAAAAATGGAATACATTGAACCCTATGGGACCTAATTTTTCAAACATTTTTCAAGTGGATTTAAAATTCACAAATTGCTTTTAGGCAATATTCAAATTATCCCATAAAAAATATAAAAAAAAATTTCAGAAAAATATATTCAGTAGTTTTTTAAATAAAAATTAAAATAATAATTACACCCTTTACATGAAGAGACCACATGACCCACTTCAAAATAAAATATGGCATCCATCTTGTGTCAAAATCGTGATTTTTCTTCAAGTTCTTTTTAATTCATAGTGTTGTATCTGTCCTAAAACCGCTTTACTTTTGCTTAAATTCTGTGCATCTACATACTGAAACAACGCAATTACAATATAGTTGAGTTTAAATGATCATCCAAATTTGATTATTTCTACAACGAAGCCTATTTTTCACTTATGGAGAATGTAAATACCAAAAGATATAGAATGATTTGTATAAGAATTGCTGCATTTCTTTAACGCAAAATTATTTAGCTCATGGAGTCTGTAATATAGCTGATATGAATGAAACATTCATTGACACAGAGAAAGAAACGATTTTTTTCGATAAAATTTTAAGCATAGAGTTAAATTACTTGTACTTCCATGGTTTTAAGTTTTTAAATAAAATAAATTATTATAGTATTGGGATGAATGAAATGAATGGAAAAAGGTTTATGAATGAAATGCTGCTTTTATAGAGAGAGCCAGGCGTGTTATATTTCAATGACGTCATTTGAATAAATTTCACTTGTTTTCGATGAAGTTTTCAAATATAATAAATTATTGTAGTATTATGATAAGTTTAAAAATATTACTGAGGAATGTATAGCAGTTTAGAGATGTTTAAACCAGGCAATTTATATTTCAATACTGTCATTTGAATGAAGTTCATTTTTATCGATCAAGTTTTAAGATTTCAAATATAATTAATGAATGTAGTATTGTGATAATTTTAAAAATATTACCGAGGAATGTATCGCATTTTAGAGATGTTTAAATAAAATTGCATTGAAATTGGAAAGTGTTTCATAATCAATGCTTTATGCATGATTGGTCTTTCTTGTTTTAAGTTACTTTTGTAGTCTTTCTTGAGATAATTACCTTAAATTGTAAATAGTAGCATTTCAGTTAAAAACAACAAACTTAAACAAGTATAAATTTTCTACATTTGCACACATCAAGCATTTACATATCTCACAACCAGATATTAAAAATTACAACCATCCGCTTATCACTAAACAATAAATTTCCCTACAGTTTTCTGTATTAAAACACAACTATGTTTTCATCACAATTTCTTATACTGATGAAAACCAATGAATGATTCAGTGTAACTTCAAAATTTTTGCTGCCTAACAGTTACCACAAAATGTCAACCCCTGCTGAAAACCATACATTTTAATTATCTCACCTTTAATATCTTTACTACACACTTCTCATTATTTGTTATGTTGATTGCTTCAAAAACCTCACTATACTTTCCTCTTCCTAGCTTTCTGACAAGTTGATAATCATCCTGGTTTCTGAAAAAAACATGCCAATTAAATATTTATGCATTTTTTAAGAATCAAGTGAAAACCAAATGAAATAAAAAGGGACACTCAATTTTCAAGAAAATAAAATAGAGATTTCCAAATTACCTTAATAAAACATAGAAATATACAATACATGATTATTACTTCCATCCATATCTCTCTGTTGAGTTTCTTAACTTTTATCTAGAATAACATCTTATATTTTAAAGAATGCATACAACCAATCAAACCAAGTTCTGTATAGACATGTATTGGAGATATAGAATCCCCTGTTTGCTACACTCGCCAGCCCCTGTAACTCACTTCGTGAGTCAGTAGGCTTCGCCTGCTACTCCTCGCTTCCAATTTCCTGACGCTCACTAAATTCAATTTGAGTCAAACTAAAGTTTAAATGGAAGAACAATTTATTTTAGAATATTCCTCTACTTTCCCCCTTCAAACGTACCAAAATTTCATATTTTTGCATGCTCTAGTTTTTACGGTATGAAGCAGAGAAACTTGTGGGATGTACCCATACAAAAGAAGCTTACATCAAAATTTTAAGAAAACACTCTGTCTTCAAAATTCAACTATATAGCTACATGCCTGCAATAATTCGTGGTCTTGCTATTATTAGTCTGTCCAAGATGCAAACTTGTAGCTCAAATATTCTTCCTTTGATTTTGACATTAAATATTTCTTAAACTAAAGTTTAAATCTAAAGATGGTTTATTTCAGTGTGCTCATCTAACATTTCTTTGAAATGTACCAAATTATATATTTTTGTATGCTATAGTTTTACAGTACAAAACAGAGATACAAGAGGAATGCAAAAGTTATCAAATAGCGATGGCAGCATCAGCTACTTTTTAACACTTTACAACAAAGTTAAAAAGTGTTTATGACTTTGTTTATTCTGTCTGTCTGTCTGTCCGTTAGCACCATAACTGCCGTAAAAATGACTTTATCAAAATGAGATTTTAGTATGTTGTTCAGACAGTCTGTGAGACCTATGTGAATATAAATGGTTAATATCACCCAATTAGTTTTGGATTGAACCCGGGTTGAAAAAATGAAATACATTGAACTCTATGAGATCTAATTTTTCAAACATTTTTTTAAGCAGATTTAAAATTCACAAACAGCTTCGAAAGTTTTAGGAAATATTCAAATTATCCCATAAAATATATAAAAAAAATTTCAGCAAAATATATTCAGTAGTTTTTTAAATAAAAATTAAAATAATAATTACACCTTTTATATGAAGCGATCACGTGACCATTATATAAAGAGATCATGTGACCCACTTCAAAATAAAATATGGAATCCATCTTGTCTCAAAATCGTGATTTTTAAAGTTCTTTTTAATTTATATTTAGTGTTGTATCCATCCTAAAACCGCTTTATTTTTGCTTAAATTCTGTACATCTACATACTGAAACAACGCAATTAAGATATATTTGAGTTTAAATGATCATCCAACTTTGATTATTTGTACAACGAAGCCTACTTTTCACTTATGGAAAATGTAAACAGCAAAATATGTAGAATGAGTTGTATAAGAATTGCTGCATTTCTTTAACACAAAATTAATTAGCTCATGGAGTCTGCAATATAGCTAATATGAATGAAATATTCATTGACTTTACAGGGAGGACGATTTTTTCGATGAAGTTTTAAACATAGAGATTGATTACTTGTACCTCTATGGTCTTAAGTTTTTAAATAAAATAAATTATTATAGTATTGTGATGAATGAAATGATTGGAAAAGGTTTATGAATGAAATGCTGCTTTTATAAAGAGAGTCAGGCATGCTATATTTCGATGACGTCATTTGAATAAATTTCATTTGTTTTCGATGAAGTTTTCATATAAATTATTGTAGTATTATGATAAGTTTAAAAATATTACCAAGGAATGTATCGCATTTTAGAGATGTTTAAATCAGGCAATTTATATTCAAATGCCGTCCTTTGAATGAAGTTCATTTTTTCGATGAAGTTTTAAGTTTTCAAACATAATAAATTAATGTAGTATTGCGATAATTTTAAAAATATCACCGAGGAATGTATCGTATTTTAGAGATGTTTAAATAAAATTCCTTCTTGCTTATAATATAGAGAGATTCACAAGTATTTTTATAATAAATTTTGTGCACATGTTTTAAAAGGTTTGATTTTATTTCTATCATAAGGCGCTTAAATTTCTTTCGAATATTCTTTTTCCATCCTATAGGATTTTTATTTCAAGGCAATCGGTAGGTTACAAGAAATTGAACAATTAGTCCAAAAGCCAGAGGGGGGGGGGGGGGGGGATCTACATGCACCCCTCACTCTGATCCTTAGAGAACAAATTTTTTATACTTTAAAGGTACTAAAAATTTTGAAGGAAGTTTTCAGTGAAAAAACTGATGGTGCTGCTAAAATATATGATACTTTTAAATTAAAGAAAAAAAAGTTTTAAGCAAGTACTGACTTTATATGTATTTCAGTAATGGAAAGTTGGGAATTCATTTTTGGTGCAGATAAAACCTATTTTTGGAGCAACGGAATATGTTTTAAAAGCAGGAAACATATTTTTTTCGAATAGAATGTAGTTTTTCAGCAGGTAAAATACACTTTTGAAGCAACAGAATGCAATTTTGGAAAAGCCAAGTTTTGTTAAGAATGTTACATTTGTACTGTCATTAATCCTTTGCGGACGGCGGCATTCTGGAACTGCTGTGGCCCAAAGGACAGAGAGTTTCTTTTCTGAACTGCTCCCAAAGGAAGGAGCGTTTCGCTTCTGAACTGCTCCCAAAGGACAGAGCATTTCGCTTCTGAACTGTTCCCTAAGGACAGCAAATTTTTTGCACTAAGCTTAATTCCAGAAAAAAAATTCACTAAAAATCACCCATTGAACATAGCATTCTACTTTTTCTAGACAAAAAGGAAATACTTATTTTCCATTAGATGTATACATTATGTCGGGGGGAGAAAGAAACTTTATTAAATACCAAAACAATTCCAAATCATTCTAAGTTCTCAAAGTTCTTAAAACCTAAATGTCATCTGAAAATATATCTGAAAATAAATCTGAAATAAATCTGAAAATGCACCATTTGATCAGTTTCTCCCTAAATTTACAAATATGTAACACATAAAATTAAATGGAACTTCCTTAAAATAAAAATGCTAAAGTAAAAGAGAGAGGGACAGATTTTAGGTTTTCAAAAATCTAACGTTTATTAAAATTTAAACTTCATTTTAAAAGAATTTTCAAAACATTTTACATCTCATTAACTAGACAAATTTAAATAAATTGAATTTATACAAAGGCCGGTCGTTTAGTGGTTAGTACAAACGTTAGAATATTAAATTTAAAGTTAACAATGTTAAACTTATTCAATTATTTGTCAAAACTAGAATTTGGGATAAAAGAACATAAGTTAGCCAAAAGGGAATTTAGAACAAAATTTAAAGATAACCACATGTTCAGGTGACCTAAAATATATAAGTCTAAAGGGGTCTTATTCATTAAAACTGAAAACAATTGGAATAAAAACATATTTTAACTATTGAGAAATATAATTAGTATTCGGAGGAAAAAGATTAATATCACCAAGGCTCCAAGATAAGCTGCAAAGTTCAGCGGGAGGAAGAGTCATCAGTGGAGTCACCAAACGCAAAGCAGATCCAGAGAACACCAGAAGAGGAAAATCCATGGCACAGGGTCACAATTATGTCCAGCAGAAAATCCGGAAAAAGACCGTTCCACGGGATTCAACTCCAAGGAAATTCTCCACACCAGTTGGACGTCGAGTAATAAAAAATCATTTCTCCCAACTTCTGCACCGGACTACTGACATCAAAATGGAGAACTTAGCATATGTCCGTCAATTGGGCTCGGAAATGCGAACTCCATTTATCATAAATAGAACTCACAGCTTGTCAGGATAAACAAATTTCTAATTGGCTGGTAAGACTTCCTCAGCCGACCTCAGATAAATCATGAAACATCTTGGATCATTATTTAAATGATATGAAACTAATTATCAAGACTCTTCATTCCGTCGCAGCTTCCAGACATAAACAACGTCAGAGAGCACAGCCGCAAAGGACTGCTGATTGATTATAAACTAAACAAATCAATTTACAACTTGGAAATAAAAAAAAAAACATTACAGCCCGGAATAATGAAACATTTCAAGCCGAATTCGAACTTCGGTTTGGCTAGAGCGGAAGCGCTAGAACAACAACTTAATGGATAACATCTTGGGTTCTAATTCAGAAAGAAGAGCAAAAACAGAAGAGAGAAGAGATCGAAAAAGTGCGCGATTTTGCTTATATACTGCGAAACATCGCTGCCACAGATTGTAAACAAAATTATCGATGAACGATAAAATAATTAATGACAGACGATTTTAATATTACGATCAACCAATTAAAAACTCGAAATTTTAAAGAGAATTGGAATTTCAAAGCAGACGAAAATTAAAAAGAAATGAAGTGAAACGATTTGGAATATACGAATTCGGCAACAATTTAAATATGAACGATTCTAAAATATTTAAAATGCTGAAAATAGAATAAAACTGAAAAATTGCGATGAATTAACCAATTTTTAACAGAGAGCAATAAATTTGGAATCAAATCAAAGGGAATAAAAAGGGCAATAAATGGAATTCCAAATTAGCCAATTTAAATAAATTTAAATTGCTAAAACCTAAAAAGAACGAACTTTTGCCGTTTTTAATACAAAACCTATAGAATAGAATATATATGAACAAAGAATATCAAAAACCGAAACAATTGGAAAATGGAGAGTGACTATGTAAATAAGACCCCTGAACACGTTTAGATTAAAAGCAAAATTCCTAAAATTATTAAATATCCAAAGGTATAACCCAACAATTACACAAATTATCTTATATTTAAATATTAAAAATTTAAATGATTAATTAACTTGATTGAAATGGTTATTCGTTACAGATAGGGTTGGAACATTTTTGCCAAAGATGGAAAAACCATGGAAAAAACCAGTAAAAACTGTCCTGACAGAAATACATTTTTGGCACTTTTTGCCGCAGGGGCAAAAATAGATATGTTTTATTTACGGGAATGTAATTAAGTTATTTTAATTTTTACTAATTTTAACTCTAATAATATATAACTTTAATGTTTTTTTATAACTTAGAATGTTCAATGCATCATTGAAACAGTAATCTAAATGCTATTAAGTTTGTATTGTTTTAGTAAAATACTTTTTTAGTTAATACTATGAATGCAGAACATGAGAAAGGAGAAGGTAAATAACACTAAAATAACTCACTGGCTTTGGTTTAAACAGTCATAACTATTAAACAACTAATTCTTATGCTTCAGTTAATTTTTAACAAAATCTGAGTAATAATATGAATTTTCCTATCTATCAGAATCAGAACAATAGTAATTTGAAGATACAAAGTATATTAATTACTATATAATATAAATATTAAAAAAAAAGTATAGATCATATTAAATTATAACTTTAATTATGAAAACAACACAAAATAATCAAATTTCATCAAATTCAATTGAATTTTCTACATCAGAGCACATATTTTGTTTTTTCAACATTGCATAGCAATATTAAAATAAACAAATAAAATTGGTATCACGTCTGATTTCAACCAGCAGAAACAACAAGATCACAACTATAATAGAAGGTCTTTATTTCACTTCTTTAAGACGTTCAAAACTTTAAAAGGCCAGAGCGCTTTCGAGCGTAAATACGCTCTTCATCAGTGGCTACATGGAAATAGGAATGATCGTTCATATATAGACCAGAAAAGGTGACAAATTTGCATAAATACAATTATCAATAAACTTACGTTTATCTAAGGAGAATCCAAAAATACAAAACATTTTACACAGATTCAAAAAATCGGGAATTAATCATTGAGTTCTTTTTATGAATTATGCTCGATTTTTTGAATCTGTGCAAAATGTTTTGGATTCTCCTTAGATAAACGTAAGTTTATTGATAATTGTATTTATGCAAATTTGTCACCTTTTCTGGTCTATATATGAAAGATCATTCCTATTTCCATGTAGCCACTGATGAAGAGCGTATTTACACTCGAAAGCGCTCTGGTCTTTAAAGTTGTGTACTTCTTAAAGAAGTGAAATAAAGATCTTCTATTATAGTTGTGATCTTGTTGTTTCTGCTGATTAATAAACAAGTTTTGAAACACTATCTTTTAACAACCTGTTTCGAGTCTTTGAATGCACAAATGAAAAATTAGGAAATATTCTCTCTAATGCAGCACTGCTTGAAGGGCATGTTTGGAGATGTGCAAATAACTTGCAAAAGTCTTTAGAAATATCACATGCTCTTGCTACCAGTCACACATTAAACTGCCGTAAACCCTAGGGTTGGCTGTGTAGTCTGGGCCTTCAACATGCTCTTGCTATACTTCTCCACCATTTATTAGCATCAACAGTCTTAATCACTTGATCTTCAAAAAATGTATCTGGATACGGTTTTTCTTTCAGTTCAAAGTTTATGGCATACGATATAAATAAATGATTTATTTTATGTAGACATGCTCTGGCCTTTTCTTTCTGATCATGATTGCGATTTTCCCCTCTGTATTTAGGATGCAATAAATAAGCAAGAAGATGCCAATGCACAATTGCTTGATTAAACCTTTTTTTCACTACAGCACAATGGGGTTTCAGCTCGTCATTTTTTAACAAATTTTAAAAGATTACTTCTATAAATTATTCATAAAAGTTATACCTAGAGGTTCAAATTGGAGATAATAAAATGAAGATTGATTTCACAACTTCTTATTAATCAATTAATATTTAATTATGTTTTATCATTTTAATTAATCAAAATATTAATGAAATAACTAATTAATATTTTGATTTAAGTCTCAATTATATTATGTACAAAATTATATTGTTTTTTGTACATTTTTTTAAATCCAGCGATTTTAACCAGGTTTTTGCCACTGTCCTGGCAAAAATACCATTTTGCCGGCAAAATGACCAACCCAGCAAAAATATACAAATGATTGTACTCAATACTTTATATAGCTAATAGATTATGTACAATTTTTAAGAAGAAAATAGTTTTGTTACTATTAAATATGCCTTTTACGTATAATGTATTTCAAAACATGGATTCATACACAGACCAACATTGTAATCTTTGAATTTATAAAAACTGTCCGTATGCTCATCAGAAATACCAAAGTTCCACGAATCTTCACTATCTGCATTACTTTCATAACTATCCTGTTCGATTACCATGCGAGTATATTCTTCTATATGTAAAAACGTCTTGACCCAGCCATTCTTTATCCGAAATAACGTAATAAATTCATTACCACATATTCTTCTAAAACCCAAACTTGAAAGAAAATATTCTCTTACATTCCAATAATTCACCAACACAATCATTAAACTAAAATCAAAACGAGAACCCATACTCAATTATAACATAGCTGAGTCTGCGAAAAATGATCTGTTTTTGTTTATATTACAAAACCATGTTTTATCGCTCTAGATGAAGTGATGATTCATAGGGAATCTCCTATACCAAAGTCAAGTATTAGCAAAATACATTGTAAATGTTAGAATGGACATTTAGTGCCATTTAGTATTCAAATAAATTCAAACAAAAATGTTCCATATGAAAACACACATTGGTGCCAGTCATCCTTTAGGGTAAATTTCTCTTGGACATGAATGTGTGTCTTTGAATGCAGTTCCACAATTGATGCACGGACGCGTCTGCCGTCCGCAAAGGGTTAATTAAGAGGACCAGAACTGGCCTATCTTACTGCCTATGTTAAATTTATTAACTTCTTATTCCCTTTTCTCAGAAACTAAGCAGTACAAAATTTTCAGAGCTGAAAAATGTAATGTAATATATGTACCTGTTTTTAACAGATTATTTTTTATTTGCTTCAGAAAAATTAAAAAATATGATTTTTTCCCCGAGGTCCCAGTTTTCAACCAAAATTTTACAATATTTATTTTTATTAAAGAAATGTAAACAACTTACTCTCAAAATCTTGTGTTAAAATGTGAACACAAATAGTTTGAATATACAATAAAAATTTAAGTGTTGCATTTCGTAGTTGTTGAGAAAAAGGAACATAAATAGTAAAAAACACATCTGAGGCAGCGAGACAACAAAGCTCAGTAAGACAACTCTATTGGAGTTGGAGGCATATTAAAACAAAAGAAGGTATTCAACGTCTAGTTTATGGATTACTTATAATTAGGGCCCTATAAATTACGCGGAATTGATGCGGCAACTTATTGAAATTATGCGGACAAGGAAAAGTAATACACTAGTGCACAATCGTATTACAAAAAATCCACTTTGAAAGAAATATCCATTTAATAAACAAGTCATGCCCCCTGTTGTTTTCGAACTCTTATCTCTACACACAATAGCAGAATGGGTCAAAGGGGCTTACGGTAAGCATGCAAGTTATCTGTCAATCAAATTCGTAGAAATGTGGAGTACAACCGTGGGACCACAAACAAAAGCACATGTGGATGTGCCCTTTTGTTTGTGAAATGAAAATCACCAACTGACACGAAAATGATAATGAAACAACTTTTCGACGGACCTAATAGAGGGAAAAGGGGGAGAAGAAGGAAGGGAAGGATTAACAGGTGAAAACAAACATTGGAATTCTTTGACGTAGGACGGAGATGAGTTGGAATTCTTTGCGGATCCAATAGAGGGAAAAGGGGGGGGGGGGGGGGGGGAGAGGGATGGATTAACAGGTGAAAACAAACATTGGAATTCTTTGACATAGGATGGAGGAGATGAGTGCATTTATGTGAAAAAGCAGACTGTGGGTGTGTCTGTGGTAACTATTGAGCTGACACAAATCGCCATTCAATTACTGAATTAAAAACACCTAGCAGATTATAGTAAAAAAAAATTATGACGAAGAAAAGAAATAAAATTGCATGGCAATTGCAAAATTAAGGCAAAAAAAAAAAAAAAATGCAAATCACGTATAAAATTGTAAATTATTCAAAAAAAAATGCAAAAATTAAAAAAAATCGCGAATTATGTGGAAAACTTCAAATTATGCACATTTCCGCATTTTTTATAAGGCCTACCTATAATGTAATGCATGGTTGGAAATAGTGTGTGTGTGTGGGGGGGGGGGGGGGGGGGGGAGATGAAGAAACAAATAAAATTGCATGGCAATTGTAAAATTAAGGCAAAAAAAAATGCAAATTATTCGAAAAAATGCGAAAATTCAAAAAAATTGCTAATTATGCAAAAAATTTCAAATTATGTGCATTTCCGCATTTTTTATAAGACCCTACCTATAATGTAATACATGGTTGGAAATAGAACATTCTGAATTATTTAAACCGACAAAAGAAAAAATTTTAATTTTTCGACTTATTCTCCAGTTCTGGTTTCAAAATCAAATCTCAAACTTATGTACATAATATAATATAAAGCAATTCAACATCGCTAAAATAGGTCTCGGAACTCGTAGCTTGTAAAATTATGAAATCACAAATTGATTCTTACTACTCAAAAGTATAAGTCAAACTTTCAAATCTGTGCCTTCAATTTTTTTTTTTATTTTTAAGTTTAAATTTCCCCAACTATTCCAGTAAAAACAAAATTCTGATTTCTTCAGATCATCAGACACTCTATTTTTATGATTATGTCAATAATTAAGTTGATAACAGCATTTTCGTTTTAGCTAAAATTGCAGCAAATGTTTTAGGAAATTGCTAAATCACTGCTATGGAAGCATTTCATTAATTTTATTTTTATTAATAGATTTCACTTGTTTTTATTTTTATTAATAGATTTTACTTAAGTTTTTGCAGCTCAAACATTAAGTTTAATCTAATTATATCAAAATTGTAAGACACGCAAAACGAAATGCATTTCAATTTTGATAATCAGCATCACATGGTGCCACCGGCAGATTAATTGAATTTGCCTCTAAAAATGTCTTATAATCATATTTAATTTAGCTAAATATTTGAAACGTACCCAAGAATTTCATAATGTCATAAATTGCTTTGGATGGGCTATAAGAGACGATATATAAACTTGAGCAATAAACAATATTAAGACTACAACTTCTAAAACTGGAGACTGAGATCCAATCTAAAATTAAAGTCTTGCTTGTTTGGCGGTTTGGTATACATGGGCTAGCACAGCATGGTAACAAAGAAACAGGAATTTCACACTTATCTTTATCTGCAAGCTTCCTATTGGTTGCCATAATGGAAGTGTGTAAGATAGCAGATCGGTTAAAACATGACAATTGAGTGTTGCTGTATTCCAATTGACACATCACTTGGCCAAGAATTACAGCAAATTTGAAATTCTATTATTTTTTTGCAAAAATTTGCAAAAAATATTTATTATCAGTGTGGAGCAACATTTTGAAATTAGTGCAAATTTTCCATCACGGACATATTTTTGATCAAGAAAACAAATTAAACCATTTTAAAGCTTCTAAAACCAACCGACTTCCAGAATGTCAATTATGACATTCTGGAAGTCTGTTAACTCAATTCCAAAAACACTACTATATTTTTAAATTGTGATTTATAAATCACAATTTAAAAATACAGTAGTGTTTTTGTAATTTTGGTAGAATACTTCAAAAGCACTCCAAATATCACTACCATCATAAAAGTTTGAAATCAAAAGGCTCTCCACATGCAAATTCACATATAGTTAAAACATTACAAATCAGATGCAAATAAAATGACTGCACACATAAAATATATAATATATAAATAACGATCAAAATAAAATTTAAAAACATATTTTAAGAAACATCTTACCCCCACTCCACCACATGAGATTCATAGTCCCAATATTCCCTGGATCTGTGTGAATTCACATCCGCATAAACACGAGCGCGGCTAGGTAGTGGCATTACACGACAAGTAAAATAAACAAAAAATTTTGAAAGCGTGGAACCCACCAAGGTTCTGCTATTTCAGGTCCAAGATCTAAGGAAAAATATGTATAATATATTATACAAAAGCATGAAAAAGCTAAAAATTAAAATATGTTTCAACAATTCAAACATTTAGAAGTAAAACACTTTATATTTCAACAGGGATGACTGTTCAACATCAGTAGAATATTCATTAATGTCACTTCAGTATGCAAAACACAGAGGTACAAAGTCGGTACTACACCAAACATTGGACTGTAACTAGTATTATCAGAAAAAACTATGCCTATCATAATTATTCCTGTAAAATACAAAAAATCGTAGAAATTTTCTACACTGTCAATATCAAAGTTTCTGAAATACACAAATTTTGTGGAGATTTTGGTGAAATTTTATATGAATGACAATCAAATATTTTGAACAATGACAATGAATTTTTATGCTAAACAAATTGCACAATGATTCCCACACAGTAGATGAATTTAGAAATATCCATTTCCATTAATATTTAATTTTAGAAACAACTTTTTTTTCATCAGAGTATGTTTTTGCAATAATCCTTATTTTATTAAAATATCGATATTTCATATAAATTGATTTTAATGGATAAACATTTAATGCTTTTTATCTTATTGCCTAGACCACCGTTTCTCAACCTTTTATGCTTCACATACTCCCTGGAAATGTAGATATAACTGGTGTACTCCTTGTAATGGATTGATAAAACTATAGTTATAGTATAAAAACAAATGGAATAAAATAAATATGTATATATATTAAATTTTGTATTCATAAATTACATATATCAATAAATACAAAATAACAAACAATATAATAAATCTTATAAAATTATAAGCATTTTGCTGCATAATCTATAAAAAGGTTGTGCTTGTTTATACCTGCACAGTTCACAAATGATTAGGGTTATCACACAGCCAAAGATTTTACAGTGTCCCCCTTACATGTTGAGAACCATTGACCTAGACTATTTAAACAATTCAATATTCCATAAGAAAATTATTTTTAAATAATTTTATTTTGGAGTCAAGAGTCTGTACATTTCTACTAACTCACACTCAAACTCTACCTAAAATTGCTATTGATAGATTACAGTCCTACCAAAAACAACAAAAGGTACAAATTTTGTATTGCTACAAGAGATTTGTCTAGAGACCACATTGTCTAGAGATTTGTCTAGAGACCAGCAATTTCTAATCTTGCTAAAAATGTAACATTTTGAAAACTTCACAAGTGTGACAGAATACTTCTATCGAATTCAATAGTTTTACTTCCCACAATAATTTTTTAACCTAATAGTTTTCATGTTTTGTGAATCATTAAATTTATTAATTTATTATAACTTGAGCAAAGAAATCTATTTCTTAACAAAGTCTTAACTTTTAGAAAATGCACCCAATTGAAATGTAAAAAAAGGTTTGATTTCGAAATAGCTTAACAAAGCAAGCCAAAATGACCATTTTTAACACTTTACAACAAAGTTGAAGTGTTTATGACTTTGTTCATTCTGTCTGTCTGTCTGTTCGTTAGCACGATAACTGCCATAAAAATGACTTAAAATGAAATTTTAGTACGTTGTTCAAACGGTCTGTGGGACCTATGGGAATATAAATGAATAATATCACCCAATTAGTTTTGGATTGAACCCGGGTTGAAAAAATGAAATACATTGAACCCTATGGGACCTAATTTTTCAAACATTTTTTAAGCAAATTTAAAATTAACAAATTGCTTCAAAAATTTTAGGAAATATTCAAATTATCCCATAAAATATATAAAAAAAATTTCAGCAAAATATATTCAGTAATTTTTTAAATAAAAATTAAAATAATAATTACATCTCTTATATGAAGCGATCACGTGACTATTATATGAAGAGATCATGTGACCCCATTCAAAATGAAATATGGCATCCATCTTGTGTCAAAATTGGGATTTTTAAAGTTCTTTCTAATTCATATTTAGTGTTGTATCCATCCTAAAACAGCTTCATTTCTATTTAAATTCTGTGCATCTATGTACTGAAACAAAGCAATTACAATATATTTGAATTTAAATGATCATCCAAATTTGATTATTTCTACAACGAAGCCTATTTTTCACTGATGGAAAATGTAAACAGCAAAATATATAGAATGAGTTGTATAAGAATTGCTGCATTTCTTTAACGCAAAATTATTTAGCTCATGGAGTCTGCATAGCTGATATGAATGAAATATTCATTGATTTTACAGAGAGAAGGATGATTTTTTTTCGATGAAGCATAGAGTTTTATTACTTGTATCTCCATGGTCTTAAGTTTTTAAATAAAATAAATTGTTATAGTATTGTGATGAATGAAATGAATGGGAAAATGTTTATGAATGAAATGCTGCTTTTATAAAGAGAGCCAGGCGTGTTATATTTCGATGGCGTCATTTGAATAAATTTCAGTTGTTTTCGATGAAGTTTTCAAATATAATAAATTATTGTAGTGTATTATGATAATTTTAAAAACATTACCGAGGAATGTATCGCATTTTAGAGATGTTTCAACCAGCCAATTTACATTTCAATGGCGTTATTTGAATGAAGTTCATTTTTTTCGATGAAATTTTAAGTTTTCAAATATAATAAAGTAATGCAGTATTGTGATAATTTTTAAAACACTAATGAGGAATGTATCACATTTTAGAGATGTTTAAATGAAATTGCATTGAAGTTGGAAAGTGTTTCATAATCAATGCTTTATGCATGATTGATCTTTCTTGTTAATTTAATACAATAACCAAAAGTCTGTCTGCATACACCCATATATGTGCAGTTCTTTTACCTCCACTTAGCAAAATGTTTTTTGAAAAATACACAAATTACAAAAAGCAGACATTTATCATAAAGTATATTTGACCTATAAGGCTTTGAAAAAGTTGTTCGGTCCACACTGTGAAAATAATTTTTCCTGCGTATCTTAATTTGATTATGTAACCTAACAACAGTGGCATCCCGAGGTTTCTTGAGGTCTTAAGCGAGCTTTTTGGAGAGGTCCCACCCAGGAGCTATGCCAAAAATTCCCCGACAGGGGGAACTATCCTTCATCCCAATTCCATTAGATCATGATTCCTTGAATTCCTATTTTTAATCACGAATTTTGGGTAATCCGAACTGCAATTATATTTGTTTTAATATTTATTTTGTTCGAGGGGTAAAAATGAAAAATCAGCCTATTTAGAATTTTTATAACTTGTTTAAGCCGTAAATATTCCATACTTCGTATACAAAAAGGAATTTGCTTCAAATCCTATTCAGATTGCAACTACTGAAATCTGAATGACGAAAAGTAAATTTCAGAATAACACAAAATAATAAAAGAAATAAAACAGTATGGCAACACGTCAACTAATTAAAACTTTAAAATCAAAAACAACTAAACTATGCCCCACTGATGAAGGGCATACTGATGCCCGAAAGCGCTTTGGCCGTGTAATTTTGTACGTCGTGGAAAGGAGATTTTATTAAAAAACTTTTAAACCTATTTTTTGGTTATCTCTGATTTTAAAGTTTTAATAAAAAAAAACGTAGGAGGGGGTAATGAGTGGTAAGATACTACTTTGAAATTATTAGCTCCAAACAAAAGTTAAGAAAAGTTTAGGATAAAAAAAATATCCTTTCCAATTTTGAGGCCCTCTCCAAACTTTAGGCCCTAAGCAGTCGCATGAATTACTTGGCCCTCGGGACGCCCCTGCTTAACAGCTCGGTATTCAAAACATTAAGATAATATTTCATATATCATAATAAATATATAAAATATTATACTTCAGGGTTTCTGCTTACTTGCATTTTATGTATAAATCTTTAAAATAATGACTCGAAGACACTGCCAACAATTGACTCGTAAATATCGTAAACAATAAGATTTAAAATAGAACACACATCTTTAATAACTTCCCATTCGAGATATATTTTTAGAATAACATTTTAAAAACATTTATTTTGGCTAGGGATGTCACGAAACCAAAAAAGAACCAATACCACATAACGGATACTATTGGATTACCAAAGAACTGATATAATTCGATAAATATTAAATTGCTATTATAATACATTACAAATTCTTAACTGCTGTAAAATTAAGTATAAAACATATTTCAGGGATAACTAACAAGACACTTTCGCAAATATTAAACAAGAAAGATCAATCATGCTTAAAGCATTGATTATGAAACACTTTCCAACTTCAATGCAATTTTATTTAAACATGTCTAAAATGCAATACATTCCTAAGTAATATTTTAAAACTTAACATAATACTACATTAATTTATTATATTTAAAAACTTAAACCATCATCGAAAAAAATGAACTTCATTCAAATGGCGGCATTGAAATATAAATTGCCGGGTTTAAACATCTCTAAAATGTGATACATTCCTCGGTAATAATTTTAGAATTATCATAATACTACGATAATTTATTATATTTGAAAACTTCATCGAAAACAACTGAAATTCATTCAAATGACGTCATAGAAAAAATAACACGCCTGGCTCTCTCTATAAAAGCAGAATTTCATTCATAAATAATTTCCCATTCATGTCATTCATCACAATACTATAATTCATTTTATTTAAACATTAAGACCATGGAGCTACAAGTAATTAAACTCTCTGTGTAAACTATCGAAAAAAATCGTCCTTCTCTTTGTAAAATCAATGAATATTTCATTCATATCAGCTGTGCAGAATCCATGAATTAAATGATTTTGTGTTAAAGAAATACAGCAATTCTAATACAACTCATTCTACATATTTTGCTGTTTACATTTTGCATAGGTGAAAAATAGGCTTCGTTGTAGAAATAATCAAATTTGGATGAGCATTTAAACTCAAATTTATTGTAATTGCGTTGTTTCAGTATGTAGATGCACAAAATTTAACCAAAAATAAAGTGGTTTTAGAATGGATACAACACTCAATATGAATTAAAAAGAACTTTAAAAATCACGATTTTGAGACAAGATGGATGCCATACATCATTTTGAAGTGGGTCACGTGATCTCTTCATATCATGGTCACGTGATCGCTTCATATAAGAGGTGTTATTATTATTTTAATTTTTATTTAAAAAACTACTGAATATATTTCGCTGAATTTTTTTTTATATATTTTATGGAACAATTTGAATATTACCTAAAATTTTTGAAGCAATTGTGAATTTTAAATCCGCTTAAAAAATGTTTGAAAAATTAGGTCCCATAGGGCTCAATGTATTTCATTTTTTCAACCCGGGTTAAATCCAAAACTAAATGGGTGATATTATTCATTTATATTCCCATAGGTCCTACAGACTGTCTGAACAACATACTAAAATTTCATTTTGATTAAGTCATTTTTACGGCAGTTATCGTGCTGAGAAACAGACAACAGACAGAATGAACAAAGTCATAAACACTTTTCAACTTTGCTGTAAAGTGTTAAAAATGAAAACATTTATGATACACATGTTAATAAATATTTCAGACGCTCTTCTGAAAATCATAGTAAAAGAACGATCGTGAAATAATGAACAATTTACATTAATTTGAACAGAGTGAAAAAATATTTCTATAAGGAATAGAAAAAAATTGAATAAAATACAAAATTTCGGATTGTAATTATGGATATAAGGGTATAAAAATACACAAAAAAGAATTCATACCATAAATCAAAACTTTTCTATCAATCGTACTTCTAATGAGATGTGTTTGTGCATTGCTAGTTATATCTGTGCTGGAAAATTGTAGTAAACATCATTTAATAATCTTCTCTGCACTTTTTGCAAAAATTATTTATAACTGAAAACTTTCATGGCAACATTTCCGAAAATTATCGTCTGCCGCTGTGGTTACACAATAGCTCAATGAAAAATTGCTGAGGAGAAAGAAAACAGAAAAGAAAGACTATGTATGTCAACAGATTAATAAATCGAGAGCGAACCCAGGAGGCTTGGGGTCCCAGCTCGCATAAACAGCTTACAAAATAAGGTCATTAACTTGTAAAATAGAGGGCAATAAGAGGGCGCATTTACTGAACAGGGGCCCAAAAATATTTTTGGCATCAGGCGGCGACACTGGTCGAGAGCCTGAGTCTCCAATCTAATCCCAATGAAAAGGTGTAATTTATACAATTAACCAAACATACTGTAGCACACCGCGGGATATGCTATACTACTTGAAAAATCAGTTTAACACTGAAGTATTTAAGTATATAAGGAAATTAAAAAAAAGGAATCACTGTTTTTCCAGCATGGATATAAACTACGAACCACCTATTTGCAAACTTCTACTTTACTAGCAAACGCTTGATCACTTGAGCTATCCAGGGACACACTTTACTAGTATCTCAGGGGATAAGAAGGTGCATCTCATCATTATTTTATTTTTAGTATTTTAGCCATTTTATGTTTCAAAAAGTCACAATAAGTGTTTAAAAGTAGTACGATTAGCAGAATGTCGCTCAATATAGATAAAATGACACGCTATCTTTAACTGGAAGCACAAAGTACAATATCTATACAGCATGGGATGTATTATCTAGAATGCTTGGGGCTTTGGATTTTCTGGATAAGGGGTTTTTCCGTAATTTGGAACATTTTTCTAAAATATATTATAATTTTCTACAACATCGTAGAACATTCTAATTAAATTTTTAAGCATAAATGTATTACATAAAGCTTTATTTTGTAATGATTAAAAAAAATTATATAGTTTTAAAAATATATATGTAATTAAATTAGAATCAGATCTAGTTAAAAAAAATTATGAAAAAGGGTCAAAATATGAAAGAAGTTTATTGAGGCTTGATGGAACACAAGTTTTCACTAAAGATAATAACATTTATTTATTTTTAATAAAATTATAACCCCACATTTATTGATGGAAATACATCAAATTTTAATATATCCTGTCAAAATGGCTGTATTTTAAGTGCCTAAATCATTGTTTTAATACATTTTTCTAGAAAATAATCCTTCATTTTATTAACCTTTACGTTACGGCTCCAAGAATCCATTTTTCCAACTCAAGAATGACAAAATAACTGAAAATTCCACCCCTCGAAATAAACACCTTCAATGACCTTGTCTTTTGTTCGTAACTCGTTCCCCCTTCAGTCAGGAGAAACTTGAAGGGAAGGGCTGCAGACATCTTCAAGGCACTCAACTGGGTACAATAGGAGCTCTCCTCCTTTTCCAGAAAAATGGGGGTGAAAAAAATAGGTACAGCAGTTGAACCAGTGCCGTTATTTTCAGTGGTACAACTGTTGTACTGCCGTAAGAAAAAGGTTAACTATGTTTAAAACGCAATTTCTCACATAAAACAAAGTTATTAATAAAATCTTAGTCCAGTGGTGCAAATTTTTGTGGGTCGCCAAATTCAAAGAAATTTATTTGACAATAAAAAATATAAGGCTTTTCTTTAACAAGTATCAGGTACCAGTAAAATAGTGAAATGAAATTATATTATTTATAAAAATAGAACTATATTTTTTTATGAGAACAATTGTCTGTATTAATACCCAATACCTATACTTCGGCTTATACCTATACTTTGTAGCTACCGATACAAAGCGGTAATAAAATTCAGCCACCACGCCTCCTTTTCCCGGTGGTGCAGGTGCCAACTTCGATACGCATCGAGATCCTGCAAGGAGCATTTTCTAATTTAACCTGTAATGCGTGAATGTGATTTGAAACAGGTCGTATGGGTTTTTTGACTGCCCCTTGAAGCCTAACTTTGTGCATCAACTGCATGCTGGTGGCGGCAATTTCTAGACAGAGTGGGACCAGTGTCTTTACTGTACCTATTTAGTCTTTATACTGTGGTCACAGCGAGGACCGTGCAGTTCTTTCCGTCTGTGACTCAGTAGTTCTGCAGGTTGTTTGGTGTTTCGGTTTTTCTGCTTCTTACGTTCATTCAAGTGCATTCTGTAATTCTGTTTATATACTGCTTTTGTTAATTCTAAATTTGTTATCAGGTATGTACCTAACATATTTTTTAAGTATTGGACAGTTCAATAGAGTGCTTGGAGGGCAATAATAAACAATTAATTAAAAAATTAATATAGATATTAAAATGTTAATAAAGGAAAACTTTTTTTTTTTCTAAAATATTTTGCATGTACTTTTATATTATTTTTTATACATTTTTAATTTTTTCGAAAATCAATTACCCTCAACTGATATTTCGTTGGAAACGCTGCCAAGGTAGTTACTATTTTAAAACGCTACTATTTATATATTTTTTAGCTTTAATACAGTCATAATGGATAAATGGTTAAAAATTGATACCCAACGTCCGGAAAATAAAAAGAATGACAATACAAATGAGAAAGATGGACCAACATCTAATAAACTTAAGAAAAACTGTGGATGAAAACACAAACAAAAATGAATCCAGTGGCACTGTTTCTACTTCAAAAAATATCGAACGAAATGTGTTATCTAATAAAAAATTGAGAAAATATCAAGAAGGGTTTATTAAATACGAATTTACATTTTACGAATGATGGACCAACATCTAATAAACTTAAGAAAAACTGTGAATGAAAACACAAACAAAAATGAATCCAGTGGCACTGTTTCTACTTCAAAAAATATCGAACGAAATGTGTTATCTAATAAAAAATTGAGAAAATATCAAGAAGAGTTTATTAAATGCGAATTTACATTTTGCGTTGTTAATGGAAAAGAACATCCGTTGTGTGTTAATTGCAGGGATAAATTAGCAAATGAAAGTATGAAACCTGCTAAATTAAAATGACATTTGGAAACTAAACAAAGAATTTGCAAATAAATCTGAAACATTTTTTAAAAAACAAGCTGAAAGTATGAAAAATCAAAATGTATTTTTGAAAAAATATACAATTCCTGAGAAAGCTTTACGGGCATCATTAGACGTTTCATATTTAATAGGGAAAAATTTGAAACCACATACAATTGAAGAATCACTCATTCTTCCTTCAGCAATTAAAATGACATCAATTATGGATGGAGAAAAATATGGTAATGATTTAAAATACCATTATCAAGAGATACCATTTCTAGCTAAATTTCTGCCATATCACGTAATACAGAATCAGTTCTGTTAAATCGAATACAAAACTCTCCTGTATTTGCTCTACAACTTGACGAAACTACTGACATTCAGGGTGGATAAAAATCATGATTTTTTTTAAAAAAATCGGATTTTTTTTATTTATATTAGCCTTTTTCAAAATCAATTTTTTATATTTTTCAGATCAGAAAGTAGGTTAGACTATATTAATGTACTGTATAATTTAACAAAATTTAATTGAATATATATTAATATGATTAAAAAATATATGCAGGAGTTAAAAAAAACCAAAGACTTTTTAAATAAATAGGTTTTTTTTTAATTGGGTTATTTTATTCAATTTATATATCTAGGCTATATTAATTATAGGAACGATTATGCGGTTTTAAGTTCTTTATTTGAATTTATATTAATAAAGAGCTATGTGTGATATCTGAAAATCTATTAGGTTTGATATTATGAAGGACTTGAAAAAAAGGGAAGGGATTATGACAAGCTTATTAAAAAGTAAAGATTTTAGAGAAAGATTATGTTTTTAGGTATTAATATTTAATAATATCTTATTCATTTATATTTAATAAAAACTTACCATTTAACAGGTAATTTCATTCATCTGAGTCTCTTAAATGATTTTTTATTAGTACAAAAATCACAAAAAAAGGAAGGAACCAAATTTTCTTATTTCTATGGTAAAAATTATTACAGCACATATAAATAACATTTCAAAAGGTATTTTAAATTTTTGTAGCTTGAAATATGCATGTAAAAACTGTATCACAACCACTGATCCCAATAAATCCTCACAAGAACAATTAAAATGTTAAATATTGTCTAGCTATGTTTTTAGATAACTGACAGAAAATCTCGATAATTCTAGATATATTTTGAGTGATTTTTAGCTATTAAATTAGAAAATAGATTGGTAACACTGGTCAGTTGTCATTGTTACTTGATTTTATACTCCAAGCAATGAATAGTGTTATCTCCAATAACAGAGAGTTAAAGAAAGGATTTCAGTTTTTTTTTTTTTATATACTCTTAAAGATGTCTTGATGTGGAATTTTATTATTTTAAACATTTATTCTGTTCCAGGTTATTTTAGCATAAAAAAAAAAACCCTTCAAGAAATGACAAAATTAAAAAATGATTTTAATCAATGATATTTTTAAAAAAATCAAGTGATTTAAATCAAACAACCCTGCTGACATTACTAAAATGTCTCAATTATTGTTTATGTGAGATACGTTTTTAAAGAAGGCATATCAGAAGATTTTTTATGTTATAAAAAATTAGAAGAAAAAACAAATGGAGAGAAAATATTTGAAATTATTAACAGATATTTTGAAACAAATGACATTACCTGGACACACTATGTTGCGGTTTGCACTGATAGTGCTGCAGAATTAACAGGTAATAAGTAATAAAGGACTAAGAGTATTAATAAAGAAAATAGCTCCCCATGTAGTATTCAACAATTGCATGATACATACAGGCTCTTATTGCAAAAAGATATTGATGTTGAAATGCACAAGATATTACAGGATTTGTTATTGTAATTAATTTCATTAAAAGCAACAGCCTAAACAGTCATCTCTTTTCAATACTCTGTAATTAGATGGGTTCTGTGTATGAGACATTATTACTACATACAGAAGTCAGATGACTCACACGGCAAAATACTACCGACGTATTTTCAATTTGAGAAACAGAGTTTACGTTTTTTTGGTAGAAAAGAAACATATATTGGCAAGTTCATTCATTAATGAAGATTGGCTCGGAAAACTCAGTTACATGGTTGACATTTACGAAAAACTTAACGATTTGAATTTGAGTCTAAATGGAGAGAGTACAAACATTTTAACATTGAGCAGTAAAATTGAAGCTTTTAAGAATAAGCTGATACTTTGGCAAAGAGAATTGAACATAAACAACACAGACATGTTCCCCTGCTTTTCAGAATTTACTAAAGAAAATAATATAGATTTCTTGTTATTTAAAAACATCATTTCCCGTCATATGATAAAATTGGAAGAAAACTTTTCGAAAAGGTTAGAAAAATTTCCAGATAATGAATGAATTAGGTTGGATCCATGATCCATTTTCATTTGATATTTTTAATTCCAATAACTTTTTAAATAAAAAAGAATAGTTAATTGATGTTTCAAGTGACGAAACACTGTGCATTCAATTTAAGTTTCTGACTTGCCAAAAATTTTGGTTATCGATTGGAAACGAATATGCCGATTTGAAGAAAACGGCTATCAATATTTTGATTCAGTTTGCATCGACCTACTTATGTGAAACCGGCTTTTCAAAATTAGTTGCCAATAAAACAAAATATCTCGATTGGATCCAGAGGATGACTTACGGCTTGCGATTTCCAATACAGATCAGAACATAGAAGCAATCATAAGCTCTTTCCAAGCGCATACCTCACATTGAATTCTTATGATGTAACGTTTTTTAAAAGTATTTTTCATTAAAAAAGTATTTATACCCATATGTATAAATAAAACCATTGTTTCATAAAATTGTGTTTTATTCAGACCTCTAATAAGGCAGAAGCATAAGCGCAAATTCCAGAAAGAATTTTACTTTAACTACGTTGACGATTAAAAAAACGTCTACTGTCTATCCAGGGTTCGCGACAAAATTTTACACAAAATGGGAGGGTCAGAAGTTTCAGCACCACTGTCTTAGTTGATCCAAACAGATTGCAAAAATTGAAAATGTCACAGCAAAATATAACGAGGGTCGTATACAAATGCTGATTTTCGTGATATTGCCAGAGAATCTTTTCTAAATTGCCAACAAATAAATGAAACACATTAAAAAGTTATCAACATACACATGTAAAATTTTGGGCCAAATATAAGCCATGGTTGCCGAGTGAGCTATTTTTCAATAAGGGGGGGGGGGGGGGGAATTTCTCCTTAAACACCTCAAACCAGGCTACGGGAAATCTGTAAAATCTTGCCTGTCCTCGAGGGTGGCTATTAAAATTTTTTACCAGTCCTCGAAAACTTTTACCCGTCCTCCTAAGTATTTTTTTATATTATATTCATTAACATATGTGCTTAAATACATCACACAACAATAATAAATTAGAACCAACTGCCTCACGATGAAGTGCGATAACTGCATATTCATACGCCACCCCCACAGAGCTTAACCGCCTTTATCAAACTCGCCAACGCTGAGTCTCTAATAAAGGACCGAACCCGACGGAATTCAGATCTATGGGTGGGGGTTGGAGGGTAAAAGATGAAAAGAATCTCTCCTTTTTCCAATGTTTAGTAACTTAAAGGAGTGGTAAATAAATAATCATTTAAATCCTCGTCTCTAAGCAGTTTAAAAATCTCATTCAGACTCTTAATTTCTAGGGAATACGACTGGATTAAGATTAAAATCTTCTTGGACTGAATATATGTTTCATACCTTAACTTCAGTTGTCAGACAACTGGAACAAATGGCATGAATGAATTGTAAACGTATTAGTTATAAAGTTGAAACCACAGTAGGGAAGAAAAGGAAATACTTCTGGCTGAAACTAGAAGAATCCATTCCAAAAATTCAAATTTGTTACGTACTCCCGCTTATTACAGCAAATGGAAATTTTATAGCTTGGGATTTAAAGAGTTAAAAGCTTAGGCCCGGGCTGGGCTTGAGTTTTCTACTGTTTAGGGTCGGATTGAGCCGCATTCTACTGTTTAGGGCCGGACGTCCGTTATGACCGGGTCGAACATATTTATTTTGAAATTTTTTTCAATGGATTTAAATTGAATACATGAACTTATTCCGTTATGTAAATATAAATGTTTAAGAAAACAAACTCAATTTTCAGTACAAAATTATCACAAATTTGTTTTTAACATATTTGAATACAAATCATTTCGGCCTGTCGAGACGTAGTTATCTTCAGACATAGTTCATTCTACATTTATAAATTTCTTCGGGCTTGACTCGGGTTTAAGCATTGGTATTGTCATTCGGGTGAAAATCTGAAATTTCGTCATGGGAGAGAAGGAACATGTCACTTCGATCGTGAGCGCGCTATCGCGTTTTCGTTCGATCATCGGATTCACTGGGTGGAGGATGAGGGGAGAGTGCCTATGGCTACAATGCAGACCAGATAGCTCTCCTAGAAAGAAAGCGTTGATAATGCACACTAGCTAAGTTAGGGGAAGGGGACGATTTGCAGGTGACGACATTTCAATTTTCATTCATGGCACGGGAAAGGGCGGCTTTCGCCATCATTTTTACGATGACAACTTTTTTTTGTTCCTTTTTACGAAATTTCTAATCTCAAGGCCGTTCGAGACGATGGCAACTTCTGAAAATTGGTCGTCCTTGCCGAATTTTAACCCAGCGAGGACAGGAGGACGGGCGATTTCCGGAAATTTGCTTCCAAACACCAAACAATTTGCATATTTGCCTGTAAATCAGCAGAAAATGTACAAATCAGAGTCTTGTGAGAAAACGGCACGGTCTGAAGAAGTCAAAAAGAGATTGGTTTTAAATTACATTTCTAGGCATTTTGGACAATGATAACCCAAATTAATTTCGGAAATAGGGATTTTAAAATGCTTTTTTAAATGTTTGATAAAAATAAAAAAATATCGGACCAATATTGCATTGTACAAATATGGGAGTGATATACTTAAAAATATGCATAAACCACGTACAGTAGCGCGAAATTTGTCATAATAAATTTTCAGAAAATAATAATTTTTTGAGATTTTCTTTTGGCAAAAAAAAACATTAGACATATCTCTCGGATCTAATCAGAAAAGAGCATGCCCTTCGTAATTTAAGAGGTGCTATACGGTGGTAACAATCTCGATGGCCCGTTTAACAATTTATGCCAAATTTAGAAACTTGTTATGAAGCATATAATATGTCCAAGAAAAACGAGATATTAATGAACGATGCAGACGTAAATTTCCACTGTTGCGTGGATTGATAGCACACGTGACTGTAAGTTTTCGGTTGCCGAATTTATGGCAATTTTTTATCGGAAAAAATAGAAAAACTGTAATCCACATTATGAGGACGTTTTCCCGTAGAAACTACGAAAAATTCGGTGGAAAATAACTTTTTATTATTTGGGGAAATTAAAAAAAAAAAAAAAAAAACACTTTTTGCAAAACTTTGGCATCATTCTGCTGAATTCCTTTTTTTGGAGCGTTCCAGATATCAATAATGCCGGATAAATGATCCTGTACTGTACTAGAAATCTGATGATGAATGATTCTGTTTCCCAGTTGTAGCTTGCTTGTGATCGACTCGCCCAGTTTTAAAAAAGGATTTCATTTATGTATTAAGAGTTAAAGACCTCTATACAATTCTAAAGCTAAATAAATAACATATATAGGTGGGACCATTGACTATAAACATTAGAACATAGCGTTGAATGACCTTCGACTTCGAGAGTTTCACTTTCATGTGGATGCACAGGATTAGATAGTTATCACTGGCTTTCAGTCAGGGCCTGATCAAGCCAAAGTGGGACCAAGGGCCAAGTGTTGATTCGGAGCCTCCATGCACTCACTGCATAACAAATACATGCAAAATATCAATGCACAACATATTTGGGGGGGCTCAGGATCACTGCTCCGAAGGCCCTTTGGTACATGTAGAAAACTTCAACATTTTACTTTAAAGTAATAAAGTAAGACTTAAGGCGGTATAATATTTAAAACCATTAACATATTTTATAATTTAAAATAAAAACTAATATTACCAGCTTTAAATTAATTAAAAAATTATTTCTGTTTAATTATTTTTTTTATCACAAGCAAAATTTTGGGAAACCTTAAAATATGGGGGCCCAGGACCGCAGCCCTGGAGACCTGTGAATTAATCAGGTCCAGCTTTCAGTGTATCATTTAGACGAGTGAAGTATTTCTGTATTTTATGTTTTTCTGCACATCAGTTTCTTTCATTGCAAAGAAAAAAGAAAAATGATTTTCTCAGTGCTAAAGAATAAAAAACAGAAGAAAAAAAATATCGGATCTATCAGTTCTCAAATTTCGGCATACATGCCAACATTAGAGAATAAAAATCCTGTAGATAGCTCTCAGTGAGCATTTTTTACGGCGCTCTACAAGTCGGTGTATATTCAACATCACTTAGGGAAAAATTGGGATTTTTCTTACATCACACAAAACCGTATGCTTATTTTTCAAAAATTACCTCACTATAACATTGAAAATGCTTACTACGTAGGAAAAATGTGTTTATATAGTCCATGTCAAGATATATCAGTGGCATAAACAGAGAGAAATTTTAGAGGGGTTCACTGAAACAAAAGATGTTCAGTTCTCAAATTGTAATTTCGTTAATTAGATGAATGTGGATGAAAAAATGCTTTTGGGATTCTATTGCATCTTAAATAATAAAAGGCATTGTCTGTGTGTCTGTCTTATACCTATACGTTTCGCGACCGCGCGTCAGAGAGCTACGAAATTTGGCAATCGGAGACCTGGGGGGGGGGGGGGGGGAAGTGACACGTTAAAACCAATTTTTAACATTTTAATTATTTTTTTTATTATTTAATGTTTTATGCGATTTCGACCATTTTTTGCCCTTTTTTCTCCACGATCCAGACGTCGTAGAAAAAAACAAATCACACCACCGGAAAGAGCAGACAATTTCAAGTAAAAATATATCAATTTCAAATCTCAATTTCGATTCCTAATATTTTTTAAAGATTTTAAAACAAAAGTCCCTTTTGGCTCAAAAAAACGATTTTTGGTTTTTAAAATCTCACATAGTAAAAAGTACGCATAATTTCGACTAATAATTTACATTTTTAGAAAGCTCAAACATCTGGCTTTCTTACAAGCCCAATCTGGTCAAGAAATAATCAAAATTGACCACTGGATCGGAATTTTAAAAAAGTCAAGATTTTCATCCGCGGGCGAAAGAAGTTCCCATTTTCCATCGCCCGTTTCCCCCAAGCAGGCATTTCAATGGCGCCGGTTTGCATCTAGGTCAAGGTTCTGAATATGCATGGCGATGGGTGGGACAATAAAAACCGAATTAGTGTTTGCTTTCCGTTTCGCGCACTTACGGTTTTAAATGAATTAAGAGCTTAGCATATGTATTGTAGAAATTATTATACTTATATTTTAAGTGATGGAACGATATGGATTTTTTAAATGGATATTTTAATTTTATGGATATTTTATATGATGGAACGATAGATATTTTAAATGATAGAACAATGGAATGAGGATGATGGAATTAAGAGCTTAGCATATGGTCATTTTAAATTGTAAATTTTTTCACACAGGAAGTTAGTAAATGATAGAACAATGGAATGAGGATGATGGAATTAAGAGCTTAGCATATGGTCATTTTAAATTGTAAATTTTTTCACACAGGAAGTTAGCGGTAGGTCCGGGTTCGATTCCAGCCACTGCCAAAACTGACGCAGTGCTCAGGCGGAGTACGATCACATTAAACATGTGGGTCCGTAAGTCCTTTCGAGAGGTTGGTGGTAGGGGAAGGAGGGTACAGTCCCTGTGGATGCCTCCCCCACTGGGTTCCGGTCTAAATTGGGTGAATAAAATGAAAGTTATGGAGATTGTCGCAGAGGACTCAGTAGCCCAGTGGTTAGCGCACGGGAATTGCACTCGGTAGGCCCGGGTTCGATTCCCGCCACTGCCAAAACTGCTAGTGTTCACGCGGAGTACGATCACGTTAAACATGCAGGGATCATAGCAGATTTTCTAAAAATTTTAGGTAGGAATTTAAGGTATTTTTTTCAAAATTTTAGGAAAATTTTAGGAGCTAATTTTTATTATTTCTATTATTAGTACTGTTTAATTTCCATTCTTTTCATTAATTAAAAAAGAATTGATACAAAAAACAAACATCATTGAAAGAAAAAGGTAATCTTTTGAATATTTTTCCTATTTCATTTTTCATTTTAATGCTCTGTAGACTTAAAAATTCAAATTATCACTTAGTATCCAGTGGCCACTTTATCACAGGTATTTTTTGTGTAAATATATAGATACATACACACTATATATATGTATGTTAGAAAAATGTTAGTTTAGTTTTCAAACAACTTTATATAAACAGAAAAAGAAAATCTTAATATAATTAACAAAAAAAAAAAAATCCAAAAAGCTCAAAATCATATTTAAAATTTTTGAAGAATTGTAAAATAAAATACGGCCATAAGAGCAAAAATCTAGCTGGTAAGTTAGTAGTTATTGCATGTAATGTACAAGGATTGCATGCACCCGCGTAGCGGCCGGACTTAAAGCAAATAATGCTAATCAAAGCCAATTTATTTTGGGAAAAGTGTTTAACTGTTAGCCTTGAACCCTCGTAGTGGACTGGAACGCGATTGACAGCTATTTCAAATCTATGAGGATTGCATGTGCCCGCGCAGCGTGTATATCGTTATTACATGCAGTAGAATTGTCGTTATTGCATATATCGTACGTGGATTGTATGTACCCACTAATAAAAAACGATTCATTTTATACGCAGCAGCTGTATCATTACCCGTGTGCCCGCATTGCGGTCGGAAAAGCGATTGACAGCTACTTAATGAGTTAGCCGTAACTTTCGTGCGTAACTGAGGTGTGTGATCGGCAGTAACTTCATAAACTGCATCATTAGCCGTGAATTGCGCATATTGCTACATCGTTAGCCATAACTTGCGCGCGTAGCTGAGGTGTGCGATTGACAGCTACTTCATGAACTGCACCGTTAGTCATAACTTGCGCACGTAACGGAAACGTGCACTTGATGAACTAAATCGGTAGCCGTAACTTGAGCGCGTAGCTGAGATAGATAGTTACTTCATCAACTGTACCGTTAGCCGTGACTTGACCACGAAGCTGAGGTGTGCAATTGACAACTGCTATATCAACTGCACCGTTAGCCATGACTTGCGCGCGTAACGAAGGCGTGCGATCGACATCTACTCCATGAACTGCACCGGTAACCACGATTTATGCGTGTAGCTGAGGTATGCGATAGACAGCTACTTAATAAACTGAACCATTAGTTATGACTTGAGCGCGTAACGGAGACGTGCGATAGACAGACATCGACTACATCGTTAGCCGTAATTTGCGCGCGTAGCTGAGGTGTACGAATGACAGCTACTTCATCAACTGTACCGTTAGCCATGACTTGTGCGAGTAACGAAGGCGTGCGATCGACATCTATTCCATGAAATGCACCGCTAGCCACGATTTATGCGTGTAGCTGAGGTGTGCGATAGACAGCTACTTCATGAACTGAACCATTAGTCATGACCTGAGCGCGTAACGGAGACGTGCGATCGACAGCTACTCCATGAACTACATCGTTAGCCGTAACTTGCGCGCGTAGCTGAGGTACAAGATCAACACTTCATAAACTGCACACTTAGCCGTGACTTGCGTACGTAACGTAGGTGTGCGATCGACAGTTACTTTATGAACTGCCCCGTTATTTATGGCTTGCGTCGCAGAGGTGCACGATCGACAACTACTGCAAGAAAAGTATTGCAAGTTTAAAAACTTTATTAAAAACAATAGGGCTGGTCGCCGAAGGCAGTAATTAAATAATATGAGGGAAATAAGTTGTCCTATATTTCATCAAAGCTACTGCAACGCGTTAATCTAGACACAGCTATTTCCCTTCAATCATCCTCTGTTTTGATAGAATAAACAAAAACACATGCACAAGTTCCTGCGGCTCAAAAGAACTCTAGTCCAGAAAACTATATTTTTAAATATTGGTTTTTGAGCAAAAATTCTTACAGAGTTCAAATCTTTGGTACTTTTCATCCCAGATGCATACTAAACATGGAATAATTTGACAAAATTTTAAGTTTAAAAAGAAATGAAAACTCTTTAAAAGTTTTATCTGTTGGAAGCGGGAATGTGTTTATTTAACATTCATCACATTTCTGCTCTTTCATTGTTTTTAATTTATTTTTTATGGGGAGCGCGATCCAATTGCGGGACCTCCCTACTATGCCGTATTTTATTTTATCCATTGCTTTTCTTCATAAACTGCTATGTGGTTCAGGCCCCTACGCAATGCATCCTTTTGAAGAGATATCCTTTAATATCATCAATGCCTAGAGAGGTTGCTAATAGCAGACAAAAATTCCTTCTCTACTCTCCTGTTTTGACATGACGTTGATCAAATATTATGTAATGAGGGGAGTAAGAGAATCATAATCCGACTAACTATATTTGTATTATTGGATTTAGACCTAAAATTCTTCAAAATTTTTGCCCACAATTGATTCCCAACAAAGAATAGTTGAGCAAAATTTTAACTTTGCACAGAGAAACTTCGTGATTTATCTAGTAAATATGAGGAAGCACACTATTTAACAATCGAACCCGTCTTTTTCTATTTTACTCTTTTGAGAGGTTAAAGGCTTCTAGGTTTGTTAGCTTGCACTGGAGATTCCAAAGATATCCTGTGGAGATTCCCACTCCCACAAACAAAAGAATCTCCCCCATCTCCGGTCCTAAATGATCAGGTGGGTGGCCATTCGTCTTGTGATCGTATTTCACTAAAACCGCCCGCTGACGGAGAGGATTTAACCACATTGAGAATCGGCGATTTTGTCGTGATTCACACTTTTGTCGTCTTTGACTTTGTAAAAAATGAGTGCTATTTTGAACAACGTTTTAATTTTTGAAGTCTTTTTTAACATCGATTGCCGTATGATTGGAATGTATTCGGGCGATAGTAGAGTAAATTTAACGCCGCAGCAAAACATTACAAAATTTTAGGATGATTTAAAAATTTTAGGTTAATTTTAGGAATTCAAGGTAAGCTTCAAACTTTTAGGAATTTTAGGACGAATGCGATCCCTGAACATGTGGGTCCGTAAGTCCTTCCGAAAGGTTGGTGGTATGGGAAGGTACAGTCCCTGTGGATGCCTCTCCCACCAGGTCTAAATTGGGTGAATAAAAAGAAAGTTATGGAGATTGTCGCGGAGGGTGCGGTAGCCCCGTGATGAGCGTGCGGGAATTGCACTTTGTAGGCCCGGGTTCGATTCCCGCCACTGCCGAAACTGCTGCCATGTTCACGCGGAGTACGATCACATTAAACCTGTGAGTCCGTAAGTCCTTCCGAGGGGTTGGTGGTATGGGAAGGAGGGTACGGTCCCTGTGGATGCCTCCCCCACTGGGTTCCGGTCTAAATTGGGTGAATAAAAAGAATGTTATGGAGATTGTCACAGGGGGGTGCAGTAGCCCAGTGGTTAGTGTGTGGGAATTGCACTCGGTAGGCCCGGGTTCGATTCCTGCCACTACCCAAGCTGCCGCCATGTTCACGCGGAGTACGATCACGTTAAACATGTGGGTCTGTAAGTCCTTCCGAGAGGTTGGTGGTAAGGGAAGTAGGGTACGGTCTCTGTGGATGCCTCCCCCACTGAGTTCCGATCTAAATTGGGTGGCACTTCCTGGCCATCCAAACAGTTACCTTACACCTTTCTGGTAGGTCGCACCAGCGAGTTTGCCATGGTCAAGATTTTCAAGGGTAGCGAACAGGCTGGTCGCCAAAGGCGGCTAGTAAAAAATAAGGGAAAAAATTCCATTATGCAATCACTCTCTTTGAACAACAAAAAATACTTGATTTTTATGCAAAATTCAAAGATGTAAAAGTACATTTGAGCTAATTTGAGATTCTATCAAAAATAAGATGGATGGGAAATGATGTTTAAACATTAGATGGAAATTTAATTATACCACAAAATCACATTTAAAAAATAATAATGAAACCTACTGCAAAGAAATTAATTTTTAATTCACATCATTTGAAGCTAAATATGGTTGGAAAAGAATGTTTCAACATTGCACAGGAATGAACTATACCCACGAAATCGCACTTAGAAAAATAATCAACATTTTATGAAAATAATAATTCTTAATAATGAAACCTACTACAATGAAATGAATGTGTATTTTTCATTCACATAATTTTAAATCAAACATGGATAGAAAAGAATGTTTCAACATTAAACGGCAATATAATCTATATAAGCGAAATCATACTTTTATGAACTGTATGCATCAATAAAGTGAAAATGATGTAACTTAATACAGTACAGGATCTATTATCCAGAATGCTTGGGACTTCAGGCATTCTGTATAAGGGGTTTTTCCGTAATTCGGAGCACTTTTTCTAAAACTTACTGGAATGCTCTCAAATGTCGTTATAGAAAATAATTCATTTTAAAAACATAAATGTATTAAATAAAGCTTTTTTACAATCTATATGAAAAATATACTTGGTTAACTAAAATGCAAACAGTTGAAGTGAGAAAAATGTAGATTTCAACGCATTATTTTATAATACAACCTCTAAAATCCGGAATTTTTCCCGGACTGACGAAGTTGCAGATTTAAAACAACACGGTAAGATTATTTACATGGAATCATATTTTATAAACAAATACTGTATTATCAAGTCGATTTACTGAACCCTGAAATGAAGGTTTAGATGGACAGCTGTAGATTGGCTCATGGTTGGAGCGTGAATTACGTTGTTAGAGTTAATCCCTCCTCCCCCTTATTCAAGTCACAACTCCCAATGAATTATTTCGCGTAAAATATACATCGGTATTTAAATACTGAATTTTTATTATCAAAATTTCCTTTTCTCATTATTGCAAAAAACATTTTGGGTGATTCTGAGAATAGGCCCCCACTCGTTTTTCAAAGTACGATCCAGCGCGAAGCTGGCGCGATTTTGTGGGTTACAATTTTATTTCGGCTACTTCGCGAATCTGGTAGCCCTCGCACGGACATCCAATCAGCGCTCGCGCCTTTTTATTCTTTGGATTCTGCATTTTAATAGGCAGTAGTAATTTTAATTGCAGCGTTATTTCACGTGGTGTGGTAGTACTGATAATCTGTGTATTATTGTAGCGTTATTTCTGGAACTTCTGTTTCTGAAATCTTACTCCATTGTTTTTACGAAGTGTTTTTTCTTAAACTGCTTGTGTGAAGTGTTTTCTCTTGAAGTGTTGATTGTTAGAAGTGTTAATTGGTGAAGATTGTTAATTTTCAGTACTTTTTTGTTGATTGCAGACTGAGTTTCTAAATGGCATCTGGTAAGCCGCAAATGGATTCGAGCGAATGTTGTAAAAAACGTGTTCGAATGGATGTTGAAAATGAATCTGGTAGCCCTCGCACGGACATCCAATCAGCGCTCGCGCCTTTTTATTCTTTGGATTCTGCATTTTAATAGGCAGTAGTAATTTTAATTGCAGCGTTATTTCACGTGGTGTGGTAGTACTGATAATCTGTGTATTATTGTAGCGTTATTTCTGGAACTTCTGTTTCTGAAATCTTACTCCATTGTTTTTACGAAGTGTTTTTTCTTAAACTGCTTGTGTGAAGTGTTTTCTCTTGAAGTGTTGATTGTTAGAAGTGTTAATTGGTGAAGATTGTTAATTTTCAGTACTTTTTTGTTGATTGCAGACTGAGTTTCTAAATGGCATCTGGTAAGCCGCAAATGGATTCGAGCGAATGTTGTAAAAAACGTGTTCGAATGGATGTTGAAAATGAGGCCAGCTTGAAATTTTTTTATTTGTTGGAAGCTAAAGGTAAGAAAGCAGTGATTGATTGGTGTGTGTTAAAGGGATTAATTAGTGATAGGTTTGAATGTCCTAAGTGTGGAGATGCAATGAAATTGTGTGAAAGAGTAAAAGCGATTGATGGTTTTGAATGGAGGTGTAGAAAGAGATCGGGTGATGATAAGCATGAAGTATGTAGGAGTGTGAGAAGGGGCACATGGTTTGATAAAAGTAAATTAAGTATAACTGAAATTTTAATTTTAACTTTAATGTGGTTTTTTAATATTGAATGTAAGGTTGTGATGGCTGAGTTGAATGTCACGGCAAATACTGTTACTGATTGGAAACAGTTTTGCCGTGACATTTGTCGGTATGCTTTGTTTAAAAATAAAAGTAAGATTGGGGGGAATGGTGTGATTGTGGAGATAGATGAGAGTAAGTTTGGGAAAAATAAGTATGGAAGAGGAAAGCCGGTAGAGGGACAATGGGTGTTTGGGGGGGTTGAAAGGGGAACGAATAGATGTTTTTTTGCGAAGGTGTCTAACAGGTCGAGTAAATGTTTGCTGAATGTGATTGAGAAGTATGTTGAGAAGGGGACATTGATTATATCGGACTGTTGGAAGGCGTATGATTGTCTTAATAATGAAGGCTTCATGCACCTTAAAGTAAACCACAGCTACCATTTCAAAGACCCCGAGACAGGAGCGCATACCAATTCCATTGAAGGAACTTGGGCTGCAATCAAGAGAAAAGTAAAAGGCAGAAAGGTAAAAAAACATTTTAATTCGTATTTATATGAATACATGTGGAAGCGCAGCCAGGAGCATTCTATTGGGGAGAAAGCTTGGAACGAATATTTGAAAGCCGTCGTTTCCATCTTTCCTCCCCATAGAAATGATGCCGATGCCGAAAAGAAAAGTGATTTTGAACATATCTCTGATTCGGAGGATGACGAGGAATGAGGTTAGTTTTTTATTTGTTAATCCCGTGTTTTGAAATTGTCTTGTATTTTTCCGTGTTTTTGAAATGGGTTTCTTAAGAACTTTTTTCTAAGTTCCGTTTTTTATTAAATTTAGTTAAAGTACAAACTTTTTTCTAAGTTTCGTTTTTATTAAATTTAGTTAAAGTACAAACTTTTTTTTAAGTTTCGTTTTTATTAAATTTAGTTAAAGTACAAACGTTTTTCTAAGTTTCGTTTTTAATTAAATTTAATTTCGTTTATCTTAAATTTAGTTATTAAAAATTCCAGTTTATAAAACTCTAGAATAAGACATCACTATTGTAGGAGGAGCCTATTTTAAAACACGGGAATATACGTCACTTCAGTTGGGAGGAGTCAATTTCAAAACACGGCCAACGCGCCAACTTGGCGCAATTTTGTACTTAGAAAAAAAAACGAGTGGGGGCCTATTTTCAGAATTTACCATAAATTGAGTGATGGCGAAATTCGTGATAGGATATTAAATAAAAGAAGATCAAAGTAGCGACGATAAATGTGAAGAAAAAATACCCATTGATAATCTTATGCAAACAATCAATCACGCAATTAAAGGCCTTGAACAAAGAAGTTTTATAACCGAGCAGAAATAATATCTATCTACAGGATAAAGAAAACTGCTTTCCCATAAACCAAAATTAATGAAATAACAAATGTTAATTCAAATATTTAAACAAAATGATAAAATGTAATTTTATCATTTTGTTTCGTTCACATATTCTAAATTATTAATGTGTATATTTTTTCTTAGAAATTTCTTTTGCCCTATTTTTAGATTAAATAATATGTTTTAATTGATTAACTTAACTTTTGTCATTATTTTTACTAAAAATACTGCTTTATAGTGTATTTAGTTAATATTAAATCTGAATTTTATTCAAATTCTATAATCCGGAAAAATCGAAAATCCGGAATCGACAAAGTCCGGATTTTCGAGGTTGTATTATTAATATTGCTAATTAAGGCAAAAAATTCATTTGGCGGGATTTTAAACAAAAAACAGTTATTTGGCGCAACTTTTGAGAAATAATTGAGTGTTGGCGCAGAACTTGGCATTATTTTGCCGCATTCCGGTTTTGGGAGAGTCCGGATATTAGAACGCCGGATAAGAGGTCGCATACTGTACTGATACTAGGTTCATGCACGGAAAAAAACAAAATGGCAGCTGCAAGTTTGATAAAAATTCCCTTTAACAAAAAATCCTTATTGAAAAATCCCTAACTTTAGGGAATTCTAAATAAATTGACAAAAAACGAGAGATTCTCGTTAAAAATCGGGAAACTCCCAGTAGAGTTGGCAGCTATGTATCAACTTTTCGTTCGTATCAAGAAAATACCGATATATCAACGAAACCGATAATCTGTATTGGATATCGGAACACTTCTAATTTTGGCATTTTAAATAATTTGAGCTCATTTAAAATGCATTTGGAGCATAAATTAGAATGACATATTTGAACCCAAAATATATCATCTTTTTACTAGCCCAGTGTTTTTCAAATGTGTTTAGTCATAGAACCTTTTTTTGAAAATTAATCTGATGGTGAAACTAAAATGAGAAAAAGTCTGATCCAAATTTATTCTAATTTTATGCATTTTCATTATTTTGTAAGAAAATTTACACTAAACTACCATGCTACTGCACCCCTGAAATATTTACATAAGTACTTTGAAATACACTGCACTAGCCCAGCTTAGCCCCTATCTTTTCATTAACCAGCCAGACTGACAAAATTTGAATTGAAACGCAAAACCCAGACATATGTATCATATCAATTCATTTACGTATTATTCCAATTTTCTCACTAGGTTACTTGTTACTTCTATTGATTCAAATGTTCTGCTTATTTGAAATAATATTTTATACCATGAGCAAAAGATAGGAACAAAGTAATATAAAGATGCAATAAAAATGAAATTGTTATATAATCTTACTAAACAAATACTTTGTTCCCAAATAGCTGTTGCTATCAACGGGAAATTTTACATACAAATAATTATATAAGGTATACTTTTAGCTTAAATTAGTAAAGGCATCAATTTTAGTAATTTCATAATGTTAATTTTTACATTAATACTATGCAAAATGTATGTACCAAAAGTACAAATCAAAATTATTTAACCCATTAAAACGATACAAAATGTTTTTCTACACATACAAACATACTATAATTAAATCAGCAAAAATAGTTTTGAATAATACACTGAATAGGATAATATAATTGTATACTCTTGATATATATTCATTGCCCATCAAAATATAAATTAATTTTCTGATGGTAAAATGTAAAATAAATATGAAGACATAAAATACAAAACAATTTTGTAAGTTGTGAAAATCATAAATTTGGGCAGAAGACTATAGTTTCTGTAACACTGAAAACAATATAGAACATTAAGGAGAAAAGTCTAATATTATATTTGTATAATAAGAACAAAATTTTGAGAATAACAACATTGATTTCATATCAAACCCTACATTGTAACACAGAGTGCCATCTGTAAAGATGGACGGAGGTCAAGAAAGAAAATACAAAAACAGAAGTAGAAATAAAAATTGCCAACACCCTTGAATTGAATATCACGTAACACTCAAATCAATTCTTAATATATAAAATTACAGAGATATTTTAAACTGAAATATTAATAAATTGCAAACAATAAACATAATTTTTGCCAGCCGGCTCGTTTTTTAACTGACATCCTTAACCTCATACAATTCAGAATTGAAAATGTATAAACCGATTTCACTTGAAAATTCATATAGTTGGTATTAAATTATAATACTTACGCTTAATTAAAAGTGAAAACAGCTGCAGCGCTAATAATTTAACAATACCATTTAAAGTGGACAGTTTATAAAATAGCCCTAAGTGGGTAGAGAAGTTCGGCAAAATGGCCGAACAACCACGATCGCCGAGAAAATGTTACATCCGGATTGAGCTTTCACACAAAAAAAAACATTTTCCCTCTGAAAACAGAAGAAATAACAGTAATGAAAGATATATAATTTTTATCTTTCTGTTTATTTATTTTGCAGCACATTCATTTTCCTGCTTTAATTCGTTGCAAATTTGTCATTACGCACTCAGTAATGGATGAAACGATAGGAGGCTCTGTGATCATGACTAAATAATCTGTTTTATTAAAAAAAAATTAAATTTAGTGTTTGTTAGGTTTCTTTTCCGCTCTCATGTTTGCAATATAGAACATCAATACTCTTTTCAGGTCTAAAAAGAAAAAAGAAGTGATAGAAACGTTGGTACAATCACAGTGCTGAGATTCGAGAACTTTTTATTTAATTTACGCCTAATTTCTTTGTATGTCTTGATATATATTAGAAATAGGCAAGTAAAAATTCAAATTTCCATTCCGATTTTATGTGATCACAATCTCTTTAGGTGGCCTTGGATCTGTATAAAGGGACTCTAGTCTTGTCCCCATCCGCCCTGCTTACATCTTGTACCTTTCCCTTCTTTACACAGGAGAAATAAACTACGAGAAAGTTGTGGCCCAAGCTTAGTTAGATGACATTTTTATTTGATAATTTCCCAAACGTGCTGTAGACTTGAGACACGTATATAAGATATGGTTTGAATCTTCCAAGAATGCTCACACTTTGATTCCCGTCCCGATTCTATATACAGATTTGTGTAGGTTATGCTGTACGAATGTTTGCTCAAATTTATCAAAAAGAGATGGTTTGGTTTCTCTTGAAAATATTTGAATAAATACTTGTGATCTGAAATTATATAACTCAATGAACCGAATCGGAATTAATGTTCATAATTATTGCTTAAAGATTGGCAATCGGTGCTTGTGTTATTTACGGCTGTCCTTATGTTTGCATTGTTTATTTATTAAATAACGTAAGTTTGTAATTATAAACAAGTTTTTATGTGCATCATAATATGGTTTGATATTTCATTCTCGAAATGATGAAAAGAGTTGGATTATCCCGCTTTAGTCCTTTAGAAATGAGTCGAAAAGTACAGCAATGTTTACGATTTGAGGGCGTCAATGCAAATGGCGTTGCTGACTCAGATGGAGACTTCTGCTCAGACGTACAGAGAGAAAATGACTTAAATGACGATGTAGTGAGCGATAATGTATTATCTGACAAATGTTCTAATGAGAGAAGAATCAAAAGCAATATATTAAGCAGTATCAAGAAAAAATGGAAAAAATCGAAAAGAAATAAACGTTCCGATGTACGAAATAGGACCGATTCAAATGTGTGTCAGTGTCTCGATGAAAACTGCGAATTAAATGATTGTTGTCCTAAAAACTATAGGCCGCGGAAACAAAAGTGTAGTGATAAGAATGTTTGGCCTATACCATCTTCTATCCTTAGATGCCAAAATCACCAGAATACAAAACATAAAACTGATGATGTGGCAGAATTGATAACGAGTCTTGCTGATGAGAATGAAGTTTGTTCATGTTTTGGTTCTCCATCAAAAAAATCTAACTGTGCTAACATTGACAGAGATATTGTACCCTCTTGCTCAAGACTATCTGCCCGTGCTTGTAGTTTATCGGATGTATCGTGCAGTGCTGATACAAACAACTCTAGTCTTGCTCTTAAAGTCGAATCTGAGGGAGATGTTAGGAAGCTGGCGCTACTAGATTCCAGTTCTTTAGATAATACGACATATGCAAGCACTATTTGTCCTATTCATGAAACCAATGATGAAACTAGTAACATTAAAGAAAATATGCCTTCTATACCTCGCGTTGGAAATTTAACTCAAGAATTATATAAATTGCCCAAGTATGGTTGGTATTGGGGACCTATTAATAGAAGTGAAGCAGAATCAAAATTATTTAATCAGCCAGACGGAGCTTTTCTGGTACGTGATAGTTCTGATGATCGTTACATTTTAAGTCTAAGTTTTCGTTCACATGGAAAAACTTTGCACACCAGAATTGAACACAGCAATGGGTTATTTAGTTTCTATTCTCAACCAGAACCAGGTGGCCATGCATCAATTGTTGAACTTATTCAGCAGTCAATGCGTTTTTCTCAATCGGGTGTATTTTGCTATTCTCGTAGCAGGTCCCCAGGTTCACCATCCTTTCCTGTTCGCCTAACAAAGCCTATATCAAGGTTTACACAGGTGCGTTCTTTGCAATATCTATGTCGCTTCATCATCAGACAGTATACTAGGTATGATCACATACAAATGTTACCTTTACCTCCTAGAATTAAAGGCTATCTTGAAGAAGGTCATTATTAGTTGATAATATCTTCGAGAATGTGGAGTGTTATAAATTAGTTTCTTATTCCTTATTATTTTATGTGTATGAGAGTTGCAATATATTTTGCATTAACTATATATTACATTGGGTTGGTTAATTAAGCCATTACTACATCTACAAAGATACTTGTGGAGCATCAACTATTAATTGTTAAAAGTTATTCAGTATCATTATAGCTAAAATATGCATTATAAAATAGTCATAAAAGTTTTTAAATTAATTTTTATGGAAATTTTATTGTCCTCTTACAGTTTAAATGTTCAAAATATCTAGGCAGACTATCACTGGTTCTCCATTCAGCTATCAACTTACATCTATGCATGTACAATGTAGGGTAAGCTGAGCTGGCTTATGTTGAGCAGGATAATGAATCGCATGGAAAGATGTTTCAAAATAGTGAGTGAGTGAGTCATTGAAGATTTTGATTTTCACAAATGTGGCAATTTTTGGAACAGGATAAACATCGAAAAAATCTCCATATAATATACTACAGATTTTTGCACTCACCAGATGAAAAAAATCTACTCTATTGGCCTTGGCAAATAGAAATTTTATACCCTGTACAATGTAATAATAAAGTTAAATTAGAAAATAAAACTAATTATGCTTAATGGAGAATTTGGATAAAGAATAAAAACAGAGGAATACAAGAGTCAATATAACTTAGTATTATGCTTTTTTGTTTTTGCTTTTTTAGAGTTCTAAGCTCAGCTAAAGTGCTGAAATATGTGTATACTATCATTGATAACAAAAATATGGTATGTTTTTATAATGCTGTTTCGGTATCATTTTGTTTTATTACATGCAGGACTATAAATCCAAATGTATTTCTGCATTAAATTTTATTTTATTAAAATATTAAATTATGTATATAAAATGTTTTTTGATTGCAATTTACTATTTAAAAAATATTATTAAATTTATCTCGTAATTATGTAATCATTGTGTAAAAAAAATTAACATAGATATGCACATAACATATGAACAATTAAGATACTACACATGCAAATCAAAGTTTGTAGTAATTTTGAGTGCAGTCAGAAATGTTCAGACTTCAAAATAAAATTATTTTTAAATATTTAGTTTTTAATATTTTTTAACTAGTAAATAGCAATCAATTAAAAAACATTTTATATAAAACATTTAATGCAGAAATACATTTCGGTGAGAAGAAAATTATGTTTATCTGAAATTAAATATGGATAGAAATATATGCTTCTGAATTCATATTGTTTGAAATTTTAACCCGGCAATCTACCTTAATAAATTGCACAAAATTTAACAATTTCAGCAATGTTTGCATTGATAACTTAGAAAATTTCTTCAGAATTTTGATGATAATTTATGGCAATGATTGCAATAGGTGTAGCATTTACTGAATATAGGAGCTTTTTGCAAATGAGTTATAATATCTAAAAATCTTGCATAAACTAATAATTAAACCATTTGCTTTTTAAAAAAGAGTCTGTATCAGACAGTAGAGTAAAAGGAGTTAGTCGAAGGTTTGGTATACCGACTCCACAGCTCTGATTACATGTTGTTGAGACCCAGACCGTCCGACCTACCAGAAAGATGTAAGGTAACTGTTTGGACGGCCGGGAAGTGCTCTGATTATATGTGTTCTTTTTTATTTAAAAACTATATCATGCATACATTATAGTTCAACTTTGTAATATTTCATCTCATACTTCAATTTCTCTTCATTACATTTGTGCATGCATAGCTGTAAAGAAGTAGCCAATGGTCAACTGCCTAGACACTTTAAATTTGTTTATATCTCTAGTCTTTTTTTTTTCTTCCTTTGTAAATACAGAGAATGGACCCCCTCGCTATTTCCCTAAATACAAAATTGCACTAAGTTGATGTGTTTCCCAGTTTTTTTTAAAATTCGCTCCTCCCTACCAATGTGATGTATTCTTCTGTGTTTATAAATAGTTTCCTCACGAAAGTGATGTAATCTAACATGTTATGAAATTTAATTTTAAATCTAAAATATTAGATATTTTAAGTTGAAATGAAACAAAAATACAGAATAAAATACTAAAAAAATTTCCTGACATATAAAAAACATGATACATAAAACATTTTTGTGATTTTTTTTTAAATTCAAATTTAAATGATATGTTATTTTAAATTGTAAATAAAATGTAAAGTGCAGAATTTCACAACCTGTTACTTAGAAAAATTTTAGGACTCTTCTCATCTGATTCAGAATTGGAACAATTTTCAAATTGAACAAGTTTTTCCTTCTTAGCATCCTCATCATTTGTATGGGGGAGTGATAGCTCTAAGAAATTCGTTCCATGCTTCCTCTCCAATTGAATGGTCCAACCTTCACTTAAACCAAGGGGGATTTGAGGATCATCTGCACTGCTCGCGCTTGTCAGATGTCATAATGGAACTTTGAATGAACAATAAAATAAATCTACAAAGCAGACTAATTAAATTCACCTTAAAATAGCCAAAAATCAGCATACAGTTTCAAATTCCTTAAAACAAGAAACATGCTTGAGTAAATGTACGGATTAAAATTAATTGCTGCACCAGAATGGGTAGAGCTTACAACCTTGTTCCCAGAACAGTTTTTGCTTTTATTCTTCCAGCAACATGACACACGGAAAACAACAAATGTACAGAAATACCTATTTTCTAAAAAATAGTAGCAATCATAAATGCCGAGTGCTAATTGTGTATAAAGCATGTGCATAGGTAACCAGATTTGGCAAAAAAAAAGATTGCAGTTGGAACTGAGGATGCACTGAACACAGAATTTTATAAATAACAAGTATTCAGTTAAAATTTTAACCAAATATTCAGTTATAATTTTAACAGTAGTATTTCTATTTTATGCCTTATGTGAACGCATTTACATCCTAAATTAATTTACATTAAGTATAATTATTAATATAAATAAAACATCTAAAAAACAAATGAATATAATTAGTTCTAATGGCTACTTGAATTGATGTATGTTTTATGACTTTTTTCATAAATGGATAGTTATTTTTTGATAATCATGGCTTCTAAGTTATAGAGAATCTTACGCAATTTAACCATTTATCCATCAAACTTAAATTGCTTAAAATCACCATTACAATTTATTCAAGTGAATTTCTGCTAGCTTAATCGTATTTCCTGTAACTAATAAGTAATTTTATCAAAATTGAAACTGAGCAGTTCAATTCAAACATTGCCACATCATTTGCCGAACCAAATATTCAGTTTGCCTGCCAAATAGGCAGCATACCTAATACCAACCAAAAATTCGGTGCATCCTTAATTGGAATGCTTAGTAACAAACGTACACTTTGTGGATTGAGGGTCTATTCTCCAGTTCAACCAATTTTTTTGCTGAAAACAATACAATTTGTATTTTGTAATATATTTGTAAATGATAGTTAATCTGATTAGAAACTACCGGTGCTTTTAGATTTACTTTATTATCAATTACATTACTATTTTAATAATAAATGCTACATAATTAAGGTATTTTTATAGCATTGCTATGTAGAAATCAATATATAAAATATATGACATCAGTATTATATAAAGTATATGATTTTAAGCTTGAAATCATAAAATGACAGTCTTCCAGTGATGCAAGCTAAAACATAAAATATAAATATTATACAGTATGACACACAGCCTGCAAACGGTGATTTTGCCAGGTTAGGTGTCATACCACATTCAGGAACCCATTCAAGTTTGGGGAAAGGAAATCAAAATACCCCCCCCCCCCCCTTCCCCCCATTTTTTTTCTGGTGGTGCTGCTATCTGCAAATATCGAAAAATAAAAAAAAATGGACTTAAAAGTCAGTAAAATATTTGTAAAGGTTCAAAACCTGTAACAGTCTGGTAATTTTAAATTTTAGCTAAAATTTCTGTAACTATATTAAAATGTTAGTTGCATCACATATTTTTATCTAAAGAAAACTGATGTCAGAATCTAAATTTCAGAGTCCAAAACCTATTCCATTTACTTGGTATAACTATACTTTTTGTGCCCAGGATCAAATAATTTCAAGATGCCATTTCCCATAATATATGGTCTTTGGTCCTTAAGCCACACATATTTTCAGCTCAACAAGTGCCCCATTATCATTCAGTATGCTAGAGCGATCGCTCCGTCCCACTCCAGAACAGTAAGTCATTGACTGACTGTACACCTGGGTACAGAAGTATGGGAATTCAGGCAGACATCAATATAGGAGAGTCTGTTTATCACCCAGTGAAGTGAAGTGCATGCTATAGCTTACATTGAGATTCTATAATTTATTAACCACTAGCTACTAAACTATCTGTTTAATAGCTTTGAACATTAATGGCCACTTTTAGCTAAAAAAGATATTTTGATTTCTAAACACCATAATATCAGTTGCTAATATTATATTACACTTAAAAGAGTAAGTAATTAAAAAACATTAAATATAGAAATAATTTTACACTGAGAATATTTTGTAAATATTTTATTGTTGTATTCTTCAAAAATTTAATTTCATGTATAAAGATATTTTATTAGTTGTTCTTTATTATCCTTAAGTAATTGAGGTAATCTAGTTACATAAGTTATTAGCCAAGTGACTACTAGTCGACAAAAATATACTAGCCAAATTTGAAATTTATCTATTAACCAGATGGCTGGGGGGCTTCAGTATGGCTAATAAAAAAGTATACCCTATTGAAGCTATTGAGTGCTATACATTTCTAGGGTTATTAGAGGGCCAGGGCACTAAGTAAAGAATTGAACTAAAATAATGGTGTTCCTACCTTTGAAAGCATTTTATATTCCTGTGTGCCTAAACAGCGTTATTAGCGATTTTCTCAATACATTTAAGATTATTTAAGTCAAAGTGATAGGGTTAATAATATGTAAAGCAGAAAAATAACCTTTCATCTGTTCCTTGTCAATGAGAAAATAAAGGTCAAATGCATAAAAGCTATTAGCTGTCGAGGTAAGATCTGTGCACAAAAGAGATTGCTTTACTTTGGTGTGCAGACCACCCTCCTCTAACCAATTTTGGCAAGCCTCACTGTTGTGCATTTTTGCTGAAATGGTCTCTATTGTCTGCCTAGCCGAGAAATAGTCCGAAACTTAATTCAAACTGACAACGAGTACAATATAAAGAGGAACATTTAGCTGTATATTGTCATTTCTTAATCTTATTTTTAACCTGAATAATGTCATAAATTTGTTTGGGGAAAGTTGTAATTTTATTCTATTTACCCAAGTTTTGTTATTCCTGGAAATACTGTTACATGTCCTGTGACATATCAAATATATGTCATGAAGATTGTGTGTCAAGCATTGAAGACTTGTCACATAAATACAATTTATCATATTACTTTTTTAAGACAGTGGAATCCTGTTTATCCTGATCTAATGAGACCAATATTAGCTCAGATAAATAAAGGCACATCATTTTGCATATTCGATTGCATTTAAAAACAATAGGCTTCCTGTGTTCACTAATTGTCATTTTTATACCCAATTTCATTCGAATCGCTTTATTCGTTCATAAGATATCGTCTCCACAGACTCACTGACACACACAGATATCACCTCAAAAATGTTTGATTCGTATTCAGTTATACTTGAAACTTGCTTTCCCATCAAAAACTTTTAATTCGAATTTTCGACCCCATCGTAATACTTTCCTTATACATTATAATATGTATATAAGGAAAGTAATACTATTGATAAGAAAAATTAAAAATTAATTGCTATTTATATTGGTATTTGAGTTGGATATTAGAATACAAAAAGAGTTTAAGTCAGGCAATAGAAAGAAAGATGAGTGGAGTTAAAGATTTGATATACCGACTTCACAGCCCTGAAAACCAGTAGTGTTGCCAGGCTTTTCAGAAAGAGAGCAGTTTTGGAGTGCTGGAGTTCATGATCTAATATGCACCCTATAGAGAACTAATGTAATTGTTCAGACAATGTGGGGAGTATGACCCCCCCCCCCCCCCCACACACACACACACACACTCCAACCTATTACCTGCCTACACCACTTGTAGGAACCCTACCAGAAATCATTTGTGCATGAACATTTCTAAAATAAACACATACATCACTAATTAATATCTACTAATAACTCAGTCAAGTTTTATCCACAAAGTCTGTTTAAAGAATTCTAATTTGGTAAGAATCAAGATAGTTTTATAAGATGCGAGAAAGTGCTGTTTAAAATTTCTCATAAATTTGCATGTTATGCTTCTAGTATGACATTTTTTAAATGTATCTTTTTACAGTTTATATTTGATGAATAAATTTATCCGATTGAACAAATTTATGTGAAGAATGAATTATTAGAATTTTTCTTTTTTTTTTCCATTTTGTTAAAATATTTTTGTGTTTAGTGATGGGAAGTTTTGTTTAGTAAGGATCAGAAGACTCAGGGCCCTAAATGTTGATCAAAATTTGGGTATTTTAATTAGAATTATATTATTGTTGAAAAAGCATTTAACAAAAACCATAGAAGAAAATGGGCCTTATGGTCCCCAAAATTGCAGCTGAAAAAGGTCTATTTTTGAGATAACAAAGGTTTTTTTTTTTGTTGTTGTTCTAAAATACCTCTAAATTACTTATCATATATTATACATGTCCAGCATTTCCTTCAATTATGAAATGAGAATATAGTAATGAATTAAAACCATATTGAGTACTAAAAAAGTCTTGTAAGTGTATAGCAGGAGTACAGGAATACAGTATAAAACCTAAATTTTAGACATTATAATCTAAATTATTTGCCACTGTCCTCTAATTCCTTAAGTATATTGCTTCACTTACTAAAGCTCTACTGTTGCTTAATTCTTAAATTTGGGTACTGTATTTTGGAAAATGACAATATAAAACATGGTGTCACATTGTATTGTTCTTATTTTCAACACATTTTAGCAGCTAATACACTGGAAAGGTAGACAATTGTTTAGCCAAAAATAATTTAACTAATTGTATTTTTATGGTTATAACAAAAATGTTATTTTTCGAACATCTTGATATCTGGAAACAGGATCACAACAGTTTATATGCTGCAGCAATAAAAATATACTATGAAAAATGTCACTAAGTCAGCAGAAATGCTGCAGTCAATATAAACAATTGAGTCTATTCCCATATGCTGCTATTGCATAAGCAATTTAAGTTCGCCAAATTAAAGTTAATCTGAATTCTAAGTAACCAGTCTTGTGAAAGTAATTAATTATTGATATTTAGATATTTTTCTCCCAGAAACTATTGCTTTTGGATATGCTTTCATGATGGTAAATAGGCAACATGGGCATATTTAAATGTAATATACATTAAATTGCAATTTCAAAACCTGCAGCCACTCACAGCAACAAATTGAGAGCATGCAACCAATTTCAGTTTTATTGCTAATGGCATGCTCCATAGCAATCGAAATTTCTTGGTCCCTTGAGTGTCAACTTATAGAAGTTTTACTGTATTATAAAGAAAAAATTAATTAAAATTGAAGGAATTTATGTGTACTGCCTATTAATTCATAAAATCTAATCTCTAGAATATTATTAAGCAGTTATCTTGAATTTTCTGTTTCTGTGGTTTTCACATCAAGAAATTTAAAAGAAATCAGAAGTGGGGATTTACGAAAGGTCATAACCTAGAGCTGCATAGGTGGCTTTTGTTGTTATAAAGCCTATAAATGTGCAATTTTAAGGAAAAACACAAAATAATTGTAAATAGCATTAAATGATTCGTAATGCACTTTGTAAATTTTTTTCATTTTTTTTTTTTAATCTAAAATTTTAATTTGTGTAATTTTGGTTTAACTATTATTATTTATTGCAAATACTTAGAGTGAACTACCACCAAAATAAGTTGCATCAAGATAATAAAATATTATATTTTTATAAACACAAATTGTTATACATAGTATATTTTTGTATTCTGTTAATTTAGTAATTTAGCTATAGATCATATAATAAAATAAATATACAAATTTTTAAAAATAGATTTGTAATTGACAAGTGTGCAATTTTAAACCTTTAAATTCTGTTATCTTTTATGTAATGTATAAAATATGCTTTATTTGTTTATTATTTGGTTTCTTTTATTTTATACTAATGCTTTTTATACTTAGAAAATACCTATATAATAAATATGCTTTTCCAAGTATCCCTACATATTTTACACAATGTATTTTAATTAAATGCTTTATCTTTGTGAAAATATTTCTGGGGAAAATGAGCAGTATCTTTTAAACTTTGCAGAATTCATTGGTTTCACTGCTTGCTTGATTTTAGCTTAAGTAAGCTTAGCGACATAATCATCTTATAATTGCATAAAACAGCTATTTCCTAATTCCAACAAAATTTGTGGAATACGGGAATAGTTATCGGAATGATACTACACAACAGCTTTGGGTGGTGCCCTTCACCATTTTATCTGATCAAGCTCAAGAAAGTGCCAAAGCAAAGATATTTTATAAATTTAATTTAAACAGACTAAAGTTTTGCAGAATTTATTAGAGGATGTAAACTGGCATGTTGCTTGCATTTTTTTTTTTATTTAAATATTATTATTATTTTAAGATATTTGATTTAACTGCTCTCAGTAACAAAGTTTTAGTTATTAGTCAAATTTCTAGCTCTCGTAAATAAGCTCTTGAAGATAAACATTGCAATTATTAATTATTAAAAACATTTTAGGAAATATATTTTAATAAAATGTTCATAATTAGGAGCTTTTCTTTTTAATGTGATGCTCTTAATAAAACAATAAACTCTTGAGGTTTCAAAAACCCATGAAACTAGAAATCTGTTTCATTCTTTTAATATCAGAATCAATTTCCTATGAAAAGTATTCACATATAAATACCAATTAGGATTTATGCATTTTGCATGCTTACTAAAAACTTGCTAGTTCTGAAGCAGTTTGCATTTCTTTGAAATTGATTTATCTCTTCCACATATTTAACTGGCAGCATTTCATTTATTTTATTGAAATGTCTGTTCAGAATTTTGTTGAAGTATATTCAAAATGTTATCAATATGCCTGTTAGAGAATTTCTGTTAGAGAAAAATTATATAAATTTGCTATTTTAAACAGATTTCGTAATAAAATATATAATTTCATGCATGTGATTTGTTTTAGAATTAGTATGTGTATCTTCAGTTGTTTTACTGTCCAGAGAAAACTCTCATTTTACTTTATTCAATTCCTTGAAAATCAGTGGCAATACTTTTCCCACAATTTGTAAATGTACTAAATGGCTTTTAATAAAATGTTCTTTTATGAATAGTACTGTTGTTTTCACACTCTACAGTTTTAAGATTAATATTTGTATAGCCCCACTCCCCCCCCCCCCCCCCCCCAACTATTCCATCAAAAATAAGAATTAATTCCTAAAAAACAATACCTTCATTTCCATTTTTTTATCAATACAACCTAGATTAAAAATAATATTTTTAACTATGAAATCATATGTGATTTATAAATCATTACAAATATTCCTATAGTCAGTACTGGAATGGTTTGAGTTTAGTGCTCACTGCTTAGAAAGTACCCAAATATTAGCTGTCAAGATTTTAGCAATCACTTTTCTAACTAAATTATAAGATGGCATGGAATGGGGATATCTTCTAAACAAATTAAAAATAACATTTTGAAATTTTAGTTGCACAGTGCATTGGGTTTAAATTTTAAATCATGCACAACTACTTGTTGAACTACTGGTTGAAGTTAATTGTGATATTTTACATCACCTTTCTTTCCTCTTAGCAAAGACTTTCGGAACAGGCCTGTAGTAATCATTACTTTATATATTTCCCCATAAAAACATATTTCTTTTACACCTTTAATATCAAATACAATTTTAAATATTTTATTTCAAATTAAAAGGAGAACATTTTAAATTCAAGAATTTTAAGTAGTTGAAAGTAAACAAACACATTTCGAAAATAAGTATTTAGACAAATTTTAAAACTAAAATATCTATTTAAATTGCATTTAATACCTCAAACACATTTGACAATAAACTACCAACCAAAAGACTGGTTATAAAGTATAAATCACTAATTCTGTAAAGTAAATGTCATATGTTCTGGCAAGCTGACAGATGGGTATTACTATAGAGTTTCCCAATTTATCTTATAATCATTTTGTATTGTGTTAACTTTGACTCTGTGTGGTTGAACTAAATTGTTTTAAATGTTTGAATTGAAAAATTGTTACTTATAGAAATTATGTAAACTGTCGTGTTTTTCTCAATATAAATTGTTTTTAATTTTTTGGGAAGAAAGATATCACCCATCTAGAGATTCCAGGATGTATTTTTTTTTGTTTGTTTGTTTGTTTTTTTCCCGTATGTAAAATTAATGCATTACTTTGAGTTACACTACAGAAAATGTGTAATAATTTGTTGTACATCGTAATTTCTTTGTTGTGAAGGCTTGAGTTAAAATTATATTCATAAATGTTTCTTTGTAAAGCAATAAAATTCATTTAAGTTTTAATTATTATTTTGTGGTTTTTCTATGCATTATTTAAATTTGTTTTCTATGCAGAACAACCACTGGTTAATTATGGGCTGATAACCCATTTCTTAGTCAATATTGTCTAGGGGTTGGGTGAACTTGGCCTCAAAAACTTTTGAGTGAATTAGACTCAAGGACGGGGTTTAGCAAAGTTCCCAGGAGAGAACGAATCCTCCCCTTTGAGCTTAAAAGAAGAAGAATAGAGAAAGTGGGTTTCATAATTTGATAGAATTTACATCTAGAATGTGCTTGAAGGGGAAGGAGATGGCGGCTGAAGTCGGGCTCTTCTCCTAGTCTTCATAAAAGAACATAGCAGGGATGTTACACCTGCGCCCAAATCTAATACAAATTCGCCAATTTTCATGTTTTCTATATATTTTGTGCGAATCTCAAAATTCAATAAAGAAAAGTTTAGTGAATATTAAAAATTCCCACAATTGCCTCGGCACTTTAGGAACATTTTCTAATACCAACTTTTATGATTATTTCCATAAAATGTGCGAATTCATGGGGGAAAACTTACACCATTCAATTTATTTTCCAGGGTATTGCTAAGAGTCCATAAGTATAAGTTTGCATCCACTTTCATCTTGTAATGATTCCATATCAGAACAATAAAACTATTTTATTTTTATAGAGCAAGTAAAATAAACAATTATTTTGCTAAACAATTTCTTTTTTCTTAAACTATGTGATTGTGCAATTCAGTTTTTATTCGTTGCTGAGAATACATAATTATATTTTTCCACCTATGTCCAATCAAGTTTAAAATGTCTCTTTTGTAGAATAATGTCTTTGTTGGCACCTGGTGTATGGGCCATGTCGACAAATTGGGTGAGATTTTAAATGATTGAAGCTCAACGTATATATACACCCAACTCTTTATTTACACAGTAGATACGTTCTTCAGAAAGTTGTGTAAAAAATAAGTATACATAAGTATAAGACAATGACTTTGAAATCATGTTAGATCAAATAATTTTTTCAAAAAGGAACACTTTTTTTGAACCATGTAACTTCAAATTCGTGTAAAAAAAGAGTTGGGTGTAGTCGATGGGGGGCAGTAGTGATATCAAGTGTTTGGCCAAGGATGTACGCACGTTATGAGGGGTGACGCGTTCGAGGGACGAATGCGGCCGAACTTGAGATAAGATAAAATTTACCAAGCAATAATCAAATTGCCAAGCTTTTATTTATTTTCTTAATTCTTGTACTTAATTAACATTTCATAATAATTTGTAACTTATTTCTCCTACCATAGACCACTGTTAGTAGTTTCCAGAAATAAATAAAATGTTTATGTAAACCGTTGTTTCATAAGCAAACACCCGTATGACAAAATGTATTAAACATTGCAGACATATCTCGAGAGTACAGCCCCTCGAGGTTTTTTTTATGTTGATTTGATATGGAATAAAAGAAAGATGGAGCCTGAAAGAAACACTGCTCATTAGTGCATTTTACCTTATACCTAATCCAACATTTCCATGGTATTTTTATAATTCTGTATTTCATCAAGCATTTGTGTATCAGTGTATAGTGTTCTTTACAACATGTTTATCGAATTGTAGTTGAGCATGTTAAGATCATGGTACTATAATTCCCATGGTGCACCTTGTTATATAACTGGGGTAAGATTATCCATTGGGATATGGTAGTTTCGAACCTGGAAATATTTTATATCATACAAAGTACCCCAAAATATTGTTGACCTAAAATTCTAACATGAGCCATTCTCGAGATATTCCACATATTTATATAAATTTATAAAAGAAAAATTACAAAATTCAAAAAGTAGTAAATGTTATCAAATATGTTCACTTTCCATATCATGTAATAAATCTGTTAGCATCATTTTCATGCATCTAGTTCATGCCACACTCTAGATAAAATATTTTTTGCAATAGTTCTGTATTTTGACTTCAAATAATTCGCCGATAGTCATTTATTTTGTTAATTAAATGTGAATTGTATTTTGATGATTTTGCACGAGTATCAGTAAGTCATTCTGTTTTAGGAAATAAAGTCGCCGACAGGGCCAAATTTCAATTTACGTGATTCTAATGCTTTGAAAGAAAAAAGGGTTCACATTTAAAGGCAGGTTAATGAGCTGCAGAAGTCAGCTGATAAACTTGCGGAAAAAGCAAAAATAACAGAGTGTTTCAGATTTATTACACAATCGAACAGTTTCAGAAGAACTCTGCAAAAGAAAAAGAAACTGAATTGCAAAAACTTGATGTTGAAATCAATGATATCCTCTCTAAACTAAAAAATAAAAGTTCGTATTTTATAATTTGATATATTAGATGGTTTTTCTTTTTTGTTAACTGTCGTCTTTTTGACTATCAATGTAAATAATGCAGTAATTCAGTCAATTTTATATTTATCCCTTTTCTGTTTAATTAACAAATGTCACATACATTTTATTTCAAATTGTAATTTATGAAAAAAAGTAGGTCCTTGAAAAAAAATTTTTTGGTTTTGAAAATCCTTGAATTTTTTTTTTTTGGTCCAAAGAGTGGGAACCATGTAAAAACATTTCACCATGAATCTTGTATACCATTATTTCGCTGTGAAAGAAGTCGAGTCATTGCATTATGTAGGGAATGTCATGTGTTGCCCACATCAGATTTTTAATGCCACCATTTATTATACGCTCCTCAAGGGACCAGTGAAGAAAAAAGAAAACCCGCAAAAATACGAGAGTCACACTGAAATTTTTGAGACGGGTAGACGATATGCTCTAGAAAAAAATTATTGGTTGAATATTTAAATTTAAAATTTATTATGTCCGCAGACGATAATTTGCTGCAACAATTATAATTTAGCTATCGTGGAATAAATTTTGAAAGAAAAGAAAATTGAGTTGATGAGAAAGCATTATCGAGCTATGATTTTAAAGTGGGGCTAAATCAAGAAGAATGTCTTCAACATCTACAATTAGCATATAGAAATTATGCTGCATATCGTGCCACTGCATTCAGATGGTTTACAGAGTTTAGAAGAGGTCGAAATTTTCTCCTGGGGAAAAAAAAGGAAAACCTTTGTTAGCTGTAGTCCCAGAAAATGTGTCGGCTATTCATAAAATGTTAATCGATGATAATCACTGTACCTACTTTTGCTGTTTCAACACGTCAAGAAAGTAAAATATGGGTCTTTGAAGATGACCCTCAAACCAACAATGGCGAATAGACAATGAGCAATGAAAAAAGTAATGCATGCCTTGTTCTTCAGAAGTACAGGTCTGGTCAAAGCCATAAAGCTAGAGTGACTGAAGACAGTTGTATATAATCGAAAACGTCAATGGATAGGAATGTCTGGAGACCAATGGGAAATAACATATAAACAGTACTTTACTGTGTACTTTAATATTATTTGCAAATTAGCTAATATTATTCAATCGGCCAATTTTACTATAAATTAACAAATTAATCAAAATTGTCAATTTCTACGAAATTATTGTGACTTAGTCATAAATTCGAGGTTTTGACAAAAGAACTCACTTTAAGCATCCTTGAACTCGAATCGAAAATTTTTAAACTGATGTATATTTATGATCTTAGTGTGTACGAAACCTCACGAAGGAAGCGTTTCGAAAATAATTTGGTTCAACTGTAAAGAACGCATTAATAGTTTTTATCCTATACGAGATTTTAGCTAGACACATGTGAGCAGTGAAAAAACCCTTGGAATTCCAGAACAAAGCCGTTTATCTGCAAGCCAGAATATTTCTCGAATTCTGACTTTGAGTAGCAAAAATACCAGTATGAAGTGTCTGAGAATCCAAGATTTCAGATAAAACAACAGGGATATCTGAGTATGATCTGAAGATCAGGGGCGGCCTAAACGACCGCTTGGGGCCTCGTGTTTTCAGAAGACCTCAAAATTTTGTACATTATTATTGGACTTATCTTGCATTTTTTAAAGACTCATTAGCGGGCAGTCTTTCAGGACTTTTTAGCCGTGGGGGGAAGGGGGGAAAGTTTTCTGTTTGCCCTGCATAAATAGATCTAAATGCTATCACATAAATATAAACTAAGTGTTCATGTTAAATGTCTCCTGGGAGGGGCGAATAGATATCACCCAGGAGCCCACTTTAACCCCTCTTCCAATGTATGCCTGAAATAAACACTGCTCATTAATGCATTATACCTTATACCTAATCCAATGTTTCCATGGTATTTTATATAATTCTACATTTCATCATTAGGCATTTGTGTACAAGTTTATAGTGTTCTTTACAACGTGTTTATTGAATTTACTATAATTCCCATGGTGTGCCTTGTTATATAACCGGGGTAAGATTATCCATTGGGGCAACTTGTAAAAACAACATAATTAAATTGCCGAATAATCAATTTTTCGGATTTACTGTATTTATTGTTTGATGAGGCATTTTTATGAAAGTTCACTTGTGGTCTCAGAAAACCTTGGAATGCTACTGCTGATGATGAGAGTTAGATACGGGTATAAAAGAGAGTTGTGGCTGGAGGCTGGTTCATGAAGGAACAGTTCGTCTCAAGGTAATCACAAAGAACGCCTATGTCAACAAATTTTGGCTGCCTTTAATCTCCAATTTAAGTGGAACAGTTTGTGGATGTACAGATGGTAAAAATGTTCAGCATAGTTTCTGCTTTTCTTGCTTTGTCTTTTGAGAAAATCAAAGCAGGTGTGCTGGATAGATCCGTGCCCTTATATACGTGATGAGGAATTTGTCAGGAAAAAGGCAGCATGGGCTGTCTTTCGTGGCAACTATACAAAACTTTCTTGGTAACAAAAAAAAAAGGAAAATAACTATGAGGTTCTCATTGCTAAAATGCTGTTGGCTTTCCGCGATCTTAAGTGCAATATAAGTATTAAGGCATCAAACTCACTTTCTGAATAGTTACCTTGATCAATTCCCCGAGAACCTTGGGACTGTTAGTGATGAACAGCTAGATTGCTTTTATCAAGACCTCAAGTCCAGGCCTGGCTCTAGGTTTTTTGCCGGCCCATGCAGAAAGCAATGTGGCCGCCCCCTCCCTGAAATTCATTTTTCTCTTAACCTTTATAAATGCAATAGAATAGAGAAACACTGCTAAATTGCCACTTTTTAGTCAATTTTGTTCGAAATGTTTCTCAAGTGAATGGATCTGTCGTGGGATTAAATATTTTGATATTTTCCATTTTAAATAAAAAATGTGCAATATCTCAAGAATGAAATATGTTAGCATCATATAAATGATGCTATTCAATTTTAGATTTAAAAAAATCTGTTGTCTAATACATGCCTTTCCATATATGTTAATAAATTTTATTATTAAAAGCTTTTATTTAACACATAATGAATGATGTGTCTGTCTGTTCCAATTTCTTTGACATTTCTACATACTTCCCTACGTCCTAGAGAGGAGAAATTTGGTACACAGCGTAGTCTAGTAGAACATTTTAATCTTTTAAAGTTTGTTACATCTTAAAAATAGAACCTGTATTTTTTTCTACGAAATGGTCTACAAAATCCCATTGTTGTAAGATAGTTAAAAAAAGACTTGAGGGGCTGTACAAAAGATACGTTCGCAATGTAGAATAGTCTTATCACACGGGTGTTTGTAAATGAAGCAACGGTTTACATAAACATTTCATTTATTTCTACAAACTGCCAACAGTGGTCTAATAAATTAAAGTTAATTATTATGAAATGTTAATTAAGTACCAGAATTAAAGAAATAAAACGTAGCAATTTGGTTATTGTTTGATAAATTTTATCTTATCTCGCATTCGATCGCATTCCTCTCTTGAGCGTGTCACCCCTCAGAACACGCGTACATCCTTGACCTAACACTTGGTACCACTACCGTCCCCCTCTGACTATTACACGCCAAGCTATAATCTTTCATCAAAATCTCACTCTTTTTCGTCATGCTCAATTTTCTGACATAGCCCTCATACCAGGTGGCGACAAAGACGTTATCCTGCATCAAAAGAGTGCAATATTCAGCATCGCTATCTATCTATATATATATATATATATATATATATATATATATATATATATAACACTGCCAAGTTAACTGTATATATTAAGCTCAATGTTCTTTGTACTTTGCCGTAGAACTAAAATGATTTTTTTTTATTTAGAATTCTCATTTTTCAGATATTTCTTATGATTGCCTCAATTGAAGCTGTTATGAATAAAATATTTTAGCCAAAAATCAAAGTTTCTATATTTATTCGTTTTTAGAAAACAATTGCGTAAATTAAAGCTTTCTTATAACTAGATATGGCTGAAAGTTAATAGGATTTAATTAATACCGATTTGGTATGCTTCTATTATGTAATTCGCTTCATTATTCCAAGATATGTATCTCTTCCTGTAGGAAAGTAAAATTTTCTAATATCTCTAGAACGACTAGTGATAAATACTAAACGATGTTGTCCATTTCTTTCTGATTAGAAGTACCTACAAATCATTTACTCTATTAACAATAGTGAGTAGTATATATAATGTAAAAAAGAGTCTATTTTAAATCAAAAACGTGCAATACCTCAAAACACATATTTTATCGTTCTGTAAATGGTGTAATTTAACAAAATGAAATATTACATATAAAATTAATATTTTTGTAACAAATTTTAATATCACTTAATTTTTTTTTAATTATCGAAATAAGAAAATTTGAAGATCCTGGCCTTCGAGAAAATTCAGAAGCTGGCGGGTATTGATTGTATACCAAATATATTTTGATTTGCTTAATTTGTTTGATATATATACCGCTGCATGTGGAAAAGTAAAATTTTCAATGAGAACTTCTAAACAATGGTTTTCATTTATTTCCTGTTAAAAGTAATTTGCAAAATGTGTAATAACTTAATAATAAGTGCATTTCATTTTTTTTTTTATTTTTCCTGTTTCAAATAAAACTTGCAAAATATCTCAAAAACGATGCATACTAGCTTTCTATATAAAAGATGACATCCGCTTTTAAGTGAAAAATGCAATTAAAATATTTATTTTTGTAACATCTTTAAACATTTTACTTTTCATGCTCATTTTATTTTTGATTTTAAATGTTCGAAAAATTAATGGCTTTCTTCGGTTCTATTCACCCGAAAATTAATGAGTCTCTGATATTTATTAATTGAAGAAGTATTACCGAATTGTATTCTATTTTATTGATTTGCTATAGAGATATCATTGCCAGACTCGGTATTTATTTCAGAAATACATCTGGGGGGGGGGGGGGAGCCTCTTCCGGAAACATCCTCCACCCCCACCCCGGATACATTTTATGTTACCGAACCAAATGCTAATAAATTCAGAAACACAAAATATTTTTGTGAATTTTAACCTAGTTTCCACTTCTTATGTGGCAGCATTTAGATTATTATTATAATTTTATTTCGCTATTGACTATTTTCAGAATGAAATTTTGTAGCTATAATTCAATTTACATTATTTTAAAATTTTTTCATCCTCTTATTTAGCTGGAGCAAGTTTTTCTCGCAATGTTTGAATAAGTATTTGCTATATATGTATATAGTCATTACTTCTATATATGTATATATATAGTAATTACTTCTATATAGTAGTTAGTTAAGATTATATTAGATAATTTGCCCCCTTTGAGGTTCCATTTTCTCCCCCCCCCCCCCCATACAAAAAGTCCAGAAAAAAACACTGCACAATTAGACAGACATTATTGAAAATATGGTTGATTAGTATTCAAGGATGTTCAACACTGGCACATTTATCAAAATCCAAGCGTCAGGTTTTTGACCCCCATCACAATACTTTTCCTTTCCTACATGTTGCAGGAAAAGAAATTAGATATAAAAAGGATATTTTTGTAACCCTTGTTGTGATATTTATTATACTTCCCTCGCAAAATATAAATAAGTATTTGCACATATCTTTTTTAAAGATCTATACACTTTTGAAGGGACTGATTAACACAAAATAAATATTTAACTTTCTGTCGTCGATTGATCTGTCGTTAAATCGAGATACCGTGCTGTTCTCCGAAACTACTGAACCAAATGAATTCAGATTTTGAACATAGTTAGACTCTTGTTACTCGATCCCGTGAATAAAAGCACGATTTATTATTATTTTTTTTTATTTTTCACTAGGCAGCCGCAATTTGAGTAAATGTCGTTTTCGCAATATTACAATACTACTACTCAACCGACTGAAATAAAATTTTGTACGAATATGGCTTTAGTTATATGTTTGAAAAAATATTCTAAGAGGTCATTTCTGTGCACCACACTGCAAGCATAATATAAAAAAAATATAAGGAAAGTACATCTACTTTCCTTATGCTTAAAATGCAAAATTTAAAAGTGCCAATTAAATAGTAACATAATTTCAATTATACTCAAAAGTTAAAATAATTTAGAAAGTTTAGGAAACTTACAGTATTTTTTTTCTTTTTTTTAATTTTTATTTACCAGGAAGAACAAAAATTCTTTGAGGTTCATCATATTTTTCCTGATGACTTAAAACAAAAAAATAAAAATAGGAAAGTTTGGAGCTCTACATGTGAGACAGTTTGTTTAGAAAATAAATTTTGATTGATTTCCAATAATTTTAAAAACTAAATTCTTTCCTATTAACTTTCGTTGTAAATACTCAAATGCCAAAGAATGTTATATTCTATTGAATTCTTACTCCATAACTTAAACGCAGAATATAATATATGTAAATGACAATTTTATGATCCGATATAATTCGTTTAAAGGATTCAAGTTTATAAAATAACAGGGGTTTTAAAGCGACGAGATGTGAATATGTTGAATATTGTCTTCGTTCTAAAAATTACCTCAATTACAGTAGTTACTTTTCAAATTAAACAAATCTTTTGCCGAAATCCTGATAACCAAAAATTTGAATAATTTGAAAAAGTAGAAATTGTCCATAAATAGCGTAAGTAATATTACATACTTTTAATTTAAGAAAAAATAAATATAGTATTAGGTAGGAAAAATGCACACAGAAAAGAAATCTAAAAATTTAACAAAACGAGAAACAATTTCTAAGAACTTTCAAGGAGCAAAATTTAATATAACGTCCTAGGAGCAAACAAACACTGATCAGTGCGTAAAATTTAAAATGTTTTTTAGCTAAAAAGTGACTCGACAGATGCTGTATATCAGTCGTTATAACGAAAACTATCATTATCTTTAAATTAAAGAATATACCGATTTTACACCTGGAATTTAGAATAATTTGAATCCCCTTGATGAGGGGAGGAGTTTAATATGTTATATGTTAATAGAAACAATTTTAAACAATCATAAAATAATTATATCTTGCTTAACTTAAATTTTATGCAAAATGCTAGATGAATATTTTAGATAACATCAAGTTTAACAGTATAACATTTCGAAAGAAAAACGATAACTATTCTTTGCAGCAAGAAAAATGATGTTTTACATTTCTCACTGAAGCGTACGACTAGACCCCACCACAAACTCACCCCAGAACAAATTTTGCTCTGAACAAAATGATTGATAAACACATACTTCACAACCGATGGGGTGTGTATGACCATAAATTCTACAATAGCCCACCGATGTCTCAAGATGTCTTTTGAGACCTGTCCTCGTCAAGTTTTCTAATTACATTCAGTGCGGACACCTGTTTCGGCATAAATGTGAAAGAAGTCCTTTATTTATGTGTCTGGGTGATTGAGGGAGATGATTTCCGGATTTAGAGAATAGGAGAATAATTAACAAAGGATGGGTGTCCTGGCAAGGCAATTCTGGATGGAACCCCATCGTTTCAAGCAAAGTGCCCTCTCTCATCGGATTTTTTCTTGGAATAGTTAACAAAAACCAGTTTCACATTACAGCTTTTGCAGTTCACAGATAATGATCAATATGCCGCCCCTAGACGTACTATTGATAGCTGTACTGACACCCGGTGCGCTAAAGTAGTTAATTGTTACTTGTGTTGCAAAATACAAATTGGGGCGACATACTGGAAACGATTATATTTAGCCCTCTGGTCCTCTTTTTCCAAGGGGAGAATGAATGATAGCCGTTTTCACTCTTTTATCTGGGAACAAATGTTTAACATTTATTCAGTGTTTTTATTTTACTTTTTAACGCATACAACTGCCCTTGTAAATTCGGTTGCTTGCGCCCCAGAACTTTTTTTTTATTTAAGAGAATTTTTGTTTATTTTGTTACAGGAGTCACATATTTTCAAAACAAGACCACAAGTGTTGCAGTTATAAGTGATGACAGAGGACATAACTCAGCACATGCATTGTTGGCAATACACAAAATTCAACAACAGATGCATTCACAGCCAGAAAAGATTATTATTGCTGATGGTGCCCCTAGTCACTTCAAAAATCGTTACCAACTGCTTGAAGTGACTAAGTCGCTTGTGCCAATGGAGTGGGCATACAGCCCTACTGGTCATGGGAAGGGGCCTTGCGACGGTGTAGGAGACCTGCTGAATCACCACGCTACAAAAAAAGATCTTTCCAGCCCAAGTACAGCTGCAATTCAGAATGCCAAGGATTTTACAATAGTGGTAAAGTTATATACATCAACAGCCCTCATCCTGTTGCCCAAAGAGGAAGTTGAAGAATTCCGCCAGCAGAAAAAAGAATGTTCAAACCAAACTGCCCCTGTGAAAGGAATTCAGAAGACACATGTGTGGACTCACAATGATAGGCGAACCTATATTGCACGAACTTTAAAGAGCAAGAAAGAAGAAATTTCATTTGTCCAACCAAGATCTCAGAAACGACAGGAGAACATTCATATTCACAACCTACAAAGAGATATGTGTGTATGACTGTGACTGGTGGATTGCAGAGGTTATAGATATCAGTTGTGAGTTAAATGAAATTGCCATGAACTTTATGCTACCACATGGACCAGCTACTGGATATAGATTTCCAGCTGCGAGACAGCAACACCACCACTAGTGCTCACTTCCAATTCGCGATGAGAGATAAGAGATTGTGAGTGCACCAGTTCCTATCGGTTCAACACAGAAAGGCATTACTCAATATCAAAGGAAGATACTGATGCAGTTGAACAAATTCTTAGTTCATTTAATTGCTAATTTCAGTTCTAAGCAGGGTGCACAGAACAGAAGTGGTATTCTGTGGAACCTGTAATATGTTTTGGAAGCTTTAATATGTATTGAAAGCTGTGTCTGTTACTTATCTTTATTAAGAATTAAAATGCTATGTCAAATAAAACTAGAGATTTCATGAAACCGATATGTGACGAATATGTGGTAACAGAAACTGGTTTAATGTATGGCAAAATTTTCAATTGTTTATAAAACCTGTTAAACTCAAAGTTCTCCTTTTCAGCGAATGTAGTACTTTATGGTACTGATCAGCAATCAAAAAATCAAAATTTTTGGGATTGGCATTTTTGAAAAAAATTATGTTTGATTTTTCAAAAAAAAATTCAGAAGGCTACAGCAAGAGAACTTGGACATATATTTCCAAACGGAAGATATCATTTTAATCAGAAAAATATCTTTCAAATAAAAAAAACTGCAACAAAATATCTTGAACCGTTCCAGAGATAGAGCGTTTTAAAATTTTGCCGAAAATCGCAAGTGAGAAATGGCGCCATCTTTGATGGCCTGTATCTCGGGCCAAGAATTTTTTTGAACAAAACAAAAAAATAAGGGTTTCTTACTTTTTCCTGAATTTTACCATATGTTGAATTCAAAAACATCTGAGACTATGAAGGTAACACCCCCCCCCCCCTGCCTGAATTGATATGGACTATACCATATAATATATATATATATATATATATATATATTACGTATTCGGTCTGATAAACTGGATGATAAGGATGACTTTAAAAGCTTTGCTGGGGTGTATGTTGTTCCCCTGTTGTCCACCGATGGTAATTTTAAATTTTATATTGGAAGTACTAAACGCACTGTTGGCATCCGTTTAACAGAACATGCTCGGCATGTCAGGGATAGTAAACTTTCTACGGCTCTTGCTCAATTTGTTGTTAAAGATAATTTTCAGTCTTTTTTTGAAAATACTTTCCTTTTGATGCGTTGTAATAACCCTCGTGATATTCTCCTTTTTGAATCCCTTTTTATTTATATTTACCGCGAGTCCGTTTGTAATTTTGACCCTGTTATGAATTTGAGTTACGCTTGGCGACTCATTCTCGACTGCATACAATTCAAGTCTCTGCAAAGTTATCTTTGATGTCTTCATCTTTGGGATTATGCTTGGTTGCCATCCCCCCACCTTTTTTCGATTTCTGTAATTAAATTGTAATTTTTGAAACTCTAAAAAAAAAATTGTTTTATAGTCTTCGGTTTATCCTTGCCTAAACATAGTTTCTTTTGTAAATTGTATTTATGCAAATTTTGTCACTATATCTGGTCTATATATGAACGATTCAAATTTTATTTCCATGTAGCCACTGTAGCTCGAAAGCGCTCTGGCCCTTTTGTAAAAAAAAAAATTTTGTACGTCTTATAGGAAGTAAAATAAAGACCTTCTGTTGTGGATGTGTGCTTAATTTTTGCTATTATAATATCAGACGTGATGCCAAATTATTTATTACTCCACTATAAAGTTAAAATAAAACCAGAGTAGTACTTATACATAGTTTTAACAACAAATCGCTCCTTCTCGACCGAAGTCAGCATTTCGTGTGTGACCACACTGCTAGCATTGGGAACATAGTAAGCTTAATCTTTAAAATAATCCTTAATCAAATACAATATGTACATTCATTCACAATATACTGACGCTAGAATAAAATCACGAAAAATTTTCGAAATTTTATAAGTGAAAAACTAATGCAAAATGGAGGCTAAAATTTTACAAAGTTCAGATTGGTGAGTCAAACAAACAAACATTGTCCAGTAGGAATCTACGAGGCATGTTTTTTAAGTAAGTACCGTTTTGGAATTAAAAAGACGTGCAAAGATATCACAATAATTTTATTTCTACATGAAAGCCTGTACCTTAATCTACTTTTCTACATAATTTCCGTGAATATTGAGGCACTTGTCATAATGTGGCACCAGTTTTTGAATACCCTCCTCATAAAATTCTGCCGCCTGACTTGTTAACCACTGTATCACAACTGTTTTGACTTCGTTATCGTCTTGAAGACGCTGACCACCCAGGTGTTTCTTCAAGTGCAGGAACAAATGGTAGTCGCTGGGCGCCAGATCAGGGCTGTATGGAGGATGATCTAGAGTTTCCCATTTAAAAGATTTGATGAGATCTTTGGTCCGATTAGCCACATGTGGACGGGCATTGTCATGCAGCAAAACGATACCCTTACTCAACTTGCCACGTCTTTTGTTCTGGATTGCACGACGCAGATTGTTCAATGTCTCACAATAAGACGCTGCATTGATTGTCTCATTACGAGGCAGAAACTCCACTAGCAATACTCCTTTTTTGTCCCAAAAAACTGTGCACATGATTTTCCGGGCAGAAATTGTTTGCTTAAACTTCACTCTTTTGGGTGATGATGAATGTCGCCATTCCATGGATTGTTGTTTTGATTCTGGTGTGACGTAGGCCACCCATGTTTCGTCACCAGTAACAATTTGGTCTAAAAAATCTTCACCTTCATTGTGGTACCGCTCAAGGAAAGTCAATGCACTGCCTAAACGTTGGGTTTTGTGCAAATCCGTCAACATTTTTGGAACCCAACGTGAACACAATTTCCGGTAATTCAAGTTCTCGGTCACAATGCGATACAAAACACTACGAGAATATTGAGGAAACCAGTCGCACATTGATGAAATTGTAAAGCGTCTGTTTTCTCTCACCTTTTCTTCCACTTTCTGCACCAAATCTTCATTAAAGACTGAAGGACGCCCACTCCGTTCTTCATCATGCACATTTGTGCGGCCATCTTTAAATGCTCTCACCCATTTCCTTACCATTCCATCACTCATAATGTTTTGTCCGTAAACTTCACAGATCTCACGATGAATATCGATCGGTTTTACGCCTTTAGCACTAAGAAATCGTATAACAGCCCGTACTTCACAATCGGCGGGACTCACGATTGTCGGAGGCATCTTAAACACTCAGTAAACAACGTATACAATGAAGAATCAGACTGTAATGGCGTCAGTGCGTAGACAAGAGATGTAGGTAACCAGCGCGCATGCGCGGAACGCCGACCGTAGCGCTGCGGCGGCGGAATCGCAAAACGGTACTTACATAAAAAACATGCCTCGTATATTCATAAAAGAAAGAATCTGTCTGTCTGTCTGAGATGCTGCATGATATCTACCGCACTTGCAGGTCTGAGGCTTTTTTTTTTTGCACAGTAGCATCTATACCTGAACCAATGTCCTCTCGAAGGTCTTTTTCCAAATTTTTAATTAGATACTTTTAATTAAATTCAAAAAAATTTTCAAAGTGTTCAAATCTCTCTACATTTTGATATTAAATATTATGAACCAGAAACATTGCTAACATGGGGAACGACCTTATTTTTGTAAATATATATAATTAAAGCCAAAATGATTGCACTGGCCTGACGTAGTTTGCTATGATGCACGTAGAAGGGCATGGAGTGCCAATGAAACTGTTTACGAAGCTATTTCAACAGGCTGAAAAAATATTGTCTCAGCCATAGAAGAAATGCAAAATTTAGAGCCAATTAAATTGTTATTTTCAGAGTCCTATCCGTAAATATTTTACAGATTCCCAGGGCACAGATGTTCTGTGTGGATATGGCTATCTATATAATAAAAGGCAATGTCTGTGTGTGTGTGTGTCTGTGTGTCTTATACACTATACGTTTCGCGACCGCGCGTCGGAGAGTTATGAAATTTGGCAATCGGAGACCCTGGGGGGTGAGAAGGGGACACGTGAAAACCGATTTTCAAAATTCTAATTATTTTTTTATTTATTTAATGTTTTATGCGATTTCGACCTTTTTTTGCCCTTTTTTCTCCACGATCCAGACGTCGTAGAAAAAAACAACTCACACCATCGGAAAGAGCAGACAATTGCGAGTAAAAATATATCAATTTCAAATCTCCATTTCGATTTCTAATATTTTTTAAAGATTTTAAAACAAAAGTCACTTTTGGCTCAAAAAAACGATTTTTGGTTTTTAAATTCTCGCATAGTAAAAAGTACTCATAATTTCGACTAATAATTTACATTTTTAGAAAGCTGAAATATCTGGCATTCTTACAAGTCTAATCTGGTCCAGAAATAATGAAAATTGCCTTCAGGATCGCAATTTTAAAGACGTCATGATTTTAAATTTCTCGGCGTTCCGTTCGTTTCTCCCCCGCTGAAGCAGGGAAGGTGGTGGGTGGGGACGTCAAGGTGGAGGTGACGTCACGGTTCTGAATAGAGCTCCTTTGCTCTATATAAATTATTATATTTATATTTTAAATGATGGGACGATCTGGATTTTTTAAATGTATATTTTAACTTTTGGATATTTTAAATGGATATTTTAATTTTATGGATATTTTAAATGATGGAACAATGAAACAATGGAATGAGGATGATGGAATTAAGCATATGGTCATTTTAAATTGCAAATTAGCGCGCGGGAAGTTAGCGGTAGGCCCGGGTTCGATTCCCGCCACTGCCAAAACTGCCGCCGTGTTTACGTGGAATACGATCACGTTAAATATGTGGGTCCGTAAGTCCTTCCGAGAGGTTGGTGGTAGGGGAAGGAGGATACGGCCCCTGTGGATGCCTCCCCCACTGGGTTCCCGTCTAAATTGGGTGAATATGTAGAAAGTTATGGAGATTGTCGCGGAGGGCGCGGCAGCCCAGTGGTTAGCGCGCGGGAATTGCACTCAGTAGGCCCGGGTTCGATTCCCGCCACTGCCAAAACTTACGCCACGTTCACGCAGAGTACGATCACGTTAAACATGTGGGTTCGTGAGTCCTTCCGAGAGGTTGGTGGTAGGGGAAGGAGGGTACGGTCTAAATTGGGTGAATAAAAAGAAAGTTATGGAGATTGTCGCGGAGGGCGAAGTAGCCCAGTGGTTAGCGCGCGGGAATTGCACGCGGTAGGCCCGGGTTCGATTTCCGCCACTGACATGGAGTACGATCACGTTAAACATATGGGTCCGTATGTTTTTCCGAGAGGTTGGTGGTAGGGGAAGGAGGGTACGTTCCCTGTGGATGCCTCCCCCACTGGGTTCCGGTCTAAATTGGGTGGCACATCCTGGCCGTCCAACCAGTTACCAGGCCCGGGTTCGATTCCCAAAATTGCCGCCGTGTTTACGCGGAGTACGAGCACGTTAAACATGTGGGTCCGTGAGTCCTTCCGAGAAGTTGGTGGTAGGGGAAGGAGGGTACGGTCTAAATTGGATGAATAAAAAGAAAGTTATGGAGATTGTCGCGTAGGGCAAAGTAGCCCAATGGTTAGCGCGCGGAAATTGCACTCGGTAGGCCCGGGTTCGATTCCCAAAATTGCCGCCGTGTTTACGCGGAGTACGATCACGTTAAACATGTGGGTCTGTAAGTCCTTCCGAGAGGTTGGTGGTAGGGGAAGAAGGGTACGGTCCCTGTGGATGCTTCTCCCACTTGGTTCCGGTCTAAATTGGGTGAATAAAAAGAAAGTTATGAAGAATATCGCGGAGGGTGAAGTACCCCAGTGGTTAGTGCGCGGGATTTGCACTTGGTAGGCCCGGGTTCGATTCCCAAAATTGCCGAATAAAAATAAAGTTATGGAGATTGTCGCGGATGGCACGGTAGCCCAGTGGTTAGCGCGCGGGAATTTCACTCGGTAGGCCCGGGTTCGATTCCCGCCATTGCCAAAACTGCAGCCGTGTTCACGCGGAGTACGATCACGTTAAACGTGTGGGACTGCAAGTCCTTCCGAGAGGTTTGTGGTAGGGGAAAGAGGGTACGGTCTCTTTGGATGCATCCCCCATTGGGTTCCGGTCTAAATTGTGTGGCACTTCCTGGCCTTCCAAGCAGTTACCTTACACCTTTCTGGTAGGTCGCGCCAACGAGTTTGCCACGGTCAGAATTTTCAAGGGTAGCGAACAGGCTGGTCGCCAAAGGCGGCTAGTACATAATAAAATAAGTCGGTTTGTGTGTATGTTTAGTCTGTATCAGGAAATCGAAGCGTTGTGCGGCAATGGAATTTGGTACTCAGGACCCAAGATGATGCGTCTCAGCAAGATTTTTTTATTGTTGTTATAAGCGGGCATATTATTAAAGCATCCTTTAAATTTCGTTCACCAGAAATTAGAGCGATATCTTGAAAACTAAAGAACGATGTATCAATACGCCCGTTTATAACAAAAAAATATATATAAATAAATAAACTGCTATGTGGGTGCAATATACCACGATCTCCGGACAACATCGACATTTCTTAGTTGACAATACATGTGTTACAGAAGGCATATATTTGATACAATAGGGTTATTGATGAATTTCTGTCATACTTGAAATGATAAATTGTGCACTATTAAAACGCGCCCGACCCGACAATGTTAGTATGTATATATATAGATTCTAAACACTAATTCTTGGTCTAAAAAGTGGCAGTTTTTTTAATTAGAGGTATGAGCTCAAAACATTTGAAAAATTAAAAAATTTTAAATTATTTACACTCCCTTTACAATTTAAGACACTTGATTGTCTATACCAGCGTTTCCCAACCTGGCATATGCGTAACCCCTTGGGATACGTGAAAGGATTGTTGGGGGAATTTTCAGCTATGGTGGTCAAGAGCATATTGGAGTCTTAAAAGATGCCAATTTGATTTCTTTGTATTTCACAGATTGATTTTTTTTTTTTTTTTTTTTTTTTTTTTGAGACTGCTAACTAAAAATAAATTTTTGCTTAGGACAAACTGCCTAGACAGTTCGTTCCTGACAAGAACTGCCCTGAAGACAAAATTTCCTTGAAAACAGCAAACACATGTCAGTTAGGTGAATACAATTGCTTCGACGGCATTATGTATAAGTCCCCTTCTTCAGGCCAAAAGGAGAACAGTATGCGGCCTCAACAACCGCTAAGAACGGACTGTCTAGCTAGTTTGTTCATTCGTCTGATAGACAGAAGTTCAGAACTGCCTAAGGTCGTTCGTTTTTAGGGGGGCTTATATTGCTCGCGAAACTAGTGTAGTCACCAGTAGCGTAACATGAGATTTTTGACTGGGGAGGCTGAGCAATTGGTATAAATTTTGGTATTACAAGTGAAATTTATATTGGAATTCACATTTTCAATAAGTTTTATTTATTAGGGAGTAAAATAAAATAATTTTACAAAAAAATGCAAAGAGTGGATGAAATACACAAGATTTTAAAATATGTTATCTATGTAGGATGAATATATATATATAACAAGATATAACATTTTAAATATTTTCTTATTTCTAAATTAGATGAACTTTTATAACTATTTTTTAAAATATAAAATCATGGTCGCTTATAGGGGAGGTCAAGGGGAGTAACACTCCCTCCCTGAACATTCAATATAACAAAGGCGAGCATCAAGCCAGTCAATGTGTTGTACATCATGTGCTTGAGTCCCCCGCCTCCCCTGGAAAAAGTTTTACAGGTGCCTATGTATGAAGTAGAAATATAATAGAAAAAATATATTAATTTTGCAAATATAAACAGCTAGAACTAACGAAATAAAAAAATTCTAAAGAGTACACTGAAAATGGATGAGAAATATATCTGGAATGTAAGCTTAGTTTAAAATTGCTATAGTCAATTATTTACAAATATTATACTTTGATAACTTAAAAATATCTTAACCACAATATGCTAAAAATCCGCTAGAAAATTATCAATCACTTTTTTCTAACTGAGATTCTCGTGTAACGTGATTTTTAAAGGGAAATCAGACTTATTCATTCTAAAACTTCCAAATACGTAAACGGATGCTTTGCCATGTTGTTGCTGTGAGAAAGAGCTATGTCTACTTTGCAAACTACTTAAGTTTGATGGTAGTCATTATTAGTGTATTTCTTCGTATTAATATTCTTTAAATTTAGGTGAATGTCATGTTATTCAAGGAAAATGCCTCATATTTTTTAGTATTACTTGGGCCATTTTTCTGCGAAGATTAATTAATAGAACTATGTTTGACCCAAAATGGCGGATCCATTAGCTTTGCCCAAGATATTTTTATCCCAACCTCATCCTCTCATTTATCTGTGATTGATGAAACTTCAGGACGGGTTGAAAAGATTGAAAATAAGGAAGCAATAGCCTTTCTAGAAGCTTGTCTTTAGATCTAGCTACTGGTAGTCACCTAACTGACATATGCCTACTTTCTTCAAGGATGTGTTCTTGGACTTTATTTTAACATCTACACAGCACACTTTTAGTATCGACCTTGGAATAGAACCTAACTGAGCCAATTTTGTTTGAATATTTTTGACACTAAATGCCATAAATTGAACAAAATAGCATTTAAAAAATAAAAGTTGCAACTAAATATGTTGAGTGTTAATATCCCTGTCTTTGACAGCCTTTAATACTAGTAGTACTATATAAAGTAAAACTACTTTGCTGCGATTAAAATCTTCTGAAGGATTTACATGTATTTGGCAACCCTGAATATGAATTGGTACTTCAATTATGAAATTCATGCTGTATGCCAATACTAGTAGTACCAATTTTCCCCAAAATAATAATGACATAATATCACATAGGGATACAAACGCAGGGATACGAGCTAATTCTACTTTAATTTGTTATATGAACCTACTTCAAAGTTAAGAAATAATGGTAAATATATAGTTGTCCAAGTAAAGCTCATGGGTTTTATCTGATCAGCAAGATTTTTTGTGGCATGTGACAGATACACATAAAATAAATTATTTAATTTTTTTTTTTTAATTTTCTTAGAAATTAAACAAATTTTGACACTTGATTCTAAAATGCATAACACTACTAAAAGGTGACATTATTAATCACTAGTATTTAAGCCTATTAAAGACGGGGAAACTAACAATCTTAAAAAATTGAGTGGCAATTTTTTTTAGATAAATTCTATTTTATTTAACAATAGTGTATATGTTGCTTAGAGTTGCAAATATGTTGTCTTCATCAAAAATTTGCATGGTTAAGTTTTGCCCTTTTGCCTAACTATACGAATGGAATGTTCCAACCATTTTAAGTCATCAGGAGACTTCTACAAAGCATGGAAAACCCAGACCACACGGCAGACCCGAAGGCTTACTGCAGTCTTCTGTAGAGTGTTGAAAAACTTTTCGATCCACCATTTTGTCCACCCCTGAGGATAGAAATAAAAAATTCAGCTTTGTCAGGATCTGCTACGTGATCGATACTATAAATGTGAAAATATTCAGCCTTCTAAGTCACTGGCGGTTTTTAGAAGGGTCTGCAAAGACTTTTTAAAACCTTGCATATCCTCCACCCCTGGAAGAGGGCATCGAAAATCTGGCTCTGTTTGGTTCTATCATATCGAAAACTCAGGCCACCCAACTCACCCTCGGCATGAGAAGCAATTTGAGTGGTCAGGAACAAGGTTCTATCATGTTGTTGTTGATTGAAACCCAGACCGTCCGACCTACCAGAAAGGTGTAAGGTAACTGTTTGGACGGTCGGGAAGGTTCTATCATGTGTTGGATACTATAAGTGTCAAAAACCCAGACCACCTGACTGACCCAAAGGTTTACAGCAGTAGTTTGGGTGTAAAGATTCAGTGTTCTAACCACCAGATGGCTCCTGGAGGGTCTGGAAAGACAAAAGCATATTATATAATTATTCCATAGATAATTTTTAATACTCTGCAAAACACTTTTGTGAGAAATCTGTGTCATGGCGGTGGCTGATAAATGGAATGGCTGTTATGTAACATGCTGCCATAAGTGTTAATTTACCTATATGTATACTATGCAACAAAAAATTCATATGAAAACCATTTTATTAAGTCACTTATAAGAATTATACAACAATAACATAGAAAGTTATAGAAATATATTTTATAGAAAAGTATTTAAATCACAAATTTATAAATAAGGAAGCATAGGTAGTACACTCCTTTCTTTTTTTGGTAGACTTTGAATAACATATTGTGTAATATTTTTTTCGATGTCTCCTAATAAACTACTGGCTCCAATTCGAAATAATTCAGGACAAAGCCACTGCTCATCTAATTCCTTCAGCATTAATTCTTTCCACAACAGCACATCTTTTGATGTACGAATTCCACCAGCAGGTTTAAATCCAACCTTATTATGGATGAAAATATAAACATAAGCACATATCGTTAAAAATAAAGTCCTTTTTTTTGCAATTTCTAAACACACATTAAAAATTTTATTAAAATAAATGAAAAAAAAAATTAAAATACATACCAATGAACCAGTTTCTTCATAATAATCATTTATAGCTCGAGTCATAACCATCCCAACAGGTAAAGTTGCATTGACAGATTCTTTACCGGTAGATGTCTTTATGAAATCAGCACCTATATAAAAAAAATATAAATAATAGTTCTCTAATATATATTAAATATAAATTTTATAATCAAAATAATATTTTACATAAATCTAATATGTACATATTATCTATATTGAAACAATACATTTGTATTGAATATTCTACATTTTAGAAATCTGTATTTTTCCAATTTGATTTGATTATTATTTGTTCTACTGCAGATTCTATAATCAAAAAAATATTTTCCATGAATCTAATAAGTACATTTCTATGTTAAAACAACACATTTTTATAACATATCTACAATTTGAACATTACCCCCCCCCCCCCCCCCCCAATTTGTTACAATTCTTATTTGTTCTATAACAGATAACTGCATTTATGTTCTTAATTTCAAAATCCAGGGGCTTTTGATTAATAAAAGCAGTTCTTTTCTATAGAATTAACATTAGGCAGTTTTTTTTGTTTGTTTTCTTTTCTGCAGAAAACTTCCTTTGATGAAAATAAAATTATGTTGCTTAACAATGGAAGTAATATTCTTCTCTTCCTGTAAAATTATCTGAATAAAATAGTCTATAAGGCAAACAATCTATATCTACTAATTGCCAAGTGTCCCTCTGTTTGTCTGTCTGTCCATCCATCTGTCTGTCTGTAACGCTTTTTTTAGGCACTTCCCGAATAGATAGAGACTTGCAATTTGGTACACGGGTCGATCGTTCAATAAAACCCCCTGGAAAAATCGAATTTTTCGAAAACGTTCTCTAGAGAGGGTGCTCCACACCAAAACGTTGGAAAAGTGAAATGATAGGAAAGAATACTTTGCCATAAGATAGAGACTTCAAATTTGGTGTATGGGTAAATCATTCGAATGGAAGAAAGTGTGCAATTTCAGATTTCTATTTTCTACTTAAGGGGGTGCCGCACACCAAAATGTTCGATTTACCGAATAAATGAGAAACGGTTCCTTTAAAATTTGATAGAGGTTTGAAATTAGGTATATGGACTGATCATTTGATGAAAATACACAAGACGAATATAGTTTTTCAAAAACATTCGTTTAAGGGGGTGCTCCAGAAAAAAAATTTGACAGGTGAATTGTTCAGAAAACATGCTTTGGGATGAGATAGGGATTTGAAATTTGGTGTACGGGTAGAAAGTTTGGAAAGAAGAAAGTGTACAATTTCAGTTTTCCAATATTTTCTACTTTAGGGGGTATAGCACACAAAAATGTTCAATTTTTGGAATGAAGTAGAAACACCCCTTTTAGAACGTGATAGAGGTTTGATATTTGGTATATGGGCGAATCATTTGATAGAAAACCCAAGAAGAATAAAGTTTTTCAAAAATGCATATTTAAGAGGGTGCTCCAGAGAAAAACGTTCGAGAGGTGAAATGACGAAAAACTATGCTTCGGAATAGGATAGAGACTTTAAATTTGGTGTACGGGTAAGTAGGTCAAAAGGAAAAGTGCATGCGATTTCAGTTTTCCAATATTTTATAATTTAGGGGGTGCCGCAAACCCAAATGTTCGATTTTCCGAATAAATAAGAAATTCGTCCTTTAAATTTTGATAGAGGCTTGAAATTTGGCATATGGGCTAATCATTTAATGAAAACCCCAAGACAAATAGAGTTTCTCAGAAATGTTTGATTAAGGGGATGCTCCAGATAAAAACTTTCGAAATATGAAATGATAAAAAACATGCTTCGGGATGAGATAGAGATTTCAAATTCGGTGTACGGGTAGATAATTTGGAAAGAAGAAAGTGTACAATTTCAGTTTTCCTATATTCTCTACTTTAGGAGGTGCTACACACCAAAATGTTCGATTTTTCGAATAAGTTATACAAGCTCCCTTTTAAATGTGATAGAGGCTTTATATTTGGTATATGGGCCAATCATCTGATAAAAAACCCAAGGCGAATAGAGTTTTTCCTAAATGTCCATTTATGGCTGTGCTCCACAGAAAGACGGTTGAATGGTGAAATGATAAAATAGCATGCTTCGGGATGAGATAGAGACTTTAATTTTGTGTATGGGTAGATAGTTCGAAAGAAAGAAGTGTGCAATTTAAGTTTTCCAATATTTTCTTCTTTAAAAGTTTCTGCACACCAAAATATTCGATTTGCCGATTAAATGTGAAACTCGAATTATTCAAAAATTTACATTATTCGGGGGGTTGCTTATTACGAAACCGTTGATTTCCAATGGGTATTCGGCTAGTTTTTTATCTAATGTCATTAATAAAGGATATTTTAAATAAAATAAATTTAATAAATATATTTTTTTTTCATTCTATTTGATTGATTATTGCAATGGGATAAAATAAGATTATGGGAATTATTGATATTTTCAACTATTTAAGTCATCTATTCTGCAATGGTTAATACAAATAGCAGTGTAACTAGTATTAAGCGTGGTTAAGTAACACTAAAGGGACTAGAGCAAGCTTTTACTTGGCACCCAGTACATGTAAACAATTGAAAATTACAATTGGATTAGAAAACATATCAAAAAATAAATAAAGCTTATTTATTACTTACCAGCAGCCATACATATCAGGCTGGCTTTAAAAACATTAGTTAAAGATCCAAGCTCTCCAGTAGCAATAATAGTTTTCAAAGTAGCTTCCTCACAGGTTTTCCGCATTAATTTAACTTCATCATACAGTTCTAGACAAGAGATGTCATACAAAATTAATTTCAATGATTATAGGAATAAGTACAAAAGCTATGCAATTAAATTATAGTTTAAAATTTCTTCTTATCTAAAGCTTCAGAATTCCACTCACTATGGGTGAGTTGTTAAACACAAGTGATAAAGAGATTTTATATTATTAGTTTCAAAATGTATTACTTTTTACATATAATTCCCAATTTAATGTTTTAAAACATTTCACTATCATTTAATAGCACAATAGGGAGAACAAGATCGAACTGTATGACTGAATTAACATGAATAGAGAAGTGGCACAGCAGAAATGAAACACTATGAGGATATTGCTAAAAAGATTCAAATCAGACATGTGTGACTCTGCATAAAGCTACACCTGAAAATAGGTACTCGCCAATCAATATAAATATTAAGTATAGGAAACCATACTTATCAATTTTACAAAAAATCTGTGATAGAGTGACCACTAAACTAAAACTGCCTATTAGCCACTTGCTACTAATTTAAAATTTAAAATTTCAGGTCTACATCCAGTAAGATACAAAGGCTGAAATACAAAAGTGCCAAAGAACTAGCCCCTATAAGTTGAAATTTTTTAGTGAACCAGGCCCAAGCGGGCTTTGTTTTATAAACTTTAAGTGGGCTAGCCTTCAGCTATCTTAAATTTACAAATTTTAAATGGGCTGAGCTTAGGCAGGCTTGTACCAAAAAGTGTTTAAAACAATAATTTATATTTCTCTAGATTTTCTCATCTCTTTCTCTTTTTCTCCGTACTTCTCTATATGTATAGAGCTGAAGTTTAGAAAGTGCTTCGGTTGTACGTGAACTACTTTGGACCTTGATGAAGAAATGGTTTACATACAAACTAATTCTCTATTTTTTCAATGTTTTTCTTGTGCATTTTCATGTTCTGACTAAAATTTTTAGTACTTTCGGGTGGTGCGATGTTGTATGTTTTGTGCACTTTCTCTCAATCTAATATTGTTATTAATTATATAAATATATATAATTAAAATGATAAACATAAAATATATAGGAGTATATATACAGTGCATAAAGACCAGAAAAATATCTGTAAATACAACATCAAATCGGGGATCGTAATGCATTAAATTTGAATTTAATGAATTGTTGAAGTTGAATTTAATGCACATGCATTAAATTCAACCTTCATTAGTTAATCGATGATGATATGCAAAAAGTAATGAAAAAGGACAGGAAAAGTACACTATTGAAGGATTGAAAAAGAAAATTAAACAATGATTAGTATATTTGTCAGAAATGTCTTTGGGGGCACATTCTAGAGAGATATACTAAAATCCATTGTTTCTATAATTGCATACAACATGTGGTTAAAAATTATGCAATCTGTGCCCAACAATGGAAGAAACCAGATCCATAGAAAATTAGCACAAGGGAACAATATATGAAATATTTAACTAAAAGACCATAAAATAACACATAATTATTCAAAATATAACACATAAATAAACAAATTGCACAAATATGGAAAAAGGCAACTCACAAGTAGATTGTAGTATAATTATATACTACAATTAGAATTACATCTATTGGCAACATTTTCAACTATTTTTGAAAACCATGGTGTGTAAGTTTTACTGGTTATCCAATAAAGATGCATTTCCTTTCACCCTTTTATCTGTAACCGTTTCTGAGATATTCATTTTCAAAGTTCGAGAGTTCTTTCTGGGACACCCTATTTCCATGTTGCATTCATTTATAGTTAAAACTTTAACATCTGTGCTACGAGTCGAGTTGTTAGTTATTACAGTTGTTAATGCATAGTTTTTGTTTTTAAATGCCCATATATATATATATATATATATATAGTATTTTATGGTTGTATTAATTACATTTTGTAGGCAAATTTTAAGATAGTATATTATGAGTTACTACTTACATTCTACCATTGGATTTACAATTTATATATATATATATATATATATATATATATATATATATATATATATATATATATATATATACATATACATATATATATATATATATATATATATATAAAGATTTATATAAACTAAAGCAAATTAAAAGCATTAATACCTAGCTAGTCTGAAAAGCTAAAAAAAATAGTAATACAGACTAGAGAAAGCAAAATACATTTCTTTATTGCACAATTGTAATTTATAAATAAAATGATTTCAATAATAAAAATAGTTTATGAAAATCCACTGATATATTAGAAATAAACTGTAACACATATATAAAACCATAACTAAAAAATAAAAAAACAAAATTAAAACAGTTCTGAAACAAAATTGAAACACTTCCCTATCATCTACTACTACAGAAAAAGAAAGCTGGGCAAATAAGCACTATGACTTTGTAATATGTAGAAATAGAGATTCAATAATCAAGGGGAGAATAAAACTGATACAATACATATTTGTCAGTCATCTAGCAATGATTAATCAACAAATATCAATGGTGAGATTTCGCAAATAGAAAAACAGAATTAAAGCTAAACATGTGGAAAAGCGCTAGGTTTAAAAAAGAGATAATTTTGATATAGATTCTTCTTCAGGGCTGAGTATCTATCAAAATGACCAAGAAATTACTAAGAACTTGTTTCTGAAAATAGAGATACATAATATCTATGAATTCCATTTACTGGTCAACAAACTTAAAAAGACTGAAAAATTAATTTTAATATTAATAAAATATTACCATTTAATTCCTATAACTCTAGTCAATTGTTTAGAAATATTATTCTTAACCAACTTTTCAGAATTTTTAGATTATCTGATAAAAAATATCATAATTCGCACATTAATAATCTTAAAAATACAAGTAGGTTATATAATTATCCAGTATATTTAGTTAATGGTATAGTAAATAAGTTTACATTGGCTAAATTTTATTAAATATATCCTCCTTAGCTTCTATTATTAGCTTATTATTATTTTCTTGTATTTGCATTACATTGTATTCACTTTTAAACTTTTGACTTTGTGCCTTTACTTTTTTTCTCGTATTATTTATAGGGGGTTTTCCAACTTTTTCTACCTATTGGCAACACTGTCATGTATTTTGAAGTTATTTATATCTCATGAGTGGCAATAGTTCAATTCCATTTTTATCTCTTGCAAGTAGCAACAGATGACTTGTAATTTTTTAATCTTCACTTATAGCATCGACATGTGATGTTTTTATCTCAAAATTTCTTTCCTTTTTACTTTTCAATCTTTTTAAGCTTGCTGGCTGGTAAATGGAGTTTATAGATATTATCTATCTCTATTTTCAGAAACAAGATTTTTTTCTTGGTTATTTTGGATAGATACTCTGCCCTGAAGAAAAATCTATATCAAAATGATCTAGCGCTTTTCTACATGTTTGGCTTTAATGCTTCATCTTTTTCTGTTTTTCTATTTTTGAAATATCGCCATTGTTATTTGTTGATTAATCATTGCTTAATCACTGGAAAATATGCATTGTATTAGTTTTATTCTCCCCTTGATTGTTGAATCTCTATTTTTTACATATTAGAAAGTCATGGTGCTTACTTGCCCAGTCTTCCTTTTCCATAGTAGTAGATGATAGGAAAGCGTTTCAATTTTGTTTTTTTAATTTTTAGTTATGGTTTTATATATGTATTACAACTTATCTTAAATATATCTTTGGATTTTTATAGACTATTTTTATTTTAAATATATATATATATATATATATATATATATATATATATATATTTGAAGATTTTGACTCAAGGTGTTAAAAACTGTAAAATGACTTGTCAAAAGTGCAAGATTACTCTTTCAATCCACAGTTGCACTGCTCATTATGTGCCAAAACTGGATTGGGGTCAATGTGTTGAGTTCTTGCCTCTGAACACTATACCAAAATTGCAGCCTCTGTAGTAGGGTATATCAGTTCAGCATCAAGTTATAAGAAAAATCACTGCCAAAGATGAAACCAAAGTTTGCTAACCATCATTGATATCATCTAAATAAGCACAATTTTCAATGAACATTTATCGAATCCAGACTGGATATGACTTTTAAAACTTTTCAATCAATTACATATCTGGAAACTGTTAACAGAGAGAGAGACAAAAACAGTCAATAAACTGTTTGATATTTTTTTCAAACATTAAAATTTGCTCGAATATATATATATTGTATATAAAATTAATTCAAGATGTACACATGTATAGAGACATATATAAGAACTGTATTATATACTATATGTATTAAAAAGCTTAATCTATTGGTGTCAATAAAAAGTGCAGAATTATCATAATCTTCTCTCAGTAGTATAAGTTAATTCTACTTATATACTATGTGTATTGTACATACTATATGTTTCTATAATTAAAAGCACTGTCCTTTTTTATTTTCAATAACTCAAATTTTTTATACCTCAAATTATTTTTATCCTCCCTTTAAATTCCTTATATTGAGTACTAACTGTATTAAGCATTATGTAAATATACATAGCTCATATGCACTGATTTTGTGAAACCAATCAACTGTATAAATGAGGCTATTTTCTGTATTTACAAAGACAATGATAATTTATTTCAAAATATAAAATGCATCACAATATATAAAACTCTTCTTGTGAGAATGCTACTTTCGAGTACTTCCTTGAAAAAAGCAGGAATATTTTCATGGCAAGAAATTATGTATTAAGAAAGCAGGCAAATTTTCACAATTTTTTAATATGGGTATCCCAATTTTTTATGCTTCTTATGCTTTCATCATATTTCACCCCCCTATTTAGTTACTATTTTTGCAATTTTTCTCTCTTTATATGGGTTTGTCTATTTCTTTCTTCTCCAATTTTTCACCATCTCCCCCCCCCCCCCTTTTTTTGCTAGAAATTTAAAGGTTTTAATTTTTCTCTGTCAATTCCATTTCTTTTGCTTGGTGCAATGTGCATTGGGTTATGGTAAAACCACCTTATCGACCTGAAATACTATGCTTATGATTGGGATTTAAATTTCAACCCCTGATAGTGAATTCTTATTTTGAGTGTGTAAGATCTATCCAACTGTTGCTTTGCCTGCCACCTTGCAGCAATTTTTTAGCATTTATTAAAAAAGAACATTGTTTCTGAGGAGAGGAAAAGGGCTTAAAATGCCCTCAAAACAATTGTAGTTACCTTATTTGTTTATGTTTGCTTTCTTCAAGGAAGTACTAGGAAGTACTATATAAATTACATAATGTAACTTACTTTTCCATTCTCCACATAAAGCCAAATCTCGACTAATTACAATATCAATTTCTTTCGCTCCATCCTCAACACAGCATCTAATTTCATCGAGCCTTGTTTTCAAATGATACTGTCCACTTGGAAAGCCAGCAGCAACAGCAGCAACAGGTATCTTGGATTCCAAACATCTCAAAGTGTCTACACACTTTGATACTTTGGCTGGATACACACAGACTGCTCCGCAAGACATTTCTAAAAACAAAGGAAAATATGAAAAATTGTGGGACTAATATAAAATGCTAATTAGTAGAAACTTTATATTAAAAAAAATCTTTTCAATTTTTTAAAACTGTATTTAACAGATGGTAAAATGTATAGTTCTGAAATTTTACATATAGACTAACATGTTATATAGATAAATAGGCAGAACGGGCTTAGAATTTTGATTTAGAAATTAGTTAATTAAATATTAATTAATAATATTTTACATTGCCAGTATGGACAAAGTTTTAATGGGTCGAGCCAATTTCCAACGTCTCTGTGATTTATTGCTGGCAGAAACATCACAAAGATGGCCGAGGACAATGATATGCCTTATTGTTTTTTCTTTTTTTTTTAATCAAATGGCCAGGCACTTGACTCTCATCATTCGCCTATACATCAGCCAGAACGTGAACCATTTAGCCGTCCTAGGACATTGTCCCAGGCGCACCAGAAGGGCAGAACACACTGCACACAACAACACAACATCCATGCCTTACGTGGGACTCGAAACCTCAATGCAGCGGTCAATTGATTGCTTGGAAACGCTCGCCTTGACCACTCGATCACCGCGTCGGCATATGCCTTATTGTTAATTCTTATAAACAGAGCATTTTGTAACTATAGTTATCATAAACAACTTAGATTTAAATGTAATTATTATTGCAGTTAACAGTTATATGTCTTACTGTTAAGTCTTATAAACAATTAAATAAAATATTTACAGAAGCTAATTTTTCATGGCCATGATTGTTAAAGCTCTTAACATGCTAACTGTCAGTTTAATTAAAATCATTTAATTTGTTTATATTTTAAACTGCATGTGCTATACTATCAGTTAAATTTTGAATTAAATTGTAATAAATTAAACTGCTGCTTCTGAGATGAACACTTACAGAACTTCCTTGAAGCAAACAGACATATGTCAGTATTGTGACTAATCAATAAGATGACTAAAAAGTAAGGGGTTTTCGTCACCTTACTGACATATGATTGATTTTTCAAAGAAGTTCTGCAAGTGTTTATCTCAAATTAAATATTTACCTAGTTATTAATACAGCTCAGATTCAGTTCCTTATATTATTATAAAATTTCACCAAAGTGAAAATGATCTTATTGCACTAGAAATGAAAATAAAAAAATGCTCTAGAGTTGTTGGTAGGCTGCCAAGTTTATGGGCAGGGAGTGAAAAATAGGAGACACTGAAAAAAAAAAAAAAAAAATAGGTGATATATTATGGGACCCATTTTAAAAGGTATTTACAAGCAGCTAAAGTTTGAAGTAATAAAAAAAAAGTATTGCATAAAATTGAAATGGAAAACAATTTAAATGTGAAAAATTGAAAACAAATTAAGCTAGAATTATTTCTGGTTTAATTTATTTGTTCTTTATGAAAATTCATAATTTTTAAAATCATCCATGCTCTCTGCTCATATGGATAATTTATTGGTAATTCATACTTTGTGATAGTATGGGTGGTTTTGTCATTTAATATTTGTCATGTTTAATTTAACTTTGTGAAGAAGTATTCCACAATATTAAAAATATGATGAGAAGCAGATTTAATTTTCTTCAGAACACAAAAATAGTTTTATGTTCTTTTATTATTTATACCCTATTACTTATACTATATATATTAATATATTACTTTATATACTTATTGATTGAATTCACAGTTTCAAAATAATTTTTTTCCTTGGCAAGATGGTGCATCTTAATATATATATATATATATATATATATATATATATATATATATATATATATATGGTTTATCTTGAACAGTTTATATTAGCATAGTAAGGGGGAGGGGGTATAGATTTTTCTTTTAAAATTATATATAAAACAAATATTATATTTATATAATTAGACACATTTTTATTCTTTTTCCTTTCTTTTTGGTTAATTGTGCACCATTTTAAAAAAGGGCATTTTTTATATGCAGTAACCAGCACCAGGATAATATTATATATATGTCACACACTTACAAATTTGATAAAAATTCAGTGAACATTAACAGTAAATACACCCTTTGTACAAACAGATAAATAACACACTACAATTTACTAATTTGAGTTCTAAGATGCCTCTAACATGCAAATTCATTGAAAAAACGAATGTTCAACCTAATTACATTGCTATACTTATACATATATATGTATTGCAGAAAGAAAATCATTGATTAGATAATATCTTTAAAATTTTATGGATATTTTTATTTCGAAATTTTTATTTCATTGTTAACTTAACCTAAGATGCACTCAGTCATGTAGGCTGGAAAGACGTCATACCTCCACCCCCACCTTCCCTCCTGAGCAAAAATATTACATCAGTTCTCCAAAGTACAATGTTGGAAAACGGCATCCAGCACTCTTGGTCATAAGCCCTCCCCCCTTTTCATTCGAGATCCTAGCTACAACTATGGGTGCACAAGGTAAACTCTTGTAACAATTCAAATTGTATTGTATCTCTACAAACATATGTAAAATGAATATGCAAATTATTTTAGTATAAGGTTTGGGGTGAGTAGAAATTTCAGTGAGTCACCATAGAAGTAAAAGGATTTTTAAAAAATATCTTTTGATGCCAATTAGTCTCTATCGCCGCTTTAAACTTGTTGTTAATGAATAATGTAAACATTCACTGAACAACACTGATTTAGCAAATTATTTGTGAAAATGCTTTGTTATAGCAAAAAATTCCACTGAACTGCTTATTTTTAAAAAGTAAGAAAAGGAATCTTGACAGAAACCTCACTCCCTTTAAATGAGATGGTTACTTCATCTTATCCTAAAGAAAGAGGCTTTTGCTTCTAAAAAGGGTTTATACATTTATCAATTCACTGCTGTGCTTAAAATAATTTTTTTTTTCAGCAATTCAGGCATTATTTATTAGCATTTTAATTTAATATCTTGAGTATTATTTACCTTTTACGGTTTTAAATTATTGATTAAAATTACATGTGTAGATAGTGGTAAGTACAAATTTCTTGACTCCAAGCTAAAAAAACTGTTACTTGCTAATAAAGTTTTTCATTCTCATGCATTTTTTTGCCTGTTTGAGTGAATTATTTGAAAACAAATAAGTTAAATAATAAAATTGAAAAATTTGATCATATTTTATTTTGAAATACTGAAAATAGAAATAAAACAAATTATTTAATCCTATTTATTTATCTTGCTTCATGTAAAAAGTCATGCTAAAACATAACTTATGATTCAGATTATTCAGCATTATATCTATAGCAAATGATCCTTAAAAGTTGTCTAAGGTAACTCAATAACATTCAATGTTGTCTACATATCATTTCTCAGGGGCATATTAAATTGATTAGAAGCAAATCATGCCTAAAAATTCAGTAATGCCTATGTAATCTTGAGATAGTATGTATTTGTAACATGTATTACCAGGCGTTCATTTAGGATGATCACAGAAGCAATTAAAGTACAAACAGAATCAATTAAATTCAACAATTTACATTTTCAAATTTTGCATAAATATTAATTGATTAAAAGAAATTCCTGGGTTTAATTATAAATTTATTTAAGAAATGCATAAGAAATGACAGATAAAAATAAAGTTTGTTATGTAATGCATTTACCAGAAGGTGAAATCCCTAAGTTCAACAATATTTCTTGTTTAATAGGAAATTCAGCTTTATGACATAATCTTTCAACATTTGAGCACGTATCATCACCACAAAGAGTAGTTAAATCTAGACATCTCACAGCTTGCAAAAGTGAAGCAATCTAAAAAAAATTTTTTTTAAGAAACAAAAGTACAAAATTTAGCTTTAAAAAGCAGACAAATTACCAATACAATTTATAGAGTGCACATCACATATAGAAGGAAAGATAAAGTCTAAATAGTTTAATAGATAGTGCATTCCGACCTGTGAGAGACTGGTGATTAATTACATATATTGCACAAGTTTTCTTAACTACATACTGAATCAAAGGTAGGAATAAATTGAATTTATCAATCTTAAACAATAACAACAAAAAATATATTATTCATATAAATAACAATGAAAATTGCATGCAACAGGCGTGATACGACCCCATCCCCAAATTATGACTACAATCCCATGTGACTAAGAAAAAAAAATTGAAAAGGAAACTTTACTCCTTTGAAGGGTTGAAGGCCCAGACCACACGACCAACCCTAAGGCTTATGGTAGCTCAATGTGTGGCCAGAGTCCTTTGAAGGGTGAAAATGTGTGGACTTTACGCACATGCATAGTTGTATTAGATAAACTACAGAAGGTAGAAACGTCGGTACAGGACTTGACTGCAGGAAAGAAAAAATTTTAACAACTTGCTTGCCTAAAAAATTTATAATTAATGAATGGACGGCTTCAAGAAATGATTTTTTTTTTTTTAGCAATCTGTAATATTTACATAAACTGGTGTTAAATTTCAATCATTGGATTGCCTGTCAATTTTTTTAATATTGCAATTTAAAAATCAGGAGCATTTTAAACACACAAAAGTATATATAGTTTTAAAATTCGTCTATTAATTGTATAGGCTTTATTCAAGTTTGTTTGAAAGATAATTTTTTGGTCTTTCCTCAGGATAGAAAAGCTGTGATAATATTTTCAGTTAAAGAACTGATTTGTGAATATCACTCAAAATAAGGCTAAATTATGCTAAAAATATAAAATAGCTGAATATCTAATTTGAATTTTTCAAAAATAACACCGAGCTGCACCCTCTCAAATCCTAAATTACCTTTGCACCAAATTTCATAAGCATACGATGCTTAGATTTTCCTCCTATGGATCACACGGACAGACATTTTATTTTATTGAGTAAGATTTTAAATGTATTGTCCAGTAACCAGTAAAGCATGGTAACCCACATTTAAAATACTTGAAATATGAGTAATAGTTATAAGCTAAAATGTAAACACCTTTGCGCTTAGATACCTAATAGTACATACAATTTACCATACATAATCATAGCATTCCAAAGTTTTCTGAGGCCCCAAGCGAGCTTTTTTGAAACCCCACTTGAACAATAAATGCAGTAAAACATCACCAGTCTGAAAACTGATTATCTGATAATTTATGTGCTTTTACAAGTTTAAAAATAAATACTGATTTAGCACATCAGTCTTTTAACTTCCGATTCTAGTATTAAACTCTTCAAAAATAGATATGGATGTAAAGATATGGCATGAGGTTTCCACAAATGGTGAGAAATGGTCCCTGACAAAGTATGGAAATTTAAGATGATTTGGGGCATAATCTAAAAAATATATCCTTATATTAATTAATAAAAGACATTAACTACTTTATAAGAATATAAAACAAATGATTCCAGATGTCTTATTTTTTAAATGGTTCGTTTTTCACATAGGGAAGTTAACCAATTAACTGCAAGTTGAAAATTCAGACTGTGAACACTGCTGAATGAAGAACTTTGGGGGCCCTCAGGCCAACAATATTTTAAGATTTCTTTGTTCATGGTATAAAAAACAATCAGCAATTTAAATTAAGAAATTTACAGACTCTTGGAACTAATTTGGCCCAATATATATTCAGGACCCGATTGTAGATTTTCTAATTGATATTTTTTCTTGATCTACTAATATCTAATGCTAGCTCAGAAAAGGTATGGAAGTAACACAGATTATGCGAAACTTTTAGGCAAAGGCCTATAAGTCCTATGGGACCCCTGGAATCATAAAATATTAAAACCAGAAGAGACGAAAACTAATATAAAATTCTACAGAGCATGCATTATCAAATTAAGAGTGTACTGTGAGGTTTATATTATCATGATCCTATATGCTTAAATATAATTCAATATAAAAGTCACAGCCAAAGCATTGTAAATGTAAAAATAAGAAATGAAAATTGATACACAAATAATAACAGTAGTCTAGAACAATAGGTGGGCTGCCATGGATGATTCTATATTAAACTGTAAAGTCCGGGAAGCATACTGGACTAGACTAGTGTCAGTTCATGTTTTAGAGTTTGTGTATGATCTGGACTGGATTTTTAACATTAGATTTGCCCCAGAGTTCGATTCATTTGACACTATTCATTATAAGAATAACTCATTTCTTAGTCTGTCCATCTGTAATGCTTAGCATAAAATTTGATGATATATCACCAGATTGGTGACATTTTTTTATCAACAACTTGATAAAACTAAGCTAAATCAATGAAAATGATGATTTGGTGGATATCCCCAACTTAGTGTCTTTATTTTAAATGTATGAAAAATGATGAAAATATTGCCAAATTGATAAAAATGATGCTAAATCAATGAAAATGACATCTAATTGATGAAGTTCAACAAGAATAACCAATTTCTCAGTCTGTAATGCTTGGTGAGAAATATGGTGACAAATCACCAACTTGGCAATTTTTTAATGCTACCAAATTGACAAAAGTGTTGCCAAAGTGATAAAAATGATGCTAAATCAATGAAAATTTAATGTCTCAAAAACATAAGTTCAATTTATTTTACAATCCCAGTTGGTTTATGTTTTGTTAGAGGATGATATAGCATGCATGTTTTAATAGGGAGTCGTATAGGAAATAATAATATTGATTGGAAGATGTGCATGGCCAGCATGTGTCCATGGATAGTAAGAGAGCAAATACTGATGGCAGACAGATGTGAGGTTATGCTTTACGACTTTTTGCATCCTATCATATGGCAAGCATACCTTCTAGTAATATTATAAATAAATTGGAGTGTACAACTGAAACTGTGTTTTGCAAACATCCATCCGCAATGTACGTTTCCTTATTATTCGAATCAATGACCTACTACAAAAATAGACAATTTATGCCTCTCACTTTAAAAAATTCATTCCTCAAGAATACTATTCATCTCTATGATGTTTTGTAAATACCTTTCGTATTATCATCTAGAAAGACTCATCTAGAAAGAGTGACATATTTATCATATACCAAACTCAACAAAATTCAATTAATTAATTTAACATAACTGTATTTTATAACTGCTGAAATACACCATTAACTGCTTAATTTTTACTATTTGAGGAGATGCTCATCAAATTAGAAATTTTATTGATTTATAATGTGCAAATCCAATGATGCTTTAAAATTATATTCAGTTTTTTTTCACTAGTTTTATATATTTTAATAAATAGTTGACATAATTACAGATTTCTTATTAAAAACAAGTCCAGAGTCAATATCTTATCTTACACCTTATTTTTTTGCAGTAGAGGTTCAATTTATACAGCCTCCTTCCAATGAACCTGTTTAAAGGTAAGGGTCAAACTAATTTGTTTTGAATATATTTATAAATGTTTTGCACTGAATTTGTCAATTTTACCTTCTTGACAATTTAGTTCTCTGTGATAATGGTTACTCTACTATGGCGCCTGACCATAGTAGAGGCGCCTTTATTTAAATTGGCCTTTTGTATTTTCTAAAACTTAAGACTCCCTTAATCCTATTGGTCACAGGCAAATACCTCCACCAGAGATTTGAGACTAAAAATCATTTAATTTCTTATAATCTTAAATCCTATTACTACAAATGAAAGGTAAAACACAAAATTACCAAAAATTTTGGAGTAGCTAAGGTGTACTAAGCAGTCTAAAAAAAAATTTCACGAGAAGTCTAATAAAAAGAAATGACTGCACATAATGACACAGTTAGGTGAACTCAGATGAACATCAATCATAAATTTGAAAGTTAAACAGTGATAACATGCAAATCTGCATGCAAAATTTTTTTTCACAAGGAGGCTATGTGGGGATCTAATGAGTTTGAGTGATGAAAGCAAGATTTGGGGTTTACAGCAAATTTTTTTTTTTTAAGTTCTTTTATAGATATCTAGCAGTTAAGACCCCTTGAGCACACTACTATAAAATGCAACATTCTTCATTTTCCTAACTACTCTGTTGGCATGAATTTCCACAAGTCTTGTCTTGATATCTAAAATTTTTGTAGAAATAATACTTTTCTTAATATAATAAAATGTTAATAAGATAAAATTATTCACTTGCGATTTTTTTTCTATTCCTCTTCTGATAGAGAGATTTTTAATACTGTCATGAACTGCAGGCAGATTCACTGATAAAGAGTCTGAAGAAAACCAAATATCACGACATGTATCTGAAAGCAAAATATGAATAAATTAAAAATAAATTGCAGATTACAAAATAAATAAATAAATAAATAACATCTGGCATATTATTTATCAGAACTTAATTTGCATCCATGGGAAAGATAAAAAAAGTACTAAATGTTTAAGTTATCTCCTTATATAGTGAGTTTTGCTTCCAAACTAATTGTTATCAGACACCCTAAAAGTGTTCTCACCATATAATCATTTTGAAAGCCCAGAATGATGTTTTACAACACTTTTAAGAGTATATTTTAAGTATTAAAATATTATTAAAAGACTTTTATGCTGTTATGTTATCCTTAATGAAAACTTCTTAATAGTTATATTTTATAATATTCTTTCAAAATTCCTGATGGACAGATAACCCTAAATTCCTCCTCCTCATACCTATCGATTCCTTTGTAAACCCGACTGATCATCCTGGTGTCCTAGTTGTTTCTTCAGTTATTTGGTTACTCTGAAGAAAAAATGCAGAATAGTTTCACACAGCATTTGCAGCAAAAACTGCAAAACAATACTTTTGTGTATCATATAACCAGATAACTGCAAAAAAAATCTCGTTTATTCTAGTTATAATTGAACCATGACTGAAGAGAACAGTTTACAAAGAAGTTTACAAATAGAAGCAGTTCATAACCAAGATAAATGAAACCAGGTTTTAAACACTGTGGTTATGACCAGTAACATTGGTAATATAGGAAATTTTCAAACATGCATGTCTCTACTTCTACTCTCCTGCACAAGGCCTGACTTACAGTAGATAGGGCCCAATTTCATTTGGGAACCCTCTGCTAAACATAATAATAATTACTAGTAATCAATAGTAAATAAATGTTTAAAGCAAATGGTATAATGGGAACCTGGATCATATAGCATTAATTTTACTCAGATATTGAATAATTTTACTGAAATTTTCTTAAATATCACTAATATACTCATTTATTTTTAAAACTTTTAGAAGTTTTAGACTATTATAGCAAAATTTGGGGGTCCAGAGCCATGGTATGCATAAATCAGACCCTGTCCCTATGAAATTCTATTATGATTATGTCCATTAAATAAAATATACATTAAGTCTAAAGCCTGCCTCAAACTATTTTAAATATGAATCCAGCTATTGTATATAAAAAAATAAACATTAGACTCTAATTTTACAGGTTGTTTTAACTCAAATGATTTCATAACAAGCTCTCATATTATTACAGAGACGGAAAACATGTTGTCGGCAGAGGTGAACTAGAGTTGGTACATGTGTACTACAGAGGCTGTTCGCACATTTTTTAGACGACTTTGGTAAGCGGTAATAAAAAATCGTTTGCTGCAAAAGAAATAATTCCAATTGTACTATGTTTTTAAAAGTCAAAATTATCGTCTGCGGCTTGAAAGTTTTGTTTTTATTCAAAAATGGCGTTTTTAACAAAACAGTGGTTCGAAGGCTACATTTATGCTCTTTCCGAAGAGAAATATGCATACTCTGTTATCCAAAAATGATGTGAGAGTCATGGTTTTGTGATATCTAAAGCGTCGATAGGTAATATCGTCAACAGGAAAGGAAAAAAACGTCAAATTGGAGCCTCAAGTGGGACAAAAATTCCAAACAAGTATCCAAGGAAAAAACGGACATCTTTGAATATTGCAAAGGTACGTTGTTTAATGTTAATAGAAAATCCCCCTAGTCAAAGGAAAGTTGCAAAATCATTAAAATGCTGGGTGTCCACTGTAAAAAAAATGATAAACGTTGATTTAAATCTTAAGAAAGCGAAAAAACGCAATGCGCATCGTCTTCCAAATCATATCGCTGAACGCAGGACACGCTGCAGAATTCTATATGAGAAACACTTATCCAAAGAAAAATGAAAAACAATTGTCACAATAGATGAATCATGGGTGTATTTAAATGATTGCAACAAAAAAAGAGCCATTTATTATCATAAAAGGGGAGAAAAAATTTAAGTACATGGTTCAAAGAATCGAAAGAAAGTTTTTCTAAGGGATTCATGATTGTTGCTGGTTTTTCTTATAATGGCAAGTTAAAAATAAAGAGAGTGGGAAAAAATGTCAAGATTAACTCCAAATACTATCAGGAACATATTTTATCGCCAATTTTTCTGAATGAAATACCATCGCTTTACCCACAGTGCTATCAATCTGTGAGACTCCATCAGGACAAAGCTAGCAGTCACACATCAAAATCCACTGTAAATTTCCTAAAAGAAATGGAACAAAAAACTGGTATCAAGGCCATACCCTTCACTGATATCCCTACTAAATCTCCCGATGTATCACCTATGGATTTTTGTGCTTTCGGACTTTTAAAATCTGCATTATCCAAGCGTCGTCCCAAAGCTCTTACAGGACTCTGGAAAGCTGTTCAGGAGGAATGGGATAGAATACCTCTTCTGACACTTCAAAAGGCATTATTATCCTGGAAATTGCGGTGTCGAAAGATAGTTCAGAATAAGGGATGTCAAATAGAACATTTAAAACACAAGAATTTTATGTAATTTAGTTTTGTGAATACAATATACATCGTCTAAAAAATGTGTGAACAGCCTCTGTAGTTGTAAAATATTTAAAATCTGAACACATAATGGTAAAAATGTTCAGAGTCTCAATACAGGTTTTTATATTATGTCATATGTTTCACATCAATTATAGAAAATGTTTTATGAAACATGTCATAAATGCAACTCAAATAGTAAAGAAACTAATAAATCTACAATAAGTGTGCAGTATGCTTACTGTTTAGCACCACTATACAATTTGAAATTAAAAGTATTGTGGCTTTTAAAATTTTCATGGAGCACTTATTGGTAGTTAAAATTTTGGTAGCTTATCACTGAATGTGGTCTGTATAAACACCCACACGACATATTACATCCAGATTCCATTTAGATTACATCCAATAGATGTAATCTTGATCATTTAAAACAGATCCAAAATCCAGCAATTGACATCTAATGGATAGCCATCTGGACTTAAAATAGATGTATAATAGATGTGTACTAGATCATCCATATTGCATCTACTGCTCATCTAAATTATATCTAGATTGACGCCCAATGAATATCCATATGGACACATAATGGATGTGCAATTGATCATTCATATTACATTCATATGTCCATATTTTTGGATTATTTATTTTATATCCATTCTAATGTGTTAAGAAACAGAAAGCTTAAAAAGTGATTAAAATATGTTGAAAATTTTTTAATATAGCATATATATTTTGCAAAAACATAGCTTTATTTTGCTACTGCTAATTTTTTTATTATACCCTCCTGGATTCGAACCCATAATGTGTTATGTGCATTGAAGGGAACCTACTTTTATAACCATTATATGACATTTGACTTATCTTTTGTAAGTTAAAATAATAATATAACTTAATCTTTTAAGAATCTATTATGCTATATTTTCTAAGATATCAGTATAAGAATTAGAGCTAGTTAGAAGAAATTAATGCTCAGATAATTATTTTTTACATACTTTATATAAAATTTTAATGGTTATTATTAACTATATACTTTAGGTTTAATTATGCAATGGTTAAATTATTAACTATATACTTTGTGATTTTCTTCTCATCAGCCTAAGTTTCATTTTTGGATGTACTGCAATAGCAGTTCTTTGTCTATTATTTAAATGCCACCACTGAGATGTAATGACAAAAATATTAATTTATACTGCCCTCAAGACAATATAAATTAATAAAAATATCATAAAGTTATAATAAATTTCAATAAGAGTACATAGTAAAACTGCTAGCCTGATTATTAATTTGATTTTAACAAGTTTAAACTTATAAAAATCAAGTATGTGATTCAACATAACATTAATAGTTATTCTGTAAATTTTAGAATACACAATATAGAACAAACAAATTCAATTTGGAAGATGAAATTGACACAAGTAACGGCAGCCATGACGGTAAGATAAAAAGTAAAAAGCTGTGCAATTTGATTTTGTTGAACACAGGATTGATCCATTTTTCATCTATGATGGATGTAACATGGATGTGCACTTTATCCCTATTATATTGCTTATGGGTGAGCAGGGAAAGTCAAATCTGATTCATCCAGAGCATGTAATTTATGGACATAAATTAGATGAGAAACACAGGATTGGTTAATTTCTCACCCATGGTGCATGTAATATGAACTACATCATCCATAATATCCATAATGGATGAAAAATAGACCAATACTGTGCTCATCATCCAGAACATGACATTCTTGGACGTAATATAGATATACACTTTGGATAATCCAGATTACGCTACTTATGGATATCTACTGGATGTATCTTTTTATACATGGAAGTGTTTTGGATCAATGAGATGTAATATGGATATGATCTGGATATCTGTGCTATGGCCTATGTGGGAAGTTCAAATAGAAAACAAATTTTCTAATTCATTTTAAAATAGTTTAGAACGTTTTACAAATATTCAGCTACAACATACGATAGAGACATGTGCCCCTCCCTGATTTTTGAAATATATAATATCTTAATTAGCACAACAGGAATAAACATATAAAAATATAGTTTTAGATCTTCTCCGGGAGAAAAACATTATGTGGCTGTTCATGCCATTATATAAAACTTTTAATATTCTAATTACTGAAATGAATGCAATAATGAGATTCTAAGATATGCAGTAACGAAAAATCATTCTCTGTAATCAAAGCACTGTTACGACTATGTACCGAGATATATTCTATTCCACATAAAATTACAGAAAGAAAAACGAATTGTACTTTGTTTGGCATTCACATGATTATAAAAATTAATTAGATGAGATTAATAAATCCGAAATTGTTCTTGGTGTCCATTTCAAATCGGGAAAAAAAATTTTAAATTACCGAATGAAATACCAGGATTGGCCTTTCCCATTTTCAAAATTAGTTAATGTAAAACATTCACATTAATTAAAACAGTACAAAGTGCTAAAAATAGTATTTCAAACAAATTATTAGATTAATATTTTATCTACTCTATCCAGTAATCTGATTACAAACGAGCATTGACTGTCAACTTGATAAAAACAAATAAATAAGACAAAATGAAATTAATTGTTGCTTCAGCATCTGAGATTCAGCCAATCATTTTACAAAAATTTTTCGTCTGAATTCGGACTAGCCAATAGTAGAAAGTTAGTACTTCAGGAATTTTTAGTTTTATTAGACGGAAAGCATGGGATGTTGGAGTTGGAAAGTTGTGCAATAAGTCGTTCGTGATTCATGAATTGATTCCTTTTACTACGCATGCGCATCAAAAGCAGACGTATCTAAAATCTAAATAAACATATTATTTTTTGGAAATGGGATAATTCTGAAGAACTTTGGATAATTCCTGATAAACGCTTTCGATGCATTTGATATCGTTCATTATCTCTTGTACATTCTCTCTTGAATAATTAGTGCACATTAAAGTCTCAATATGATATTGCTGCTTTATGTTTTCTATTGTGTATTATTTATAAAATATCCTACGATATCTTGCAATGAAGCGAAAACCTTACCAAATATCATAATTATGTTAATGGACGATGTAAGTATATGCCGCTGTTTAGCGATATTTATTTTATTATTTATTTATAAACTCTTTTTATATCAAGATACTTTGGATCGCTTTAAAATGCTGATTATAATCATTACACGATAAACCTTGAAACATTAAAGCATGCTAATATCAAAATATTTCTGAAAGCAAAAAAAGTGCAACGCTTTTAATTGCAGCATAATCTGTTTATTATAGAATACCATTTCCTATTTGTTATAGAATATCTGTATTTCTTGAAAACATGCACATTTTATCAAGCATTGGTACAGATGTAGTATAATTTCTTTTTCATTTTTGGTGATTTTAGCTGGGATTCTTGCAATCCTTGCTATGATCTTGCAGTGGCGGATCCAGAAAACCATTCTGGGGGGGGGGGGGGGGCACAATATAGTCCAGTGGCATACGCAAAGATGAATTTGTGGGGTGCCCGGCAATGCCAAATCCACGAATTCCAGTAATTTATACAGTTTGTAATACAGTCGAAATGACGCCGAAAATAATTCGATATTTCCGTAATTTCGTTTAAAAAATTTTCTGTAATGCTGTAAGGCCTAGAGGGGGGGGGGGGGGGGTCATTTTCTGTAATGCTGTAAAGCCTAGAGAGGGCCTAATATCTTTTTTTCATTGAAACCGTAATTATGTTGTTTCCGACTTCGTTATACACGGGTTCAACTGGCTATGTGATGTGTATAAGAAAATAGAGTAAAAATTATTCAGATTTACTGTTTAAAAGATTAAACAAATTCACTTTACATGTACTTTAAATTTAACTTCATTCTAAATTTGCGCGAAAAAACTTCCTGAAACCTCTTCTGTAAACGATACATTTCTGTTAAGCCGGCTCTCCGAAATGGTATTGTGCAGGTAAGTTTTAATTCGGAGTAGTGTTGAGAAAGAGCTTTCTGCTGTGCTTGTTGTCATTGGATGGATTGCAAGAATTTGCAAAATAACTTTAATGTTCGGTAAATTTGTGGCACTTTTATATGCTTTTATGAAACATCCGAATTCTTCGTTTCCTTTCTCGCAGATTTGCTTCCAGATAATAGTTCTCCATCTAATGCTGGAAAACATGACAAATTCTCCTTGTAAACGTCTGCGCTCTTTATAATATCTTTGATGGAAGATTCCGAAAAATATTGCGGAATTAACTGCTGCAAATTAGTAATGACCTCAAAACTGGCCTTCGGAAACCTATCTGTAATTTCGCTTATAAGATAATCCAAAAATGGCAGCCACAATGTCACGCGAAAATGTTCCTCAATTACTTTAGTAGGAGCATTTGAAGCCGAAGAGAGGATATATAATTTTGAAAAATATAAAAATATAATTTTAAAAAATATAAAAGTATAATTTTGAAAAATATAAATCTAAAATTTTAAAAAATATGAAAATATAATTTTGAAAATAATTATAAAAAATATAATTTTGAAAAATATCGACCTTTCCTAGTCTTTACGTAGCTCGTCTGGGGGGGGCACATGCCGCCGTGCCCCCCTCTGGATCCGCCCTTGTGATCTTGTGAACATTCCATTCTGACGATCCTTTCTATGTCTTTGGTCGCCCTTTTTTCGCCAAAGTAAAAATCGCCCTTTAAAATAAATATCTGATTTTCATGTTTTACTGTATGAGCTGCAGAATATCTGTTGCACAAACAGTTATTGCTGCATATAATATCCTACAGCCAGCAGTACTGGATTCTGTCATTTTTTTTTTAGCGGGCATAGGCCCATGTTTGAATTGCTACAGATCAACTGCTGCACAAATGGTGACAAAAAGGCGATTTTTACTTTGGTAACAACGGCAAGGGTTGCTAGAATGGAATGTTACGATTTTTATCTTGGTGACAAAAAGTGTGGAAAGAGTTCCCAGAATCTTACCTAAAATCACCAAAAATAAAAAAGGGATTGTATTACATCTGTTCCTTAGCAGTTTACTCTTTTTCAAAAGTTTTAATTGTTTTTTACTTAATTGCACAATTAAAATTTATATTTTGATGTTTTTCGGTATTCTTAACAGAAAACTTAAATTTCAGAATTTTCAGTTATACTTGCTATATATAGGCATAAAATGCTCTCTGTTGCTCATAGTAGCTGTAGTATTTTGCATTTGATTTACTATTAAACAAAATTTTCAGCATCTATTGCTTGTTATATCCATTATCTTGCAACATCTATGGTTATATTAAACAAGTTGGATTGTATTTATTAATTTTATGTGCATTATTAATAAAAATAATTTAATCTTAGCTAAAATGTAGGATACTAGGTTCAATTCAATTTATATTTGATACATGTTTACATTTGAAGTTTTGCATATATGCAAAACTTCAAACATGTCTATATATAGGCATTTGATCTATGTTTATGTAAGCATCAAATTCTTTTATTTAATGCCATTGATGAGTTTGAACAAAGCACAGGAGCATAAAGTATTTAAATTTAAAGATTATGCAACATCTTTAAAGATGCTCTTGCAAATTATATATTGTGTTGCATCTGTTTTCTTTTACATTAATGTATACTGTTTTGATTTTAGCTTAACATATTTTTATCTGAATTAATTTCTTAATTTTGACTGTTTAATAGCTACTTATTCATTTTTGTACAAAACTTTCCATTCTTTAGAGCCCAAACTATTATTTATTTTTTAGATGGGATGGGGAGATTTAGGTGTTTTTGGAGAGCCTAGTAAAGAAACACCATACTTGGATCAAATGGCACTTGAAGGCACAGTATTAACTGATTTTTACACTGCTAATCCCCTATGTTCACCATGTAAGTTAAAATAATTGACAATTTATATGAAAATAAATTTCTCCACTAATCTAGCTTTAAATATTATAAAGTTAGGCATTGTTGTGCCAGACTGTCTGGTACTAACTTGTGTCGTGCCCGAACTAACTAGCACTAAATGTGTCGTGCCGGAACTGACTTCCTTACTCCTTACTTGAAGATTATTTATTTCATTATTGATTAAGATTATCATTATCTTTATTTAATTTTCAGATTAAAGTTATCATTATTTTTACATTTGACCTGATCTTATAGAATAAAGTTACTTTAAAAAAAATATTAAAATTGCTTTTTTATTTGATTCCTATTCTTCTAAAGTTATTACACCTTTTAAATTGATCATATAGAATTCAATAAATATACCTTTATAATTATTAACATTATCTTTGTTTCGTTTACTAATTGCCATTCCCATTGTTTGGCCATATACAACAACAACCCAATTCCAAAATAATTTAACCCACCTTTAATACCTCCATAGAAATTGCAGAGTTTAAACCTAATTAATTTATTGCACAGCCACAAAGGGAACACAACTCAATTATTGTTATATAAACTAACTTTTATTTGCAACAACTCAAAAATTTCAAAACATCATCCATTTCATTAAAACTTCAATTAAATGTATAGTGGAACAATTTACGTACATTGTGAAAGAAAAGATAATTAAAAATAACTTCAGTTGAAATAAACCCATATTACTTTTAAAACAAACCCAGTTAACACTTTTAAATACTCAGTCAACAAATTAAAATACCCAGATTCAGAATCCACTCTGGTCTGAAGACTAGAGTTTGGTCTGCCTGGAGAGCTGTCCGCAAAAAAAACACAATGTAAAATTTCAGATATAATAACCTTTAGGTATATAAATAAGAGAAGAGTGTATAAATTATGTATGTAAGAATATTAATTAAAATTCATATTAATTATTAACATTCAAAGTGCCAATCTAATTAAAATCATGACCAAGGCTTTTATCATTTTGGAAATGTTTCCATTTGGGCTGGGATATTTCTAGAGGGTGAATATAGATGGCAGCATCACTGACAAGCAACCGGAAAAACTGCAGAATAACGTGAAGGTGAAGATGTGATTATGAAAGTATCAATATGTAAAACACCAAAAACTAGCTGATAGAGTACCACATTTGCAGAGAGGATTACTTATATGAAGTTGAAACATGGTAGCTTGCACCAACACTACTGATGCATTTCCTTTCTAGTAGCAGGCACGGTGAAATATCCTCACCTTGGAGGAAAAAATATGTATTGAGGATTTAAGAACACACACAGTTGGCTTTTTCTGGAGAACTTTGAAGCATCCACACTTAGGAGCAGGAGCGATTGTAACAATGCTTTTACCTCGTCCTCATTCTGGAGGAAAAGATATGTGTTGAAATTTAAGAACAAACTTATAGCATCCAAACTTAGCAGGAGCGATTATAGAAATATTTTTACATCGTCCTCACTCTGAAGGAAAAGATATGTGAAGATTTAAAGACACACACAGATGACTTTTTAGGAAAAACATCACCGCAGGTCATGAGCGCCTGCCTGGCCTGCGGTTTTCAACAGCAGCTCCGACTACCTTCTCAAACGTCGACCAGGAGTCGAATGCCCCCTTAGCAACACATTCGCTTCCCATGAGCCACCAAACTTGGCAAGTGAAAACCTGCACCTCAATCAGAGCACCTATGCATATACCGCAGAATAAATATGATGCTTCACCAAAAACCATGAGGCATGAAATTGCCGCCAAGCTCTATTTACCGTGTATGGCAAACCCAATGGAATGTCTGGCACCCCGTTTGCAGGTGTCCGAAGATAAGCTGCAAAGGAGTCCACTTTTCACTTAAAAAATGGATTTTTTTTCGCAAACTCATGAATGAAGTGAAGTCAAATTAAAATAGGCTGAAAGCGAACACCGGAGAATTAGCAAAAGATATTTAGCATTTGTAGGCACATTGCGCATAATTTTGAATAATAAAAAACATGAAAAGGAAAACAAATTAGCATTAAAAGGGGATAAATTGCCAAAATATTCAATAACAATAAATTAATTTAGAATTTTGAAGAGAAAGGGAAAAATAATGAATTTTGGACTATTATTTAAAGTAGCATCATAAAAACCCAGCATAACAGCATGACAACCTAAAAAATATAATATTTGTATGGCCAGAGAGTAAGAAGTAGTTGAAATTTATGATTTTAAAATACACTTATGACCTAATACATTGTGAGAGCATTTATAGTAATTTTATTAATGATATTTTCATATTGAATGATTTATTCACCAAAACAAATGACAAAATGACATTGTACTAAATATATAGTAAAAGTTTATTGAAATAAAATTTAATTATATAAATATTTTTGAATTTCAGAATATTTATCATTGATATAATTAGTTTTTACAAAATTATTAATTTTTTTTTTTTTCTTTAGGCTATCTGAATGCTCTTGTTAGCATAAATAAAATTGTCACTTTTACAATTGTAGCTCTTTCGTTAAATTCAAGGAATAATGAGGCTTATCCAAAAATGAAACATTAAATTCATATTCCTGACACAAATTTGACATGACATGTAAGAATCTGTTTATGACACCCAACATTTTTAATAAAGATGTAATAATATTCAAATTCACTAAACATTTTACATTACAGAGCCATTAGAGAACGAATTCCCATAGTACCTTTCACTTTCTCTTAGTACCTTTCACTCTTCCTTTCACTTCCCATAGTACCTTATACTGTGTGATTACTGATGTACACAATCTGTAGCTGTAAAATAAATATTAAGCATTAATAAATCAACAAGGAAGTTAATGCTATGTCTGGCTGAACGGACATTACTGGATTGAATTTGATTTTAAATGTCCTCACACGAGTTTCTCTGTGAACTTTATGTGTATTTTGCCTGCAACAGAATGTTTTTGTTTCATTTGTAACTAGTTTTTTCTTTTCTATGTTATTATTTAAACGGTTTCTTCAGTTTACATTTGATATGTGATAGGACTTTATACAAACTCCTACAGATCAACGCATATCATATCGGAACAGTTTGAAAATTATAATTTTCAAAATGTGTCTCCAGAAAATTTGAAACAAATCATAATCCTCCATATAAGGGATATTTTTTATTATCATGGGACAAAAAATACATTACTTTAAATACTACTTTTTCACTCAATCATTTTGAATTACTAATGCTTTTTTTATACAAGCTTCTTTTATGATAAATTTTAAGGTGTTATGAGAAAAATGCATATAAAATACCTATATATATTTCTTCTATTACTATAATATATTCAAATTCATCATTAAGAATAAAATTATCTTTAAAAAAGTAGTATATATGTATTATAATTTCTGGAAGGTAAGTTGTGATGCTAAGGAATTTTTTTTTCTTATATCATATGCAGTGTAGAAGAAACTCTTGTACCTAGGGTCACCTGGCTTTATTTTAATAATATTTATTTTACGGCATTCTGTTTTAGAAATGGCACCTATGCCTTGTTAAGAAAAGGCTAAAAAGATTTTTATGTTGTAAGAATAAGTAAATTTATAATGTGTTTAAAATTTTTGCATGACACCATTTAGATTATTGAAGCAAATTGGTGTTTGTTCTTTTATTTATTTACTTTTAAAAGACATTAGATCTAAAATACTTTTATTTTACACAAAGATGTATTAATGTTCAACACAGCCTATTGTTTTGAATAATAACCCAGGTTCAATCCTACTGGCAAGATAAAGTACTTATATTATACCTAGGGCCATTTGTTACATTTAAAAAAAATTAATGTCTTTTAGAAAGAAAAAATATCAAACCTTAAACTAATTTTAGTGCAAATGAAATAAAAGACTTAACCAGTACAAACTATTTTTGTAATTGAAAGTTTCTTAGTTATATTATTACAGTTGGAAAATAGCTGGCCCTAGGTACAGAAGTTTCCCCTATAGTGCTATATTAGACCCCTATATCAGTTATACATCAAGATGCTATCCCCCTGTTGTTATTTCTGATCAAATTTACAACCCTGATTAAAAGTCAGTACTGACTAGTCACATTTGTTAAAAATTTCTGAAGAAAAATTAGATAATTATTTTTAAGTCTTAACATAATTCCAGCTAAATATACAATGGTTATGTTATAGCAGTTATAATAGTTTATTTTAACTGCAACATTTGTGCCTACTTTTTAAATGTTTAATGCATTTTCTTCACTGTAGCCTTTCTCCTAAAATTTACAGTATTTGTCACTATTAAATCCACATTTATAATTACTTTATTTACTTAAAATAAATGTACATTAACTTATTTTCTAGCTAGAGCTGCTTTACTTACTGGAAGATTACCTATCCGAAATGGCTTTTACACAGATAATGATCATGCACGAAATGGTACGTATAATAAGGTGTTCATGCATCGAATATACTCTTCTGAATTGTAATTATTATTATTACTTTTATACTTTTCCTATAATATATAATATGGAAAAAATTGTAATTAGGACAATAAATTCAATTTGCATATGTGTTTTTCTGTTTCTTCTAAAGTCTATGAATGCAATACCTCTCAACGAAATTAAGCGATTTGGGAGAAATTTGGTATGATTATTTCAATAAGTATAAGAGACTTATGGATTTTAAAGTAAGATCAAACAATAAATAGAAAGGTCCTCAAATTTTCAAATACATTTTTCTAGAAAATTAAAAAAAAATCATTAAAAGATATAATTATGCTAAATGATGTTGCATGAATGTTCATTTAATATATAATTAATTGCTGCAAATGACATAATTTAAATCAAAATAATTATGTCATTTTGCACAGTTCTTGAAATACTTCACATTTTTATCTAAAACAGTAAAAATTATGTTAAAAATTTAATATTACTATAATCAACTTTATTAATATTTTAAAAGTACTTTCAATCTCAAATTCTTGAACTTCCATTGCTTAGGAAATATAACAAGCTCTTCAAATATTAGAAATTTACTTTCCTTACAATGATGGCATGCAATAATGGCATGTTCTTGATAGAATTCAGTGGTGGGGATGGAATTTTAGTGACTTTTTTAATTGGCATTTACAAAAAAAACCTATTGATTTTCATAAATTGAATTATAAATAAAAAGATTCCTATTTTTACTTTCTATTACTATTTATTCTATGGCGAAAATGTTATTTTCCCAGAATTTTTTTTTTTCAATTCCAAATTCTGATGAATAAGCATATTTTAAGACCTCTTGAAAACATTTCAGAAAGATGTCTGCCTGTGTTTTTGAGATATGAACTTGATAACTCAAGACCCAATGTTCGTATCACTATAAAATTTTATGTGTGGTATACATTATGCATAGCTGCCAGCTCTACTGGATTTTACGGGAAACTACTGATTTTTCACAATTTCTTCTGTTTTCCCAATTTTTAATGAGAAATCTCCTGGTTTTTATTTTAGAATTCCCTAGGGTTTTATCAAAGGAAACTATAATACACTGTGGGAAGATATATACTTTTAAGTGAATAATCCTAAGCAGAATCCATATTCACCTAAACTAACATTGCAGGAGTCATCTTTTTTCTGTAAGATATTTCAATGCAAAACTGTGATAAACATAACCTGTATTCTAAATATTTAATATTGAAAGTTCAATTTTATTAAATTTGAATCCAATTATTGAATATTTTAAACTTTAATTATTTATTTCTATATCAGTTTTTCTTTTTTTCAGCTTACACTCCCCAAGAAATTGTTGGAGGAATTACTTCTGAAATATTACTACCAGAGTTATTGAAAAAAGCTGGATACTATAATAAAATTGTAGGCAAATGGTAATTTAGTTTTTAATCTATATTAAATTCTAAAAATTATGAATAAAGTGTCTACCAGTCATAAAAATCATTAAACTAATTGACAAATTTAGAATACATTTTAAGTCACAACAAGAAAGATCAATCATGCATAGCATTGATTATGAAACACTTTCCAACTTCAATGCAATTTTATTTAAACATCTCTAAAATGCGATACATTCCTCAGTAATATTTTTAAAATTATCGCAATACTACATTAATTTATTATATTTGAAAACTTAAAACTTCATAAAAAAGAATGAACTTCATTCCAATGACGGCATTGAAATATAAATCATCTGGCTCTGTAAATAAAAGCAGCATTTCATTCATTTCATTCTTCACAATACTATAATAATTAATTTTATTTAAAATGTAAAATCATGGAGGTACAAGTAATTTAACTCTATGCTCAAAACTTCATCAAAAAATCGTTTGCTTCTCTATAAAATCAATGATTGTTTCAGTCATATCAGCTATATTGCAGACTCCATGGGTTAAATAATTTTGTGTTAAAGAAATGCAGCAATTCTTATACAACTCATTCTACATCTTTTGGTATTTACATCCTCCATAAGTGAAAAGTAGGCTTTGGTGTAGAAATAATCAAAGTTGGATGATCATTTAAAATCAACTATATCGTAATTGCATTGTTTCAGGATGTAGATGCACAGAATTTAAGCAAAAATAAAGCGGTTTTAGGATGGATACAACACTAAATATGAATTGAAAAGAACTTTAAAAATCACGATTTTGACACAAGATGGATGCCATGTTTTGTTTTGAAGTGGGTCACGTGATCTCTTCATATAATGGTCATGTGATCTCTTCATATAAAGGATGTAATTATTATTTTAAATTTTATTTAAAAAACTACTGAATATATTTTGCTGAATTTTTTTTTATATATTTTATGGGATAATTTGAATATTTCCTTAAACTTTCGAAGCAATTTGTGAATTTTAAATCCGCTTAAAAAATGTTTGAAAAATTAGGTCCCATAGGGTTCAATGTATTTCATTTTTTCAACCTGGGTTCAGTCCAAAACTAATTGGGTGATATCATTCATTGATATTCCCATAGGTCCCACAGACCGTCTGAACAACATACTGAAATTTCATTTTGATAAAGTCATTTTTACAGCAGTTATCATGCTACTGGATAGGCAGACAGAATGAACAAAGTCATAAACACTTTTCAACTATGTTGTAAAGTGTTAAAAATGATACATTTCAGCATATGGTGAAGAATTTTTTGAATTAAAACCAATTAAGATAAAGTTTAAAACTAATTAATCCAGTAACATTGCATGATAGCTTGCTAAATATAGTGTTTAAGTCAGTGTTTCTTATACATTTTGAAATCCTGCATTAATAAAAGAAAAAAAGAAACACCTCCTGTGAAATTTTACACATAAAAACTAAAGTAATTAAAAGATTAAATACTAATGGGTTTTTCATTTTTCCTGGAAATTTTGAAAGGATACTTTTAAATATGGTATCCTTATTAAAACTGTCTCAGCATGTGATATATGTTATTGTCATAAAACACTCTCCATAAATTCTTAGCATAGAAAGTATGGCTTGTCTTAAATGGAAGTTTGAGATCTGGGATTGTACATGGTTTATTAGAGAATTCAAAAAAATTAATAAATGTTTAATTATTTTCAAAATAAGTATGAGTGATAAAGAAGTTTGGTTCCTTCTGCAAAACATAGTGTTTCCAGATTTGATCAAATGATTATTTATATCCACACCTGTGTTATTGTGAAGCAGCAGATGTATTTTTGAAATGAAATATATACAATTGGAATCATTTTTTCACTTTTCTATTTTTGTTGGTTTTTTACTTATCTCTTTGAAAATGTTAGACAAAGCATATTTTATTACCATAAGGAAATATTTTTTTAGTCATGCAAATATCTAAAACTATTTCTAAATTAGCGCTTTTTTTAATTAATTTGTCACAAAGAATAATATATTTAAGTGCTTTTTTTTCTTTGCCTGGTATTCTTGGAGATTTTTGGCATAAGAGCGTAAATCTTGGTGCCTATTATTTATCATAATCTGCCTGCCAGAGGTGGCACAGGACGGATTGTCAATTGGATAGACTATCATCAGTCATGAATGATATGGTTACTTAACAGACTGACCTGACACCTGGAATGTGCAACAGGCTGCATACTGTGTGTGTATATATTTCTATTTTCAGTTCTATTGGCCCAGTTTCAGTAATTTTTGTTTCTTTTACTGGCTGTTGGGGTTAGATTTTTGTTGTCTGGTGTCTGCCAAAGGCAACTAGTATATTTTTTTAGAATTTGCAGATATTTGCTATCATGCTTGATGGCACAGACATTACCAACAGTTGTTTCAAAGACAGATCAATATTACAAATTTAAAATTATATCACTATGTAATTAAAAATGTTTAGTTAGAGTTGATACAAAATCTAAACAGGCACGCACACAGACATCACGCTAAAAATAGTTTTTTGTATTCTAGAGGTCTCAAAATATGTAGATCCGTCTAGAACTCGAGTTGCGATTTTCCGCATTGTTCCAATACTTTCCCTATACATTACCATGTATTGCAGGGAAAGTAAAAATAAAAATGTATATTATTTCCTAAATGTTTTTCTTTTTCTTAAAAAAACAATTATCAATACAGCAACAAAAATTGACTGGAAATGTTCATTTTAAATGCACTATATGTCAAATCATTTGAAATTTATAAAAACTCATATTGCACTTAAACTGGACATGATGTGCTAAGCATGTTGATGCATAACTTTTCTGTGCATTTCACAAAAAGTAGATTCTATCTAAACAGCTAGTACTTAGAGTGAAGAAAGAAGCCACTATACATATCATAGAAAAACCACACAAGGTATAAACTTAACAAGTATTTAATATTTCTTTCCATTATTAAGTGTTAGATTAGAATCTTTCAAGATTTACTCACATGGTTCAATTATTTCAGTACATAAACAAGATTACAATACAAGATTACAAATCAGGTATTAGGATACACCTTCAGAATGTCTGAGAATAAACTCCAATTATTAGGCCATGTCATCCTTTTACCAGCCTCTTCTACTAAAAAATCAGTTCTGACCCCCTTGTCAGAAACCTAGCGACATTGTCACCAAACGGGAATGACCCCTTGCAGAAAGATTTTAGGTTACAATGCTGCTGACATGTTATAGTGCATCAAATACCTGAAAAAAAAATGAAAAGTTTAATGTAAAAATTTAAAGCATCTGCTCTGTGGGACATGCAAAGTATTTTTGAAATGTTTACACATGGGATCAAAGAATAAAAGGAAATCTAAAAAAATTTTAATTGCTGAATTTATTACTACTTTTTTTCTAATTGTATTATTTGTAAATTTATTGTACAACATTTTTATTGTTAAAAATATCGTGTTGCAAAAAGATTTTGGCATTAAAGAGGCTTGTTGCAGAAAGCAAAATAACTTTCTGTCACAAGGGTTCTGATGTCCTTAAGCATGCTCATTGGGTGGTTAATCAAAGGCATCTGGGATATGAGAGGAAGTTATAACATTCTAGGACTAATTCATAGCAAATGTCATTTTGAAATTTAGCACGTCAAATTATATTAACTATTAAATTAAATTAACTATTTGTTAGTTTACCTAGTTTGCCTTAAAGTTATTGTAAACTAGTTTTGTGCATAAATTAAAAAGCTGACTTGCACATGAGTGGTAGTTTTTGTTTTTAAAGGTTTATTTTAAGTTTAGTGAAGTATTGCTTTATAGAAACTTTAATTTAATTTATTTCATTGCATTAAGTTGATAAATTATATATTTGTTTTATTTTATTTATTTATTTTTAGGCACCTTGGTCATCAACTGAAATTCCTTCCTTTACAACATGGATTCCATGAGTGGTTTGGATCTGCTAATTGTCATTTTGGTCCATATACTAAAAGTCCACCTAACATTCCAGTTTTTAAGAATAATGAAATGGTAGGCAGGTGAGTAATTTTTTGGAAGGAAATAACCTCTGAAGTTTATCTGAAGTTACCTCTGTTTGTTATCAATCAATTAAATCTGTTACTAAGTAATTTCATGGTGTCTTTTGTATCTTAATCTTTCTTTTACTATATTTATGCTGTAAAGAAGAGGTATCATATGTGCTACTAAGGGCATTACTAGAGTTGTCACTTATTCACTTTTCACCCGGATAATTTACTTATTGCAAAATTTATGTATTGTTCAATACCTTTATTAAGAAGAAATTTGTGATGTGTTTGCTAATTCTAATTTGAACATGAAATGTTCAATATCTCTTTTATCTAAAATAATAAAGGCAGATATTTGTCTGTTTGTGTTGTTTATAGCAAGAAATCTAAGCATCATACGGCCATGAAATTTGGTGCAGAAGTAAAATTTGCATTTTTTAATTAATCTAATACTTATTTTGTCATATCTACTTAAGCAACATTAGCACAATTCTATAGTTTTAGAAAAATTATGTGTATATCTTTGAATTCTAATAATTTGTTGTTTTTTTTTAATTATGGTTTATTAAACAAAAGCATAGCAGCAACAAATGCATTTTGATGGCTCCCCGCATTTATTTGAAACCAGGAAATGATCTAGTGGCAGTTTAGGATATCTATGGTTTGAAGAAACGATTTGTAAATTGAGTTATGCTATTTGTAAATGTATTATTTAAGTAGTGCCCACTTATTTATGGCCCAGCTAATTTATTCTTGTATTTCATAAATGCTGCCAAATACTTAAATTTGATGCTTTTATGCAATATGCACTTTTCATATCTAGACTTAAAATCATGAACAACTTCCTTATCATCAAAAATTGTGAATGCAATGTAGTTTTAGAATATAGTGTGTATTCCAAATATTCATGTTGATAGTTTATAGATTTTAGTGAGGACACACCAAATGCTCATCTTAAACTGTTAAACACATTATTTATCTATAATAATAGAAGAGAATGCCTGTGTTTTTTTCTGCACACAGTGCAGTGCAAAATCCACCTCTAATGGTTATATAGAACTAATGAGTTCAAATACCAATCTTTTTGAAGTAATATGATGCTTTTAAATCATGAATTTTCTAATAAATAATTTATAAAATAAGTAATATGCAGTTACATTTAAGTATTTAACTTCATTTATAAATTACAGATATTATCAAGACTTCAAAATTGACCATGAAACTGGAGAATCAAATTTTACAGCATTATTGATTTCAGTAAGATATTTTATTTATTTAATTGATTTATTCCATTTCTGATTTAAATACTTTTTATACATTTCAATTAAAAATATTTCAATGTTCCGATTACACATGTAAATGAATACAGAATTGAAATTAGATTTTATCACCTGGAGTTTAATATTTGCTCTCTTCATCAACTCAAAAGCATATATTTTTTATTTTTTCTGAAACATTTTTATATCATGAAATGACATATGGTGATAGGATTCGATAATGTTATGAATACTAAGTTTAAAAATCAGGATTATGCGTGAAATTCACTCCAATATTTTTTGTATCTATTTTCGTACTGTAATTAATTAGTATGTCAAGAAAATTTGTTAAAACTTCATGCAAGCTGCATCAAAATTCACTAAAGAATGAATACTAATTGTTAGACAGAATAAGATATTGTGTGTATTGGATAAATTAAGCTTTGCTACATTACTAGTGAAACCTGTCGGCATTCTGCCCATAAGTCATTTAAAAAAACAGTTTATTCATGGGATATCTGCTATAATAAAAGACACCACTTAATCACTGTCTGCATAGCCACAACACAAAAGGAGGTATTATAATATCCATTGTTGTAAATAAGTCAAAAGTCCAATATCCAACTTTGCTTTCAGTATCTGATGTCATATGCCACATAAAGTTCCAGAGATTATTATAATATCCATTGTTGTAAATAAGTTAGAAAAGAGTCTAATATCCAGCTTCGCTTTAAGTATCTGATGTCACACATAATGTAAATCTCCAAAATTATCTTTTTTCCATGTGGATGACTGGAGCCCGGAATTTGGTGCATTTTTTTTCCTTTTTTTGCATTTTGAGCCTTTTTTTCTCTTTGGTGGCATTTTAAAAAGCATTTTTTGAGGTTTGGGGCATTTTTATATTTCAGGAGTATTTTTAAGGACATTTTTTGTATTTTCTGATAAAAATTTAAAATTTTCATAATAATTATGCTTTCAAGTTACAACACTCAAAAACAGGAGTGCCATGTGAACAAAACAAAAACCTTAAAATGCTCTCATTCTGGCAACTTAGTTCAAGACACTGTTTAGTGCCATCCAGTTTTAGGGAAAGCGAATCCCCCATTGTTCACTTTTTAAAGGGACTATGAGGATGATAATGAATAAAAATATTCAAATTCAAAGCTTCTTATCTTGTATTGTTGATGTCATTCCAAATACTTTATGTACTGCCTGACAGAACAGATTACAACTGGTTCTGGCTTTCAAAGGGCTTTCAATCTTCTAATCTTTCTCCTGGACAGCTGGAGGCTTCAGAGAAAATACCATTTTCAATTTGAAAAGGAAAGTAGTTGCTATCCCTTTTAAAAGTTAGCTGAGTGTAAACCTGTCAGATATTGCTATTTATAAAAACCAATTACGAAATATCAAAAAATATCTAATTATTCAGTTTAATTCAAATGTGCTTGTAGCGAGTGATTTGAGTACAAATTACTAAAAATCATTTATAACAGATATTTGCTTACTGTTTTCTATTCTTCTAAAGTTCTATAGTACATTTTATAAAGAAAGGACAAAATTCTATTCTATAAATTTCTTAAGATTAAAGTTATTTAATTTATAATTTTGAAAAAGTATAATACAAATTGTTTTAAGGGGATTTTCTCTTCAAATCTTAAGGGCATTTTTTCATCATTTTAAGAACATATTTTAAGAATTTTTAAGTTATCAACATCCAGGTCTTAATTGTGACGAATCAAGTATAAGATGAAAAATATTAGGACATGTAAAGGTAAGAGTTTAATTGTTATTGAAGTCTAATTTAGTTGTAGAAAGAAACTAATTCCTACGAGTCACATATACTTAAGATGCAGAGCCAGATTGCCAATTAGGCCACTATTAATCTACACTTATGCTAACCATGACTGAGAGGTTAGGACATTGACTATTTAATCACTGTCTAGCAGCTAACTACATTGCAGGAAAGTTTGATCTGCTATTCAAATGTTATTGACAATCTTCTTATGCTTGTTTTTAGAGATTTTCCAATAACATAAATACAATACAATTTCCTCATAAATAGTTTTTTTAAAGGATATTTTTTTTGACAGTATGGCTGAATGTGGTTCTTACTTGATATAACTTTGTCTCCCTATGTTTATTACATATATTTAAGTATGGACTAAATAAAATGGTTTGTATCAATTTTGTGACTTACATAATTAGCACAAGAATATATATTATAAAACTTTAATTATATGTTCCTACTATTGTTGTTTCTTACAATAGGATAAAGTTTTTACATGTGTGCATATTGTAAGACATTAATCAATAGATAAATATCTCATATAATGAAATTATATCTTTAATTAATAAGTAGGGTTCACACCTGAGGAGGACATTTTTTGGTCCAAAAAGACCACCTAGGTCAGTATTTGGTGATCCAAAAAGTAAACATGATAGACAAAAGTTAAAATTGCTTTATATCCATATCTACACTTTTACTACACATCCTTACTACATGCATGTATGTCTTTATGCAAAAATAGTACAAAACACATTCTAAGTTATTCACTTTAAAAATCTTAGATGTTGAAAACAGTATATATAACATTTTAATAAAATATAATTAATAACCACCAAGGTCAAACTCCTCTACATTTATATAGGTACTGATTTGTTTTTGCATAAAGTTTAACACCATCAATCTAATCAGATAAATTATTCAAGACAGGGGTTTTTTTTTTTTTTTTTTTAGTTATAGATTTTAATTTAAGTTATATTCAAACAAGTACCTGCTCTTTTTATTTTTCCATTTTAAGGCAGCTTTTTCGAAGTAGAAAGACAGAAAGTCTCGGTCCTTCAGCAGAAATTCTAACATGGTTATCAACAGTTTCATGATGCAAAGATGCTAAAAAATATCACTTGTGCAAAAAGTGATTAAACATCAAACAGTAATTAGCACTGAAATCACTTCACTTCATAAGCTGATCAACACAAGGAAAATTTATAAAGGAGGGACAAGACAACATTCAAGGGAATGCTGCTACAGCATTCTCTCAAATATTTTAGCTGGGAAGTGCTGATACTGAGACCAGGGGCAGCAAATAGGGGTGCAGTCGCGCCCCCAAATTTTTCTTATTCTGGATCAAAACTGAAAAGGCGTAAAAAAATTCCAAGTGAATTCGGTGAAAAAAATCCCCATGATGATAAATCATATCATAGAATCAATATTCAATATGAAATTATAGATTCAGTATCTAATGAAATTGAGACAAGATTTAATGAGAACAATATATCCGTTTTGTTTGCCCTTAGTTCAGTATTATCCAGATCAAATGTCGAAAAAGAAAAAGTTTCAACCATATGCAAAGTATATAACTTCTAGAAAGAGGAATTGCTATGTGAATTGCGACTGTTTTATTCAATGGTGAAAAATGTAAACATAGACCATCCCAATTTTAAAAGTCGCCTGGATTATTTTAAAGAGCGGATTTTAAAACATTTGTTTCCTGTCATAACATTATTAGTTAAATTGTCTTTGACTGTGCCAATCAGCTCAGCCAGTTATGAAAGGTCTTTTTCGTGCTTCAAGAGGTTGAAAAATTATTTTCGCAGTACAATGGTACAAGGAAGACTTTTATCTTTAGCTATATTAGCTATAGAACAATATATACTACTGGATTATGATGATATTGTAACAAAATTTTCTCTTCATCCAGACTCTAAGAAACAGCTTTTAAAACTTCAATAACAGGTAAATATAGATATTTGTATTTAGAAAAATTATGTTAACAACAATTATGTTAACACAATTATGTACAAAATTATGTTAACAACAATTATTTTTCTCAACATTAATTCAATTTTGTGATCCCCCACCCCTCACCCTGTTAACAAACATTTTATTTATTTCATATTGTGGATTTTCATACAAATCTCGCAACCCCAAATGAAATGCTGAAATGCCGCCCCTGACTGAGACCTTGCTTACCTGTGTTTGACTGACGGATAAAGGAATCTGGCAACTTCTATCAATGCTTTTGATTACTGATCGTTTCCATTGGGAGATGTGCATGCTTCTGGAAGATTTGCAATCAAAGCAATGTGTATCGTATTTCAGTCAACAAATTTGTCATCCATTTAATAAGATAATTAATTATACCCGTTCAGAGTATCTATCTGTATATTAGGCATTTGTAAAATTTTTAATGATAAGACTTTGAAAATAACAATTTTGTTGGCTTTTTTGGTAGTTTTGCATTTCTTCTTTGGCTGAAACTTTATTTTCAATATTTTCTTAAATCTGTCAAAGTTTATTAGCTTCATTTCTCAATGCTTTTCTATCAATAGCTTTATCAACAGTTTCATTAGCACTTTGTGGTCATATACATACATTAGGACAAATATAACTAATTTTCCATTTTAAAGCCATCTGGAAGTGCATTAGAAATGCTGTAAAACTTTGTATAAGCATATCATTTTTTTTTTTCATTATTCCATCTCCATGCTTTAAAAAATATGATTTAACTAAGTAAATGAAAAGTTTTGATGAAGTTTTTAAACCATGGAAATAGTTTCCTTTTATCTTTATGTTTTAAACAATGTAATTCAGGCTAAATTCATTGCCATTTGGCAAATGATAATTAGGTACTTTTTTTTGCACTACGTACCTAAGCATAATATAGAGATTTAAAATGCACAGAATAATTGTTAACTACTCAATTTTATTTTCTCAAATATTTTTGTACAATGCAAGAAATAAGAAACTTCAGACCATAAGAATTCCACCCAAAGCCACCAATTGTCAATCACTAATTTTGTTAATCTATTAAGAAAGGGGCTCATTTCAGTAGTCTTTAGTAATCATCATTTAAGCATTAAAAAATATAATAAATAATATTCCTCAAAATCAACTCCAATTTAATGAATTGAATTTTCAGGAAGCTGTTGATTTTATCCATTCAGCCAATAAGTCGGGAAAACCATTTTTTCTGTACTGGACTCCTGATTCATCTCATGCACCTTGTTATGCTTCTCGACAATTTTTAGGATGTAGTAGAAGAGGACTGTAAGTTCTTTCTGTTTTGATTTTTTGTTAAATTTTGATTTGTTTTATTTATTAATAATATTAAAAAGTTTGCATGTCCTAACACGTTTTTGATAATTAAATAAAATTTTATATTTAAAATTATATTTAGGAGAGTATTATTTATGGAGACTTCACCTGATTACTAATTCAACTATTGATCACTTTTTGTCATAAATTTAAAAAAATAGTCATTATTTAAATTTTTTCAGTTTCTTATCTAGAAAAATGAGAAAATTCCAAAAAGTTTTTATCTTTAATTATTTTAAAATTAAATTTGAAATTGATGATATTTTGGAAATCAATATTTTAATATCATATAAGATAGTAAGCAATCAGTATTTATGAATCTGAATAATGCTTATTTTATATGATTGAGCATAATTTTCAGGATTTTCTATTTATTTAATTTTTTTATTAGTAGGGATTATCCCTGAAGTTTTTGTTCCTAGCATTCCTAGATATTTATCTAGTATTAGATTCATGTCACATTGCTTAGTCTATAATGTACAAACTTGTTTGTAAGCAAAATATTTTTAGTACTTTGTAATATTTTTTAAATAGCCATACCCGATCTAGGATTACAGCAGAAATTTGTTTACTTTTTATTCCTGTATATTGCCAATAAATTTTAGTTGTGATCAGGCCATAGAGAAAGGGAGAGCCAGCGTAAATTCCTGAGGTTGCCTACATGGCCCGGGTCTGAATTTATGCAGAACAATTTTTATCTGCACCAGTACTAAAGCATGAAGGGAAACTGGGGAAACAGTGACTACATAATCAGTTAATACGAATAAATTTCTTTTTATTTGCCTACCAAACTTAATAAGTGCATAAAATATTTCCTTATAATATATAATTAAAATGAGAGTTGCTTGTTAGCATGTTGTTTAAGTGGTCACTGTCTCCCTAAATTTCCTTTGCACTTCACCACTGATCTACGATTTCATAGTGATTTTGTACCAGTAATCATGAAACTGCAAAATCCTTAATCAACTACTTTATTTCAAAACATATTCGGTCTTCAACCTACACGGGCAAGTGACAGCGAAGAACTGATTTTCTTCCCGGGCCAGAACAAGAGTGAGTATGTATGTGACACTCTGTACGTTACTCTTGGCAAATGGCCAAGAATAGAATATGCATCAAATACCACATGAATATCCCCCCAGAGAATGAGGGATACATAGAAATGGTATCAAATATACAAAAAACATATATAATTATACAGATATACATATATGAAATATGCAAATTACTTTGGTTTAGAATACACCAATCGTACATGTATTGTACTAGTCTTTTAGGAAACCACGCAGTCCTACCACTCCTGGTTGTGATGGCCAGTTTTGAATTTTCCTTTGATGTATTCTTAAGGGTTTATACTTGTCTGCATCTTCACACAGGAGCAAGACAGGCTTCCCTCGATATACAGTTTTACTTTTATCTCTTAAGTTCAATTGTTAAAGTTTTATTGTTCCTTTCGATCACTCTCTGAGGTCCCTTGTACTATTGACTCAAAGGTGGTTTCATGCAATCTGTGCAAAGAAAAATATGTGTGCAGGTTTTCAAAGAGGGATGGATGAAAATAGAATTTTTGCATGTCTGGATGTTGCAATGGGATTGAGTGTCCTCATTTTCTGCTGCAGCATCCAATTCCAGAGGAGTAATAGCTGCTAAAATAGTTTGGACTTAAGATAGTAAATAAAGAAAAAGTTGTAACATTAGTTCATCAGGTACTTTATAGTTTTCAGCATGGCATTTCATGCTGCATAGTAGTTCCGAAGGCTTGAGATCACCAAGTCTCCCATAAGTAGTTTTCTAATTTTTTGGTGGGAAGATTCACTGCTGCATTTAATGAATTCCGGTTTTGCATGAAGGTATGGGCCATCTTTGTTAGGATTCATAATTATGTCTCTAATGATTGTAGCAGCTTCTGGAGGCAAATGTAACATGATATAATTACATTTAGTTTTACTCTCAGTCACAGCTTTCGGTGTACCCAATTCGAAAATGCTTTCTCACAATTTTAATTACATTTGATACCGCCATGACTAATTGATTGTTTTGAAATGTAAAGTTTGAGAATCCAAAATTAATCAGTTATCTTCAGTCCGAACTTATAGAGGTGCTACATCAGAGAGATATCACTTGAAGGTATGAAACAAGATTTTCCAAACACTGAAAGAAAGTACGATTCAAAAGTCTACATCAGTGAATTTGATACGAAACCTTCTAAAATAAGATACATTTACACGAACAAATAATACCGAGTCACCACTGTAGTGATTTCGTACCAGTAATTATGAGACTGCAAAATCCTTAATCAACTTCTTTATTTCAAAACGTATTCACTCCTCAACCTACAAGGGCAAGCGACAACGAAGAACTGATTTTCTTCCCGAGCTATAACAAGAATGCATATGTGACGTGCTGTATGTCACTTTTGACAGATGACCAAGAATCGAATATGCATTGAATACCACACACAGTTTATTTTCCCTGTCGTGAGACTCAGAATTATTGTTTTTCCATGTCTCGGGCTCACTCTCGGCCACCCTGACTGTAATCTTACATAGTCTTATTAATTGAAGTAGAATTAATAAAAAACCAAAAGTAATTGGTAATTCCTCAAGGCATGTTCTTATTTTTTCATAAGATGGAATTATTTACTAAACTACTTTTTAAAATATCATAATTTAACTTAAATACATATCTTGATTTTTTAAATACAGGTCACTTTTTTTTTTAAGCATTTTTGGTCACTTTTTCAACTAATTCTATACAAGCTTTGTGGTGACATCCTGTATTTATAAGTAAAAATATTGAAATTTTAATGACCATTCAATAAAACAATTATTATAAACTTAAAATGAAAGTGAAAGTAACTAGTAAAAATTTTAGCATTTAAAAAAAAAATAGTTTGATATACAGGGTGCCCACTTATATCCGTTACACCCCCCCTTAACTTCTGAATGATGACAGCTTAGGCCATAAAGTTGGTGTCTAGGTATAGTAAAAAGGCTATGCGCTACTCGATGAGGCAACTTACAACGCCATCTATTGGCAAATTTTGGAATTAGCGGTCCTATCTTGTAAATGGTGAAAGATACGTGAAAAAAAGTCAATTAGAAAGTTGTAGCACTCTCGATTTAGTACGAAAAGATACCTTGCGCACATTAATACTCAAAACAGAATACAAAAAATGAACATTTGTTTGGTCACGATTTCGAAAATTGTCATGTCATAAAGAGTGGAAGAAAGAAACTGAGACACTTCCCTGTCTTCAGGATCATTTATTTACAATAGTATATTGCTCAAAATGCTCTCCGTTAGCCACTATACACATTTGCACTCTGGACTGGATTTCTCGCTGCACAGTGTGCAACATGGCAGGTGTTACGGACGCACAAGCATCAGTAATGCGTCGTCAAAGATCCTGCAATGTTGGCGGAAGGGTCGCATATACCTGCCCTTTTATGTGTCCCCATAAGTCCAATGGGGTCAAGTCAGGTGAGTGCGGGGGCCACTTGATGGAACCACCATATCCGATGACTTGATTCTGGAATGTCTCTATTAGGCACTGCTGAACGTTTGAAATCTTATGCGGAGGTGCGCTGTCATGTTGGAACCATACATTTAGGAGTTGGTGCAATGGTAGATTCTCAACAAAGTCGGTTATTACATCCTGCAGAAGCTGCAAGTACCGTTGTCCTGTTAACGTGCCCTCGTAAAATACTGGTCTAATGAGCCTGTCATTAAAAATTCCGCACCAAACATTAATCGACCAGCGTTGTTGATGTCGAACTTCGACGGCATATCTTGGATTTTCCAGCGACCAGGTATGAACGTTCTGTCTATGAAACATTCCGTTCCTCGAAAAACATGCCTTATTTGTCCATATTATTTCTGCCAGGAATGGTGGGTGGACCTCTAAGTTATTCATCACAAAGTTGCACCATGTGTAACGTCTCTCAGCATCTCTGGGCAGCAATCTCTGCACAGGTGTGGATTGGTATGGATGAACACCTGATTCATTCAGGATTTTCCAGATGCGGCTTTTTGAGAGGCCACAATTTTCACTGATCATTCTTGTGCTGCTCTGAGGATGTTCGAGAGCATATGCTAGCACATCTTCCGGTTGCACTTTGCATCCTACATTACGAGGTGTATGAATTCGAGGTCGGCTGGTCATGCAGCCTGTCTCCCTTAAACGTTTTACAACTTTTAAGATGGTCTACCATGTAGGATGCGGGCCTTGAAGGAAACGTTCATGATATAGCCTTGCAGCTGAGTTTGCCTTATGTCCACATTCACCGTAAATTAACAACATCTCGCAATACTTGTTACTGCCAAATTTTGCCATAACTCTCCGCTTTAACGTACATCCCAGCAGAAACATCCTTTTTATAGTAGTAGTCTCTGGTGAACAGGTATGACGTTCCATCCTCATTTGCATAATACATGAGATCCATGTGATATTTATACCAGACATAGTTGAGTTGTGTGTTTGTAGAGACGATTTTGCAAGATCAGCAGAAAGTTTTCATGGTTTGTAGAGACATGCAGTAAAGCATGCAACCGGTGGGGACAGAACCATGGTCCTCATGAATGCGAATCACATGCTTTTCCCCTGCGCCATAACACAGGCTCGTATTTAGTCCATAAGGTTGTCTTTTCTGGCTTCGCTTCACAATCAAACAAATGTTCATTTTTTGCATTCTGTTTTGAGTATTAATGTGCGCAATGTATCTTTTTGTACTAAATCGAGAGTGCTCTACAACTTTCTAATTGACTTTTTTCACGTATCTTTCACTGTTTACGAAATAGGACCGCTAATTCCAACATTTGCCGATAGATGGCGTTGTAAGTTGTCTCATCGAGTAGCGCATAGCCTTTTTACTATACCTAGACACCAACATTATGGCCTAAGTTGTCACCGTTTAGAAGTTAAGGGGGGTGTAACGGATATAAGTGGGCACCCTGTATAAGTAAATGAAAATGTGTAATATTTATGTTCCCTTGCTCTTCTGGGTTTATTACCATTTTGCTGCAATAATTTTAGTTGTATAAATTACTTTTGTTTATTGATTTTTTTAACTTAAGGTATGGTGATGCTGTTCGAGAACTTGATTATGGTGTTGGGAAAATATTAGAAACACTTCGTTCTTTAAACATTCATAAAAATACATTTGTATTTTTTACATCGGACAATGGAGCTGCTCTTGTTAGTCAAATTCAGGGTATGTATTTTATAAATTTTTATTCTTAAAATTTATGAACATTTACCAATGTATGTTAATTTTACTTATCTGACTTACCTATTACAGAATTTTAAAATTTCCTTTGTTTTGGGGTTCTTATAAAATTCTTCAGTATAATGTCTTTACAAGATGTTCACTTTCTTCCTGCCTAATCTTACGATCTTTAATATTAAATCAACCGTGTACACAAGGGGGGCTGATGGGACTACAGCCCCTTGCCCCCAAATTGTGAAATAAAATTAAATGGTAAATAAAAGCTAATAAAAGTTTCAAAATTAAAAATATATATACCAGAGTTCATGCTTACTCTGTAAATTGGGAAGACTAGGAATTTGAAAGACGACTAAAATGTCAGGGAAATTGCAGGGAAAATGGATTTTTGTTCAAAATTCTGGAAAAATCAAGGAATTTTCAATTTGCCTATCTTCTCACAGAAATGTCGATTTCTACGGATTCTCCATAGTTTCTATGGGAAACTTCGTCATACTATGGATTATAAAATTTGCATAGTTTCCTATAGAAAATTGTCTTCTGTGAAAGCCAATGTAAGAAATTGCGTTGAATACTGGCTCATTTAAGCAATTGTATAAAATGGACATTGGGTAAAAATAACAACTTTACCTAAACATGGCATGCACTTCATCCACCTCATCCAGTAACGCACTTAGCGAAGAGGTTTTTGAAAAGTTATTCACAAGCGAAAAACTTTGTTGGTTTAGATCAAAAATAAACAGGTTCTTAACTAAACTTCTACAATTTGCACGTGACTTAACATTTTGATCCGTTACTGCACTTCACCATCCGCAAATTAAATATCTGCCGAAAGTAAGATGAAAAGCATAACAATCTATAACAAGATCGAACTCACAAGGTTATACAGACCACATCATGAGTCAAGACTAAACAAGATAAAAGACAACTTCAAGAGATGAACCCAGTATATATATCCGTCAACCTGTAAACCGAGAAGTAGATCAAGTCCATACTGCTGTCTCACAGTATATATATCTGAAGATGGGACCTTTCCAGAACACAACCGGAAACACCTCTGGATATACAGATTACTTGCATACACGTCAAGCACACAATTTGCATTATTTGCTTGCAAGAAAATCGAGAATCACGATTGTTTGTTTATGTTTTTTCTAACATAAACTAGCCTTTTCTTCATATTTTGGCTATTATTAAGGGTTGATTTTTTGATTATTTTTGCATATGTTCACATGAATTGCCGAAAGTCCATTAGTATCTTTTCCCATCCATCTTCTAATTGTTGCATATTATTGGGTTGGAGGGAAAGTTATGTCGTATATTAAATAGGCAGGTGATTTTTCTTGTAAATAAAAAGAACATCTGTAACAAGTCGAGAAATTGCAGAAGAGTTTGGTATTCATCATACAACTGTTGGAGATCACATTAAATCTCTTGGGTTTGTGTTAAAGCAAAGTTTTTGGGTTCCACATGAATTAACAGAAAAGAATTTGTCTGACCGTGTAAGAATGTGTTCATCACATCTGATTAGACACAATGTGGAGCCGTTTTTGGACAGGCTGGTTACTGGGGATGAAAAGTGGATTCTTTACGAGAATATTAAGAGAAAAAAATCTTACTGCAAACCAGGAACATCATCAGCAACAGTTCCAAAACCAAGAATCCATCAACGAAAAGTACTGCTTTGTTTGTGGTGGGACAGGAAAGGTCCAGTGTACTACGAGTTGCTGAAACAGGGGAAAACGATCAACGCGGATCTGTACTGTAATCAGCTGGATAAATTGAATGCAGCTATCAAAGAAAAAAGGCCAGCATTAGCCTCCAGAAAAGGAATAGTGTTCCACCACGATAATGCTCGCAAGCATACTGCAATGGTGACACAACAAAAACTGAATGCGTTAGGATGGGAAGTCCTTAGTCACCCACCGTATTCACCTGACATTGCACCATCTGATTATTACCTGTTCAGGTCTCTGCAAAATTATCTAACGGGAAAAAAATTCACGTCTTTTGAAAGTGTTTCTAAGGCAGTTGCTGACTATTTTAACTCCAAGGATGAGAACTTCTACAAAACAAGAATTCACAGGTTACCTGAAAGATGGCAACAGGTTGTAACAAATAACGGAGCATATATAATTGATTAATATTAAACACATATTTTTATAAATGAATTCAAATATTTTCTTTAAAATACGACAGAACTTTCCCTCCAACCCAATAGATTGACTAGACTAGCTTATTTTTATATTCTGGTTACTATTAAGGTTAATTTTTTAATTATTTTTGCATAATACATATTTTCCTATTTTGAAAAATGGGTATGAACCTTTTGAAAGGATATTTTGCAAAAAGTGGTATAAAATAATAATTTAAGCAAATAAAAAAAGCAACCATTTTGGCAAGGATACATTAAAATTGATATATTCACATCTATAAATACATTGCTATATTTTATTTTTTATTAAAGATTAATATTTGTTATTATCATTAGTGAAACCTTGTTGTGTTTTACCAAATGGAAATGTTTGTTTTCAATATAAAGTATTTTTAACTGGATAGAAACTTATAATATAGGTATATATATGCATATGTTGGGTTATACTTTTAGATATTTAATAATTTTAGGTATTTTGTTTTTAGTTTAAATGTGTTCAGGGGTCTTATTTACATAGTCATTCTCTTTTAGTTATTCATCTTCTAATTGTTTAGGTTTTTGATATTCTTTGTTCAAATAGGTTCTATTCCATAGGTTTTGTTTTAAAAACGGCAAAAGTTCGTTCTTTTTAGGTTTTAGCAATTTAAATTTATTTAAATTGGCTAATTTGTGATTCCATTTATTGCCCTTTTTATTCCCTTTAATTTGATTCCAAATTTATTGCTCTCGGTTAAAAATTGGTTAATTCATCGCAATTTTACAGTTTTATTCTATTTTCAGCTTTTTAAATATTTCAGAATCGTCCATATTTAAATTATTGCCGAATTCGTATTTTCCAAATCGTTTCACTTCATTTCTTTTTAATTTTCGTCTGCTCTAAAATTCCATTTCTCTTCTTTAAAGTTTCGAGTTTTTAATTGGTTGATCGTAATATTAAAATCGTCTGTCATTAATTATTTTATCGTTCATCAATAATTTTGTTTACAATCTGTGGCAGCGATGTTTGGCAGTATATAAGCAAATCGCGCACTTTTTCGATCTTTTTGCTCTTTGCTCTTTGCTTTTGCTTTTTGCAATTGATTAGAACCAGATGTAATCTGTTAAAGTTGTTGTTTTCAGCGCTTCGGCGCGAGCCGTAGTTCGAATTCGGCTTGAAATGTCTCATTATTCCCGGCTGTGATGTGTGTTTTGTTTTTCAAGATGTGGATTGATTTGTTTAGTTTATAATCAATCAGCAGTCCTTTGCCGCTGTGCTCTCTGATGTTGTTTATGTCTGGAAGCTGCGACGGAATGAAGAGTCATGCTAATTAGTTTCATATCATTTAAATAATGATCCAAGATGTTTCACGATTTATGTGATGTCGGCCGAGGAAGTCTTACCGGCCAATTAGAAATATGTTTATCTTGACAAGCTGCCAGTTCTATTTTATGATGAATGGAGTTCGCATTTCCGAGCCCAATTGACGGACACATGTTAAGTTCTCCATTTTGATGTCAGTAGTCCGGTGCGGCTGTTGAGAGAAATGATTTTTTTTATTACTCGACGTCCAGCTGGTGTGGAGAATCTCTTTGGAGTTGAATCCCGTGGAACGGCCTTTTCCGGATTTTCTGCTGGACATATTGTGACCCTGTGCCATGGATTTTCCTCTTCTGGTGTTCTCTGGATCTGCTGCACGTTTGGTGATTCTGCCTCCCGCCGATTTCCGCCGTTTTTCTTGGAGCCTTGGTGATATTATTCCTTTTCCTCCAAATTCTAATATTTCTCAATAGTTAAAATATGTCTTTATTCCAATTGTTTTGAGTTAGCACAGAAATAAGACCCCTTTAGACTTATATATTTTAAGTTGCGAATCCTGTGGTTATCTTTTTAAATTTTGTTCTAAATTCCCTTTTTGGCTAACTGATGTTTTTTTTATCTACAATTTTAGTTTTGATAAATAGTTGTATAAGTTTAATATTGTTAACTTTAAAATTTAATATTCTAACGTTTCTTCCTACCACTATACGACCGGCCATTCTATTTATTTATTTAAGTTGTTTATTGGATTTGTTAGTTAATGAGATGTAAAATATTTTGAAAATTATTTTAAAAGTGAAGTTTAAAATTTTAATAAACGTTAGATTTTGAAAACCTAAAAATCTGTGTTCTTTCTTTTACTTTTAATGTTTTTATTTTTAGGAAAGTTCCATTTAATTACATGTAGAGTTACATATTTGTAAATTTAGGGAGAAACTGGTCAAATAGTGCATTTTCATATATAATTTTGATGATGTTTAGGTTTAAAAACTTTGAGAATTTGGAATATTTAGAAATGCTTTTAGTGTGTCATAAAATGCACAACTTTTTCTACCGAACAATTGGCGCCGTTTGACCAGTCTAGGGGCTTATTCATGCTAACTGTAATATATGTTCTTAATAATTTTTGTTCTTAAAAATGAAATTTCCGTAAACTGATTCCATACTTGTTTATTCTAAAAGTAATTGAGATTTTGATAAGATTTTAAACTAAGGCTGGATATTTTAGAATGTTCTTAAACTAAATTAGAGTAATTTACTTTAATATTTTGATTAAAATTGAAATTTTAGGATTAATTTAAATATTTTCATTTAGAATTTTTTTGAGGAAACTTAAGAATTTTTGAGTTTGACTTTTTTATTTAGAATTTTTATTTAAGCATTCCTTAATGTAAGTTAATTTGATTTGAATTTTATTATTTGAAGTAGTGTAAAATTGCATTTAATTCATAAATTTAAGAGATTATAGGCATGCGAGAACGCACTTTGTAGAATTTACATTTTTTGTTCTAATCCCATCTCATTAACAAATTTTTTTTATTTTGTTGTTCTTGTAACCCACGCTCCCAGCAGCACTTAAAATTGTTTTGATGAAATGGAATGAAATTAATTGAGTAAATTTAATGCGAATATTTTTTTTTATTAAGTTAAATTGTATAGAATTAAAGCAGTAGTTTTTCGACTTAGAATTTTTTGTATGTTCTGATTTGGAATTGAGATTTAAATGCTCACTGATATGTGAATGTAGTTGATGAAATACTGGTGATTAATTGAAAAATTGGGTAATGCAGGTGTTTTTTACACTCCAATATGAGTGTGACATAAATGTCATCTTGAGTTATCTTGTTCTTCACATTGATCATGTGTTTGGTTTTCACACTCAAATAGAGTGGTGATAAAATCAGTTTGTTTGTTCTTAATTCTGAATCTGATATTGATATTTTAATACTGTCTTTAAAAATTTTTTGGGTCGTTAAAGTGGATAAATTTATTTTATTATAGGAGAATTAAATTTTTTTTAAGTGGAATATTTAAAATTGTGCAATGCAATTTTGAGTTATTTTGGTTTTGAAATTAAATGGGGATTTGTAACATGATTTTTTCTTTGGTATTTTGTTTAAAGTAATGTGATACACTTGGCAGTTAGTGAATTTAAATGTACTACTTGATGGATATTTTTGTGCTATTTTTTTGGGTTCAAAAAAGATTCACAACCTTTGAGAGGACTCACAACCCTCGGCCCCTTGTCTTAATTTTTTTTGATTTTTATGAGAATTTTTTAAGATTTCCAGAGTTGCAGTTATGATATTTGAGTTTATTGTTGTTGAGAGTGCAAGATGTTGCACCATATTTAGTGAAATCGCGTTTATTGTTGGTGTAAAATGATGCATAAGGTCATTTTTGTGTATATTTGTCGTTTAAACGACCTAATTTGCCAAGTAATCAGTTTATAGTATAATTTGTAAACAAGTCGGTTAAATTTGAGTTCAGTTCCAAATTGTTAGGGAATTGAGTTTGTTATTTTGGGGGTAAATATTCCACAAATTTTTTTGTTTGTAACTTGAGCCAACTTTGATATTATTATTTAAATTGAAAATTATGCTTCGAATGATTGTTTTCTTTCTGGAGTAGATAGATTGATGATGAATTTGTTGATTTGTATTTATTGGTTGTTAATGTTGAAGGTACCTTTTCAAAATTTATTGTTTAGATTATTGGAATTCTTTGGCTGGTCCAAAGTTTTCGTTAAAATTTATGTTTATTCATGACAGCTAATGATATAGAGATCTGTTTATTATTTTTCTACTGCTTCTCTTTGATGACGTATTTGTTGAAGCATTTTAAAAATGCATTGATGAACTTTTCATAATATAGAGTTACAATGAAGTTGAAGTATTTAATATTGAATCTATATGTATGTTTAAGAGTTTAGACGAAATGTTGAGAAATATGATAATTGTTATTATGAAAGTGTTTAGTGAAGTGATTATTTGATTTTTGATTTATTTAAAAGGAATTTGATTTTTTATGTGATTTTTTATGGCTCATGTTACAGCTGTAGTTAAGATTTTGATTTTTTTTTTTTCTCCTTCGTTTCGCGAAATTTTGTCATGTGTTAACTAAAATTTTTCATTTTTCAAATGAAAAATTTTTTTGGGACGTTCGAAGGAGTTGTTGGGTTATACTTTTAGATATTTAATAATTTTAGGTATTTTGTTTTTAGTTTAAATGTGTTCAGGGGTCTTATTTACATAGTCATTCTCTTTTAGTTATTCATCTTCTAATTGTTTAGGTTTTTGATATTCTTTGTTCAAATAGGTTCTATTCCATAGGTTTTGTTTTAAAAACGGCAAAAGTTCGTTCTTTTTAGGTTTTAGCAATTTAAATTTATTTAAATTGGCTAATTTGTGATTCCATTTATTGCCCTTTTTATTCCCTTTAATTTGATTCCAAATTTATTGCTCTCGGTTAAAAATTGGTTAATTCATCGCAATTTTACAGTTTTATTCTATTTTCAGCTTTTTAAATATTTCAGAATCGTCCATATTTAAATTATTGCCGAATTCGTATTTTCCAAATCGTTTCACTTCATTTCTTTTTAATTTTCGTCTGCTCTAAAATTCCATTTCTCTTCTTTAAAGTTTCGAGTTTTTAATTGGTTGATCGTAATATTAAAATCGTCTGTCATTAATTATTTTATCGTTCATCAATAATTTTGTTTACAATCTGTGGCAGCGATGTTTGGCAGTATATAAGCAAATCGCGCACTTTTTCGATCTTTTTGCTCTTTGCTCTTTGCTTTTGCTTTTTGCAATTGATTAGAACCAGATGTAATCTGTTAAAGTTGTTGTTTTCAGCGCTTCGGCGCGAGCCGTAGTTCGAATTCGGCTTGAAATGTCTCATTATTCCCGGCTGTGATGTGTGTTTTGTTTTTCAAGATGTGGATTGATTTGTTTAGTTTATAATCAATCAGCAGTCCTTTGCCGCTGTGCTCTCTGATGTTGTTTATGTCTGGAAGCTGCGACGGAATGAAGAGTCATGCTAATTAGTTTCATATCATTTAAATAATGATCCAAGATGTTTCACGATTTATGTGATGTCGGCCGAGGAAGTCTTACCGGCCAATTAGAAATATGTTTATCTTGACAAGCTGCCAGTTCTATTTTATGATGAATGGAGTTCGCATTTCCGAGCCCAATTGACGGACACATGTTAAGTTCTCCATTTTGATGTCAGTAGTCCGGTGCGGCTGTTGAGAGAAATGATTTTTTTTATTACTCGACGTCCAGCTGGTGTGGAGAATCTCTTTGGAGTTGAATCCCGTGGAACGGCCTTTTCCGGATTTTCTGCTGGACATATTGTGACCCTGTGCCATGGATTTTCCTCTTCTGGTGTTCTCTGGATCTGCTGCACGTTTGGTGATTCTGCCTCCCGCCGATTTCCGCCGTTTTTCTTGGAGCCTTGGTGATATTATTCCTTTTCCTCCAAATTCTAATATTTCTCAATAGTTAAAATATGTCTTTATTCCAATTGTTTTGAGTTAGCACAGAAATAAGACCCCTTTAGACTTATATATTTTAAGTTGCGAATCCTGTGGTTATCTTTTTAAATTTTGTTCTAAATTCCCTTTTTGGCTAACTGATGTTTTTTTTATCTAAAATTTTAGTTTTGATAAATAGTTGTATAAGTTTAATATTGTTAACTTTAAAATTTAATATTCTAACGTTTCTTCCTACCACTATACGACCGGCCATTCTATTTATTTATTTAAGTTGTTTATTGGATTTGTTAGTTAATGAGATGTAAAATATTTTGAAAATTATTTTAAAAGTGAAGTTTAAAATTTTAATAAACGTTAGATTTTGAAAACCTAAAAATCTGTGTTCTTTCTTTTACTTTTAATGTTTTTATTTTTAGGAAAGTTCCATTTAATTACATGTAGAGTTACATATTTGTAAATTTAGGGAGAAACTGGTCAAATAGTGCATTTTCATATATAATTTTGATGATGTTTAGGTTTAAAAACTTTGAGAATTTGGAATATTTAGAAATGCTTTTAGTGTATCATAAATGCACTTTTTCTACCGAACAATTAAATACAACTTTTCTACCGGACACATATATATATATTAATGCATAAATATATATATGCTTAACTAATTTTATATATATACATTCTTGTATTATGTGAGCATATATATTTTATTTCTTAACCTGACTACTGAAAAAATCTCAAAATTACTGATATTTTCTTTCTTCACTACTGAAATCTTCATCAGCTGAGTGGCACTACTATAATGAATGAAGTTTCGTGATCATTGAGTCATAAATAATCCCTTTTATGCATGATTATGCAAACTTTTGTCTCATGCTGACATAGAAAATATGAAATTTCACTCGAATTTCAAAAAATTCTATCTAGTTCCAGATTTTTCAATAACAAAGCCTGATATAAAGTTTCATGAAAATCCATCAGTATTTGTGGCAGCTATCTTGTACTCCAGCAATTGACAATAGATGGATATTACTCTGAAATAGTCAAAATGTGTTCAGCTGGTCCTAAAACATGTATTGGCATTAAAATTTTGAAATAGAAAATATTCTTGAAAACAATACTTTTTTTATTCTATAGTATGAGAAAGTAAAAATATGAAGATATTTTGCCAGTGAATTGAGGTGTGTGTGTGTGTGTGGAGGGGGGGAGGGGGTTGACAGAAAAAATACCTAAGGATAATCATGTACAGTCCATCATGCAATTAAAGGTCTTGAACAAAGAACCTCTGCAACCAAACAGGATGAAAGAAAAACTGCTTTCCCACAAACCAAAATTAATAAAACGACAAATATTAATTCAAATATTTAAACAAAATGATGGAATGTAAACTTTCTTTTTCTTTATATGTATATTTTTTCTTAAAATTTCTTTTGTTCCATTTTTTTTTTATTGAATAATATTTTTTTTAATGGGTTAACTTGAATTTTTGTCATTATTTTTACTAAAAATAATGTTTTATAGTGTATTTAGTTGATATTAAGTTTTAATTTTATTCAAATGCTATAATCCTGAAAATTCTAAAATCCAAAATTGACAAAGTCCAGATTTTTTTAGGTTATACTGTATATGCAGATAAAATTATATGCAAATGTAGAAAATTTTAAGTTATTTTAAATGTTTTTTTTCTTACTGTCATGTATTTACGGTAAATATCAGTTAAATCTAAAATTATTTTTTGAAATTGGCATTAAAATAGTAGTATGCAGTACCTGGAGTTTTGATAAAGACAACAGGGAAAACTCAGGGAATTTCATTTTGAAAAATGGGCATGAACCCTGATATATTCATCTTTTGTAATTAAAGTGATAAATGGATTTTTTTGCATGTACACATGTTTCATTTGCATTGGAACTTTTAATAAAATGATGGCCAGCACATATATGAATTCAAGAAAAGATGCTTTCTTTATGTTTGTTGACCATAAATGCTGTGTGGTATTACTATGGCTAAAAATGATGTACATTTTCCACTAATTCTGGTAAGCCAGTTCTTTCAATGTCAAACATAACCATGTTTTCATTTTTCAATTATGGTAGATTGGTAACGCTGTAGAAGGAGAGAGGCAAATTTATTTTGTTTATGCTGAAAAATGTTCGATTCTTGGTGACATCAATACTCATCAATGTGGTATTAATATTTAATAATAATTATTTATGGTCAAAATACATTTGTTTCAGATTATTGATCAAATGAGTATAATAACATAAGAAATATGTATGTAAACTTATGTTTAAGTACACATTTCTTAATATAGTCTCCCAAAATCAGGCTTTAACTCCGACCCAAAATCAAAATCCTGCATATGCCTTGATACGTAAGATTGAAACATCATAGTTTACGGTAAAGTAGTCACGTTACAATAAACTACCTGTGATGAGATTGATGTAAAATATCTAACTAAAACCTCATAGTAAAAATACATAATAATAATGTCACTATCTAGCCACTGTAAGTTTAGCAGAATTTCTAGTAAGCAAGTCTTAAAAATAATAATCAATGCAGTAGAACCAACTTATAACAATCCCAGGATTAGCAACATTCTGGATCTAATAAGAAAATTACGATCTTTTAATGGATTTAATGTTAATTCTAACCTGATTTGCTTATTCTTAATGAGCAAAATTATATAGTTCCTGAATTTATCAAGCTTACCAAATAGAAAAACGGAATGAAACATAAAAAATAATTAATAAATCTGTATTTTTTTCATGGACGGATATAGAAGTAGGTATGGGAAGGTCACATATTTTGAAAAAAATTATTTTTCAAATCCTGAAATGCATATAAATAACAAACTTTAAGCTGTGAAGTTGAAAACAAAAATATATGGTAATATTCCTGTAAATGGTCTTACTGGAAGGGAATAGAACCTGTGTTCCTAACGATAGGAACGCACCCCAAAGAAAAAGATGATATAAGAGTTCCTAAACTTTAAAAGTGTGTATTTTGAAATATTCTGTATCCCAGACTCCCATAAATTACATGTGCCTCTCTTTTCCTCTCCTCCCACAAAAAAATTCTAGTCATGCAAAACTTATATCCTCTCCAGTTAGAAGTCAAATCATGGCATTCTGTTCCAACTTGATTGTTTGTATTTTGTGGTTAGTTTCATACTAAATGATAACTGGTATTGCTAATTTTCCCTCTGACTATCACTTCTTATTTCTACATTTCAGCAACTGTAAATATACTATACAAATTTTTTGCATCGAACTTGACCCAGTAGCTCATTATTTATTAATTAACTATTATAAAATTGAAGTGAAAGTAAGTCTACTTTTTGTAGATAATAAGCTTGGGTCAACAATTCCCAACCCTTTTTCACTTGGGTATCCCCTAATTGTCAATTTTTTTTTCATTGTACCACCTTCATTGATTGTCAGTTGTTTTGCATTGTACCACCTTCTTTATTTATTTATTTGAATTTAACACCCTGATTGACTTGCCCATATGTATGTTAACTGTACCCACTGACTCAATATCTTTCAGCTGAACTCCCACCCAAGTTTTTCAATTTAATAAACATTACAATTGTCATAAATTTGATTTCCTATAAATAAAAATACATTTTGCAAGTTTTAAGAATATTACAAAGTTTTATAAGTTTTAGGGAATAAAATATGTATAGTACATTATATCTTTACTTTGGAATTTCTTAGAATAGGTACAAAACAATTTTAAACTTTCGAAGATATTTATAAAGTACATATATGTATACATAGAACTAATGAAATTTGTAAACAGAAAATACAGCATTACAAATAGCCTCAGAAACTGTTGAAAATAATACTCGGTTAGTTTCTGGAGTATAAGCACTCTTTGTTGGGAACTGGAAATAACCAACTTTGGCCTAAATAGCAAGCCTGTTTAAAAGGCATCAAAAGAACACATATTTTTCAGATTTGGCAAAATTTTGCAAAATGTAACATTAAAACCAGAATAGCAGATAAAACACTAGATTATTTGCATAATTGGTTTTATATTTAGAATATAGGTGTGATTTTATAAGCAGAATTTTAAATTTATTTTTAGTCTGAAATATCAAATGAAGTAATCTGGTTTAAAAAACCATCAATTAGCTCAAGTTTGACTTTGCTGAAATATTTTCATGTACCTCCAAGGGTATGCACACCTCAGGTTGAGACATACTGGCTTTGATGACTTTAATAAATATAATTATCTTTCCATAGAAATTATTTTACTTTTCTCTTCTATCAGGTGGCAGCAATGGTCCTTTCTTATGTGGAAAACAAACAACATTTGAAGGTGGCATGAGAGAACCAGCTATAGCTTGGTGGCCCAGTGTTATTCCTGCTGGACAGGTATTATATGAAATCTTTCATTCCACTATTCACACTGAGATTAATTTTACATACTAAAAGAAAATGTCTGTGCAGTCTGTAGTTGGAAATCTAAGCATCGTACAGCCATGAAATTTGGTACATATGTACTTCAGGACTCAGAAAAGTGCACATTGGCATTAATTTTTTAATTCAAATTAGTTTAAAATTGATGAGTTTTAAAGTCTAAAATCAGTTAATCTCCAATGACAATAGGATTTAACAGCAATTACCACAATCTAACAGCTACCAATACTCAAACCACATTCTGAAAAACTTAAACTTGATTCTCTCTCACCTCACACTTATAGATCATATCGGTTACTAGATTAATAAGTACCATCACAATCTAACAGTTACCCATACTTAGACCACACTCTCCCGGTGAAGCTTTGCTTTTCATGTTTATGGAGAAGGAGCATGATATGAACAATTGATTTCGCTTTTCGTGGGGACTTAGATTAAAACTGACAGGGATTGAAACTGATTTAGAAAGTGAAAGTTCTTTCCATTTCGTACTTTGAATTATTAAATTAATCTGCCTTAACTCCTGGGATATGCCAGTTACAGTTTTCGGGTGAAGAATAAGAAGTTTTGTATTCTTCTATAGGCGCCGACTACGGGGGGGCAGAGGGGCACGAGCCCCCGCTGAGCTTCTCCAGAGGGGGCTTTGCCCCCTCTGGGAAATTTCAAAAGTTTTTTCTAACTTCATATTTTACTAAATACCAAAAAATGAAATTTTTTAAACATAAAAATAATTGAAAGAAAATCCTAACAACGTAAATGTCACATTTCAGTTCAGTCTTTTTCACATCGTCCTTACCATAGCTCCCTAAACTATCTCGCACACAAACCAAGCTCATCTTTACTCCCAGGAAACATGTTTGCGCTAATGACAAAAACACCTGTTTACCAGAACTTTTTCGACTGACCACCTAATTAAAAGAGAAATGGAATATTTACAACCATGTTATTAGCATTTCCAAAAAATAACTATTTCCCTCCAGTAATAACTATAAATGATTACCACGAAGTAGAGATGACTTATTTTGTCTACCTAAAGAGATCTTATCTGTAATTACTCCTGGATTCTATATACCAGTGCTGTCTTTACAGGTGGCATCCATTCCGTTTGAAGCTGCAAACCCCGCAGGCACCGTATTCGTCAGGCAAGGGCCAGAGGGAGCTAAGCCCCCCCCCCCCCCCACACACACACACACACCACACTATGTATACTCAGCCCACCCCCCCTGATAAAAATATTAAAGTTTTAGTTGTGATAAGAAATGTCAACCAACATGTCATCCAAATTTTGCATAAAAATATTATTTATGAGATTTTTCTTTATAAATTGCTTTGTTTCAAAGATTTTTTAATTTAGCTGAATGTGTGGTTATAGTGATGATCAATTTATTTACATATTTAATTTAAAAATATTTAAATATAGACAATAGTATTTGGATACTTTTATATTATTGCTGGGTTCATTGTTTTAATTTAGTGTGTCAAAATCAACTGATAGATAGTAAAGAGTTGATATTAAGCGTTAACGTGTATTAACTTTTAGATTTTTTTTTATTAATTAACAGCTTTGCTACTAGTTAATGCTTATATTAAAATCCATTGTAATTATTATATATTATAATATTGATGCACTGGAACTATATGGATTTTCCTAATCAACTCTTAGCTTACAAATATAAATAGGCATAAAAATATTAAAAATGACTTTCATACCCACAAATTTAACGTGCCCGTACACGGAAACAGTTTAGGCAAAGCCGGAAATCTAACTCGGGTCCTCCGAGTACAATCCCCGTGACTTAACCACTCGGTTACCTCATTCCAAAACTGTTGCTTGTAAGACAATAACTTACAAAACTTCCTTGAGGAAAGCATATATATGTCAGTTAGGTGACTACAGTTGCTTCGATGGCATTATAACCCTCCCTCTCTTTTCAGGCCAAAATAACAATATGCGCTCTTAACAACCACTACTGCCGTTCGTTGGGCAGTTCGTTCTTGGCGGTTGTTAAGGGCGCATACTGTTCTTTTGGCCTGAAGAAGGGACTTAAAATGACCTCGAACCAATTGTAGTCACCTAACTGACATATGCTTTCTTTCTTTAAGGTTGCCTTGTAACTTTTATATAACTTTATCGGATTGTGCCCCCCCTGAGATTTTGAAAACTCGGCGCCTATGCTTCTAATAGAGGAACATCATAATCTTTTCTGAAAGTGAAATATCATGATTAATATTTTTGAATATAAACTTTATGTTTTTGTACTAAATGTCTTTTTGTTGCTACTTGAGGCCACATTTGACTCATGTAAAGAATGGGGAACATAAGCAAAATTGTCGGGTGATTTACCGAGGGAGATGGTGCTTTATAGCAATATGAAAATTATTTTAACTCACGTTATGAACATTTATTTCCATTTTGTGAACAGTGGTCAATTGTTTTTGGTAATTTGTCATGGGCAATTTCCTACAGAAAAATATTCGAATACTGTTAGGATATTATGATGGAAAATGTGCTCCAAATGTAAATAAAATACATAATTTTCTGATCAGGCCATTATTTATGTTTTAAATTATTTAGTAAAAACATTTTATTTAAAAACAATTTCTGTTTACATTTGTTAACATTTTAGTATCTTTTCCTTACAGTTGTTATTTTGTATAACTGGCGTGGCCATATAGGCTTATTTATTCTTTTTTTCTTTGATATCATTGGTCTTTTCAGCACTAATGAAAGGAATCTAATGCATCTTCAAAACAGCTGTCTACTGTTTTATTTTAATTTGTGTTCAATGACGTATGCATATTTTCCAAATTTATTATAGACTGTATCTTTACTATTTTTTTTTCTAATAAAATAGACAATTTTACCATTTTGGCAATTTTTTTTTTCAAAGTTTTGCATGGTTACACAAAACCTGAAATGTTACATCACAGCAGTTTTCTTTAAAAACTGCATGTCCATTATTGATATGAATATTATGCATATTAAAAAAAAAAAATTAAGTGTCACACAGTGGTTGGATAATAAATTTTTTTTAATTAAAACAAATAATAGAAGGTTCATACAGTGGTAAAATATATATTAGAAGAATCATTTCATATTAGATACAACATCCAATGAGCAAGAATGACTTTTGCAGACAATAGTGATTTTAGGCATATTTCCAAAAGAGAACATCTTTAAAGGATTCTCTAGCTTCACAAAGGAGTATAATTAAAAATTAAAAACAATATTAGAAACTTTTTGTATATTAAGGTACAAAAGCATTTAAATAAAAGCACTTAAAACTATAAAATGAGATAAAATTTTAAAAGAACAATTTTTTTCTTATTGGCACTCTTGGGCCAATAATATTACTTTACTTCACCAATATGTAGCACCAATACCATACCAATTACCATACCACACCAATTACCGATTACCATCATACTTTACCAATATATAACTTATAATATTACCAATAACATTACTTCGGCCAATAACATACTTTTTCAACATTATAATATTTATTTTTTAAGCTTTACTTATTTATTTCCATTATTCATATTTTTACTAATGTAATTAGGAGATCAAAACTCAAGTCATCACTGATGGACAGTAACAGAAATGACAAATTTGCATTTTTATGAAGTCAAAGTTACATTTAAAATTATTGAAAAATATGTAGAACAGATTGTCTCATAAAAAAAAAATCTAATTTATTATTTTATAAAACCCGAAATACATAAAATTGATGACAATTACCAGATATTCTACTTCTAAAGATTACCTTTGTAGCCATTGCTAATAAAAATTCCTTAGCAAATTTGAAGAATCATTATTCTGTTAAATAAAGTTATTAACCCCTACAGAAATTATCCTCTCCCACAGAATAGGTACACTAATAAAAGAAATCTCTAAAGAAGGATATGTCTATAAAGATTAATATTTTAAAAGGGAGTACAGTAATGTTAAAATTTTTGGAAACACTGGTTTGTACTAATCTTATTAATCTGCAACCCTATAATCTGCAAATACCTATAATCCACATTGCATTTTGGATGTAAACAGTTAAATTTACCATAAATTACAATAATGAATTGAATTCTGCAAAGTTAATTCTGATACTGATTCTGGTGATAAAGGAGAAAAAGTAACTTTTAAGCAGGGCTTAGCTCAGGGATATAAATGCCTTGACTTTATACAGAAACAGAGTTTTATTACAGAGCAAAAATAATGTCTGTTTATAGACCGTAAGAAAAAATATTAAAACAAAATCAAAAATCCTTAAACAACAAAATCTATGTTTAACATTTTTAAAAACAAGCAGCAAAATTTATAAATTTATCTATAATTTTGCTTTAAATGTATTGTAGAGTGATTTTTAATCAAATAGTTCAGAATGTACCAATGTCTCATTTTTACACATTAGTTTATGCAGCAATGACAATCCACAAAATTCCATAATTTGCATAACTTCTAGTCTCAAGTTGAGTGGATTAGAGGGAATCTACTGTATAATAATAAAGGAAGATGTATTTCTGTTTGTCTCTGTCGTCTGCAGCAAATAATCTAAATATCATACAGCTATGAAATTTGGTACACAAGTTCTTCAGGATCCAGGACGATATGCCTCGGCAAGATTTTTTTCAAAATTCAAATTAGTTTTTTAGTTATCTTAAATCGAAAAAACTTCTTGTTCACAACAGATTTATGCCATATTTTCTATTACATAGTTGCTGGTTAAACATAAACCTGCATGGCATTCATTAATTAACTTTTACATTTAATGATACACATTCGATTACTCAGAACTAACAGATGTTTAAAATAATTCATGTTTATACAAGTAACTAGAAAATGTACTCACAATTGCCCGGAATTTAAAATGAGTGCTCGTGGTATGGCCGTGGGTGCACCCATGCAATAGTTTTTCATTTTATTTTTGTTGTTAGAAAATGTGCTCTGTGTTGCCCGGGATATAAAATGCAAACGAAAAAGTACAAACTAATAAATGCTACACCTGAACTCACAGCAAATTCCTGAAAACCAAACAATGTTTTAACAGTATGCTCTCTTATAACAAAATAAAATAAAATAAATAAAATAAAAAACTATTGCATGGGTGCACACTCGGCTATGTTACAACTGCTCATTTTAAATCTCAGGCAATGCTGAGCACATTTTCTAGTATGAAATATAAGAAAATGAAATTATAATATGGACAATGCATCCAGGTTTTCAGTTTAGTTGAAACAACAATCTTCTTTAACAAAAATAGTAGAATGTATTTCTTTTTTTAATTTTCTGCAAGTTAGTTTTATTTATTTAGTTCACAAGAGCCATGTTTGATTATTTACAACCTTGGTTAATTACAGGTATCCCACCAAGCAAGTACTGTCATGGATTTGTTTACAACTGCATTAAGAGTTGCTGATTTAAAGCCACCTCAAGACAGAGTTATTGATGGTATTGATCTTATAAGTTATCTAGTGAAAAAGGAGTCTTCAGATAGGTAAATTATTCTTAGTTCTTTGTTGTTAAATTGGTTAAGTACTTCTTTCGTATAAGAAATATAAAGTTTTGCTAATAACAAATACTATTGAAAATGCACAGGCTGAATTTTCATAGGTAAGAGTGGGCTTCCCCCTTCCTTTAAAAAAAATATTACAAGCGGTTTATCAGTCTAGTATAAAAGATGTTTATGAAACATAATTTGCAATTATTGAAACAAAAATGGAAAGAAAATAAATACACATGTGCAAAGAAAAATAATACTCATTTTAAACATTTCATTTCTGTTGTTTTCACATTATAACACAAAAAAATTATTAGTTTGATTCCAAAATAAGGTACAAAAAAGGGCATTCACATTTTGTAACAAAAGCTTTCCTATCTTTGATGCTGCAAAATTTATTACATGTTCTTCAGGTATGATAATGTGGTAATAAATATAATTATAGTAGCTTACACAAGATCAGAAAAGAAATCCTCATAATTTCTTTGTCACAATAAGCTTTCCCCCATCATATTATGTTTCTGTTAAATTTAACACTTTTACGTCCAATAGCAATGTGTGATACAGAAGTTTGTTTTTGTGTTTGCAAATTTGAGGCCAATTGACTATGTCAGAAAATGGGTAAATTCCATTCAAACTTGTTTAAAACACTTTATACATAATCATTTCACTTTTATAATTTTTAAATACATTTAATTACTAATTTGTATAAAATGTTTTGACTTGACAAAATGATAATGATAATTGATAAAGTGTTTTAACTTGTTTTTGGAAAATTTAGGAGGAGCTCACAGAAATTATTGAAAGTGAAGTGGCACAAATCCTCTCCTCCTGGATATGGGCCTGAAAGCATGTCAAATTTTGTCAGTTTACATTTTTAGCAATTAATATATAACATTTAAAAAGACCCTACAAAATTTAATTATTTTGTACTTATTTCTTTTAGCCAGTATGTGCTTATCGCTTGTGCCAACCTCCCGCTCACCCAGTGGAGTGACTATGAGTATTACATCCAAGCATTTCATCATCGATAACTTTTGTCATTTATGATCCATTTCATAATAAATAAACTACATTCTATTAATCAATCAAAACTTTATAATGTTAAAAAAATTTTAAAATTTTAAAAAATAATATTTCAAATGGAATTAAGCCGATGTTAAGAATTTGCTTGATCAAAATAAATTAATTGAAGCAATAAATAGGCAAATCTTATTTCCCTAAGTACCATGTATCATTCCCAATGTCTTATACACAGCTCACATTAAACTTTTCTCATTAGAAATATGCAAAAGGAGTGATGCTTCACATCAATCTATAATGAATAACAGAATTACTCACTATTTTTAATTTTCAATGTTTAAATTGATAGTAGATATTGTTTGCTAGTTTTTTGTCTAAATAAATATGATATTTTATTAAACATGTACATTGTTCATTTGGTTTTAATATACTTAGTATTATGCTTTATATAATTTCTTGTAACATTATATCTAAGTTGTGTTTTTATCCAAAAACTTAGAAATTGTGAGATTTATGACCAGAAACTTTACAGTTACTAGAAAGTTTCTTTGAATTTGTGTATAAAACCTTTATTCTACCTACACCACTGTTTCATTCTACTTTTAATTTCATGTAACTGTACCATATATATTTTATTCTTATAATTTTGACTTATGCTTTAAATAATTATGTAATCCCTAAATTTTTTTCTTAAATTTTAGACCAGTTTTCTACTATCGTGGCAATGAATTAATGGCTGCACGGTATGGTATGTACAAAGCTCATTTTTGGTGTTGGACAAATTCATATGAGGAATTCAATAAGGTAACTTTGTATGAATCTTCTTAATGTTAAAAATTTCAATAATAATTTTATGAAAATTATTTGATCGTTTATATTTATGCCATTTGAGATTAATGTTTTCAATAAAAAAGAATGTAGTCACAAAATCCACACACATGTAATGTTTCAAAGCTTTCATCAAAATTATTTGATCTTTTATATTTATGCCATTTGAGATTAATGTTTTCAATAGAAAATATTGTAGTCACAAAATTCACACACATGTAATGTTCCAAAGCTTGCAATCATGCTTTTTGTGTAGCAACCAACATTAGAAGAGTAGTTTCTTATTTGCAAATCTCTGGTAACCAATAAAATCTACCACTCCATGGAATCAACATCAAATGTAAATGCTTGCAGTCATGCTTTTTGGGCAGCAACCAACATTGGAAGAGTAGTTTCTTATTTGCAAATCTCTGGTAATCAGTAAAATCAGCCACGCCATGGAATTAACATCAAATGTAAATAAAATTGTACTAATATTGCATGACTAGGTTCATAGTTATAAAACCTGTTATTAGATGGCATTCTAAAACTTGGAATCATGCTCCTGGTGCAGTATTAGGTATCAGTGGATGGTACTCACTCTCATCAGCACCAAATAGCAACTGCATTTGATGCTGGCTGCATAGTACAACAGCTGTTATACAAGGTGTTTCTAAAGTATTTAATGGCTAAATATCTGTTGAACGATTGGTTGTAGATCCATGATTCCAATTTAAGAAATGTTTTAATTAAGGTAGATTATCATCATAAGTTAATTTTAATCATGTGGCACCTTTTAGTAAAAAAGTACAAAAATTTAACTTTTTATATGAGCACCCTAGAAATTGTTTCCAACTATTAACAAATTCTCTATAGCCCAATTAGTCAAACAAAAGAAGTTACATTATCATATGATCAAAATTACCCAAGATATCATTAATTTACGTTTTCAATGGATGATTAGAGATAGTATAAAACTTTTGCTATAAATATGTAAGCAATTTTAGAATAGAAATTTTATCTAACAAAATTATATTGTTGTACTACCTCAGAAATTCATGTTTTTATCATTTCTTTTGATTGGGCCAAACTAGTTTAAGCACTATAATTTTGACAATTTTTTTCATGGCCAATTTTGCATATTTCAGAACTTGATCTTTTCTCTAAAAATCTTTAAATGAATAAAGAACAATTTGCTGATTGGAACTTCTTTTGTAAAGGGCCTATATTAAAAAATTAATATGTACTTTTTTTTACTGCAACGTGCCACGTAGCCAAAACAGTCAAAGTCTGAAAGTCTTATGTAAAGCATTTCTTAAATTGGAACATTAGTCTTTGACCAATTATTAAAGAGATATTTAGTCATACAATCTTTTTGAAACACCTTGTATATTATAGAGAAAGACTCCCCCCTATTCCTTAGCATTACACTTTGTGGTTCTTGCAAAAGGATTTGTTTGCTGATGTTTGAACAATTATGTATTTTTATTTATTTATTTTTGTGAAACATAAATTAACTATATAGTCTCATTTTTTTTTTCCTCGTATATTTCACATTTATCACAAAATTATATAAAATTGAGATTTATAATGTGGGTATATAAAACTTGTTACCTAAATGTTTAACTGCATGATAGGATTTGGAAAAGAACTTTCTTGTACTTTGTATTTTGCAGAAATTTAATTTTTCTTTGATGATTTCAAACAGTTTTGTATGAAGTCATCTAATAAGTTTACTGCTTGTTTTAAAAGCATTTCGGAGTAACATGTGTTCTGTCCTTTCACAATTTGAGGTATTGCCATGGAAGCTTTGCTCTAATAATTATGTTTCACTTTTTCTGAATTCCTTAATAAATAATTAATAGGTTGCATAATATTTGAGGCTGGGTTATATTCGGACTAGTACGGTGCTATGATGCATTTCAAACCATAGACGATTATTGTGTAATTGTATCATGTGCTCCAATGTCAGTTTTGTGCATCCTATCAAAAAAACTTACAAGGCAGCTTAATCTTTAAAAATATATCCACATATTAATTTTATTTAAATGTATATACTGGCATTATTATTTTGTACACTACATCAGTTTGAGTACACCTTCATATATTTTCATTCATTTGCATTTTTACATTACTAATCAACTACCTCCACCTCTACTTAAACTTCATCCAGGGATCATAACCTGACAATTTATTGCATCGATTATCAATAAGCATTCTCTCATTATCAAAACAAGAACATTTTCAAATATGCCTAAAATAATCACTTTTCACCAGAGTTGTACTCTTAACGTCAACAGTTTTATATGAAAATGCTGCTATGTACTCAATCTTATAACCGGTAGTGTTTATAAATTCTTAGTGTTTTATAAATAAGTATGATTTTGTGTGTGTGTGTGAGATTTGATTTTTGTTTTATTGGATTTTATTGTAAAATGAAAATATCATTTGTTTTAGGGTATAGACTTTTGTCCTGGCATGGATATGAAGGGTGTTACTAGTCATGAGCAATTGAACCACACAGCAGAACCCCTTCTTTTCCACCTAGGGAGAGATCCTGGTGAAAAATACAAAATTAGGTATTTGTGTGCTTTTACCCCTAGCACCTCCTACTTTTTTGTTTCGTTTTGTGTTTGTTATTTACTTACACCAGTCTGCTATTAGTTAAATAACTCGAAACACATCACAGTGGCAGTCCAACTAAATTTCATTTGCCACTTAATATAGACCAAACTAAGTAGGGGTGACAACCACAGAAATCATATCCTCTTTCCCCTAGCCATCACCACTCAGAATTATTTTTGGACCTACTGATTCAATGTGCCCATAATCTGCATAGACACAGGCATGGTTTAGGTGGTAGTGAGGATCAAACTTGGGTCTTCCTTGTACAATCCTTTCACTTTAAATTCTGGGCCATCCCAGCGCTTACCCCTGAAGTGAATATATATTATACTAATGGAACAACTCTTATTCTATTTCTATTCTTGAAATAATCTAATATGGATATTTTTAATGAACATTAAAATTTCTCGGATAAAAATTTTGCAGATGTTTAGTTTTCCACTTTTTGTATTTGTTATCTCACACTTTCATGTCATGAGAATATTTTTTACCTATAATTTTTTACAATCTTTTGTACATCAGAATATTATTTATTATACATTTATCCAAGATTTTAAGTGTACGGGATATTTCATGGATTCATTCTTTTTACTTTAATTTTCTGTTAAAAGAATTTTCCTCATTGTATTCCATGTTGATGCTCTTGAAGATATTCTCCATATTCTCCTTTTTACTTTTCCTGCAACTCATAGTACAATATGTAAAGGAAGAATATTGTGATATGGTCAAAAATCAGATTCTTAGATTTTAATGAATTGGCATGTTTTGAGTATCCCTGAATATAAATCAACCATTTTTAATGATATCTATTTATCTGTAATCTTGATATTTCTTCAACAAATTGAAAAAATTGATGAAATTTAGTATAGCTATTTTAATCAATAAATGTCACTTGCACATTGGTTTTTGAAAGAGTCGGGCCATGAAAAGTTCATTAAAATAAAAAAATTACAAAAGAATAATTAAATTAAAAATTGCTGCATAACTTGCCATTTTATATGCAATTTTTAATTTAAAAGCAAATGACATTATTTACATATTTTTAACATGCACTATGCACAAAATATTGCATGTTTTTGATCTAAAATGAAAAAATGTTCATTATTAACAAATGAGTGAATAATCATTTGATAAAGTTTGTGATTAAAGTACTTTAAACCCTAAAAAAATGGACATTGATGTTTAGGAGCTCGCATAAGCTGCTATTCTCAAGATATCAGAAATTTTATTATATTTCCCTAGAAAGCTCGAAAAAGTCCTGCAATATTTATGAAATTTGGTGTGTTATTTTAATCAGTAACAGTAAAAACCTATTGAATTTTTATTAGATCAAGTAAAATCCCTATTGAAATTTACTAGATCAAGTTATAAGAAAGCTGTAAATGCCTACAATATTGAAATATGTAGGTAAGTCATGTGTTGGATGCCATAGGGAATCAACCCTTCATATTCCCAAATTTATTTCCAGTTTTTGCTCATGTACTATAAAAATAACCCATTTCTCTGACTGTAACACTTGGCGACAAATTTGGCGAGATATCGCCAACTTAAACTTATTGATGACTTTAAAAACTACTATGATTTTTCAAAAGTGATTCTAAATTAGCAAAAATGTTTTTTTTTTTATTTCCAATGGCAAGGCAAGTTACAAAACATGTACATGAACAAAGAACAATGATGTAAAGTAACAAAAATTGACCGAAGTCATTGTAGCCTTAAGAGCATAGCTGCCAACTTATTTGGAGTAAAAATCAGAAGATTTTTGAAAAAAAATCAGAATAGCGCGTAAAATGAGTTTTACAGAACAAATCGACATAAATCTGATTTTCAAAGGACACAATGTAAATAACGCACAAATATGTGAAACACACAACTGTTTTGAGATCTCTTTGGAAACAGTTGTATGCATGTTCATTTGTACATTATTTACATTGTATCCTTCATCTCTCAAAATATTTTGACAGAAAGTTACGTTATGTAATGATGATATAATTCGTTATGTAATGATGAAAAATGATATAATTCTATTATATTTAGAAAATGCAAGTTTGACAATTGCGTTTAAGAACAGAGTTGTTTAAATACATGGGCAAATTTAATTTTAACACATTCCTTTATATTAATTCTAAACTATGATTTTGTTATCTATAATAACTCATGCTTTTATTTTGTCAGTTTTGTTGAAATTAAATCATTACAATAGTCAGGATTTATGAACTTAATTTCACAAAAAAAATTTTTTTTACAATTGGGAAGACACAAATTTTTTGTTCTTAAACTGCAGTATATTTTTAAACACATTCATAAAATTATCATGTATTATTAAAATGTGCATTGTCTAGTGTCTACACATAAATAAAAATTGGTGGCAGTATATTTTAAAGAAAATGTTTATTTTGTTCAAAAATATCTTTTCATAAAAATGTGGCAGAAAGGGCTTCAGATAGAAAAAGATTGAATTTCATGATCGTACTATTTATATGAAAATAATTAAAAAATTAACTTTTATAATCAACCAAACTATGAAAATAAGCTACTTTAGTCCAGTTAATGTGCAACAATAAGGAGAAGGAGATCGATGGAAAAGGATAATTGCGTAATCTCGGAAACGCCCGCGAAAAAAAACTGAATTTCACGATCGTACTATTTATGTGAAAATAATAAAAAAAAATTTGCCTTTATAATCAACCAAAATATGAAAATAAGTTAATTTAATCAAGTTAATGTGCAACAATAGGGAGATGGAGATCGATGGAAAAGGATAATAGCGTTCTCTCGGCAACCGCTGCAGAGATGAAAAAAAAAAAAATTACTATTTAAATGAAAATAATTAAAAAGGTGACCTTTATAATCAACTGAAATATAAAAATAAGCTAGTTTAGTAAAGTTAATGTGTAATAATCAGGGGGTGGAGATGGATGGAAAAAGGCAATTATGTACTCTCAGCAAAGCCTGAAAAGAAAAGACTGAATTGCTCATCTTAAAATTTAAGCGAAATATAATTTGTTTAGTAAAATAATTCTTTATTTTTATTCGCACTATAAAAATAAATTAGGTCTATTGTTCTGATATGAAATCATTAGAAGAAGAAAATGGATGCAAACTGGTAATTTTGGACTCTCAACAAAAAGGGGTAAAAGTTAAACAAATATTTTCAAATGCTGTGCGAAGTTTTTTCTTCTGTTTCCCCTTTGAGTCCAATGACAACATATGTATTAATGATATATATGATAACATACATCACGGTGATTACGGAGACAAAAATCTACAACTTATTTTTGATTCCTTTCTGTGGGGGATTTTATGCCTACACTTCCGGGTTAGAAAGACGAGCATTGTCTGCCGTCCGTTTCTTGAACGCTGCGTGCTGGAAGTACCAGAATAAATAGAGCTTGTCACACGAGAACGTCTCCGTTCATTGCTGCGTTCATTGTCGGCGTTCATTTGGATTGCTTGTCACACGAGATTGCTTGTTCTCGTGTGACAAGCAATCCAAATGCTTGGCGACATTTTGGTGTAAAAATATAAATTTGGCGATAAATCGGCAAATTGGCGCGATTTTTAGGCGTAATTAGTAAAAAATATTAAAAATCGTAAAGAAATCGATTACGCGCGTAAAATCGTAAAATAAGAGAATTTTCGTAAAAATTACGAAAAATTCGTAAAAGTTGGCAGGTATGCTTAAGAGTTCTCTGGCTCTCCAGTACAGGATGGTCTCGTCAGAACCACAAAGCTCCCTACATCGACGCATGTGGGCTCTATTCATAGGTTCCCTCATATCGCAAAGAGGACTTAGCAAAAATGTTACCAAATTGATAAAAATTACTCTAAATCAATGAAATTGTGTTTTATTAGGGGATAGTATTGTAATGATCTTTTGGTATGGTCTGTCAGTTCAACCATCCAACTTGGAGACAAATTTGTAACTTTTTAAATGTCACCAAATTGATAAAATGATGCCTAATTAATGAAGATTCAATATTTTGCAGAATTAAGTTAAATTTCCTAGATAATTCCTGTTGCTTTGTGGAAATTATTAATTTAATATACTTAATTCAAATTTAAGTGAATTCCACTGTCTGGGACAGATATGTTTTGTTAGGGAGTCGTAAATGAATTACATTTTATTAGGGGTTGATATAGTATGCATATTTTGATAGGGAGTTGTATAATCAACAATAATATTGATTGGGAGAGGTGCCGTCATGTCTTAGGCAGTAGGAGTGCAAGTGTTGCTGGTGTGCAGATAGGAGGTAATGTTTTGCAAATTCTTTAATTCTGTCATATGAGGTTTATAACTCTTGTATGAAAAAGTCTTCTACACATTCACAATATAGTTTCTGTTTTTTTTTTTATATTGAAAATCTTCCATAGATCATATTTTGCATTTACTTTTTGAAATAATTAAAAAAAAAAAATCCAGGCAACATTTCACAAATTTTTAGTCTGTATAATTTTCAGCTCATTTGTGATTTTATTCCCCTACTCCCCCTTTTTTTTTTTTTTTTTTTTTGCTTAAAGAATTTTTAAATCTCTGATTTAATTCTCATATTTGTCATAATAAATAATGTTTTAAAGATTATTTTCCCCTCTTGTTTTTCTCATTATTTTCAACTCTTCTAAAAGAGTTCACTGAAAACTATCATTTTTTCTATTTGTTTACAAATTGCTCATTTTCTTTTCGAAGTTTAACTTTGTGTTATTTCTTGGAGAAGAGATTTATTTTATCCAATGAACTTGAAAATAATAGACTGAATTTTGAGTTACAATCTTACTTAAAAGCAGTATAAGATATTTATGAGAACTCACTCATAAATCTAACCAAGCATTTACAGCATTTGATATTGAATTAAAGTTTTTTATTAATTTACACGTTTTGAGAATCTTTGAACTAATCAAATTTTTTTATTTGGTGTGTGTGTTGAAACCCTATTAATGTTAGACACAGCCAAAATATGTGCTCTTTCTATTTTGGTTGTAATCAGATAAAAAAAAATATTTTTTATTCAATATTGAAGTAAATTTTTCTTTCTTTTTTTTTTTTTTTTTTTTTGTTATAGCGATAATCAAATTATCCTAAATTTTCAATCTTTATGTCATCAAAAAGCCCACTTAATAGGCAGTTAGTAAGCAACAGCAAATAGGAGGCTGACCCCCTGAGCTTATAAAGCAAAATCCAAGAATTGGGGAACATCAGCAAACATAAATTTACTAGGGTGTGGAACGTCCTAATAAATTTATAAATAGATTAATTGGAGATCAGATCATCAGTTTTACACAGCAAAAGTATTTTTAAAAAGTGCTTAGCACATTGACTATATTGCTTAGCAGAGAATCACAATTTTTTCCTATGCTTCTAGTGTTAAGTTAGATGTATGCAACATTTAATTTAATTTAAACACTTGAAAAATATGAAACATTATACTGCTTTGCAAATGTTAGTTGTTTATCTTATAGCTGTTAGTTATCAAAATAAATCTGTGCTAAATATAAGCTAATTTGGTATTTCAAAACAGTTTTAAATATCAGCTTGTTTCAGGTTGCTGACTATAGTAATGTTTTCCAGATGTGTTTGTGTTACACTGTGCTTCTCTCATTAGCTTATTTTCATGTTTAGTATAATTTTTCTTCCTTTGTATTTAGCCCTACTTCTAAAGACTATAAAACAGCTATGGCAGATATTATGCATGAAGTTGACAAGCACAGAAAAAGTTTAAAAATTGGGAAACCACAGCTTAATATATGTGACCTTGCTGTAATGGTAAGTATCTGGTGTTTTTTACTGGAAATACAGGGTACTCCACTTGAATTCCCCTCATATGAAATTTCTAGTACTTTCATTCAGTTGAGCCTCAAATTGCCTTAAAATATATATATATATATATTTTTTTTTTTACAGTACAAGATGGAATTAATATGTATTTTGGTTCATAATTTATAATTGTTAATGATATACAATTGGATTATAATACAAAGCTACTGCATTGCTTTACAAACCCATAAAAACAACAGTACTTCATTACTTTAATTCAGTACTTCAATCCCACAAATCAATTGTACAGAACTAATGAAATTTGTTGAATGTTTAAGATATTTTATTTCATTTTATTTTATTAAGTTTTCTTGTTACGGTTTGTGTACTTTTTCTACTTTTACAACTTGAAATAAATATTGCTTTTGGTCTTCATCATTTGTAAGTAGTTTGTTGTAAACAATGATTAGGATAATTCCTCTTTCAACTATATCATTTACAACTTTTATACAAAGAACTTTTTTTTTTGCTTTGATGCATTATTAACATGCATGAGTATGCATTATTTTTTGCATTATTAGCCCATGTCTCTACCTTTTGTAAAAATCTGATGAAATAACTAAAATTTCAAAAAAAGAGGGAACAGCAGGATGTAGTGCCTTTAGCTGTAAAACTTTTGGGTAGACAACTGCTTTCTTTAGAGGGTCCACAATTCCTTCAGTTTCCATAGATTTAACCATTTTTTCTTTAGTTTCCTCAGAAACTAAAGAAAAAATCTCAAAAGGAAAGAGGGCAATAAGTTTTTCTGACAAACACCATTAATCATAGGCGCCGAGTTTTCAAAATCTCAGGGGGGGGCACAATCTGATAAAGTTATATACAAGATTCACAAAGTCTATAAATACATAACAACTTGCAAGGCCGCCTTGAAGAAAGCAAGCATATGTCAGTTAGGTGCCTACAATTGGTTCAAGGTCATTTTAAGCCCCTACTTTAGGCCAAAAGAACAGTATACGCTCTTAACAACCGCCAAGAACGAACTGCCCAACGAACGGCAGTAGTGGTTGTTAAGAGTGCATACTGTTATTTTGGCCTGAAAAAGGGGGATTATAATGCCATCAAAGCAACTGTAGTCACCTAACTGACATACAAAATTTCCTTGAGGAAAGCATATGTAAGTTATTGTCTTACAAGCAGCAGTTTTGGAGTCAGATAACCGAGAGGCTAAGTCACGGGGATTGTACTCGGAGGACCCAAGTTCGATTTCCCACTTTGCCTAAACTGTCCCTGTGTACAGGCACGTTAAATTTGTGGGTTTGAAAGTCCTTCCGAGCTATTGGTAACAAAGGAAGGAGGGTCGGTCCCTGTGGATGTCGCCCCCACTGGTTTCCAATCTAAATTAGATGGCATTGTCTCGGCAGTCTAAACAGACATCTTACACCTTCGGGTAGGTCGACGGGCTGGGTCGAAAGAAAGATATCAGCAGTTTTATTTATTGTACGATAAATATTTTTAATCTTTTTAGGCCTATTTATATTTGTAAGCTAGGAGTTGATTAGGAAAATCCATATAGTTACTATGCATCAATATTATAATATATAATAATTACAATGGATTTTAATATAAGAATTAAGTAGTAGCAAAGCTGTTAATTAATAAAAAAAAACCTGAAAATTAATACAAGTTAACGCTTAATATCAACTCTTAACTACCTATCAGTTGATTTTGACACAATAAATTAAAACAATGAAACCAGCAATAATACAAAAGTATCCAAACACTACTGTCTATATTTAAATATTTTTAAATTAAATATGTATATAAAGTGATTATCACTATAACCACACATTCAGCTAAATTAAAAATTTTTTTAAATAAATCAATTTATAAAAAAAAATATCGCATAAATAATATTTTTATGCAAAATTTGGATGACATGTTAGTTGACAGTTCTTATCACAACTAAAACTTTAATATTTTTATCATAGGGGTGGGGGGAGGGTGTAGCACCCTCTGACCCTTGCCTGACTACGGTGCTGTGCCAAACGTCCCGTGCTCAGCAGGAACAAAACTACCCTCGGTGTTTGCAACTTCAAACGGAATGGATACCACCCACGGGGTTTGCAGCTTCAAACGGAATGGGTGCTGTCACATAGTGTTTTCCAAAAATATGTGACATTGCTAAATATTGGAGAGGAAGGCGGCCTGCAAAGGACGGTCCCTAGCCCCGTTACATATATGTATAAGGTTCCCCCCTGGCCACCCGCAAAGGGAAGGGTCAGTGGAGCTTGGACTGCATGTGTGTGGTCCAATACAAGATGGAGGAAGACGCATCGGGGGATGGGGGGGGGGGGGGTAAACGGTCGTTGGGGGCGCGGTTAAGCCCAGGGGTTCACGCAGGAGCGTGGGACCCCAGCCACCTGCAAGTAATAATTCAGGGGCTACTGACCAAGCCCTTCTGTCACGGACTAGCCACTGAAAGTGATGATACAAGTGCTCTCCGATAATATTGAGGGGGGCTTAGGACCTGGCAGCGAATAAAATTTGAGAGGGAGGAGAGATAAAATTGAAAGTTTTTAAGAGAGTTTTTTTGGGAGAAAAAGTCGAGAGTGCCTTTTTAGATTTTGTGGAGTTAAGAGATTGAAACCTCATGGGAACGAGATGCTTCCCGATCCCCTGCCTGATCAACCGAACACCCGGCCGATGTGCCCAAGAACCGAGGTAAGGCCTGTGACTTCGCACAGCACTCAGTAATTTAGTATCTCTCCTCTCCGCTCTTTTAAATACCTCTATGTGAGGAATAATTTTATGAAAGTAACTAGCCTTTTTGTAGCGTGTGACTATTTTTAATATTTGAGAATTGTGAGTAAGATTATGGTAGAATTAATGAATAATGAATTACGAGGTAATAATGATTTACGAGATGTTTATTTTAAGGGAGCAACTTGTAAGCTCAAATCTTATCTTTTCATATTTTAATGTTAAATAGTGTAAATGAAACCTTTTTGTTATTTTAAATCTAATTCGTGTCCTTTTCCAAACCTTTTAATTACCTTTTAACTTTCAGCTTAAGCCATTTACGATCACGACGGCCTTTAACTTAATGTTCCATGAACATATAAGGATTTATAGTGTTCTGAAAGAACGTGTGGTATTTACCACGCAGCAGGTGCTATCTGTAAAGACAGCACTGGTATATAGGATCCGGGAGTAATTACAGATAAGATCTCTTTAGGTAGACAAAATAAGTCATCTCTACTTCGTAGTAATTATTTATAGTTATTACTGGAGGGAAACAGCTATTTTTTGGAAATGCCAATAACATGGCTGTAAATATTCCATTTCTCTTTGAATTAGGCGGTCAGTCGAAAAAGTTCTGGTAACCAGGTGTTTTTGTCATTAGCGTAAACATGTTTCCTGGGAGTAAAGATGAGCTTGGTTTGTGTGCGAGATAGTTTAGGGAGCTATGGTAAGGAAGATGTGAGCAAGACTGAATGGAAATGTAACATTTACGTTGATACTATTTTCTTTCAATTATTTTTATGTTTAAAAAAATTTCATTTTTTGGTATTTAGTAAAAAATGAAGTTAGAAAAAAATATTGAAATTTCCCAGAGGGGGCTTTGCCCCCTCTTGAAAAGTTCAGCAGGAGCTCGTGCCCCTCTGCCGCCCCCCCCCCCCCCCCCCCCCCCGTAGTCGGCGCCTATGCCATTAATGCTTTAAGAATATTTTAAAACCAATTTTCATTACATGGAACACACATTGCTGATGTAGCTTCAAATCAGGATTTAACATAAATTTGAACTAAAAATATATAAATGTCTTTGATTCCCCTGCTTTAGCAATGAACTGATTCTGAAACATCCAGATTTTGAAGGAGTATATAGCTTTTGCCATCCATCTGGCCCGATGTAGTCCAGTTGGAGCTTTAAATAATATTCCTTTTGGAGAAATTTAACTTAAAACAATTATTGTGAGATTTATTTTCTTTATTACTTTTATCCCTTGTCATTATTTAAAAATTTTTCAACTTTCTCAATAATATGATCTTTTTGTTTAGTAAGAATACAAGCCTTTCTCATATCTCTAAAACATCACATTCAGTTGATTCGGAAGATTCCCTAACAATTTGTTTCAAATAAAGTTTATAATAAAAAAAATGATACCATCACCTCTGGATGAAAGCTTTCAAGAATGAAGCGATAATGAAATTTGGCCAATTAACCATATTTCTGTACTTTTTTAATACAAATTTTTTTTAAACTTTTATAAGTGTCTGAAATTGGAAATATGTTCCTACTAGAGCTCTGAAAAATGCATGCATTCTGTGCAATAATCAACCACAAACATAATCAATTTGATATTGTTATAGTGTCACCTTCTGGTTTGATTACAGTGCCACCTTGTGGTTGCCTAGTCCAGGGGTGTGCAAACTTTTCATGCTGTATCCCTTGTTTCTGTAGAAATACAAACTGTGGCCCAAAAAATTGTATATCGCACTTCTCCCAATTATTTCTTGCACCCCTAATTGGGGGCATGCACCCTAGTTTGCGCTTTGGCCTCGTGCAATGTGTTTATGATTTCATTGCCAGCTGGTAGGTGACTACAGTGCCATCTGGGGTGCAGTAAAATTACCACACATTCATTTAATAAGTCTACAATAATAAGTAATATAGTAATACTTTTGACGCTGTTAGCGCGCTCTAAATCTAATCCGATTTGAAAAAATAAATAACTGACTTATTTTCTTATATGATGAAACATTTTAAAAAGTTGGGAGAAACAAAATTCCAAACTTCAAAAACAAGGTCCACCCTAACTTGCATATTAACATAGTTGTACGTGTCATATTTAAATAATTTAAAAAGTAAACATGTGGATCCATTCTGCTCATTAGGTATTCCATGGTTGAGAGTGTTTATTCCATATCCAGAATGCAAGATTATAAAATTTGCAATTTTCTATTAGTCCCATTGGTACCTTTCATCTACTCAAAATAAATTATCGAATGATATTTTCACACCTTTATTTATAACATATTTCAGCAACTAAGTAAATTTTATGTATAGAGACCTGATGTATTTCTGAAACAATTTCCAACATTTTCATTAAATATTTCTTTCAAACTTTAAAAGCAATAGAAACTGGACAATTGGTACAAGGATTTTTTGGTGTTTAATTTTTTAATTCGTGAGTTGAATATTCCTTTTTTTTTTTTTTTTCATCCACACATTTTCTTACACTCCTCTTTTCTGATCAATATGAAACATTCATGTTATTTTTCCTGTATTTGGGTTGGATTAATGTATAACCATTAAAAAATTTTTTTAACTTTTTCATTCATTACTTTTTTAACAACTAAGTGAAAATATTTTTTTCTTTTTTACCCTAACCGTCTTCTCCAGTGACTGCAGAACTGAACTTTTTTTTATAATGTGCATAATTTTTGACCCCCCACTCAAATATGTTTTTTTCTCCTTTTCCTCCTCTCTTTACATGCACACACACTTCATAACTTCTACTCTCTTTTTTTTTTGTTATTAACCTGAAGTGTGTTTTTTTTTTTTAGGTTGGGATCACATATCTCGAAAAATTGTTTCAGCTTTCACTGTTCATTAAATTTTTCAAACCAAGAAAATACAAAATTTGATCTTTTAACTCTCCACCCCCACACCACCTCCCTTGGGTACAATAAAATTGAAAAATTTTATATTTTTGTGCCCATCTTGCACCTGATTTTTAATACCCCACATAAATATTTTTATAGTATTCTTTTTTTTATATTCCATCACCCTCAAATTTTCTCATTTTTTTAACAGCCCCGTCAAATGATGGCAAAAATGAATTTTTTTATATTTTCTGTGCCTAATTTTAAGCATTCTGTGTTATTTTTCCTGTATTTGGGTTAAAAGAATGTATCTCAGATGTTATTTTCATAATTATTTGTTCATTACATTTTCCACAGCTAAAAAAAATGAAACTGTTTTTTACTCCCCTCCCCCTCCTTCCCCCCCCTTCCTTTCACCAGTATCTTTAAAAATTTAAACTTTAGTATTTTTCACCTAGTCTCAATGTGCCAATTTTGTTATACCCAACTCAAATATTTTTCTGTATTCATTTTACACTTCACCATCGCAACATATTTTGTTATTGCCTCCCTCTTGTTCTAATCAACTTGAAGTATCCCTGTTATTTTTTCTGTATTTGTGTTGGAATGATGTATTGCTGAAAATGATTTCAGATTTTTGTTTCATTTACCATAGAATTCCGTCGATCTGCCTCCTCAAATGTTATGGAAAATATAGGGGGGGAGTACTGACTGGGAATTTTCTGCTAAAAATAAGCAAGTAGAATTCCGTTAATCTGTCCTCACAAATACGATGGAAAAAGGGACTATGTAGGGTTGGGAGGTGCTTACTCGCAATTTTTACCTAAAAGAAACAAGTATATTTTTTATCAAAAATTTTTTTTTAATTCAATGACAATTTTTTCCCCCAATGTTTATGAGAGGGAAGGGCTGTTTTACAGACTTTTTCATAATTTTAAATTGATACAAAACTGCAAGGGAGGGGACTATCATGGGGAAGATGTATCAATAGAATTCTATGGTTAATATTTTTCCTAAAACTAAGAAAAACAAAAATTTAATGTTTTACCTCCACCTTCAGTGAATTAAAAAATTTTATATTTTTCATCAAATTTTGATGGCTTTTTTGTTTGATACCCCGCATAATTTCCTTAAATATATTTTATTTTTAACCAACTTCCCCACCCCCCACCCCACCTTCCCAGAATTTAAAATTTTTGAATTTTTATAAGTTGGTTTTCATTAGATCCCTAATCTCTACTAAATTTCAAAGTTGGCAGATGGATGATACAGATTTAAATATGAGTGTAGGCAGATACAAGCAGCTCGTTATTTCCTCCCCCCCCCCCCCAGACACAATATACACATCAGAATATACTACATAACATTCCAACATAAGATGAAAGTAAGAGTTCCATAAAAATGAAAAGTATCTGATTATATAAATTTTAAGATTTCTACTTATGAGGTTATGTGGAAAATGGCATATAGCTGGGGTGCAAAGTGAAAATGACTAACATACCCACAAAATGCTCCGAAAATTCAAGCTGTAACAGTTCCTAAATCTTACTGATCCCTTTGAATTTTCAAATACAACATTAAAATTTTTTTTACTCAACACTTGAATTTTAAAACCTGTGTAATGCCAGATATATCTACTGTATTGTCATATTTTATTCTCCCTATGGTAAGATTATTGCATTTTTTAAATGAGTATCTTACTTGCATCTATGTCTATTTGTAGAAATACAGGTACAATCCTATTTAAAAGACACCAAGTATTTCTGCATCTACTTGAAAATTGTGTATTTCGTGTTTGCAGAAACACACAGATTTAAGATCCTTCTTTGTCATACAGTAGTGGCCAAAATTGTGGAAACCTTTTGAAAAAAGTGTATTTTTGAGGTTTGATGGCGCATAACACAACTTTTTTTTTACCAATATCATAAAATTATATATCAATGGAAAGATAATTTAATAATTAATGGAAAGATAATTTAAAGATTGTAATGCAATAATATTTGTTCAATTATCTGTTGTCTATAAAAAGTTATAGCCAAATAACCAGAAAAAAGAAGTACAACTTGCTTAGGTTTATATGTAGCTTTTCTTCATTTGAATGTAGCCAATGAACACGAGTGTTTAGCGAGCCAATCAGGTGTCATCTTGTTTTGGCAATGAGCCAACAGGTCACAGGACATTTATCAGTTTGTTATGTGATTGCTATCAAGTTGATTGGTTTTTTTTAACACTTTACAACAAAGTTGAAAAGTGTTTATGACTTTGTTCATTCTGTCTTTCTGTCTGTCTGTCCGTTAGCATGATAACTACCGTAAAAATGACTTAATCAAAATGAAATTTTAGTATGTTGTTCAGATGGTCTGTAGGACCTATGGGAATATAAATGAATAATACCACCCAATTAGTTTTGGATTGAACCCGGGTTGAAAAAATGAAATACATTGAGCCCTATGGGACCTAATTTTTCAAGCATTTTTTAAGCGGATTTAAAATTCACAAATTGCTTCGAAAATTTTAGGTAATATTCAAATTATTCCATAAAATATATAAAAAAAAATTCAGCGTAATATATTCAGTAGTTTTTTAAATAAAAATTAAAATAATAATAACACCTCTTATATGAAGCGATCACGTGACCTACTTGAAAATGATATATAGCATCCATCTTGTCTCAAAATCGTGATTTTTAAAGTTCTTTTTAATTCATATTGAGTGTTGTATATGTTCTAAAACCACTTTATTTCTGCTTAAATTCTGTGCATCTACATATTGAAACAATGCAATTACAATATATTTGAGTTTAAATGCTCATCCAAATTTGATTATTTCTACAACGAAGCCTATTTTTCACCTATGTAAAATGTAAACAGCAAAATATGTAGAATTAGTTGTATTAGAATTGTGGTATTTCTTTAACACAAAATCAATTAGTCCATGGAGTCTGCATAGCTGATATGAATGAAATATTCATTGATTTTACAAAGAGAAGGACGATATTTTCGATGAAGTTTTATGCATAGAGTTTAATTACTTGTAGCTCCATGGTCTTAATTTTTAAATAAAATAAATTATTATAGTATTGTGATGAATGACATGAATGGGAAATTATTTATGAATGAAATTCTGCTTTTATAGAGAGAGCCAGGCGTGTTATTTTTTCTATGACGTCATTTGAATGAATTTCAGTTGTTTTCGATGAAGTTTTCAAATATAATAAATTGTTGTAGTATTATGATAATTCTAAAATTATTACCGAGGAATGTATCACATTTTAGAGATGTTTAAACCGCAATTTATATTTCACGGCAATTTATATTTCAATGCCGTCATTTGAATGAAGTTCATTTTTTTCGATGAAGGTTTAAGTTTTCAAATATAATAAATTAATGTAGTATTGTGATAAGTTTTAAAATATTACCGAGGAATGTATTGCATTTTAGACATGTTTAAATAAAATTGCATTGAAGTTGAAAAGTGTTTCATAATCAATGCCTTAAGCATGATTGATCTTTCTTGGTTTTTTTTGTGTGTGTTCTTTGATTTAGTGAGCTTGTAAAATGTAATAAAATTAAAGAAATGACACAAAGAATTGACTGGTCACCCAGAAAGTGATGTAAAATAGTACTATTAAGTGAACAAGGTTACAGTTATAAAGAAATTAGAAGAAATATTAGGAAAAACAACCAAAGGTGGCATTTCTAAATTTTCGAAGAGGTATAAGGTGACTCAGTCACTACAACACCAGACTGGTAAAGGCAGGAAAAGGTGCACAACAGCAAGTGATGGTAGAATAATTAAGAGACTGTGCCTAGGTGACAGAAGAAAACCATCTCGGTGTATACAAGGTGAAACAGTGTAATGCAATGTGAAGTTGAGTGCAAGGACTGTTCGGTGCAGACTGCATGAATTTAGTCTAAATGCTAGAATTCCATGAAAAAAGCCATTTTTATCTCTCAAACGAAGGTTGAAAAGATTAAACTGGGCTAAAACCCATGTTAACTGGACAACGAAACAATAGGACAGTGTAATTTAGAGTGATGAGACCAAAATCTCCTTGTTTCGTAGTGATGGGGTAAAGTACGTAAGGAGAAGAATTGGAGAAGATTTACATCCTGATTGCATTACACCTACCGTGAAACAGCCAATTAGTGTTATGATCTGGGATTGATATCAAGAGGTGTGGACAGAATTTGTGTAATCAATGAGAATATAAATGCTCTAAGATACATAAATGAAATACTTGAGCCCAAACTGCAGCCTTCTGCACGTGATCTTTTACAAGATAATGAAGCATTTATATTTCAACAGGATTCAGCTCCATGTCATGTTGCTCATGTGTGCAAAAAGTGGCTTCAAAATCATCATATTCAACTACTGGAATGGCCTGAGAATAGCACAGACCTTAACCCATCGAAAATCTGTGGAGCTGACTAAAGAAACTTGTTAGTCAGAAGCAACCCAGCAATAAAACCCAATTAACAGAAGCAATAATTCAGTCTTAGTTTCACATTATAACAGCTGCAGAACTAAAAAACTTGGTCCACTCCATGGGAAAGTGTCGAAGGCCGTAATTAAGGCTAAAGGTTACCCAACTTAAGTATTAATGGACATGGTTAGAATTTTTGTAAATCTCATATTTTCTATGTATTTCACTTTTCTTCTTTATAAATGCTGTTTTATTAAAAAATAATTCATAAATGTTATTGCATTACAATCTTGATTAAATTATCTTTCTATTGATATATAATTTTACCGTATTGGTACAAAAAAAAGTAGTGTTATGAGCCATCAAACCTCAAAAATACACTTTATCCAAAAGATTTAACTTTGGCCACTACTGTATATCTGCATCTAGCAAGAATGTCTAGTATTGCTTAGTGTTTTATAATGTTGACTCAAAAGCATTTTAAACACTATTTGTTGTAAAATTGACATACTATAATAAAAAAAAAATAATTTTTGTAAATGCAAATAAAATTACTGCTAGTTTAAAATAATGTATATAATTATTTTTTTTTTATTAGCACTGGTCACCTCCTGGATGTGAAAAACTGAAAGATTGTTTAAAATCTCCACCTTCAAAGCCTTACAAGTGTGACTGGCCTCATTGAGCAAACAGTGTGCAATGTATATGCACCAAGAAAATACAATAAATCAAGCGCATAGTCACCAATTATGCTATGGTTGTGATATTTTAGCAATTTATATATATATATCTTTATTAAATTTGAAAATTATTTTTAAATTAAAGTTTGTTATATTTATGAATTTTTGTAACAATTATTTCCAAATAGAAATATTTTTTATTAACCACCCTTTAAAAGAAGCTTAAATTTGATGGAATTTAAATAATGTTTTAAGTTTTGCCTTTATAATTTATTCAACATAACAGCTAAGTTTTTCAGTGAATGAAAGCTCAGTACCCGTATCATCTAAACCAGTCGTGCACAACCCGCGGGCCGCATGCGGCCCTCGGTCTAATCGTGTGCGGCCCGCCGCCACCCTCAGCTTGGCGAATACATAAAAAAAAATTCCAAGACTTTCGTGAAAAAAAGAAAAGAAAAGAAAAACTACATCATAAAATTTTATAAAAAATTATTTTTTATATCAAATTTTCTTTAAGATTTCGACTACAAAACAAATAAAAAGAGCAAATCAAACAGCTTACAAAATTGTCTACTTTTTACAATGAGAAGTGGAATGTTTGAATTCATACCCTGCCATGGTAGTCCTTCGTTGGCGAGAATTTTCCATACGGCAAACCTACACAGGAAACTGGAATGTGTTTGTTGTAGGAGGGGAATTTGTTTTTGTCTCCCGAGTATAGTCAAAGACTCAAAGTCAAAGAATAGTTGGAAGTCGATAAATAAAGCGTTTTGGTTTGATACGATTTCCGTTATAACTTCTGTGACTATGTCTAAAAAGCGTAAAGTCGGTGATGAGAATCGTGCATTTCAGGAGAAATGGGGTGAGAGTTATTTTTTCGTAGAGAACAAAGGCAAAGCAACATGTTTAATTTGCCAAGAAACTATTGGTGTAATGAAGGAGTACAATGTGAAGAGACATTACGATACAAAGCATGTTGACAAATACAAGGAGTTATCGGGACAAATGAGAAAGGATAAAATTAAAGATCTGCAACATAAGTTTACAAACCAACAAAATATTTTCAAAAGAGTGATTGATGATTCAGAAATTGCAGTCAAGGCAAGTTATGTTGTGTCGAAAATTTTAGTTAAAAAACTGAAACCATACAAGGATGGAGAGTTGGTTAAAAAATGCTTGGAAGAAGTGGCAAATATAGCGTTTCCGGAGAAAAAAGGTATTATTTCGAAGATAAGCCTTAATCGTATGACAGTAGCAAGAAGATCAGAAGAAATGGCATTAGATATTGAAAAAACATTAAAAGAGAAAATTTCTGAATTCACATGGTTTTCATTGCCCATAGATGAAAGCACAGACGTCACTGACACTGCACAGCTGTCAATTTTTATTCATGGCATTGACTGTAATTTCAATGTTACGGAGGAGTTAATGGCGTTACTTCCAATGAAAAATACAACAAAAGGAGCAGACATTTATCAAGAAGTTAAGAAAGTCTTGGAAAAGTATAATTTGGTCTTAAAAATGTTTGGTATTTCAACCGATGGCGCGCCAGCTATGGTAGGAAAAAACCAAGGATTAGTAAATTATTTGGCAACAGATAGCAAGGCCGTGGGGAATGAAATCATAGCATGCCATTGCCTTTTACACCAAGAGAACCTTTGTGCAAAAATTATTAAAATGGAACATGTAATGAAAATCATTATTAAGGTAATAAACTTTATTCGTTCCAGAGGAGTTGCTCATCGTCAGTTCCAAGATTTACTATCCCAGTTAGATTCTCAGTATGATGATGTCATTTATTTTACACAAGTTCGTTGGGAAAATGCTGAAGCGAGTGTATGACTTGCGTGAGATCATTACTTTTTTCAAAAGTCGTGATCATAATCTGGTTGCAGACTTTGAAGACAAAGAATGGCTATGTGATTTATCTTTTATGGTTGATATGACACAACATCTGAATGAGCTAAATACGAAGCTTCAGGGGGAAAATAACCTGATACACAACCTATTTTACTCAATCAAGTCATTTGAGTTTAAGTTAGTATTATGGAATTCACAACTCAAGTCTGGTCAATTGTTGAATTTTCCAACAATGAGTAATTTTATTGCAAGTTGTGAAGACGATCCCATCAACATTATTAAATACGCTTCACTAGTAGAAAATCTGCAAAATGAGTTCAGTCGTCGATTTCAAGATATCAGGAAACTTGAGAAATCTTTGGAAGTGCTTGCAATACCATTCGCGACAAATATTGAAACAGCGCCCGTCAATTTTCAGATGGAACTTATCGAAATTCAGAGTAACTCCGAATTGAAAGCTAAATTTTCCGAAGTTTCTTTGCAAGAATTTTACAGAAATTATTTGCCTTGTGAGATGGAAAAATTGAAAATTCACGCTCAAAAAACGATAACATTATTCGGGAGCACCTACTTATGTGAACAATCATTTTCATTAATGAAACAAATGAAATCAAACGGTCGTTCTCGTCTAACTGATGAACACTTGGAGGGAAACCTACGGATCGCTGTATCCAACATTGAACCAGACATTGAAAGAATAATGAAAACCAAACAATGTCAAATTTCCCACTAGCTCTACAAAAAAATAAAAGGATTTTGGTGATATCTGTACGTTTTTGAAGTAAGTGAGTTGTTTTTTTCATTTCTGTATTTGTTTTTAATTTTTACTTTTAATTTTTTGTTTCGGTATTTACTAAAAATATATTTCTGGGCGGTGCCCCCCACCCCCCTCCCCTTGCAGCCCGCTGTTGCCTAGTCTATGTGAAATTGGCCCGCACGTGTTAAAAGGTTGTGCACCCCCTGATCTAAACACATTATCTTCCAACTTGATCCGTTATTTATCATTAATTGCTTTATGAAAATATAAAGTAAGAGATTTTAATCGGCCTTCTCACACAATAATTTTATATTAATAAATAAAATACACTTTGTAATTTATGTGCTTTCGTTTGCAAGTTATTCTTTTAAAAAAATTATTGTTCACCTGGAGAAATAAATATTTACTTATGCCAATTCTTATTAACTTCACATTACCTCACTTTGTATTTTCATTCAACATCTTTGACGGGATCATTCTCAGTTACGGAAGCACATAGAGAGCTGAAACTTGGCACACAATTTCATCTATCAAATTTTCATGTCATTACGTTATGTCATTTACATACATCATAACTGTTTTTGCCCTTTTCATGCATTTTTTTTTTTAATTTTACAAATTATGGTGGTGTTCAGATGAAATATTCTCACAGTTCTAACACATTGATCCATGTGGGCCAAAGGTCCTACTGTGCTGAAAACACCGGTTCTTGTTAGATCACCGAAGTCAAGCAGCATCGGGTGCAGTTAGTACTTGGGTGGGTGACCACCTGGGAACACCGTGTGCTGTTGGCACATTTCGGGCACGGTAGCCCGGTGGTTTGCACGCTGGATTTGCACGCTGCCACAACTGCCGCCGTGTTTATGCGGAGTACGATCACGTTAAACATCTGGGTCCGTAAGTCCTTCCGAGAGGTTGGTGATAGGGGAAGGAGGGTACAGTCCCTGTGGATGCCTCCCCCACTGGGTTCCGGTCTAAATTGGGTGGCACTTCCCGGCCGCCTAAATAGTTACCTTATATCTTTCTGGTAGGTCGGACGGTCTGGGTCTCAACAACAACAACATTGATCCATGTATAATACTACATACGTTTGTACATCAAAAAATATAATAATAAGAGGATGGATGTGAGAGAAAGAATTAAAACAAAATTTAAAAAAATATGAAAAGAACCAAGTTTTTCAATATTCTCCCCTGCATAACAGTGGCACATGGAAAAATAGAAAATAAATTTTAATCACACACGAAATTAAACCAAATTGAGGTTGTAGACAGATTCAATTCAAAACAATCTTATATAATAAAAGAGTCAAGCCAAGACAAGATGCATCTTTATGGGGTACCTGTGACCAAGGTCACTTAACCCTACATCGAAAATAGCATGTTTGTATCATTTATAACGGGAAATCTAAGCATCTAACAGCAACAAAATTTGGCACAAAGGTACTTCAGAACCCGAGGCCTCAGTAAGATTTTTTTTTTTAATTCAAATTAGTCTTTCAGTTATTTTAGCATAATTTTGACACAAATCAGTTCCTTAACAACCGAAAATATCATCGCAGAGTTTCTATCTTGACATCATCGGATCGAAAAATGTTCCTTCCAATGATGTTTAAAACAAATCCTTAGGACAATTCCTTCATATGTTTTTTTAATACATCGAAATTTGTATTTTTTAGATTATCAGATACTTATTTCACTGCATCTAAGAAAGGAAGATTAGCACAATTCTATAATTTGGCAAAAAGTTGTGTATCTTCATATTCTTACAAAAACATTTTTGTAATTACTACATGTTTTTGTGATTTTTTTAAACAAATATATGAAAATTGAGATTTTCGATTCCCCTCGTGAAGGACTTTTTTTGTGCATGTCTGTCTTAAAACTCATTAGTTTTAAGCCGCACCTTCAATTCCGTTATGTTTCATTTATTTATTTATTTTGTCCACAATTGCAGAGTTGAAGGCCCAGACCACACGACCAACCCAGGGGTTTATGGTAACCACAATTGCAGAGTGCATAAATTGAGGCAGTTTGAAGAGGCGATTCTGTAAATGAAATTTTGAAGTAGAAGATGCTTATTTAGGACCCCAACAATGCTGGATAATTTGTTCTAAAATTGATAGTATGCAAAACTATTTCCTTGCCCAACTTCCTAGTTCAGAACCCTGAAACAGGACCAAATTTAATAAAATTGCCAGAAAATTTTGACTCCCGCCTTCCTCTAATATTTTGCAACTGGTATACAGACTCCAACCTCTTTTTGAAAATTTGAATACTCATCAAGAAAAAAATCAAAAGTTTTTAAAAAAATTAATAATAATGTTGTATTGCTTTGTAAAGAATTAAAATGAATTACATTATTTATAAATAATGAGCATATAGTGCACATATATTAGAAAATAATTTAGAATTTTAGATCACCAACTGTGAGTTGCAGGTTATTACTTTCCTTATATACATGATTCCTTATATATTATAATGTATAAGGAAAGTATTGTGACGGGGTCGAAAATTCGAATTCGAGTTTATAGGAGAGCACGTTTCAAGCATCCCGGATCATGAATCGAAGATTTTTGAGGTGATGTATGTGTGTGTGTCAGCGAGTCCGTGGATATGATATCTCAAGAACGAATAAAGTGATTCGAATGAAATTTGATACAAAAACACAATCCATGAATACTGGAAGCCTATTGTTTTTAAACTCAATCGAATGTTCAGAACCCCCTAAATTTTCGAGTGAAATTTTAAAAATCATCAAAAAAAAAAAAAACCTTTAATACAGTTACACAAATAGACATTTCTTATGTAATTTTTCCTTAGAAAACGATTGCCATAAACTTTAGAATGCTAGCATGAACCGTTCTCGAGTTGCTGAACATTTTCCAAATAAATTTATAAAAAATTCCCATAAATTAAAAAAAAAATATTAACTGTTAAGAAAAATTGTCACTTTTCCTATGTAATATCATGTGATAAATTTGGTGACATCATTCTCGTGGATCTAACTTGTTCCATTCACGAGAAAAGATGAGTAATACTTTTGTATTTGAATGCCAATAATCATTTATCTGCTGTAAGAATAACTTATTTCTCCATCCATAACGCTTTGCAAGATTTTGGCAATGAATTTAGAGGAATGTCGCCAACTTGGCAACATTTTTAAATGTTGCCAAATTAACGAAAATCTCGCCAAATGGATAAAAATGCCGTTAAATCAATGAAAATGACGACTGATTGAAGAAAATTCAATATCTTGGAAAGAATATAAGTATCTACTATTAGAATAACATTTTTTTTAACTATAAAAGTAGTAAATTCATTGCGTTATATAAGAAAAGTCATGTGCTGCCCACATGAGATTTTTTTATTTGTTGTGAAGGAAGTATTAATATATATCACTTGGGTTTTTTTGTAGGCAGAACACCAACATTTTGGATTTTTCGGGTATGCCCACCGATATATTCATTTATTCAATTTTTTTTCCCCCAAAGCTTTCATTGTAGACAGTTCTTTAGATTTTAATTCTTCCTCTGAAAAGTCTCAGTATAACAAAATTGCTCCAAGAAGTGCATTTGCACTTTTTGAATTAGAAGGGCTTCTAAAGTTTCTGTGCCTATATTGGACCTTATATTTGTTTAGTTGAAATACTAAAATTTTGTTCACTTGACACATTTCAATGAGGAATCATGAGGATCACAAACATCAGCCTTAGGAGAACTTTATACTTCTATGTTCCATTTCAAGTCTTATTTTAGATATCTCTGTGCAAGTAGAGTCTATCCTTTCCATTTCATTTAGTGAAATAAGTTTTCAACTTGATATTGAGTGAACTCAATTTCAAGTTTTTCAAATTCAGTAACATCTTGCATAATAAAGAGATGTGTGTATGCTTGTGTATACAGTCTGTAGTGAGAAATCGAAGCATCATATGGCCATGAAATTTAGTACATAAGTGCTTCAAGCCCCCAAATAGGTGCACCATGGCATTATTTTTTAAATGTTGAATTGGTTACTTTATATTTTAGCCCAATTTATAATGCATTTGCCTGATATTTACACAAATCGATTCCTTCATAAAATATTAGAGTTTTCATCTTCACACCATCGGAAAGATTGTAAATTCTCTTTCAAACAAACTTAAACAAAATCCATGCAATCAATAGACGAATTTTCATGAATTTTTAAAAATATATACTTTTCATGCATTTTAAACCTCAGATTTTTATATTACGATATTAAAAAAATGGCATGCCATCCAACATTTACAATTTATCAGCAACTCCTAAATATATCACAGACTACTCCAGAAAAAAATTGTTTCATAAACCCTTCCTTTAATTCATTATAATTTTTTTAACTAAGCCATTTCTTTGATTTTTGGAGCAACCAAACTCGTTCCATTGCCAAGTGGACCTCTTTTCAGGAACTTTTCTATCTACTAAAGGAGCATTCACAGGAGAATTGCGTTTTTCATTTGTGCATGACATTTTGACGTGGGATCGAGATTTAGATTTTATATTTGTATTGTGAGAAGAATTTTAGTTCAAAACATTGATAATACATCTTTCGAGAACAAAAGATGCAATTTTGTAGTAAAATGCAGTTTTAACGCTTTGATACATTTATTACAAGAGTCATCAGCATTTGGCGTTTCTGAAAAGAAAGCCATCAAAGGATCCCATTGCTCCAATATGTGGTCAATGTTGTTAGCAAAAGACAACCATCTGGTACTTGTGAATTTTAACTAGCAAAAGACAACCATCTGGTACTTTTTTTTTTAACATCTTGTGTGGTTTCTCACCTTGCCCACAAAGTTGTTATAATAATTTAAAATTATGTTTTTGTTTGGAGCTCCTCTCTAGAAAAAAGAAAATATTAACCAATAACACTTTCAAATCAATATCACTGTTTAACTTAGTGTTACTTTTTGCAGTAATGTAAATCAAATGGCAAAGACAGCCTCTAACAGTATTGAAGGGATTTTTCGAAGTAAAAATGCTGCAACCACCTTGTGTTTTCCAATCATGGTGCTGGCATTGTCATATGAGAAACCCACAAAGTTTTAAGTTTTTTTATTTCATTGCAGTACTGATTACATCAGAAATGCCTTCTCCAGTGTTATTTGTGCATTTCATCAAAGCTAGCATTGCAGTCGAAATCTTTCCACTCAACTTTTCATATGTTATAACAAACAAGTGGATATAACTTCTTATCTTGGAGTCATTGGCTCCATCAGTACCAATTGAAAATGGTAGATTTTTACTTAGTGAAGAAATAACTTCAACACTTGTTTCTACCATATTTTTGATAATGGCTATCATTTTTGTATGACCATAACCATGCTTTAGTGAGATTTTTGAATTAGGAAACTAAGAAAAATGGTGTAATGTGATTTGCTGGAGATACTGGCAGATTCGGCTCGATAAGAAATCATGTGAATAGAGCTTCTGTTTTAGCATTACCTAAATGTTCATCTTTCTTGTAAAGAAAACAACAACAAGCTTAGTATTTTCAATTGCTTTTACGTACTCCACATGCTTTGTTGAAACAGTATGTGCAAGAATGGCCTGCAATTTTTCTTGTATGCAAACAGCTTAGGCAAATGCAGATGTTTGTAAACTTATTTAAGATCCAAAAGTATGCATTATAAAGGAGCAATCACATTTTTTTTTTCTTGAAATAGAATACTTACTGAATAACCTTGTTCGGATAATTGCAATGTCTTCCCTTTTTTTACTATTAACAGTATGTTTTTAAATTCCTAAAATTTTAAAAATGTGTCCTTGGAGATCAAATTAGTTTTTTAAGACAGAAAAACCAGCTGTTGGACATATGAAATATTTTATTTGGCTTCACACCACACAAACATACAAAGGCTCATAAAAAATTCATAAAAGAAATGATATGTCTATGTGAAGCCAAGACCAAAAATACTTGGCCACTTTGGATGAAGCAAGTCCTTTTTCTTTGTGCAGTCTACAAAATATAATTTACATACTAACACACAAATGCTGATATAAATGTGTCAAAATTTAAATAGCATCCAAATAAAGTAATATCTTCAAACATTTAGGATGTGACCAACTTTTGCCTTACAATAATCAGCACTTCATGCAATTTTGCTAGAAAAAATTTTTTCCATCAACATATATTTAAAATGTTAATATGGAATTAACATTAGTTGTATGTTTTAAGGTGCATTTTGATGCTTTGATAATAATGTCCTCCAAATAGTATTCTTTCACGAGCTTTTAAAAATGTATTGCAATTTTTTTAATTTCCTGAATATTAATTATTGAAAGCATTAGTATTAGTAAATTAGTTAAAATTATAAATTAAAATTGTTAGAAAATAATGAGAATACGGTGTTTAAAACTCGGGACATTATTTACAACAGATTTCCTGTTTTATGCAATATTTGTTTAAAGTAAAAAACAAATTTGCTCTACCAATTGAGCTGAGAATTGCAAATAAGATGCCAAATCAAAAAAATACTAGTTATAAATAACTTGATATCTGCCTTTTAAATTTTTTCTTCGCTTATTTTTACTACATAAGTAGATGGGGGAAAAAATTATACAGCTTTTGCCTGGAAAATATTTAATTTAGAAATTTTTACATGAGTAAAAGCGACTTTTTACCAATGCTGTAATGCTCTTTGTGGTTTATAAATCAGTAAATTTAAATAAAAATTTTAAAAAAAACCTCATTTCAATTAATAAATTTTCTACTGCAAGATTATAATCTTGCAACCAGTGTAACATTTTCTGAAACTTTTAAACACCTTGCTTCAATATGATGCACATTGGAGATATAACATCTGTGCTTCAAAAGTTGATCACACAAACAGTTTTCAGATTCATAAAATAAAGCATATCTAGATTAGTACTTGCATGCAAAATAAATTGGCTTTAAATTTTACAGATATCAACATGACGTGAAAATTTGGCTAACATCTAGACTAGCCTTTTATAATCACAATATCAGTATACCATTATTCATCTGTTAATGCCTATTTTCTACCTTCATTCAATTTAAATTAACTTTCCCTTAATAATTTTATATTGACAAAATGAATAGTCAAAATAGCATTACAGCTGTAATTGTTGATCACATTGATGGATCAATTAATTATACAGACACAGTAGAGGTATATTTAATATAAAATTTCTAATATGCTAATTTTTCATAGCAAGCATTTCCAAATGTTTTGTTTAATCAATGGACAAGTTATACAAAATAGTCCATATTTTAAAGAAAAGATTACATAACACAAAATAATCTGGATATGCATACATTCTATAAATGCTGTTTGTGGTCTACAAATTTGCTTCTTTTCTCCTTTACTTTAACATCAATATGGCAGTTTGTATAAAAAATTGTAAATAGAAGTTTTTTTCATTAAATGATTAAAAACAAACACCTATCCCATTTATGAATTAAATAGCATAAAAAATCTTATTTAGTAAAAATATTCCATAAATATATCATTAAAATAAGTGGTGACAAGCTGAATTGCCCCTGCAAGATTTTGAAAATATACTCTTTATGAAATATACAAAACAAAAATAAAATAATTTAATATCCACTTATTTACATTAAATTAATTTTTCTTTTAAATTGCTTGAGTACTTAATAAAAGTTTTAAGCTTAAATTTAGAATCTAAAACCAATTTCAGTTAATCTTCACACTTTTTTCCACTAACTCTTTCTTAAGTGTATTCATGTAAAGATTATTCTTTAATTTAACAAATTTGACATGCAAGTATTTGAAAAATATTTTGAAGCAAAACCGATTAAGTTCATTCTATAAAGTCAGGAAATTGCTTAATACTTATGGAAACTTTGTTAAAAATTATAATACAAACCCAAATGTTCCATGGCATGTGCATTCAATCATGGTCCTTTCTTGTTTATTATAATAGGGTGATTCTCAATAAGAAGGTACTTATGTAACCCAAGGTATAAGAAAATTAATAGCGATTGGAAAATTCTTGCATTGTGTGTGTTTAAAATATAATAAAATGTTTTAAATAGATATTAATAGTATATAAAAATGAAAATAATTGTTCTTGTTCAAAATTTCTAATAAGGCAACCTTTTGAATTTTAACTGCCCATAAATCCAGGTATAATAATAGATTAAATTAATTAAATCCACAGTAAGATCTCACAATTTGATCTTTGGGGGGTGGGGTGGAGGAATAATCAAAGCTTTGATTATTCTTCAATATATTGAATTTAAAATTTCAAACAATGATTGATATTAAATTCATTAATAACTTTAATTTTAGCCTGGAAATTTTAAAACTCATATACTGCTGCCATTGAAAATTTTAGCAATGTCATTACATCAAGGTAAAATTCTCAAAGTTTCTCTGGTACCTTCAGGGGCAAGTTATATTTGTGAAATATCCTCAATATGGTTTAGTGCTACCACACTTTCGATTTAAAATTCAAAGCATTTAAAATAGGTGAAATTTTTAGGCATTTTAATGCCAAGTAGTCTCATGGATGTCCACCACGTAGCTTACAGCGGACCCCAAGACAACAGGTTGGGAACCTCTGTATAATACACTAGCCTCTTTAGATAAAAACAAAAAATCCAACTATAATTTTTCACATCCAATATTTTTCTTGAACCAAAATATTAATATGTATAGCAAGAATGAAATACAAAACACTTACAAAATTGTAGTTTACACATTATAGATGTGTGAGACCAGGCTCGTTATTCAGGCCTGATGCATAAAAATCCAGGCATGGTTTGGCCTGGACAATGCCCAGTGGAAGTCATGACCAGGACTGAGTTAAATGTTAAAATACGTTATGAAATTTAATGAAATTGAAATAACAAATAATTTTCTGAACTGGCATATCTTATATCTTTGCATAAAACTCAAATGTTGTGGTAATTACAATAAAATCTGGAGTAGTCAAAATTTATTAATGAATGCAAAATTTTATTTTCACACTTGAACATAACGGGCCTACTTTCCCAATAAAAGTCCAGGCTCACTTAGGCCCTCTCATTTCTAATATACAAACTCAATACTGAACAATTAAGTGCACTGAAATAAGTTGGCTACATATAAGATACAAATATCAATTTTAGATTTAATTTAGAATATATATAATTTAGTTACAATATGGTCAAGATCTGGATTTCTAGCATAACAATTCTATTTAATCATTTTGTATTTTCTTATATTTGACAATATGAATTTGTTTTTTTCACTTGCTATCTGAAAAAATATCCTAATGAAACGGTATGTAAAAGTTAAATGATTAATTTACAAGAAACTAAGATTTTAATTGACTTGAAATTATGCTTCCAGTGTAGCAACCAGCATGGGTGGGTTGCTTTCATACTTATATATTAGCAGTCACCAGCACCGAAAAACCGATAACTACACTGACAGCAAGAAATAGTCATTGGCTATTTGATACTGATGGGAGCTAACAAGTGTGAAACCAGTCTACTAATGTAGGTTGCTACACTGGTAACATGATTCTAAGTTTTGGGATTGTATTATGATTATTTATTTGACTTATTTGCTATTTATGCAATTATTTTAAAATGTATTTGCTCAAGCCCTGCAATTTCTAGTTTTAACACTAAATGTTTCTAATTATTTTTACTATTAATTTAAAACTATGCTAACTCCAATTACACAAATTGTAGACTACAAACTTGAACATCACAGTTGCGAACTATGACACATTTAAAATTTTATGCAATTTTACAAACGATGAAATTATGAATATTGGTTAAATGTTTTAATACAAAGCATTCTTCTAGATATTTTACACTTAGAATAATAGTACATGATTTAACATTCTTATTTCAAAATATTTTCTTACAAAATACCTCATTAAATCTAATGATCATAACATCAAAATGTAACTAAAAGAAAAGAAAAATTGAAAAGTACGTCATTCACATTACACATGGCCAGCAAAAAAAATTTTAAAGCATTCAATAACAGTGCACTGGTTAATATACACATTTTTACATGTCTATAAAACATACATACAAAGTTTTTGCCCACCAAATAGACATCTTAACAAAGTCAAACTATACACCCAAAACAAATTTACTAAAATTGAGTTCATTACACAGAAAAAAAAAAAAAAAAGACAGAAAATATTAATTTACATACATTATAGATATCAATTTAATGCTGTATCTAATGTGCTCAAAGTCGATGTTAAATAGTAATTATAAAATTAAACACACATTTCTTTAGAAATATGAATCAAATACAATCTATTTAATGAACTTATAACAAAATTCTTGATTTTACAACATGTGTAAAGTTCTAACAAAAATGGGTTTAAATAGCTTATCCTGGTTTAGCAATTCCTTTAATACATAAAATTGACAATCACTTCCAATTCATTAGTTATACTACATTGTGGTGTCAATGTCTGCCTAGATTATCACATGTTTTACAAGTTTTAGTTACAGGGCTCTATTTCCTTTTAATTGGTTTTTCAAATTTTAATAAAAAATAATTCTGTGAAAAATTCAACAGAGCCCCAGTAAACTTCTAGAAAATTCACAAGTATTATTGTATATCATTTTGTCTGATACTAATCATATCACTGTTGAAAAAATGTGTTTATATTTTGAGTATATTATCATAAATAGTTAATTGAACTAATTTTTCACAAAAAAAAAAAAAAAAATCTTTTAAAAAATGTGTAAAATATATTTTTTTTTTAATTTTGTGGAAGTCTGATTTTGCACTTTGGAATTTTGAAGTCTGAAAATGGCCCCAAATTCCTAAATAGATTCCTAATTTCTCTAAATAAAGCTAGTGCATGGAAAATCGACAGTTTTACTGGTTTTCCCTAATGCTTTAAATACAATTATGTACAGTAACTCCTGATACAAAAGCTGCAATATTTAAGTACTTAAAAGTTAATATTTTATTAGATCTTGTGTTCAAACTGCCACAGCAAATATACTGAAATACCCTTTTTTGTCTTTATTTAATCAGTCAAGGTAATCTGCACTGAAAGTTGAAACTTTCAGACAGCAATTTACACATCCCGATATTCTGATTTGAAAAACTGAATTTAACAAATCAGAAATTAGGGAAAAATGAAGTTCTTAAAATGTTTTTACTTTTTTTTCGTAACCCTCCCTTTCACCAATTAATGGTTAATTCTAATTTATATAAATGACAAAATAACTTTGTATTTGGACATTTGCTCTTACTATGTAAACAAAGTTTTTTTACAATTTAGAATCATTTGATAATTTACTTTCTTTGTAAAATTTATTTAATATTCAAATCTCATACAATATTTGTTCTAACACAAAGTTTAAATTTATAACCTGTGAGTTATTTCTTGAAAATAAGTTATTAAAATTAGACTGTACAGTCTCAATCAAAAAATTGATGAAAGGGTAAAACTTGTCAGTTTTCCAGCTAAATCACAAACAGAATTCTGTAATTACAAATTAATCAAGAGTTGAGTCTTTTCTGAAATAGTTAATTACATGCATATACAATATACATTGAAATATATAATTTGGGATTTAATGCAACTTGCTCACATTCTCTTTTAATAATGTTTATATGTGTCCCTTCCAAAACATCAACATAAATGCCTTCATTCCAGAAGTCAAGAAAAAAAAAGTAAATTCAATAAAACTATAAGATGTCAAATATGTTTTGCTGTGTATATAAGTTGGTATAAAAATAACAAGTCTTAACATTTAAAAACAAAGCACAAAAAATATATGCAAAAATGATAAAGTTGTATTATTATAAGATGATGTTTGAAAAATATGTCCACTGAGCAATCATAAAAAAAATTATAAGTGCAATGATGATATTATATTAACTGAAAGGGTGCACTAATGTAAAAAGTTTAAAAAATCACATTTTAGAGTTTTCTGTCCTAAATATTCTTCAAATTTTTCTGTTTACTATGGTGTTAATTTTATTCAGTTTGGATGATTAGAAATATTTTTAACTAATATATTTTACATACATTATATGTGAGCCTTCTGTACTTCTCTTATTTCTATTCTATATTTTTGAAAATAATGTTTTTCTACATTTATGCCCCATTTTTGCAGCTGTTATTGGAGATATCTTATTGAAATTTTTATAGCATATTTTTTTTAAGTATAAATGAACACTTTAACACAGCAATGCTAAAAAAAGTAGTACAACTTGAAAAATTATTATTATTATTTTTTTAATTTCTTGAAAATTATTCCAAAATTAAAATTTCTTGTAAGGGCTAAGTATATGTGTATATCAAAGACTAAAGTTATTAGGAACAGAAAAAGAATAAAAATATCTCTCATAGTTTGAGAAAAATGGACAAAAGTTAGCATAGTGGTAGATAGGCATCAATGCCCCCTTAATTAATTCAAATTTTGATACATCATATTTGTTTAGAGCCTTAAACAAGGCTATTAGTTAAATAGTAATGATGCTTCCAAAGCCACAACAGTAACATATAACCATCATGGTTTCACTTTATTTGATTTTACCATACATATAGCTGTATATAGTTTTAAAAACAGAAAAACCTGAGAATATCTGAACAATTTTGTAAAACTTGATAATACAAATATTACGAACAGATAACTCATCGTATTTAAATAAAAATTATTGAATTACAGATTTTGTCTTTTCACTAGCAGAAAATCATTGGTAATATGTAATAAACAAAAAAAAATTAAATAAAATAAAGAATGTATCAAAGTATGTTTATTTCAAGTAACTATAACTATACTTTGACTAGAACATACATTGTAAAATAAATAAACATATAAGAATACATCCCAGATATATAAATGTCATAGTATAAAAACAAAAAATACTTCAATGAATCAGTAACTTGACCAGTTCTTATTTTCCCCTCTCAATAAAAAAAAATTTTCTCAGCAAACAAAAACTCTTCTTAGCAAAAAATAATAATAATAATAATAATAATATTAATAACAACAGAGGCCACCATTTTTTGTGATCATGCATAATTTTTATCAAAAATTTTAAGCCAAATTCATCTATTTTCTCAAATGTTAATTCTATGTCATTTTAAGTTCATAAAATCAGGTTTCAGTTGTCTTAATTAATAAAAATAATAGAATTCAATTTTCTATCTACTGTAGATTAATGTTTCTAGTATAGTCTTGTGATTAGCAATCTGTGGCATACAGGCCATAAAGTCTTATTTATTAGTTTGTCTGACAACACACCAGATAAAAAAAAGATTGTCAGTAAAAGAGAAACTAAAATACCACAAAAAATATTTTTCTCATATCAATGTTTTAAAGGTAAAAAATTTTAAATGCATCTTTATAAGTGGATGAATGTTAATATAGATTCATCTAAAATAATTAACAGACTGTGTGTTGCCAATCACCAAATTTGCGATAAAAAAAACTTCTGAATGACTATTATTTTTAAGTAGCAAAACTTAGTAACAAAAAAAATATATATATATATCACATTTCATACGAGATTATTTTTTTTATATTTTATTAAATTTATAAAACAAATTAATGTAGCATTAAAATAACTCCAAGAAATTTCATTTTATTTTTCAGATTACTGTAGGGATAGTATAAGCATATTATAAAGGATAAACGATATAGCAAAAACTATAAAAATAAAATTTATGGCTACAAATTTTTAAAAGTGGCTACTAAAACATAAAAGTGGCTAATTTATGGCTAAAGAGAAAAAAAATCCCAGAGCAAGACCTATTTAAGAATCATTGTATGACTATTATGCTATCTTATGCTATTATTTCAACTATATACATTAAATTGTTTCATATTATGCTTCAGAACAGAAGCAGATATACAACTTTTCATTGGCAAATTTGTCTCTGCTTGAAATGACTTCAAACTACCAAATTCTTTGCTAAAGTTCTCAAACAAAAGAAAATCTTATATTTGTGTAAGCCCACATTTGTGTATTTAAAAAAAATCACACATATAGGCAATTCTTGATTTATGAACATTTGCTACAAGGAACACACTATTCATACAAAAAAAATGAAGTCCCCAATAAAGATTTGCTTCTAAAATAACATGCTAAATGTAGAGTGAACATAAATATAAGATTTAAATAAACATGGTAACAAAATAAACTAAAAATTGTATTTTTTACAATAATTATCAGAAAATTCTTAATAAGATTCATCTTATTGTATCTGACATTGAAACTGAAATGTTCTTAGTTTTATCAGACAAGCACAGGAATGCGTACTTAGACGTTTAACACATAATGAATAAAATGTATAATACAAATTTTAGAAACAAAACTGGTTAGTAAATAAAGAACTGTCTATATTTTAAATGCTTCCACTTGTTAAGTGCATTGCCATTAATTTTCTTGATTACTTTATATAACCAAACCATGGCTTATGAATATAAAGTTGCTAAATATGAATAATAAAATCATCATCATGAATACTTTCTTTTAACCATGAAAAATTTCATTAAGTTGCCCACAGAAAAAATTGTGGTCATTTGGCCTGCAATATAAACTGTCTACCATTGTGGGTTACTCATTATCCTACTTATATATACTTTAGATGAAAATTAAGTTTTGAACTTTACAAGAAATAAATGCAAGATACTGCAATTAAATAGATTATTGTTGCTGGAAAGGTTAAGAAAGGAAAGATAAAGAAGTTGAATCATAAACTATTGAATACTGATCAAGGTTGACTGAATTTTCTGACATTGAATAATGATAAATTTTCTTAATGGTCTGATCACATTAAATGGTGGACACTAAAACATTCACACCCTACATTATCAATACGACAAAATATTGAAAAAAAAGAAATCAGTAGTCAATCTACAAATCCTTAAAAGGCAGGTGTTTTGTCAACACCACATTTCAAAGTATAAACCACAAGAGATTGTGCAGATATTTTTTAGACGGTATTGCTGTAAATGCAAACTAGCACATACACAAGAAAGGCATCCTCTGCATACATTCAGATTTGGATTAAAGCTTTGGCATAACTAAAAAATTTGTCATTTTACGAGTCTATGGCTCATAAAAAAATAATACATCTTAAAAACTAATTATAATTATTAATGAAAAAATTAAATTAAATAGACCCATCCCTTGGTTTAAATTATTCACACTTACCATTGGAAGGTGAGTACATGCTAAATCAAATCACATTAAAATAGTTAATAACTTTTCATGTATTTTATAAAATATATCCATTGGAGTAAAATTAAAATAAAAAGTATCTGCAAACATGAATGAGGAAACAAAATTTTATTCAAAACTTTCAAAGTGCATAACAAATATTTCAGAAAATAAATAGGAAAATCTGTAGTTGTCTTTATTTTGTGTGTGTGTGTGTATATATATATATATATATATATATGTATGTATATATGTGTGTATATATATGTATATGTGTATATATATATATATATGTATATATATATATATATTTGGGGGATCTAAATATATCCTTTCAAAACTATTCCTTTCCTAAATATTTCCTAAATATTCCTTTTTTAATTCAGGTATAAAATAATAGTAAATTTTTAAAACACATAAAACTTTAGGAAAAAATTATTTTCACACTTTCAAACTTTACAAAATGCATCTAGACCAAGGGATGGGTGTACTTGGGAGAGGAATGAAATTCATTCTGTTTTAATCCAATCTGTCCACCAAGTGTCCCAGTCAGAAATGCTATCTGTCATGTTTGTCACTTTTTACACATGCCAGTTTTCACTTTGTGGGGAAGTACAAGCTGTCATCATGCATATTATAAGTGATGCCCGTTCCTGGGGAATATCCGCCTCCTGGGTAAGGTGGAGGCTTTTCTTCGTGTCGATCAGGAGAGCCTGTGTACCTGGGTGCTGCTATCCAGATGAAGTGAAAAAGAATTAGCAATGTACAATACAGTATACTATGAAACAGTATACAACACAACCCACTTAAAAAAAACTGCATTTAATGATATTCCAGATTTAACAAGGAAATTCTAAAAACTTTTGAAACTAAAAAAATTAACTAGAGTGCAGCTCACCACAACTTTCTTATTCCAGAATCTAAAGTAACTATGTTTTTCTTTCAAATTTTATAAGAAAAAGTTTGAAAAATCGGTATCGTGGGCCCAAGTAATTACAATTATATAGTGTTATCCTTCACTTTAAAAGGGCTTGCAAAAATCTTTCGATTGATGCCAAAACTTGACAATGTACCCCCCTGGGAGGTAACTTGCCCACTAAGGGAAGCTAATGATGTTATAAATACAAATAGTTTTAGACTTTTCATTAACAAGGCCAGGTATAAAAGTTTGTGAAAATCTATTAATATTTGTGGCAACAATCATGTACACAAGAAATAGATCACAGACAGGCATCACTCCAAAAATAGTTAAAACATGTTCAGGAGGTCCTAAAACATATATTAGCATCAAAATCTCGGATTCAGAAATTTTTGTGAAAACAGTATTTTCTCTATACTATATTACATAGTATGAGAAAGCAAAAGATGGTTTAAAGCAATATACAACACAAAATGAATAGTGTTGATCAGTTTCAAAGGCAAAACACAGCTTCTTCATCAGGACAAACAGATTGGCAGAGAATTGATGTTAGAACAGCAAATATGACTGAAGCAGTGAAAGGGATTTGCCAACAGTAGAAGGAATGAGTAGTAGGACACTATAAATCAATGGTAAAATACCAAAGAGGAAAGTGAATGTTCAACAAAAAATTTAAAGCACTTGTTCAGTGAGTCAAACTATGAACATAAGTGTCCTATTGAATTAAAACATCAACAAACCAGTTTCGAAAATCACATGAGTCATCTGAAACTGGTTAGTTGCCTTGTGAATTTAATAGGATACTTATGTTAGTAAATTTACTTACTAACCAAGTGTTTTAAATCTCTTGTTGGGCATTCCTTTTCCTCTTTGGAATTTTACTGTTCATTCCTAAAATTCTACTCCTTGTTCTTTCTTCCATGGTTTTTTTAGGCCCGGGTTCGATTCCAGCCACTGCCAAAACTGCCGCCGTGTTCATGCGGAGTACGATCACGTTAAACATGTGGGTCCGAAAGTCCTTCCGAGAGGTTGGTGGTAGGGGAAGGAGGGTACGGTCCCTGTGGATGCCTCCCCCACTGGGTTCCGGTCTAAATTGGGTGGCACTTCCCGACCGTCCAAACAGTTACCTTACACCTTTCTGGTAGGTCGGACGGTCTGGGTTTCAACAACAACATCAACATCTTCTTTTCTCTTGCCATTGATAACTCCCTTTTCCTGCTTCTGTCTTGTTTGCTATTCTAACATCAGTTACCAATCTTGCTCTGATGAGTAAAGATTAAGCTTCATTTTGTACTGATGCAAAAAAGCTGCTTTTTGCCTTTGAAACAGGTCAACATTATTAATTTTGTATGTTGCTTTAAATGAAGCCTTTTTAATTTTATTACTTTAGCAACAGTTTGCACTGTACATAAAACATTTAAATAGTACAAATACTAATTGAAACTTAAAAGCAGCCAAATTTTTAGGTTCCTGGATTTGACAAGCATACGAAATAGTAAAATTAAATAAAATATCAAGATTGTGCAAATCAGACAAAAAAAACCAAGAAAAACTAATCATGCATAAAGCATTAATTATGAAACACTTTAACTGAAATGTAATTTTATTTAAGCATCTTTAAAATGAGATGCATTCAGAGATGATATTTTTTAAATTATCACAGTACTACAATAATTTATTTTACTTGGAAACATAAAACTTCATCAAAAAAAGCAATGCTATAAAATCATCTGCTTCTCTATGTAAAATTAATAAATATTTCATTCATATCACTTATATTCCAGACTCCAGAGCAAAATAATTTTGGGTGAAAAAAATTTAGCAAGTTTTATACAACTCATCTTACAATCGCTTGATTTGTTTACATTCTGCTTAAGTTAAAATTAGGCTTCATAGTAGAAATAATCAAGTTTAGTGGTCATTTAAAATAAAAAATATTGCAATTATGTAGGCAGAGAATTTAGATACACATATAATATGCAAAACTAGAGCGGTTTTAGGCAGAGACTTTACATAGATAATATTAAAAAATAAAGCTGTTTTAGAATGGATGCAACACTAAATATAAATATAAATGTTCCTTAAAAATCACGATTTTCGCAAAAAAACAATGGATGCTATATTTTATTTTGCAATGAGTCATGTGATCTCTTCTAATAATATGGGTGTAATTATTATTTCAATTTTTACTTAAAAACTACTTAACATATTTTGATAAAAAAAAATTTTACACATTTTATGTGATAATTTGAATATTTCCTAAAATTTTCAAAGCAATTTGTGAATTTTAACTCTGCTTAAAAAATGTTCATTTTTTCAATCCGGATTAAATTCAAAACTAATTAGGTGATATCATTCTTTTACATTCCCATATGTCCCACAGACCATTTCAACAACATACTAAAATTTCATTTTGATAAAGTCATTTTTACAGCAGTTATTGTGTGAACAAACAGATAGACAGACTGAATGAACACGTTTCTACTATGTTGGAAAGTGTTAAAAATTGTGACTTCCTTCATGAAAGGTTAAGGTTTTAGAAGTAAAAAAAAAAATAAGATGGTATGAAGTGGAGGGTCACTTCAGATGATCTAAGCAATTAGACATCCCAGAGGAATGTCTTTTACCCCCCCCCCCCCTTTCCAACACAAAAAGCACATAAATAAAACTTTTTTGCTATGACAGCTACAGAGATGAAAATGAAGATATTGAACAGAGTTCCTATATATGGTCTAAGTGGGAAAAAATGGAAAACATGCTCTGAAGATAAGGAATATACAACACAAAGTAAAAAATAAGTAAAGAGTTAATAAAATGTGAGACTTTAGTCTGAATTGAAATTTCTTTCAGGAAATGTAGAGGTATGTAAATGAAATTTTAGGTTGCTCGGGGGGGGGGGGGGGGGGGGGGGGGGGGGATAAAAAATATAGATTAGTATTCACTGTGCTATTTCACATTTTTAGAGCCCTCTAGAGGTATAAGCCTTACACTTCCTGAGTACACCCTTACCGATTATTATTCAATTTATAGCTCAGCTGTGTAAAACAAATTTAGCAAGTGTTCAAAAGTAACATGCAAATTAGTAGGTCCCAAGCTGCTCATTATAGGTAGGCCCTACTGTACTATGAAAGATGAAATTTTATAATAAATCAAAGCCTGGACAAGTGTGTTTCTAACATTTTTAGTGTGGAATGAAAAAATTACAAATGTGATACAATTTTAAAACACTTCTCATATACTGTAGAAAGGAAGCAAATAAATGAAAGGAGAAAATGGCTGAATACACATACTTGGATAAGGCTGTTGTCCCGCAACCTGAGGATGCGTGGAAGTATTCTGGGACTGGTGATCAAGGTCTTGCCTTTGCAAGCGAGCCCGCCTACATAAGCAGACCCCTACACCAGCAATTAAAATGCCACATGCTATTAGCAATGTTACAAAGATAGCGAATGCACCAACGGCCATACCCAAGATCTCTGTTCCTGAGGAGTCATCTGAAAGAGTTATTAAGTATCAATATCAAATTATTAACACAAGTTTTTAAGATGCATTTATTAAAATTATTGTGCAAAAATATCAGATTGTTTAAATATTCATGCAACTACAGAAATATTTTTCTATCTAGCAACATTATTTTTAATGCATTTCATAGCATTGTAGGATTTATTCTACTGGAAGACATTTGAGGTAGAAATCCATTAGCAGAAGAATAAAATACTTATTATAAAATATCACCTAAATATTGATAACTTGTAAGTCGACCATAATACAGACAATGAATTTAATTTCTTAACCCAGCAGGATGCATGCCACTGAAATGAAAATAATGGCATGTGCAAAGTGTAAAATACCCCAGATGATTAAGTATATTTCCCGTTAAAAAATTGATTTTATATACACCACGCGACAGTGTTGTGCTGGATTTTTGAGAAAGAGCAGAAATAATTTGCTTTACTGCTAATAAATTAATTTAATCCTATAACTCTTAACTTATTAATACTTCAAACCTAATACATGTACTCTTGGTACTATATAATTTTAAGTGAGCAATAATTTAAAGGTAATTGAATTCAAAAGTAAAATGCTATTCACATATATATGTTAATGATCTTTATCTTAAGGACTTTTAATCTTAATCACTTTTTATATTAATAAGAACTTTAACTTAATCTTGTGTTTACTTTAAAAGAAATTGAAGCTGAGCAATCAAATTAATAAGTAAATAGTCATAAATTTTGTTTCTAGTAAATTGCTCAGGTCAATAAGATCATTCTAGCTTGAAAAGGTGAGAATAAACTAACTTTAATTTAAATAATTCTTTACCTGCATAACAGGACTTTAAAATAATTTTAAATGCACCTTTTCTGAATTTTTATACTTGGGCAGACTGGAATTTTCCCCCTCCCAAACGTGCAATTTGCTCTGAAAGCAATTGAATGTAACTACGAAGTCATCTGTAAACAATTCCATGTAAAAGAACATCACAGACTATGTATTGCTTTATTGCACCCAGGATTAAGGAGAATTATTTGTTTTTATGTTATAACTGTATATGATGAAATATTAAGTGTATATGTTGATAACAAATCATAAACATCATTTTTTTTCATTCACAAAACATATTTTTACGCCTTCTAGAAAGGTTTTTATAATTTTGGCAAAGTTCCTTTTTATAGATTTTCACGTTTTTTCAATATGGCTGCCCTGACGCTACTAATTTCAAGCGTCCCGGCATTGTAAACAAGCATATTAAGTTACTGATCACTTTTACACATGTGGCGTAGGGTAGATACTTTTGGCGCACTTAGCTTTATAAGAGGATATTTTTAGGCCTAGCATGTGGACGTTTCGTCGGACGCTTGCGGACTCTTGGCGCGTTAGATTCGGATTGGCGCCGCCAAAAGGAGGTTGCCGGTTCGAAACTTCGTGCCAAGTCAGAGAGCGCTCCTCACTCGGGAACGATGCAGCAGTAGCGAACAGACGTTATTTTCTGGTTCTAGAGAAACTTTTCAACTTTTGTGGGGAGATCCCACTAGGATCGTAAGATGGAGCTATTTTTTTGAGCGAATCCTCATACGTCACCATTATGAGATAAGGAGATTAGTTTTTTCTCTTCCTTCGGAGAGAAATGAGTCACCACCTGCTCCGTAGGCTAATTGCCGGGAATACGATGCCTTAAATTCTTCACTTTTTGAGCTGAAAGCTCTTTCCACTCCAGCCTATGTTTTTGGCCCTCATCGCCCAACTCTATGATACGAAGCTAAAGGCTCCCACCGTTTTCACCTAAATTCTCCGGGAGACCGGGCCCAACGCATCCAGCCTTTCCACCGAATGCCGGCCCCTGGACAGCGGACCACCTCCTTACCAGCCACTGATGACCGGGACCAGGCAACCGGACCATTGTAAATTGGCCATGAAAGCTCCTCTCTGGTAGGCAACAAGCCACTCTCGAACTCAGCATGGGGGTAAGTCCTCTCCATTAAAGTTTACTCAGGAAGATCCATCCGGAGCACCTTCAGTAATCTTCAAGCTCCTGGTCTATTCAATAAAAATGGACTTTAACTCTTCTCGCCTCCTAAACGGAGAAATCTTAAATTAAAGGTGGATTCAAGCCGAAAATATCGCCTAGTAAACAAAATGTTTTTTTTCTTTTTCTTCACCTCTTAAAAGAGGAAACCAAACCTTAATGAAGATTTGTTTCTAAGAGAAACTGATATTTTTCTTATGTCTAGTTGGCTGCCTCAAGGGCTGTTTTTAAATTAGTTTTCTTTATTTTTATTACCTATTTTATATACACTCTACATTTTTCTTTACACACCCTTTTTGGATGTAATTTCATCTAGATCACTAGAATGTCGGTTTTTTTTGTACACCTTTTATTTTGTGTCTCACCATTTAAAGGGGGACTATTGGTATGTCACACCTCCTAAAGGTGGACTTGATTTTTATTAGTTTATTCTGATACCTTTATACACTCCCTTTTTGTCAATTATGTGTATTATCATTCTACTGTTGCCAAACTTAGTTCTCCAACATTTTTGTAACCTGGGTGTAATCGCCTGTAACTGTTTCTCCTTTTTTTTGTTAAGTTTAATAAATATCTCTTTTTACATTTCAAAATTTTCTCTTTATTTGTGAAGTGGTTGATTTTAATGACTTAATTTTTAGTTTTCAGCTTAACGATCACGGCCTAACTTTTATTAATCCTTAAAGTTTGTATTTGTAATTTTCACAATATGCTGATGTCAAAAAAGGCACAGCATATTAACTGGTGCCTTAAGACCAGTCTTTGGAGAACTCTGTTTGGTTATTACATGTTTGATTATTGCATGATGTAAAGATTTCCTTTTTAAAAATTTGTTTTATATGTGTTATATTTTGGAGGGAGAGAGAGTTCCAGTCTGGGAGTATGTTTTAAAATTTTTAGTAACTTTTACCTGACCACATCACTTTTAGTTTGATATTTTAATTTTTCTGTAAAATGTTTCCTGTAAGTGGTGCAGCTGAGGGTAATACTCCTTTAATTGGTAATAAGGAAACCACCCGTAGAAACATAATGAGTACTCCAAATCCTTTCCAAAATGGGGAAGATCAGATAAATAGAGAGCAAGGTAGTGGGAATGAGCTTGTTTTTACTAGTATGGCAGAAAATAGCAGGGAGAATCAGGACCCTCCCACTTTATCTAATGAAATGTATCCACACATTAGTGGTCAAAATTCTCCCCACTCAGGTGGAAGTCAAATCTTACAGTATGTCGCACAGACAGCCCCTTTAGGTGGATTTCTGGACAGTATTCCAGTTTTTTGTGGAACAGAAAGAGACTCCTCACTTGAGGATTTCTTATCCACTATAGAGATGATCGCAACTTATGCAAATTGGGGAGAAGGGGATAAGCTCTTAGCTATCAAGTTGAAACTAGGAGGGGAGGCGGCACGTCTAATAAGAGACAATCCAACCTTAAAAGTCGAAAGAAATTTGAATGTCATTATTAAAGCTCTCCGTGACAGATTTTCATCGCCGGAGTATGCACATAAGCATTTGAGGTCCCTTCTTCAGAGTTACCAGCGCCCGCATGAGACGGTGAGGCAGTACGCGGCCAGATTGGAGGCACTCTCCTTCAAAACTGTTCCCGCAGAATTGCTTCAGAATTCCTTGGCCGACAAAAATCGCCAGGACATTTTGACGTCGGTGTTTATTGAGGGTCTTAACCATAATATCAGAAGGTTAGTCCTTCCTCAGAATCACAAGACTTTTCATAAGGCCCGTAATCAGGCAGTGGCTGAGGAGGAAGTATGGAGTCAACAGAACTCCCAACAACCGCTAGAGGAAGTCAAAGTACTCAACCAGTCAGAGGAATTCAAAGATATTTTTCTCAAACAACAAAAAATGATAGCATCATTAACTGATTCGGTAGCGGCTTTGCAATTACAGGTGCAAGAAGTACTTTCTGCACCCAAAGAGAATAAATCAAACACTTTCTCACACAAAAAACAGGGGTCACAGGATGTGAGGAATTCTTCACTTACCTGCTTCAGATGTGATAAGAAGGGACATATAGCCCGAGATTGTAATAAACCACCAGCAAATCGTCACAGATATCAACAGGGTTACTCACGAGAATATATACCACCAGAGAATAACCATCAGGGATATGGGTTTCAAGGGGCTTACCATCAGAATTCCCACCAAAACTACTCAGGGCCTCCTCAGCAGAATTTTCATCCTTACCAACCGATGCTTCCACCTAGGCCTTCACGTGATACAAACCCATTTAACAACCAGACTCAACAGCAGTCATGGCAGGCACCTTCTGGGCCTTTAAACTAGAACAGGGTGACGGAAGTGTTGACCTTAGCTTACCGTCTCAAACCCATTTTGAGGTGTCATTTCTTGGCATGGCAGTTTCATCTGTTAGAGCCCAACTCCCTTTAGTTTCAGGTACTGTTAAAAACCAAAATCTTGTATTTTTAGTTGACTCGGGTGCATCCATTAATGTAATTTATGCTAGTACTCTAAAATTTTTATCTATTGACCAATCATCTATTGATCAATGCAATATTTTTTTGAAAGGGATTTCTAGGCAGCAATTAAATGTTAGAGAAAAAGTCACTCTGCCTATTCTTTTTGGAAGGGTAACTCTGCAGGTAGATTTTTATATTTTAAATGATGCACTTACTCCTCCACATTATTCGGCTATTTTAGGTACAAAATTTTTATCACAGCATAAATTTAAAATTGATTTTGAAAATGAGATTCTAGAAAATGATGTTGTCATTTTGCCTTTTGATTTGTCAAGCCAACCTGGCCAGCCTAGACCTCTTAATAATAATATTGATTCTTCGCCAAATTCTTCCCACCAAGCCCAGGTGTCCTTAAATTGTTTTACGCTAAATAAATTCAACTTGGAACCTTATTCTGAATGTTTTGTAAAAGTCCGCTGCAAACCTAGTCAAAATTTTTTTTCAGACATTACTTTAATAGAGCCAAATTCTTTTAACAGTAATATTGTTGTTGCACGATCAGTTCATAATTTTGCTTCTAATGATATTTATACAGTCAAAATTGCAAATTTTTCTCGCACAAGTGTACATGTAAACAAAAATACTAAGATTGCCACTTTATCATCTATTTTTTCAGTCCCATCTTGCCCTATTAATACTATTATAAATTCTAATTCAGATGAGGGAGATGATTTTGAAGCTTGGGGAGGAAAATTTGATTTTTCGCACTTGCAAGAATCGCACAAGTCGCCCTTGCAAGATTTACTTAAAGAATTTAAACATGTTTTTGCAAATTCTGTTTCAGACTTAGAGGGCTGTGATACAATCTATCACAACATTAATTTGAACAATTCTGTCCCTGTTAGATTAAGACCCTACCGTGTACCTTTTCATCTGAAGGATGAGTTAGACAAACAAATCCACGAGCTTTTAGAAGCGGATGTTATCCAGGAGTCTGGCAGCCCATTTGCTTGCCCTGTCCTGTTTGTAAAAAAGGCTGATGGCACCTTCAGGCTTGTCTGTGACTTTCGAAAACTAAATGAGGTGACAATTGCAGAAAATTTCCCCATCCCCAATATTCAGGAAATGATTGATGACTTAAATGGAGCCAAATTTTTTTCCACCCTTGATCTTACATCAGGTTTCTACCAGATGAAACTCCATCCAGATGACACTTATAAGACAGGGTTTTCTACGCCATCGGGACACTATGAGTGGAAAAGGGTACCATTCGGACTCAAAAATGCCCCTTCATCTTTTCAACGCCTAATGTCTATTGTATTATCTGACCTTTCTCCTATGCAGATAGGCATCTATATTGACGATATCGTAATTGCTTCCACAACCTTTGAAGAACATCTGAATAAATTAAGAATTGTTTTTGACCGTTTGCAAACCCACAATCTTAAGCTCAAACCGAGCAAGTGTATTTTTTTTAAACCATCCATAACTTATCTAGGATTCCAAGTTTCCCAAGGCATTGTTCAACCAGATCCCACTAATTTACAAGTTGTTGAAAAATTCAAAATTCCTTCATGCAAAAAACACATTAGACAATTTTTAGGGTTAACAGGATTCTACCGCAGATTTATTCAAAATTATGCTGAGAAATCTCTTCCATTAACTGAATTAACTAGAGATTCTTCAAATTTTGTTTGGTCAGAGAAAGCGCAAACTGCTTTTGACACATTAAAACAAGAACTGCTTCAAAAACCCATTTTACAACTTCCTGATTTTTCAAAACCCTTTGCCTTGTGCACAGATGCTTCAAAGTATTCTCTGGGGGCCGTTCTATGCCAAGAAGATGAAAATAAATTCCTTCATCCTGTTGCTTACGCCAGTAGAAAGTTAAAAGCAGCCGAATTAAATTACAGCACTGTGGAAAGAGAAGCTTTAGGTGTTGTTTGGGCTACTGCCTATTTTAAACACTACCTTTTAGGGAAGCATTTTATTGTGTATTGCGATCAAGCTTCCCTATCTCATGTGATTAAACTTAAAGACCCCACTTCGCGTATTGCAAGATGGATAATGAATCTGACCAGCTATGATTTCAAAATTGTCCATAAACCAGGGAAACTAAACGTTACCGCTGATTTTCTTTCAAGGTGTATTAATACTGTGGAAACTGTAAATGATAGCGAAGCCCTAAATTTAACCAGTGATTTGAAAAACTTAACTATTGATCCTAGCCTTTTTAATCGAATTGCTATTTCCCAGTTATCAGATTCAAAATGTAACAAATTAAAATTTTCACTAAATAATAATAAAGATACTTACCCTGTAACTCTCCAATTTTTCTTAAGAGATGATGTTTTATACGCAATTCATAAGAGACCTAAACACAGATTTCAAACTATGGAAAGAATCTATGTTCCCTTGGACTTAGTCCCTGATATTTTAAATTTATGTCATGATTCTCCCACCGCAGCTCATGGCGGTTTTAAAAGAACTCTTGCTAGAATCCAAAAACACTTTTATTGGCCAAAAATGTATGCCCATGTTGTGAACTATGTAAAGTCCTGCCACACTTGTCTGCAAAGACGTGGCTATAAAGCTCATCAGAAGGCACCTATTCAACGATTTCCAGTCACAACCTACCCTATGGAGAGAATTGCAACAGATGTAGTCGGCCCTTTGCCAGAAACCTCAGCTGGAAATAAATATATTTTGGTCGTTACTGACTATTTTACAAGGTGGCCTGAAGCGTATCCCATTAAAAATACTAAATCTGAAACTGTTTTGGCTTGCTTAGAAAATTGGGTTTCTGCTCATGGTGTTCCTCGGCACTTGGTCACAGATAAGGGATCAAATTTTATATCTAAGGTAGCTAAGAACTTTTATAAGAAATTGGGAATTACAAAACATACTACGACAAGTTACAATCCTCAGGCAGATGGGGTCTGCGAGCGTTTAAATTCAACTTTAATTAAGTCTCTCAGTACCTTAATTTCCAGCACACAAGATGACTGGGATAGGCATTTGCACTTTGCCCTTATGGCGCACAGAGTAGCAAAGCATAGTGCTACAGGAGAGTCTCCTGCCTTTCTTTTGTTTGGTAGAGACATTACTTTACCTGAGGATTTATTATCAAATACTATGAGACCAGCCTTTATTTCTGTACAAGATTACTCGGACGATTTGGTTATTCGCATGAAAAACTCCTTCGAAATAACAAATCGAAATTTAGTAAGGGCAGCTGAACAACAGGAGAGTTATCAGCATAAGCATGCGGTGCATAAAAACATCAAAGTGGGTGATTTAGTTTTCTTGTACACTCCAGTCGTCCGAAAAGGACAAGCACGAAAGTTGACAAATTTTAATAAGGGCCCATATAGAGTTATATCACAGAGAACAAATGTAAATTTTGTGATTACAAATACTCTGGCTCCTTTAGACACACAAACAGTTCATGTCAACAGGCTCACTCGTATCACAGATAGACAGCAGGCTCTTATGCCAACAGATGCTGCAGGCCAGGAACTTAACGACTCCAGTGTCACTGATTCAGCTAGTAACTTGCCTAGCGTTTCCAACAGTCCTGAGCAAAGATACATGTTGAGACCTAGAAATAGATTGGGTTGAAAATTTTCCCAATGGTTTGGATTTTTGTGATTTTGTTTATTTTACATATATTATTCACAATTCGTTTTGTCATGTGTTTTTCAGTATTTATTCATTTGTGTCAAATTTTTGAAACATTAGTATTGCCATAGATACACACAAGTGGCAGATACTTTTAGCTTGTTTCCATTCAAATTCTTGAATCATTTTGATATTCAATCTTTTACATTGTATTTTGAGTTTAAGTATGTGTTTGAAAGTGTGTATATCTCCAAGGGGGAGATAGTTTTGTGTGTTGCATTTAAAAGCAAAGGTATCCTGGCCAGGATACATACAAACGTGGCGCTAACCAGTAGTGTCTTTTGGGAAATTATGGTGTTTCCAAAGTTTAAATGTTGGAAATGTTTTTTGGGAATTTAGGGTTTGTAATGTTTCGAAAGTTTTAAGTTGTGTATTTGTGATGTTTTCGAGAGTTTTAAGTTTTGTAATGTTTTCGAAACTTTTAAGTTTGCTGATATTGTCAAAGGTCAAGTGTAAACCTTTTCAAATCATAGGTTACAATGAAATTATTCCTTTTAAATCAGCTTTCTGACTTAATATTTAGTAGTGAGTTATGGGAACTTCACATCTCACTTGTTTCTCTGAATTTTTTTTGGAACTCTTGGATTGTGGGAGGATGTTGTTGACAGATAAATGTGTGTTTAGAAAACTTAATAGAACTTTTAGAGCTGTGTGCCACATTGGGCCTGCAATAGTTTTAGCGAGGGTTCTTGTTTGTTCGAGTCCCTCATGTTCAAGTTAATTTCCTCTTTTAGTCTGCCTAGGGAGTGCATAGTTTTTTTTCAGTTCTGTTTATGAAGTTTTATTTACTGCTGAGTGCAGACGTGTACTCGTTTTCTGTTCGAAACACTCGTTTCATTGCCATTGGGTTTTTGGGGACTTTTTGAGGAACATTTTTACATCTTTTCATCTTCTATATACATGGAATTTTGGAAAAGAGATGTGGGAGTCAAAAGTGCATATCTACTAAATACTTTCGGATTCAGAAAATTTTTTTCCTTGTGTTTTGTTTCAATGATATTTTTGTTTGGAGGTGGCGTGTGCTTCTATGACAGTTACAGGAAAGCTTTTTACACTTTTGGGGGGGGAAACTTTTAAAATATTTTGTTTTACTTTTATATTGTGTGACGAACGCCTTTACAGTGTGTTTTTCTTTGTGGAACCCCAGGGTTTCACCCATTTCAGTTTGTACAATTTATATTTTTTTTTGTGTATCTTTTTAACATGTTTTCATTTATCCTGCCTCTCCGTCTCCATGTTTTTAGGGTTGTAAGATTTTTGTTTTTCTTTGTGGTCCTGCTTTTCCCTGAAATTTTAAGTTTTACCTTTGCCCTCTCTTAAATGTTTACATTTTAGGCCCTGTTTTATTGAAAAAATAAATAAATAATAAAAAAATTTTTTATCCCTTTTGGTCCTGTTATTACCTTTCAAAAATTTTTTTTCATTTTTTCTTGTGGTCCTATTTTGGGTTTTTTAAATTTTTCTTTCTGCGAAACAAAAATTTTTAGGTGGTCAGGGAGGTAATATGTTGTGCTGGATTTTTGAGAAAGAGCAGAAATAATTTGCTTTACTGCTAATAAATTAATTTAATCCTATAACTCTTAACTTATTAATACTTCTGTCGGCTGCTATTGCTGTGTTAGCTGAGCGACTTGACTAGAAAAATTTGAAAGTCATTTGCAGATTTAGCAGTGTTTGGCCATATCCATATCTGAAGTGCTGGTAAAGAAAATTTTGTAGCAGATGATATGCAGTAGTGATGTGTTTTCTCAAGAAAACAAGCTCGTTAAACACAAACACAATTTATTTGTTGTGAGATCCATTGCATCAGATGAAGTTACAAAATAAAACACTGTAACATTCGTTGCAAAGCAAAATTATATACAATGAGCTAGCAAGCTCATGAAAAAGGTTTTAAACAGTTTTTATGACTAGGCACACACTCTCAGTTACTATAACATCGGTAAGTAGAAAAGACAGCTACTGTACCACACATGCCGTGTACGTTAATGAAGCCACCATCATCAGGTCACACGTCATGGCTTTAGAAGTTAGACTACTCTCTACCGATCAAGGTCTGCCTTCCATACAAGGTCTTTCACCGTCGATCACCGTCTGATCGATCTGACTATACGTCGAGTCTTAAGTTTGCATAACTACAAGATCTTAAACTCTGAAAAGTCTCCCACGTCTACTACATGGTCAGTCAAGGTCTGTAAAGTCTCTGAATAACTGAGAATGTGTCCTATCATATATACACTGTGATGGGTACGCTCCGGAACACAACCGTTGACGGCAGCGCCCTCACTATATGCAAATCAGGATGCGCGCGCGGCGAGATGGCGATTTGCATGAATGGCATGTTCTGTTCCCGTCACGAGTCGTTCACGAGAACGGTAGAACCATTCTAAAAATGTAAACACGTTCTCGCGATAACGAGAATCGCGACGAAAACAGAACCAAGTTTCCAACAATCGGCCCCCTCATGCAAAACCCCAAATCTCGGCGCACGTGCTATCAATCAATGAAATTATTCTAAAAAACATAACAGCAAAAATGTCAAGTTCTTTAGTATCCAGCAAAAACATAAAGTATATATATTACTTTTCATGTTAAAAAAAAAATTTATCATTGAAAGAAAAATTTAGATATCATTGAAACACTAAGTTCCAAAAAATTTAATTTAAGTCAAAATTTAAGTTTCAAGAAATTTAAGTATAATAATTTAAATTTAACATTTAAGATTAAAAAATTTTACTATAAATATCAAATTCAATTTGTGTAGAAAATTTTATGTATAATTATTAAATTTAACATTTAAGATTAAAAAAATTTCACTTTAAATATCAAATTCAATTATGTAGAAAATTTTATGTATAATTATTAAATTTAACATTTAAGATAAAAAAAAATTTACTATAAATATTAAATTCAATTTGTAGAAAATTTCATGTATAACTATTAAATTTAACATTTAAGATTAAAAAATTTCACTATAAATATCAAATTCAATTATGTAGAAAATTTTATGTATAATTATTAAATTTAACATTTAAGATTAAAAATTTCACTATAAATATCAAATTCAATTATGTAGAAAACTTTATGTATAATTATTAAATTTAACATTTAAGATTAAAAAAATTTCACTATAAATATCAAATTCAATTTGTGTAGAAAATTTTATGTATAATTATTAAATTTAACATTTAAGATTAAAAAAATTTCACTATAAATATCAAATTCAATTATGGCTGTTCATTATCTCTGTCCAAGACCAGTATACATAATTAATACTAATAGCAATGACACAGATAATGAAAGATTTTTTTTTTCCTTTCTGTGTTGTATTCAAATTTAAATAAGTGGTTTGTCATCAATGAATCATAGCCAAGTGTATGATAACAAGGAGTAAACACACAAAATAATACACATAAGCATAACTGTCTTATGCGGGAATTGAAAACATGGATATATATATACATTCAGTGTAATGTGAAAAATTTTAGAAAGTTCATTGTAAACAATACACATATATATACTCTAGATACAATTATCTGCATCACAGAGGGAGGAGTAATTTATACGATATCCTAACCATATTTTGTAAAAGAAAGAAAAAAAAAATTTAGAAGTTACAAATTTAATCATTTTTGTTTTTGAAAATTTGATTACAAAAGTTTAATGCTCTATCTTTGGTCATTGGTTTTGTAAAGTAATCTGCTACATTTTCCTTGGTATTTACAAAGATGATTTTAAAAGATTCATTCTCAACTAAATTCCTCAGGAAATGGTACTTTATATCAATATGTTTGGTTCGGTTATTCTCTATTGGGGAATTTGAAAAATTAATTGCAGCTTGGTTATCACAGTAGATTATGCTATTATTTCTGTTAAATTTTAACCCTAGCTTCATACATTCCTCAATGATATTTTGTAGCCAAATAACTTCTTTCGCAGCTTCTGTCAATGAAACATATTCCGCTTCCATCGTTGACAGACTAACACACTTGTGTTTAAATGTACGCCAAGAAACGGGTACTCTATCTATAAGAAATAACATACCCCCGAGTGACACCCTGTCATCCCTATTGGCGGCAAAATCCGAATCCGAGTAGCAATTTAAATTTAAGTTACCAATGCCTGATAAGTTTAACATGTAATTCTTTGTTTTCTCAAGATATCCTAAAAGTTTAAGTAATGCGTCCCAATGTTTCATGCCAGGATTCTCTTGGAATTGAGACAGAATATTTACAGCGTAACATATATCTGGTCTAGTTCTACTTGACAAAAAGGCTAAACATCCTATCAAACTTCTGTATGGGATATTTTGCATTTGTTTTAATTCTCCATCATTCATTGGGCAATCATTTTTACTCAACGTGATTCCTTTTGTAATAGGGAGTGAAGAAATAGGATATTTGAATTCTTTAAACATTTGGCAAATTTTATCAATATACTGCCTATGATGTATAAAAATTTTGTTATTGATTTCAGCAAATTCCACACCTAACAGTTTTTGGACCTTCCCTAGAGATTTGATATCAAATTCTCCCTTTAGCAAAGAAACTACATGATCAATATCACCTATTATTTCTATGTTGCTTGCCTCTGGCCTGGATTTGATATCCCTCTTTTCTCTGAAGTTAAACAAATTTTGGTCATAATGTATGTTAGCCTTAGCACAGAATTTTTTAACATCATTATGACTTCTCAGCCTATGTTTATCACCCCTCACTGAGTAGTAAACATCAGTTCGAGTTCCATCAGGCCTGGGTACAGCTTTCCTTTCCCAATCTATGTTTGAACAGGGGGTCAGATCGGAATCAGCAGGAGAGTCCTCTTCCTCACTAGTATGACTAGTGTCATGGCTCTCACCTGCTTCTTCCTCTGACTCACTATCCAAACATCCCGATCCTGAATCTGATGTTCGAGTAAAACCCGATTTCTTTTGGGTGAAGTTTCTAGGTCGAATGGGGTCCAGGACGCCTTCCGCTGCTTCCATCTCCTCAAAACGGACATTGCTTATTTCTAATATTTTTCCTTCTTTCACAAGAAGAATTCTATAGCCCCTGGTATTTTCTGCATATCCTACCATAACTCCCAGTTGAGCTCTTAGGTCTAGCTTCTTCCTAAGCTGTTTTGCTATACCAGCATAAGCCTTACATCCAAAAACTCTGAGATGGGATACAGCAGGCTTCTTCCCATAGTACAATTCGTGTGGAGTTTTAACTTTAAATTTATGGCAAATCCTGTTCTTTGTATAAGTAAAACATAGGATTGCCTCTGCCCACATTTTGTCACCAACTTTGCTTTGATTAAGCATTGCCTTGACACAATCTAACGCTGTCAGGTTGAATCTTTCAGATACCCCGTTTTGTTCGGGTGTATAAGTGTTAGATCGTTCATGCTTAATCCCTAACTTTTTCAAAAAAGCTTTAAATTGACCGTGACAAAATTCCATGCCGTTATCAGTACGGATGCACAAAATCTTTTTGCCTAATTGTCTCTCCTGACAAGCTTGAAAATCCTGAAAAACTTTGAACACATCTGATTTTTGTTTTAAAATAAAAACAAACACCTTGCGGCTAAAATCGTCTGTAATAGTCAAGAAGTATTTGTTTCCCCCCAATGAAGCTACAGGCATTGGACCACAAACGTCCATGTGCAGTAATTGCAAAGGTTCTGTAGATCTAATCCTGCCTATTGGTTTGTACGAAACTCTTTTAGATTTTGCAAGTTTGCAATGAATGCAATTTACTTTTGCATATTTTAATTTTGGGAGTCCGTTTGCCGCGGAAACTTTACTTGTTTGGTGCAAGTAGTCTGAGTTAATATGGCCATATCTTCTATGCCATAATTCAGTTTTGTTCAGAATTTCAACTGTTGAACCACTAATTTTATTTGACTTTGATTTTAAATCAGATTTGTTTTTCCTTTTATTCAAGTTAGGCCTAATTTTGTTTTGACTTTGACTATTTGTTGCAGGGGTTTTTCTAACCTGTTTAGAATTTTTGTCCCTATCCTGATCTCCTTTACGGCCCTCAACACTACTATTTAAACTTTTAGTTGAGTACTGTGGTTTTAAGAAATACAATCCTTCTTTACGTTTAGCGTAAAAGAAATTTTCTCCCTCAGGAGTCTTAAACCATAGAATACCTTTGGCTGCACTAAAAGAATAGCCCTGCTCTTCTAATACAGATGCGGCCAACAAGTTACGCCGTAATTTTGGTGAATACATAACATTTTGTAGCACAATATTATTTGTATGATCTTTAAATTTAACATACATGTTCACCGTTCCAATAGCCTCAACTGGGCTTTCCATATCACCCACTGCTAGCGACATAGATGTATCCTTACATTTATCAAATTTTGAAAACATTTTAACATCATTACAAAAGTGTCGCGTAGCAGCGGTGTCAATCACCCAGCTGAGCCTATTGTCAGGATTATCAACAATATTAGCTTCTACATTTATATTTGAAAATACTTCAATAATACTAGAGCTAGTCATCTTTTTCAATTTTGGGCATTGTGCCTTTACATGACCATTTTTATTACACATAAAACATGGTCCTATGACCTTAATAGACTTTTTAACTTTGGTGACATTTTTACATTTAGCGTTAACATTTGAAAAATATACAGATGAATTGGAACTTACATTATTATTGTCATGATCCTTCCTCAACTGTCTAATCCTGCCCTCCTCCAAGGAGAGTTCTTTCTGAATTTTATCCAATTTAAAATCAGTATCGCTCCAGCGATAAATGATTTGGATGATACTCTGGTACTGGGCTGGGAGATACCGGATGGCTTGGAATGCCACGTACACATCCTCCACCGGGTGGTTCACGTTCTTGAGCTTGGTGACAGCTTTCCTTATCCTCGTACAGAATATGTCGATGGGCTCCTCGATTTCCGGGCGTAGACTGAAAAACTCGTCCAACAGATGAACTAGATTGGCGCGCGTTGGGGCCTCAAAATGCGCCTCCAACTTCTCCCACGCATCCGCCGGGCTGTCGCCGATGTCGAGCAGTTCTCTGTACTCCGCCGAGATATTTCGAAACAGGATGGAAAGTGCGCGGTCGCTGCTGCGCATGTACTCCTCTCGCTCGCGGCGTGACGTAGATTCGTCGACTGGTAATGCAGTACGGTTGATGTGGCCGTAACATCCTTCTCCTTTCAGGATAAATGAAATTTCATTACGCCAGGTGACGTAATTGTCCCTGTTTAACGCTTCTATGCCGTTGCTCACCTCCATAGTCTTTAACTGTGACTAGAGTGCGTTGTTTACCTTTCTGCTTGATGCAAATGGCGCCGGTCGCGGCCCCCGTCGATGGAATTCACAACTCTTCACTGCTGCTTTATCACGGATAAAAGTTATGGCCTTGACATACTACGGCCCATAACCAAATGTCGGCTGCTATTGCTGTGTTAGCTGAGCGACTTGACTAGAAAAATTTGAAAGTCATTTGCAGATTTAGCAGTGTTTGGCCATATCCATATCTGAAGTGCTGGTAAAGAAAATTTTGTAGCAGATGATATGCAGTAGTGATGTGTTTTCTCAAGAAAACAAGCTCGTTAAACACAAACACAATTTATTTGTTGTGAGATCCATTGCATCAGATGAAGTTACAAAATAAAACACTGTAACATTCGTTGCAAAGCAAAATTATATACAATGAGCTAGCAAGCTCATGAAAAAGGTTTTAAACAGTTTTTATGACTAGGCACACACTCTCAGTTACTATAACATCGGTAAGTAGAAAAGACAGCTACTGTACCACACATGCCGTGTACGTTAATGAAGCCACCATCATCAGGTCACACGTCATGGCTTTAGAAGTTAGACTACTCTCTACCGATCAAGGTCTGCCTTCCATACAAGGTCTTTCACCGTCGATCACCGTCTGATCGATCTGACTATACGTCGAGTCTTAAGTTTGCATAACTACAAGATCTTAAACTCTGAAAAGTCTCCCACGTCTACTACATGGTCAGTCAAGGTCTGTAAAGTCTCTGAATAACTGAGAATGTGTCCTATCATATATACACTGTGATGGGTACGCTCCGGAACACAACCGTTGACGGCAGCGCCCTCACTATATGCAAATCAGGATGCGCGCGCGGCGAGATGGCGATTTGCATGAATGGCATGTTCTGTTCCCGTCACGAGTCGTTCACGAGAACGGTAGAACCATTCTAAAAATGTAAACACGTTCTCGCGATAACGAGAATCGCGACGAAAACAGAACCAAGTTTCCAACAACTTCAAACCTAATACATGTACTCTTGGTACTATATAATTTTAAGTGAGCAATAATTTAAAGGTAATTGAATTCAAAAGTAAAATGCTATTCACATATATATGTTAATGATCTTTATCTTAAGGACTTTTAATCTTAATCACTTTTTATTTTAATAAGAACTTTAACTTAATCTTGTGTTTACTTTAAAAGAAATTGAAGCTGAGCAATCAAATTAATAAGTAAATAGTCATAAATTTTGTTTCTAGTAAATTGCTCAGGTCAATAAGATCATTCTAGCTTGAAAAGGTGAGAATAAACTAACTTTAATTTAAATAATTCTTTACCTGCATAACAGGACTTTAAAATAATTTTAAATGCACCTTTTCTGAATTTTTATACTTGGGCAGACTGGAATTTTCCCCCTCCCAAACGTGCAATTTGCTCTGAAAGCAATTGAATGTAACTACGAAGTCATCTGTAAACAATTCCATGTAAAAGAACATCACAGACTATGTATTGCTTTATTGCACCCAGGATTAAGGAGAATTATTTGTTTTTATGTTATAACTGTATATGATGAAATATTAAGTGTATATGTTGATAACAAATCATAAACATCATTTTTTTTCATTCACAAAACATATTTTTACGCCTTCTAGAAAGGTTTTTATAATTTTGGCAAAGTTCCTTTTTATAGATTTTCACGTTTTTTCAATATGGCTGCCCTGACGCTACTAATTTCAAGCGTCCCGGCATTGTAAACAAGCATATTAAGTTACTGATCACTTTTACACATGTGGCGTAGGGTAGATACTTTTGGCGCACTTAGCTTTATAAGAGGATATTTTTAGGCCTAGCATGTGGACGTTTCGTCGGACGCTTGCGGACTCTTGGCGCGTTAGATTCGGATTGGCGCCGCCAAAAGGAGGTTGCCGGTTCGAAACTTCGTGCCAAGTCAGAGAGCGCTCCTCACTCGGGAACGATGCAGCAGTAGCGAACAGACGTTATTTTCTGGTTCTAGAGAAACTTTTCAACTTTTGTGGGGAGATCCCACTAGGATCGTAAGATGGAGCTATTTTTTTGAGCGAATCCTCATACGTCACCATTATGAGATAAGGAGATTAGTTTTTTCTCTTCCTTCGGAGAGAAATGAGTCACCACCTGCTCCGTAGGCTAATTGCCGGGAATACGATGCCTTAAATTCTTCACTTTTTGAGCTGAAAGCTCTTTCCACTCCAGCCTATGTTTTTGGCCCTCATCGCCCAACTCTATGATACGAAGCTAAAGGCTCCCACCGTTTTCACCTAAATTCTCCGGGAGACCGGGCCCAACGCATCCAGCCTTTCCACCGAATGCCGGCCCCTGGACAGCGGACCACCTCCTTACCAGCTACTGATGACCGGGACCAGGCAACCGGACCATTGTAAATTGGCCATGAAAGCTCCTCTCTGGTAGGCAACAAGCCACTCTCGAACTCAGCATGGGGGTAAGTCCTCTCCATTAAAGTTTACTCAGGAAGATCCATCCGGAGCACCTTCAGTAATCTTCAAGCTCCTGGTCTATTCAATAAAAATGGACTTTAACTCTTCTCGCCTCCTAAACGGAGAAATCTTAAATTAAAGGTGGATTCAAGCCGAAAATATCGCCTAGTAAACAAAATGTTTTTTTTCTTTTTCTTCACCTCTTAAAAGAGGAAACCAAACCTTAATGAAGATTTGTTTCTAAGAGAAACTGATATTTTTCTTATGTCTAGTTGGCTGCCTCAAGGGCTGTTTTTAAATTAGTTTTCTTTATTTTTATTACCTATTTTATATACACTCTACATTTTTCTTTACACACCCTTTTTGGATGTAATTTCATCTAGATCACTAGAATGTCGGTTTTTTTTGTACACCTTTTATTTTGTGTCTCACCATTTAAAGGGGGACTATTGGTATGTCACACCTCCTAAAGGTGGACTTGATTTTTATTAGTTTATTCTGATACCTTTATACACTCCCTTTTTGTCAATTATGTGTATTATCATTCTACTGTTGCCAAACTTAGTTCTCCAACATTTTTGTAACCTGGGTGTAATCGCCTGTAACTGTTTCTCCTTTTTTTTGTTAAGTTTAATAAATATCTCTTTTTACATTTCAAAATTTTCTCTTTATTTGTGAAGTGGTTGATTTTAATGACTTAATTTTTAGTTTTCAGCTTAACGATCACGGCCTAACTTTTATTAATCCTTAAAGTTTGTATTTGTAATTTTCACAATATGCTGATGTCAAAAAAGGCACAGCAACAGTGAAAATGAGACACTAAGAAGGAGTGGGCAGAAAAATATGCAAATTGCAGGGTAGACACAGCTCACCGAGTTATGTAAATGATACGAAATGCACAGCTGTCCCGCACAGGTTGAGTGAGATATAAGGGAAGGAACCTGCAGAATTGGTAATAGTCGAGCAGCTCTGTCTGCCAGGGAAATCATTTTATAATGTTTTTTGTCTCAGGGGTAACGTGTAATAGCAGAGAATGCTAGGCCACTGCCAACCAAGGCAGTTCCAGCAGACAGACGAGTTCAAGAGAGGTATGGTGATCAGACTCAGAAGGGCAGGTTGGTCCATACGTCAAATCTCTGCGGACAGCCACATACACGCATTCATGGTGCACCGGCTGTGGCGAAGATGGTTGGAACAAGGGAATGTGGCACATTTGAGGGGTGCCGGTATGGCCAGAGCAACATCAGCACATGTGGACCGATGCATCCACTGGCAACTTCCATCTCCCTAGTGCAACATGTGCAGGACACCTTTGATGATCCCACATCGACCAGGACCATTATCTGTCGATTGATGGCCGGCGACCTGCACTCATGGCACCTGTTAAGAAGACTGCCATTGACCCAACAGCAAGACATCTCCGTTTGCAATGGTGTCAGGACAGGATAGAGCCACATGGACTGTGGAATGGCACAGGGCCATGTTCTCAGACAAGTCACGCTTCTGTTTTAGAAAGGACAGTCGCTGTGTATGAGTCTGACGCCGAAGTGGTAACAGGTCCAATCCAGCTACATCTGTGGAAAGCGACAACACAGCATCATGGTTTGGGGTACCATTGGCTATGATAGCAGGTCACCTCAGACCTTTATTGAGGGTACTATGATGGTCCAATGATACGTGGATGACGTGCTGCAGCCAGTGACACTACCCTTCTTTCAGGGGGTGCACAATGCCACTTACCAGTAGGATAATGCCTGACCATACATGGCACGCATCAGCCAACATGCCCTGCAAGGTACCCAGGTGCTTCCATGGCCACTAGTCTCGCCTGATCTCTCACCAATCGAGCAAGTCTGAGACGTAATTGGATTTCACTTGCGTGCACTGCCACTACCGAGTTTAGAAGACAAACTCTGGCAAATGGTTGACAAGGAATGGGCAGCCATCCCTTAAGACACCATCTGCATGCTCGACTCTGTACCTAGACGTGTTGCTGCCTGTATCGCCACCCGCGATGGTCCTACAACTTACTGATCAGACGGTGTTATCGCTCAGTGTATAGGTGTATCATGTTGCAATAAGCATCACTTATTGTTTGTTGCTGTCTCTCTCTGTTTGCCGATTTTCATCACTTTCTGTCCACTCCTTATTGGTGTCTCATTTTGACTGTCACATACTGTATAAAAGCATCTACATTTTTGAACAGTTTAAATTCATTAAAAGCAAATTGCAAAACTATGAACACTATTTTATCTAACAGTAGAGAAAAGGTAATAACACAAAAGAAAGATGAATTTAAATTACAAAATTTGATTTAAATTCATTCAATTTATTTAATTTCATTCCCTAGCCAAAACAGTTATAAAAACTAGTATATTTTTAAAATAAAGGCTGAAGGCAGAAACCAGAAAATAGCTATTTACATTTTTAAAATGTTAAAATAAAATACTATAATTGTAATTATTAGGTCTGTAACTGAAAATATTAATAATTGTAATTATTAATATTTTCAATTACAGACAACATAAAAATATTAATAATTACAAATAAAGATTCGATAGGGTTGCCATGGGTGAGAAATACATAAAACATAACAAAATTCTTATGAATTGATGAATAAGAGGATTTATAAAAAAATTCTTTGACACAATAATCCTAAAAATATTAGAAAAAATTGATTTTATTTTTCAAGAAATAAATGAGGATGCCAAGAGATTAGCGTTTTACAGCTGAAATTTCCCTTGGCTTAAATTTGATTTGATTCTGCAAATAATTCAAAAATTTAATTCTGTCTTTAAACTCAAAATGTTTGAAGCTTAGAATGTACAAAAAGAATGCTATCTCTTCTAAACAAAATATTTCAGTTGAATATAAAACAAAAGTATGATAATTCAGTCAGATACTCTAAGGTAGAATAATTAGAAGATGAAGATATATGGGAAGGATTATTTTAGCAGGGCACCTCAACAGCAAAAGTTGAAATAGTGACAAAACAATTAAGAGCAGTTGAAATAGTGACATTTCCTTCGGTAAAAGAAATCAAAAGGGAAACAAATTTCTTAAATAAAATGAGTTTTGTTAACAGACTGATTTAAATTTTAGTTTAAATTTTTAAATTTAAAACAATATTATTTCATAATGCAAGATGCAAATTAATAATAGCATAAAGGAAATCTATAATATATCATGGACAGTGACCTCAAGTATGTTGATTTATGAAATGCTCAAATACACAGACATAGAAGAGTGAATCACACTACAAAGTGAATACTTTTGTGAATATTAATTAGTTAATGTAAACAAATTGCATAAGTGGAAAAACAATTTCATAATTAAACAAAATATACAGAGGATCAAGTACAAATGTCGTTTTTCGTGATTCTGCTGCAAAATAATCCTTTATTTTATTAATACGTTTGAAAAATAGTTTTTCTGTATAAAACATGAAATAATTACAAAAATTGTAGATGATGCAAACAGATTACAAAAGTGGAAAATATTTCTCAAATTAAATGAAATATACCGTGAATTGTGTACAAATGCAGTTTTTCGCAATGTTGCTTCAAAATAACCTTTTATTTCATAAATAATACGCTTAGAAAATAGTTTTACTCTATAAAACGTGAAGCAATTCTGTATTTGCAACGACTACAAATATTGTAGTCGTTGCAAATGTGGAAAATATTATTCAAATTAAATTAGGTATGCCAAGGATCGCGTACAAATGCACATTTTCCCGATGTTGCTGTAAAATAAATAGCCTTTCATTTTATTAATATGGTAGAATTTTTTTTTTTTTTTTTTTGTATACCAAACGAAATTATATAAATTTCAGTCGGTGCAAACAGATTGTAAAAGTGGCAGAAAGATAATCATTGGTCATCGCTCTTCAGACACAGTGGGAATTGCCGTATACAAGTGCCAATTTCGCAATCACAGAGAAACAGATTTTCAGATGTAAGACAGGGAAAACTGATCAAATTTTGCAGCATTTTTGAAAAATATATGACCGATTTCATGACATTTATGAGATTTTTGTAACTTGTAGACATCCTATGAACTAGGGAAAAGATTTTCACCCACGGGAAAATGAAAATTCTTAGGGCAAAAAATGAAAAATGCTGGGGAAGTACTCAGAAAGAACATAATTGTGACTTCACAAAAGAGTCTGATAAAAATGAAAATTTTATTCAATGGAATTTGTGACCCGTACACGCGGGGGGACACGTATATAGTTTTCTCTAAAATATTTCGCTAATTGGGTACACGTAGTACTTTAAGTGTGACCAAATCACGTTTGACTGAGATTCATGCGTAGCTACGGAATTGCGATTCGCGAAGCAATTGGCCTGACGTCATGGGACTGAAAGGATTTCTGAGAAATTTTGGTCACCAGAAATGACCTTCAGTATGACCAATTCGCGATTGACTACGATTTGTGCATAGTTGCAGAATTGCAAGCCGCGATGCGCAAGAATGAAGTGATTGACCATGATCTGTGAAGCAATCGGTCCAATCTACCGATCACTAGCGCCGTAGGACTGAAAGAATTTCGGAGAGATTTCGGTCGCCAGAAATGGCGACTTACTGCAATAATTTTGGTTGCCATGACTGCAAACTTGGTCACCAATAGCAACCTGGCTACCACAAATCTGCATCTCTACCCTAAAGATGAATTACTCAATTCAAGAAAGAGCTAGAAGAATGCTGTTTTAAGTGTTTCTGTCAAAGAAAGAATGTGACCTAGAACTTAACTTCGGAAAGAATCAACTATTTCCTGAAAAAAAGGTTGTAGGTACATCTTATTTTTCACACATTGAAGCGTAAAATACACCTTGTAACACAATCCTGCCTGGTTAAAAATGATTAAAATATTCAGATACATAATAGAATAATTTTCTGCCCAATGAAGAGGCAGCATTAGTGTTTTCCCCTTTTACATGACTTAACTAGATTAAGATGACAGAATATGTGTATATGGCAAAAGAGCATGGTTGCTATTATTACTATTATTATGCATGGTTGATTTATGATAAAAAAAAATCTAGTGATTTTCCGATAGATTTTTAACTTTTACTAAATAAGCTAAAATTATTTTTTAAAATAAAATTATTTTGCAAGAGAATACTCATGCAGCCTAATAACATTCAATGAAATTGATGCAAGAATGCTAATTTTATGCAACATTTTTATATTAAGCATTTTGTAAAATCATTGTGACTGTATAAAAATAAAAATTTTCCATCAATTTTGGGCAGGGTTGCATTACAATCGCCAACTTCTTTACAAATTTTTAGAGACATTTTAACCCATATTGGAATTCACTGAGATTTTTCCAGGTTTTCAACATATTCCAGATAGCATAGCAGCAATGACTGGAACTATTGGAGGATTCAAAATAGAGCCAATTGTGTTAATATAAAATTATGAACTCAACATAATTTCAAGAATGTACAAAGGCAAACAATTTTAGATAAAAGACATAAAACTTATTCCAATGTATATAAAATACAAAATAGAAACTATTAATCTGTCGAGAATATGAGATACACCTGTGAGAGTATCCATTCTGTGAGATGCATCCATGCATATCATATTCAGAATTGGGTAGAGTTACTTTGAAAATGTAATACATTATCATTGCTTTGTTAATAACCAACAGATGTACCACCACAGTTAATTTTGATAAAACAAAGCAGTTGATTGCACAGTTACATCAGAGCTTGCACTTACTCGCAATTTAAAATCTGCAAGTCAAATATGACTAAAAAAATTCAATCCCATCTTTTTTCCTCTGAGTTTTTGATATTACACCACTCCTATCATTTTGCAGAAACCTTGCGAAATGATAGGAGCATTGGATGCATCCAATGCATACATTGTCTATTATTTCAAAAATTTAAATACATTGCACTGTTGTTCTTAGTGTAAATATATATGGTATAATTGTGCAAAGCATCAGCATTTCCCCCTTTTTAAATTAAAATTACAAATTTTAAAAAGTAGTAGTACAGTACAACCTCGAAAATCCGGACTCGTCCGGACTTTGCCGATTCCAGATTTTCGATTTTTCCGGATTATAGAATTTGAATAAAATTCAGATTTGATATTAACTAAATACACTATAAAGCAGTATTTTTAGTAAAAATAATGGCAAAAGTTAAGTTAATCAATTAAAGCATATTATTTAATCTAAAAAATAGGGCAAAAGAAATTTCTAAGAAAAAATATACACATTAATAATTTAGAATGTGTGAACGAAACGAAATGATAAAATTCCATTTTATCATTTCGTTTAAATATTTGAATTAACATTTGTTATTTCATTAATTTTGGTTTATGGGAAAGCAGTTTTCTTTATCCTGTAGATGGACATTACTTCTGCTCGGTTATAATGCTTCTTTGTTCAAGACCTTTAATTGCATAATCCATTTTTTGCATAAGATTATCAATGGGTATTTTTTCTTCTCCACATTTATCGTCACTACTTCGATCTTTTTTTATTTAATATCATATCGCAAATTTCGCCATCATTCAATTTATTTACGATTGGCTCATCATCATCAAAGTGCAGAACTTCCGTTATATCGGCTATCGAATCTCGACAGAGATTTAATGAAGCGCCAGAAGATTTATTGCAGTGCCGAGATTTAATAAAGATCGAGGATTAGCACTTTTAACGATATATTTAAAGGTGTAAATGTGTTTAAACCGTTTTCGCTATTAGTGAACGAAAAACAAAAAATAAGAACTTAAAATTTTATTTATTATCTAGCATCTAGCGTGTATGAAATTTAGTACTAGGTACTTCAGGACCCGAGATACACCTTGGCAAGAATTTTTTTATTATTATTTGAATTAGCTTTTTTAGTTGTTGAAAAACTTTCCATTCATGACAGATTTGTGCCTCCATATACTGCACGGTTGCTGATACTAACATTCTAAATGTAAAAATATGTTGTTCATTAATTAACTCTGACTTTTACATTTAATAATACACATTCGATTATGAACTAATGAATGTTTAAAATAATAATATAAATTTATATAAGTAACACCATATTTATATAAGCCACTGGGGTAAGCTTAAAAGAACATTTTGTGTGTGGATTTTTAATAAATACAAGATTAAAACATAAGAACATTAATGCATCTCAAAAATATAAATTGTAGGAGAAAACCGAGTAGAGCCCTACCTTCATATATATTTTAATTTGTAAGTGATTTGAGTTTTTTTTTTTTTTTTTCCAGAAACAATTTCATTTTGTTTGATAAAATTTATGATTTAATGTAAAGTCTTGACAGACAAAAGTGTTCAAAAAGTGAATGTCTTTTGGCATCATAACAAAAATTTTAATATATACTTTTCGTGTTTTGAAGAGAGTGCTACCATCTATTGCATGACTTTAATAATGCTATATAAATTTGTTCATGTTTTTATTGGAACAGATGCAATTTATTTCTTCATCACAAATGCATTGCAAAGAAAAATTCTTCATGCACACTTTAGTTTGTTCTGAATTTCAGAAGTTCTTTGTATTCGCAGACATCCTAGTTTAATTTTTTATTATTAATTATTTTTATAGATGACTAAAAAATATACCCAGCATTGCTCAGGATTTGAAATGCAAACCTCTGATAAAAACTAAACTAAGACCAAATTCGGAAAAATAAAAACTTTTTAACAATACACTTGCTTATAACAAAAATAAAATAAAAAACTGCTACATGGGTGCACACATGGCTAAACATCTTAAATCCCAGGCAATGCTAGGTACCTTTTCTAGTACTCAATAATTCATACATTTATGGTCAATTATAAATTCATTTAAATTAAATCGTGCAAATTAAAAGTTTTTTTATGAGTTTTAAAAATATGGAGTATTTGGAAAAAAAACAAAAATTGAGAAGTAACAAGTACTATTTATCCTCACTGAACGTGATCGCTAAAATATAAAAAGTGCATGGACCTCCATTATACAAAAAATATAAGTAATAAAAATATAGTTTTCACTCAGTTACTACCTGACCCAGGTCACATCCAATCACTATTAATAAAATTAAAAATGCAAAAATCTAATTACCAACACAGAAGGCATGACTTGTTTCATCACTATTATCCCCACAATGGTTAACACCATCACAGGTTAGGTCTCTGGTAATACAAAAACTATTCAAGCACAGAAAATCTCGACAGCCAACAGCTAAAAGAGAAGAATTTAATTTAATTATGATGACTTAAAACAGTTTTAAACATAATGGCGAACTAATAGAAGAAATTTAAAGAAACTTTAACACAAATCAATATTTATTAAATTATTATATTTTTTACAGAGTTTGAATTCTTTGGGGCAATCTAGGTTAATCATAGAGGAATTTTATTTAAACTTTAACACAACACAATATTTATTGAATCATTATATATTTTTACAGAGTTTGAATTCCTTGGAAAAATAACTACTCCAGATTTATTAATCTGCAGAAGTTCTCCAACCATGTCAAATAGTTATCATTGCTTTGTCTATGGCAATTGTCCAAAGAGGCACGATTCCATAAATGCAATATCTTTTAAATAGAAAAAGATACAAAATATGTATTTTGTTTTTTCAGTTGTACAGATTAAAGCTTATTTGCATTTTCTCAAATCAGAAAAAGGAAAGTATTTTCAAATTATAATCAGATCGACACAAAAACAAAATCGTCCAACAATTATGTTAAAATGTATGTATTGCATAATACATATCAAAAATTAACATTTGAAAGATGCAAAGGCTAGCAAATGCGGGTCCAAACACCTTAGAGCAGTAATTCATAAAGGACGTCTCATGAATGAGAAGGAGCTAGTTTAAATACATATAATACAGAATTTTTCATTAAATTCTAAATATTATGATATAATTTCTTTCAATATTTTTACTACGTGTTAAAATAAAATTATAAATATTTTAATAAAGCAATGTATTTAAATCTGAATAATGTTTTAGTAACGTATATACAGACCAAAGCATTGTCTGCAAAAACTCAGTAACTAAATAATTATTTAAGTGTCTCGAACAGTTAATTGGACAGTGGAAAAAGTTAATTTATTTGCAGCTAAAATAATAAATTGGGGAAAACTAAGGTTATCAAATTGTTATAAAAAATAAATAAATGGGTGTGGCCTCAAATCTCTATCAATTTTTTAGATAAACTAAATGGATGGCTCAAAGATTTTAGAAGCCCAGGGCCCAACATTATTCAATCCCTTTTCAATATTAATGTATGATTTAAAAGAGCAATTTAGGAAAGACTTCAATAACATTTTAATAAGGCCCTGGAACTAAAACTTGCAAAATATTACACACTTAAAATATATTGCATGTTAAGCTGACACAAAATAACATTTTCTTTGTTTCAAACTTTAACACCATTTCTAAAAAAGGCTGTCATAAACCTTCCTATATGTTTAATTTCTTATATTTTATGGCATATGTTAAAAGTTAAAAGATATTAAGCTTTTAGTATCATTTTTTAAATTTAATTTAAATTAGAAAAATTTTATAGTTAAAAATATTACCCATGATAGTGTCATTATGAATTCTATATCTACTTTATGTGCATAAAGAAAGCTGTGTGTAGGCTGCGACAGTAAAAACATTTCCTAATTTTAAAATTGACAGGTTATGTATGATATCTAAAGAACTATTTATTACTTTACTTAATTTCGGAAAATAAATGAAGGAGTTGATAATTTATATGTCGGAAACATGTCAATATAAAATATATAAACATCTCCATTTATGCAGATTACACACTTTAGGTAAAAATAAATAATCGAGTTGACAATTCATATATCAGAAACATATAAATATAAAATAAAATAAATATATAAACTTCACCATTAATGCTTCAAATTAATTGCTTTAGTTCAAAAGTTTTGTCTGTTTTTAAGTTTATTAAATTTATGTTTTGAATATCTTCTAAATGCAAACATTTTGATTCTATTTATATTCCAACTGCAGATTCAGCTCCTGGGTGCTCAAAAGCAATTAATTAAATTTTGAACTGGGGTGCAGTGCCCTGTGGGTATGTACCAGAGTGCATGCATGTATGCATATATATATATATATATATTTATATATATAACACTATCAGAGTATATTGTTAACTGTCATTGCTAAAAACAATCCCCTTAAAAAGAAAACAAGAAAGATCAATCATGCTTAATGCATTGATTATGAAACACTTTCCAACTTCAATGCAATTTTATTTAAACATGTCTAAAATGCAATACATTCCTCCGTAAAATTTTAAAACTTATCACAATACTACATTAATTTATTATATTTGAAAACTTAAACCTTCATAGAAAAAAAAACTTCATTCAAATGATAGCATTGAAATATAAATTGCCTGGTTTAAACATCTCTGCAATGTGATACATTCCTCGGTAATAATTTTAGAATTATCATAATACTACGATAATTTATTATATTTTAAAACTTCATTGAAAACAACTGAAATTCATTCAAATGATGTCATAGAAAAAATAACACGCCTGGCTCTCTCATAAAAAGCAGCATTTCATTCATAAATAATTTCCCATTCATGTCATTCATTACAATACTATAATAATTTATTTTATTTAAAAATTAAGACCATGGAGCTACAAGTAATTAAACTCTATGCGTAAAACTTCATCGAAAAAAAAATCGTCCTTTTTTTTGCAAAATCAATGAATATTTCATTCATATCAGCTATGCAGACTACATGAGCTAAATAATTTTGTGTTAAAGAAATACAGCAATTCTAATACAACTCATTCTACATATTTTGCTGTTTACATTTTACATAATTGAAAACTAGGCTTCGTTGTAGAAATAATCAAATTTGGATGAGCCTTTAAACTCAAATATATTGTAATTGCATTGTTTCCGTATGTAGATGCACAGAATTTAAGCAAAAATAAAGTGGTTTTAGGATGGATACAACACTCAATATGAATTAAAAAGAATTTTAAAAATCACGATTTTGAGACAAGATGGATGCCATATATCATTTTGAAGTGGGTTACGCGATCTTTTCATATCATGATCACGTGATCACTTCATATAAGAGGTTGTTGTTGAAACCCAGACCGTCCGACCTACCAGAAAGGTGTAAGGTAACTGTTTGGACGGTCGGGAAGTGCCACCCAATTTAGACCGGAACCCAGTGGGGGAGGCATCCACAGGGACCGTACCCTCCTTCCCCTACCACCAACCTCTCGGAAGGACTTTCGGACCCACATGTTTAACGTGATCGTACTCCGCATGAACACGGCGGCAGTTTTGGCAGTGGCTGGAATCGAACCCGGGCCTACCGAGTGCAACTCCAGCGCGCTAACCAATGGGCTACCGCGCCCTTTCATATAAGAGGTGTAATTATTATTTCAATTTTTATTTAAAAACTACTGAATATATTTCACTGAATTTTTTTTATATATTTTATGGAACAATTTGAATATTACCTAAAATTTTCGAAGCAATTTGTGAATTTTAAATCCGCTTAAAAAATGTTTGAAAAATTAGGTCCCATAGGGCTCAATGTATTTTATTTTTTCAACCCCGGTTCAATCCGAAACTAATTGGGTGATATTATTCATTTATATTCCCATAGGTCCTACAGACCGTCTGAACAACATACTAAAATTTCATTTTGATTAAGTCATTTTTACGGCAGTTATCGTGCTAACGGACAGACAGACAGAATGAACAAAGTCATAAACACTTTTCAACTTTGTTGTAAAGTGTTAAAAAAAAGACTGCTAACTGTGGACAGATTATCAGTACTATAGTGCACAATATTTATATCATGAACAAATCAATAAAAGTTTCAAGGAAAGAAGTAAAATTCTTACGTGAATCTTTAAATGTTGTAATGATTAATTTAAAACCATTTCCAGCTTGTGTCCACTTGTCTGTGACATACTTAAGGGTAACAAAATTGCTTTGAGTGAAGATGGTCCCAACATCAGCTCTAGTACTACGACAAGATAGATCGGCCTGTAAAAGCAAATGCAATATAGAATGAAGTTAGAATGATCTTGATAATCAAAAGAATATGGAACTTCAAAGAAACTTTCATAATTAAGGACCTTAGCTTAAATGGTATTGAAAGGCTTTGTACATTAGTTTTTCTTTGTATTCCTAGCATGTTATGTAAATGCAACAGTTTCTCTTTAAATTTCCTCCACAGAAGGCATTCTGTTACTTTTGCCTAATAAAAATATCCCTCAAATCTTTTACAGAAATAAAGAACACAATCTACAATAATCTGAATTGGAAAAATATATTTCAAACTGAGTAAATTATGAAACAAATTGCAAGAAATAGTGATAGAAATTCTATCCATGGTTGCTAGACATTGGAATATGAATAGAAATAATAAGTCATCCTATCATTATCTGTTGACTGGTTTCATGGATTTCACCACTTGCCATGTAATAGATATCTTATCCTGATCAGAGAAAGCATGTTCCACTGTACCAAAGAAATTAAGTTATCAGACATCTTAATTTTACTGAAACAGTCACACTAGCCTTATGTCTTACTGTTCCCACACATTCTTTAAAAAAGCTAAAATGAGAACCTTTTGACCCTTTCTTTACCTTTTGAAAATTAGTTAACAAAGTCCTGCTTTATGCTTTAGGTCATGTTGGTATTGGGGAAAAGGGACTTTAATGACAGGTTGAGATATTCACTTTTTAAAAACTAAGAACATTCAACACAAACACTTGTTAAAAAAATAACCCAGTTTGTGCTGTGCATCAGAGACAAATGTTTTTGTAACAAATATTTTTACACATATGAATAAACTTGGCATCAGAGAAAATCTAAATCTTGATAACAACACTAAATGCTTTTAAATTTTAAGGAAAATTTTAAGAAATGCCATAAATTTTGTAAATTTCTTAAAAGTAAAAATGAGTAGTAAAAGTAAAAGTAGTAAGTTTCAAAAAGTAAAAATATACTGAATTTAATTTAACAATCTCAGTCCAATGCAGACATACTAAAGGCAATTGCAGTATATCGCTGGATTCAAGTATCGCAAGTTAATATTTTGTCAATTTAAAACATTAAAAATATCTAATTAAAATTATTTAACATTCAATATGGAGAAGTATTATAAAACTCTGGGTTTTAATCCAAGAACTATTGATTAAACAATTTGCCACTTGAGCTTGACTAATCATAAGTTCAACTGCTACTTGTACTTTTTGGTTCAGTAAAAAATGGTCACATTACAAGTACTCAAAAATTGTATATAGTGCAGGATTCAGAAATTTTTAAAGTGGATATTAATCATGCTTGTCGAAAATTGCACAATTTCTCCAATATAATTTCAGAGGAATATCATGACAGGGCAATTCTACCCCAAAATGGACACTGCAATATACACAGGATTGCAACAATTATATTATTACCACATTCAAGCGTTCAATTCAAATCCAAACCAGAGTCCAATTTATAGTAGGGTAATTGAGGCACTTCCCCAGTGCCTCCAAAATACCAAACAAGTTCTCAACTTTTCAAATATTTGAAACAAAGTACAGATAATTTAAGCATAGTAACACATTTTATCCAACACTCTTTTTAAAATATTGTTTTATGTGATGTAATGCCCAATATGACGCATGGCATTTTGCATACCTACAAAATGGCATTTTGCATACCTTGAAAATTATTGCAAAGACATGCTCATTCTTTACAAAGAATGAAAGAATGAAATTTATGTTTTTTTTACTCTTTGTAATAAAAATTTACGTTTTTTGAACATTATGGAAAAAATGGCTGCTGGATAGCCATTTTGTACAATTTTCCTAGAATCCATAGCCATAATAAAAAAAATTAATGGAACAAAATTTTTCAGTTTTAAATTTAACATAATATGAGTTATTATAATTTTTTTTTTCAAAAGTGCGGTCTTGTTTTAGTTTTGGATTATTTGAAGTTACAAAAATTGGCTAATCGGGAATATGAACAAAAAGTTAGTCAAACTTTAAATGCTGACAAGTAAGATAATAAGATCTAGCAAAAAAGATTAAAAGAATTTTAAATTATATATTATATTCAATTATGCAATATTACATGATTAATTGAGTAAATTAATGAGTATTTAATACAAAAGTCTGCATTTCCAACATGTGCATATGATGTATTCCCAATTTGTTTAATTCAGAATATTATTGCGTACAAAGACATGTCTATCTTAGAAAAGTAAAAAAAAAACTATGTTTGCCTGCCATCTTGAAATAATGGATGCATGGAGGCTTTTTAACATTTATGTTAAATATATTGAGGTGTAATTCACAATGAGGCAGTTTTATGTCAGCAGATACAATAATAACAATAAGAACAACAATTAAGCTAAAGTGAAAAATTACCATAACAGACAATGCTAATATCACAGTTCAATACAAGTTTACTCCTCAATTTTTTTGTTGTAACCTCAGTATCACCTGTAAGTTTTCTGTTTCTTCTTCCATCAAAGCCATACACCCATTAGGAAAGACGTATTCTGTCAGTTATTGTCTGTGGGGGTTCTACAATACCCCATATATGAGGAATGGTATTGTGCAAGAATCATCATGGCTAGGCCAGTAGAATGAAAGTAAAGGTCCATTCAGGTGAAGAAATTTTACAAAAGCATCTACCTCAACTTGATTAATCTCTGATATCATTTTAAAGTGCCACAAATGATCACACCTGCAAGTGACAAAACATCCAGGATACAGATCGCCAGCATTTATAAGAAGTTGTAGGAGGTTTTTCAGGTCGAAAATGGGGCAGGGTTCTTTATCAATGTTCATTCTTCTTTCTGAAACGGTGCCTGTAGAATTGAGTGGTTTAAAGTTGCAGAAATTACAAGTTCCAGGGAGTGTCTGCATATCTTTGAAGTGGGTTTCCACTCTCCAGGGAAGAGCAGATTAAGTCTGTTGTCCCTTGTAATATAATGGAATTTGACTTTTTCAATCTGTTTGTCACAGAAATCAAAATATGTTTTCGGAGTAGTGATCTGCTTGTCAAGGGGTCTCTGAAGACTCTCTTTTCTAGCTAGATGTTTTGTAGTTCTACCAATACTGTCGCATTCTGACCTGCCATGACTAGTGGCAAAGAAAGACACTGTGTGTGTATCTACAAATCTTCCTAATGATGACAGAGATAACTTATTTTTGTATTGCACTGCACAGCCATCATTGAAGTAATATATCTGTTTGATATGTAGAAAATTATCTTTTACATATTTCAAAACTATTTCTTGAGTTTTGTATACCATATTCACATGTTTTAAATCATCAGAAACAATGCAATGAGATTATCTTCTCCCCATCAAGATTTTTATAATGCACTACCACAGGATGAAAAGTGCAAGATTCAGAAGTGCAGTGATACCTTTGTACTTCATCTTGGATAATGAATGAAAAGTTTTTACTGAAATCTAATAGAATAACGGCAGTGTGTGCTGGAAGGTTTTCTTTTAAATTTTTAAGGAAGAAAGACCGAATTTGCTATGAAAGAATGAGGAATCAAATGTTCTATTTTGTCTGTTAGATCATCAATGAACTCATTTAGTGTTGAAGTGGTTTTGATCAAGTGAGTTCAATCCGTGGACATCCATTATGAAAATCCAATGGGGTCACTTCTATCAAAATCTTCAAATTGAGATTCTAAGTGGCTGACAAGCGTATTTTTTGCAGAACATTTATTACAGTGTCTGAACATGCATTCCCTGTTTGGATCCTCACAGAGTAAAAGTTTTATTATATCCTTATAAGTACCTTCTATTCGTGCCACATGCAGAAGTAAAATGTCATTCTGGTGAATAGTACACACACATATACTATGGATTTCACTATATAATCAGCTAGAAGACACTACTTTGGCCTCAAAGCACAAAACTTTAAGAAACCTACTTTAACACTAGGATACTCCTCTTGAAGCCTGCATACAATTCTTGGAGGTTGCCCAGTATTAGCCACTTTCTCTAATACTCTTTTCCAACACTGACCACATCCTTCATTCCTGGCATTATTCTAGACTGCTCGCCACTCTGATAAAAGTTTAGAACTTCACAGTTTCAGGTGGAAGTTGTCTTCTACCTCTGGGATCTTGTTCAGATAAAATTCCTCTTTCTTTAAAAAGCTTAACTGTGCCAGGCAAACTGAATAATCAGATACACTAAATATTTCGTGAATTTTTCTTTGTGACCATGAAAGACAAGCAGGAATAGTTAGCATCTGGATTTGGTTCTCCCTTGAGGTGCATTTTATTGAATTTTTCATGACCTCTAACTTTGTTCATGTCATATGCTTTCTCTTTAATCACTATCTCTGCTTTAGTCTCTTTAGTTGGTATTTCAACATGTAGCACTTTTTCCATGTTGACAAGAATATTTCCCCCAAAATTTTGTATCTTCTTCTTTCCATAAGATGTCTTGCTGTGCTCAGATAAACCACGTAATTTTCAAGGTGAACAACCTGCCTCAGTTCAGTTTTTCTACAGATTCTCCTCTCCCCAAATTTGTCTTTTATTCTAAACTTATCCCAATATCTTCAGGTTGAATGCAACTGTCTTTAACAACATCACTCTCTTGATCTACATCACTATAAATAATTTTCCTACATCTACAGCATAATTTTCCGTCTGGTTTGAATAAATTTTTAAAAGAGTGCACCACATAGTTTTGCCTACAGAAACACTAGAAGTAGACCGACCGATAAGCCAAGTCTACATTCTTTGACATCCAGCCGATGAGTCACTGCATGATGATTCATGCAGCCCTGTAGCATGTATCTAAGCAGCCTGGAAGACTTTGCTAAACTGCAATTTGAGGAAACATTTCAAAATGTACCTAATATTTTAAATTTTTCTGAAATAAATAAAATTATTAATTAAATAATTTAATCCTAATTTGATGTACTCATATTTGTATATAATGCTCAATTTTTAATTTTTTGGAACATTTTGCTTGGTCTATTTCCTTACATGTCAGCATTTAATGTTACTGACTGTAATTTTTTCTTTTTTTAATTATTATTCACGATTAGCCAATTTTCATTTCAAATATCCCTAAACTAAAACAAGTCTGCACTTTTTAAAGGAAAAAAAATTTAATAACCAATATTATTTTAAATATAAAGGTGGACTACTTTGTTCCATTAATTTTTTCTATTATAGCTATAGATAAGACAATTGTACAAAATGGCTACTTAGCAGCAATTTTTTCCACAATGTCCAAAAAATGTAAAATTTTCGTTACAAGGAGTAAAAAAACCATAAATTTCATTTTTTGTAGAGAAAGAACATGGCTTTGGAATAATTTTCAACATTAAAAACTTTAGGTTCCATTATGCCCACATGCTGAAAATTTAGGTTTTCTAAACCTAGTACTTCTACCAAAAAAATTAGGTTACAAGCACATTATTAATTTTTTGAGGCATTTATAAAATCTTTTGAGTGCTGATGTATTTTTTTCTGAAATCCTCATAATTCCATTGAGCTTTGTGCAAAATTTCAGAGAGATCTGATCATTGGTTATGGAGAAAAAAAATAAAATGTAAGAAAGGGTATCTTGTGCCGAGAGTCAGAAAACACAGATTCAATGAAATTTCAAAGTACTATAAAATTTAAACCGTTTGATATAGAGTGAAAATATTTAAGGGGTTTTCTTTCAATCATAAGGGAAAGGTGTAGACCAAGTTTCATAAAAATCTGACACGGTGGATGACATGACCTCATTGAAATGACGTGGAATGACCCATATATATAATTTAAACACCAGTATAAAATAATGTTTCATATTTTCTATTTAATAATGAAACCATAATAACAGACAAGTGATCATTTACATTTGTAAATGATACAAAAAATATTAAATGTCAGATACCTTTATCTACAAACTAACGAATTTTAGTTTAAGGTAAAACAATGACAAAAATTAATTTTCTTATGACTTGAACTTGTTTAATAGGCTTCTTGTAATTAGCCATTCAAATTATTACACCAAATTCCATCCCAATCATCAAATTCTTTTGAGAAATCACTGTCACTGTACAGAAAGTAAATATCTTAAGAATGGCTTATAATAATTCCTAAACAATAGTCACAATTCATAAGGGTTCAAAGTGTGTAAAATTAAATAGTTGGTATGATCTTGCTGAAAATCAATTGGCTTCTTATGCTTATCAATTGAAATTATCATACCAAACACTGTGTTGTTGATTGTTGAGACCCAGACCGTCCGACCTACCAGAAAGGTGTAAGGTAACAGTTTGGACGGCCGGGACGTGCCACCCAATTTAGACCGGAACCCAGTGGGGGAGGCATCCACAGGGACCGTACCCTCCTTCCCCTACCACCAACCTCTCGGAAGGACTTACGGACCCAAATGTTTAACGTGATCGTACTCCGCGTGAACACGGCGGCAGTTTTGGCAGCGGCTGGAATCGAACCCGGGCCTACCGAGTGCAACTCCAGCGCGCTAACCAATGGGCTACCGCGCCCAAACACTGTGTGGCTGAATTTGCTCAAGAGATATTGTACCCACAAACTCTTGCCTAGGATGTAAATTTAATAATTATTTTGAGTGCTTAAAGCTTGAATCAATTCACAGTTGATTTTAATTTTCTTGTTTATTTCAAATTTTACTGTACATTTAACTTTAAGTAATTTACATAAAAAATTACCTTTCATAACTAACATTTTTAAAAATTGTGGATCGTTTTCTCTTGGTAAATTATTTGTTTGAGTTTGTGATTTCCAAAGATTATTATTTGATGCTTCTTAATATCAGTACAAGTCATCATATATGAATAGCACATAACTCAACAAACTTCATTGTACTTAATTTATTTATGCCATCCTGAACAGATCTCTGGAGTTATCACAACTAGTGAAACCCATGGACATTCTACCCTATAATTCGTTAAGCAATAATAGTTCAAATAAAAATATAAATATTAGAAACCATAACAATGTATTTTAATAATAATATTACATAAAAATATTATTATATAAATATTAAATAAAATTACATCTTAACTCATCATGCAATAAATATGTAACACGAGATCAATTGGTTTTAAATCACAATTCATGTTAACTTTTGCTTATGGAAAGTGAAAAGAAAATTTTTTTTTTAAATATTAGAATCCATGACAACATATTTTATAACGAGATACAGATTGGCACACACACAATTATATGCTCTATGCTACAAAATTTACTCACTGATGTCAATTGTGATCGAGTACTATCTGGCAGAGGCCATTTCAAAAAGGTATTTTTAGCTATTATGCCAAATTGAATTTTCACAGCATAGTGGTCTATATTTCTGGAAAGAGGAGCTCAAAATCTATAAATGCTTTTCAACTAAATATGAAAGTTTTTTTTACACGCATTATAAGGTGCTAAAAAATATTTTTCCCTTAGAGTCAATGTGGAAAAAAAATTTCAAAGTGGCTTCAAAATAACCTGCATCGTTTTTTAAATTGGATCCTTTTCATGCATACTGTTTTAGAATTCGTTAATGGGGATAAGTTCGAATTTGAGCTGTGACTTGTGGTTCAACAGATTTTAGTGTCTATGTTTCAGTCTTTATATGTAGATAATTAACATTCCCTTATGTATGCATTGTAGAATTTAAAAATATAACAGGCACAAAACAATAATGAACTGGCTAATGCAAAAAATAATATCTAAATCATTCTTGAACATGATTGTAATTAAAATATTACGAGACAAAAAATTAAATTAATTTTTATATTTACTTATGTTAAAAAAATATAATTACCTTGATAAGCATAAATCAGTAAAGCAATTAAAAAGCTCAAGTGTGCAGAGATTTTGCTATACAGCTGTAATAACATTTGAAAGAAAAGATTAAAAATAAAAACCATGCAGAAATAAAAAATAATAATACTGTAGTGATTGCATGCATATCAAATAAAAATAAAGGTATAATAAAAATAAGCAACATATAAGAGGAATGCCTTGATTAATCCGGCTAATAGACTTAAAAAGTGCCATGCCAATAAAAACCAAATTTGAAACAAATTCAATTTTAAAATTTTTAAAAACATACATTCTTCAAATGTGAACTGAAAATATTTTCATTAAAATGTCTGGAATACAGTCAGTGATGACATGCCGAAATTTCAAAGACCAATACACTTTTAATAATATCATATTATTTATTACCAGTTTATGTTATGTTGTAAACTTAGGTAAACATATTTAGTGATGCAATACAGAGTAAGCATGGATTCCCCACAAAACTCATTTCAAGCGCTCCTCTTAAGTTCCATTTCACAATTCAATCACATATACTCCACCCCCAGTGCAGATATCCAGGCATTATACCACTGCAAATAATACACATTTAATATGCATTTAAGTATTGTTGGTGACTGAGTTAAATTTTTGACATTTTCTTAATAGTTTTTCGTTGATTTCAAACATTCATTTAACAACCAATACTCGGCTTTAAAAAAATTTAACAACCATTATATATGCAGACCAGCTCCTGTTCACCTGCTTGGGTAGCACATTTGCATTAAACAAAAATGTTACTTAACCCTTTAACAACAGTGCATTGCTGTCTGGAACGCTTGCTCAAGATGGAGCGGGGTCGAAATACACTGATCACACAGGACAGTTTTTTGCATAACTAAGCCTAACTTTTAAAAAAAAAATCAAATAAAAAACTTTAAAATTCAATTGTTTCATTTTTTCGTATAACCTTAGCCGACTATTGAAGTAATCGGGCACATAAATATCATAGTTTTAGGGTTTTATTTTCTTTTGAAAATTACATAAAAATCATAAAAAAATTTATTTACATTGATTAAACATTTAAGAAAAAAAATTAGGAATTTTAATCAACACAATAATTAATGAAAACAAAGATTAGCAGAAAATATGCAGCAAAGACTATTTACAATAAAATGTAACTATGTTTAAAAGTTTGATTTTGTATGATAATCTTTAAAATAGGGATACATGCAAAGACTACGTTGCTAATACAATGCGTTGCACAGAACTATCATTTTACAACTCTTTGAGAAAGAAAAGATTCGTACCTATCATCTGAAAGACTCAAAAGTTAATTGACAATAGGAATGATTTCTTTTTCAAATAAAAAACACCTTCTTTTAGCCTTTGCAAATCACTAATTTCTTCTCTAAATGCTCCACAAAATATCTCTCTATACGCTGTGAAAAACAAAAAATACGAAACAACTGAATATCAAAACTACAGAAATACCCCCCCCCCCCCCCCCCCATCTCTAAAAAATAAAAGTAGTAATATTTTTTTCATCAATCCATTTAATAACTGCAACTTCATCTTCACTCTACAATTATATGTATTTATATGAATTAATTATATGAATTATTCAGAGCTTGCTCTTAGCTTATAATATTGCAAGTCAGGTTAACTCTTACAATCCAAAAGTATGAGTAAAATTTTCAAATTTGCAAGCCATTCTTCTACTACATTTTAACATTTGTGTATAACCAGACATTAAAACTCATGTGAAAAAGAAGGCAAAAAATTAATGAGAGTAAATTTTGGTCATATTTGACTTTGTTTTTAAATAATAAGTTAATTTAGTAAAAAAAAAAACCGATTGATGCAACAATTGCAAACTTTGATTATTAATATATAAAATCATTCATAAACTAAATAAAAATAGACATTGATGTGGACATTAAAAATATTATCAGCATTTTCTCCATATCTTATAAGCAAACCAAAATTTTGTTTTGCACATTGTAAAAAATGTTATCAACAATAAAGCCTCTGCTACAAGTTAAGAATGCTTCTTATTACTTTTCAAAAAGATAGCCAAATTAGTATTTACCTTATGGTTACCAAATGCATGTGCTCCATCAAAGATAAAAAGATGATCATTACAATCCAAGGCTAATCTTTCAAACCTCAGCATAAATCTTTGAAGGATTGTATCAGTTTGAAATGTGATGACACACTCTAAGTTGTCTTCCCCTTCAGATGTCAACACTGTGCCATCAATTTTCTTATACATTGGTAAATTTCTTTCTTTCGTGCATAGTGTAGATATATGATCTGAGAAAGAGGTTTTAAGATATAGAGAATATTCTTTCACAACAGGTAACAAAAAATAAATAAATAAAATTGCAATTTAAAGCAAACTTCACACATCAGTAGCAAATGAATTAACTTTAAACTCGTAAAAGCAAATAATCATATCAATTGCTCACTTAGAATAAGATAAAAAATTTAAATAAAGGTTAGATATCATCCACTCTCACTTAATAAGCAATATAACTAATTATCTCCTTAAAAACCTTGATAACATACATAATTTTCAAAAACAATTTATTTTATGGAAAGAAAAATAAGCAATAAAAATAATTTTAAATAATTAATCCATGGGGAAAAATATAATGATAAAATGTGTAGGCGTGATCTAGGAGAAAAGGTTGAAATTAGAGAATCATACTTTGCTTTTTCTTAACAATGTAACAAAAGTTAATTCGGAATATAATACAAAATACAAATATCAAGATAAAGCCAAATTTAATGCAAGAAAGCCATAAAGAATGGATTTGTATACATATCATCGTAATTTGTATTAAAATGAAATTAATATTTTCGATAGAAACTATGGAACAAATATAATAAAAATAGACTTACAGTACTTATTTTTATCCGCAAAAGTTCCATTTCTGCATAATAACAAAATTAACAGCAAACATTGGAGAATAACATAACACCAATGATCTCTCTGTACGCTCGCCATTTTTTGACAGGACATTTAAAAACCATGAACATGCAGGTAGGCGTATCAAATGAACCGTAGGAAGTGTTTGACGCCAAGCGCAAAATTTCGCCAAGTGATTCTTTTCCAATATTGCCAGTCTTTACCCCAGAAATTTATGCTGAAAATCTAAGCATCTCAACAAGAAACTGATTTGACGCGCAATATTAACTTGAGTGCTCCTAGTCCTAAACAACTTCACTGCCCAGTATTTCATTCAAGAAAGCAGATAAAATAAAATTAAGTAAAAAACTTCCAAATGCACATTGGGTACGCGACGACATTCGAGCTTGTTCTGTGGCAACACTAGCCACAGTTTATAGGAGCTGTGTGCTTATATATATATATATATATATATTATACATATATGTACATATATATATATCATATTTGTAGAAATCATTCGGAGAAGAGACTTTTTAGTTACCTCAATCTACTTTATTGGCCGAGTTCTCCATCGGCGACCATCAAGCAAGAGATCTCAGTACTGTGTGCTGCAGAGAACCTAGATAGTAGGTATTCCTATCTAGGTTAGATAGTAGGCATTCCTATCTAACTTTCTCATCTGAAACTCCATTCCCATCACAGTTTTAAAGCATAGAAAACTCGAAAGCAGCATGTTTCCCATGCCGTCACCAAATACCTACGGAAGTAATCAGTACAGTGGTACAGTGGCTAGAAGAGAACTGTTACAGTTCTGTCAGAACACTGTTACAGTTCTAGACACTGTAACAGTGGAAAAAGAAGAGGCTGTAATCCGAGTGGACATTACCAAGAAAGGAAACTTGGCAATTACAGTAAACAACAGCGTCAGTGCACACAACCTATTGGAAGAAAAACAATTTTGTGGAGTAGAAATCAGTGCCAGAGGATTCTATAAGCTCGAAATACATAATAAGGCACATAGACCCGGAGTTAAAATTAGAAAATATAGCGGAAGAGCTGGTGGAACAGGGGATTCAGTGGAGTGAAATAACTAGATTCACAAAACCAATAAATGAGGAAAAATCCCAATCATACAACTCAGAGAACTAAGGAAAATAAACAGAAAAGAAGCCAAGTTGGGATTCTTAAGATTTAAAACATCAATATACATAGAGAGCCCAAACATCTGCCAAAAGTGTCTAAAATTCAATCACTATGGACACGAATGCAAAGGGAAAATAGCATGTAGAGTACTCGGAGGTGAACACGAAGTCCAGAACTGCTTAATTGAAAAAGTGCTTTAGGTGCGGGGAAGAGCACTTAGCAATAAGCAAAAATTACAAAGTTATACAAAAAGAGACTGAAATACAAAACACTATAAAAAATGAAAACATACCATATAGAGAGGCAAGAAGTAAAGTTGAACAAAAAGGAACATACGCAACAGCATGCAAAAAAGCAGCACAAGCTGATAATTTAGAAGAAACAAAGGAAGAAGAAAAGACAGAGAAACTAAAACAAACTATAGAAACCCTGAAAAATTTAAACCGGAAATTGATATAAAATATCAAGGAAACAAAAAACAGAGAAATAGAAAACAGAGGAAAAGTACAAGAGGATATAGTATCGCTAAAACAAGAAAACGCCGAACTAAGGGCAAAAATTGAAGGAGTCAAAACAGAAAACGAAACGCTTAAAATCACTATAGAAGCTCTCAAGAAAGAGTACGAAGGCATAAAGGCTACAATAAAGAATCAAAAACAGACAGTGGAACAAACAGTTAGTGGAGGACCGGCAGAAACAACAAAAACCAACAGCCGATCCAAACAAAAGAAAGACCTTTCGTTTTCGGAGCAGAGACTCGAAGCGAAATGAAAATACTACAGTGGAATTGCAGAAGCATTAACTCAAATTTAATTTTCCTACAAATACTTGTCGACAAACTAAATCCAGATATCATAACTCTCCAAGAAACGTGGCTGAAACCTGACCAACCAGTAAAATTAAAGGGATATGAAATTTACAGAAAAGACAGACATTTTCCAAGCAGAGGAGGCGGAATTTTAATCACGATCAAAGAAACTATATCAGCGACAAATGTGACTATTCCGCAAAAGTCTAAATCTAAAGAGTGGACATAAAGAACAAAAACAGAAATATCTCAATCATAAACTGTTACAGACCGCCGAGTATTCTGACCGAAGAAGAAATCAAAAGAATAGAAAGCACAATGGGAACCTTAAACATCATTACAGATGACATTAACGTCAAGAAGAGTCGAAATCAGGAAAATAAAATAACCCTGAACTACAGAAAATTTAAGACCTGGGTAGACAACAAAAACCTGATGACTCTCCAACCTGTCACTCCAAAAATAAAAGCGAATCAATCTTAGACCTCAGTCTTAGACAAACATGGGGATCCACACAAAATGGAAAGTTGAAAAAGAAAAAGGAATGAGTGACCATTTCCCAATCATAAGTCGTTGGCAAAATAAATTGGAAACACAAACGAGAAGGACTAAAACCTTTAAAAACAAATTTGGGAAATATCTAAATGAAAAAATGAATGGAATAGATGCAAAAGGACCATATGAAGAAAAAACCGAAACAATTTGGGAAGCTTTTGATAGCGCGAAAAAAATAGAAACGATCACCTGCCCTATCAATACAGAACAAAAAACTATATGGTGGAATATAGATTGTTCAAAAGCAAGAGCGCATAAAAACAGAGCCTAAAAAAAGGCAAGAAGAACACAGACAGAAGACGACTGGTTCAAATACAAGGAAGAACTAGCAATCATGAAAAAAATAATCCTAAGTTCTAAAAGAAAATACTGGGAAAAGAAACTAAACAATTGCAAAAGCCTAAAGGAAATTTTCAAGGCCATGAAAACAATAAAAAACTACGTAACACCGAGGAAAACGGAAAATCAAAATATCTTCAAAAGTGAGAATGGTAAAGAAATTATCGATGCAAGAACACAGGCAGAAATGTTAGCAGATTACTATGCAAAGCGAGAAAACATAAATATCAAAAATGTAAAAAATGAGACCCCAAAGAAATACAGTCCAATCAACGAAAGTTTTAGCACTAGGGAAACCAAAGATGCCCTAAAAAATATGAAGAACTTAGCAATCGGACCGGATGGAATAGAGGTAAAAAGTTTAAAGACCTGTGATGAGAAGGCATTGGATAAAATCACGGCCCTAGTAAACTCTAGTTTGGAAAATGGAGAAGTACCAAGAATATAGAAGAAAGAGAAAATCATCCCAATAATAAAACCGAAAAAAAATACACAATAGATCAGCTTTTACAAACCAATAAGCTTAACTTCTCACATGAGCAAGTTAATGGAACGGATGATATACAGAAGAATAAACTGGTGGGCAGAATCCCACAAGAAATTTGGAGAAAATATGTATGGCTTCAGGAAAGAGAAAGATGCAGTAGAATGCATACTGAAAATCCAAATCGAAATAGAAACCGCCATAAAAGAGAAGAAAGACACAATGACAGTCATTCTCGACATTAAAGCGGCATATGATAACATGTGGATACAAGGATTAATTAACAAATTACACAAAAGCCTTCCTGACTAACAGGGAAATCTCAGTGCGATGGAGAGGAGAAGAATCAAATAGCAGAGAGATAAGTCGAGGACTTCCACAGGGAGCAAATCTCTCCCCATTATTGTTAAATTGCTTCCTAGCGGATATACCAAAAAATCTGGACCCCAACAGTAACATATTTATTTTTGCAGATGACATAATCATTTTGAGTGAAGGGAAAAACGAGAAAAAACAGGTGAACAGATCTAAAGAAGTTGCAAAAAAATACTAGAATGGACGGATAAATGGAAACTGAGCATAGCCTGGGGAAAATGTAGCCTAATAAACTTCACCCACAAAAGAGAAAAATCATACCCCCAAATCGAAATTAACAAGATAAGAATCCAGTGGGTTAAAGAAGTTAGCATTTTAGGAATAATATTCCAAGAAAACAGAAAGTGGAGCAGCCATCAAAAGAAAATTGAAGAAAAATTAACAATAGCGCTGAAAGCACTAAAAATATTATCCCACAGACGCAGAGGAATGAGAACGAAACAACTAATACAAATAATAAAACAAAGAATACTGCCCACCATCGACTATGGAAGTATGGTGAGTTACTCTGCTGATTAAATTTTGGTAGGATTCGGAAAAAATTAACCTGCTTTTTTTGCAAAATGGCCGGCAAAAATCGTCAAAATTTAAAATAAAAACTACGTATGCTCATATATATATCCATTAAATGCTTGTTTTGTACGCAATTTTTAACGAAGAAAAGAATAAGACCAAACCATTACACTAGGACTAGCCGTTCTTGAGTTATTTTAGTTTTTTCGTATTTTCTCTACACCACCTTTGAAAATAAGTCCAGTTACCAAATGAGAACGAAAATTGAATTAAAAGTGAATTAAATTTAATTAAAATAAAAGGAATGTGGATATAAGTCTGAAGGGAAAGTCATGTGCTGCCCACATCAGATTTTTTTTTTAGATTGACGTCTCTGTGTGTGTGTCTGTGTGTTTGTCTGTTTGTGCAATGTATGCATCCACTCTAACTCAAAAACTAATAAAGCGAATTTCATAAAATTTTAAAGGTAAGTCACTTGTGAGTGACCCTGGTGCTCATTAGATTTTGGTACTATTCGGAGTAAAAGAACCTGCCTTTTTTTAACGAAACGGCCCTCAAAAATGCCTGTATCCACTCTAGCTAAAAAACTAACATATCAAATTTCATAAGGGTAGGTAGGACACGTGTGGGTAACTCTGGTGCTGATTAGATTTTGGTACGATTTGTAACAAAGGAACCTGCCTTTTGTTCCGAAATGACCCGCAAAAATCGTCGAAATCTAAAATATAAGATTACGTATGCTCAAATATATCAATAAAATGCTTGTTTTTTCATAATTTTTGACGATAAAAAGAATAAAATCAATCCCGTTACTTTAAGATTAGCCGTTCTCGAGATACTTTAGTTTTTTCGCCTTTATACTACGCTGATTTTGACAATAAGTCCAATTACCAAATGAAAATGAAAGCTAAATTAAAAGTGTAAATACAGTGTTATTTCAATTAATTAGTGTGTTATTTAGTGCAATTGGACTCAATGTAATGAATTATTAATGAAATAAAGAGAAAATGAAATTGATTCTGTAGGGAAAGTCATGTGGTGCTTACATCCAGTGGCGGCTCGTGAGCGAGGTGTAGAGGGAGGCGCTCATATATGTATTTATGTATAGATGGGGATATTTAAGTATAGAGGCATACTATAATATGTATTTATGTATATTATAGTATCCCTCCTCAGTTTGTGCCAACTACGTCTTTTAGACTTCGAGTTCGTCGTTTGTCCGGCACTGATAAATTAGTTCCGGCGTTACCTCGAAATAACTGTATACCAAATTATTATTTTACTTGCGCTGATATGCATTTGCAAGTTTCCTTAAAATGAATAAGAGCCTATTGTAACCATGGAAATTATTTGAATGTATTTCTAAATAAATTTATATCAAATTTGTAAAAATTAAATACTATCAGTCGTATGCATGTGCAGTATTTTATTATGATTAGCGCAATTGTTTGTACACCCAAAATGCACACAATTTCTCTCAGGTACACAATATGGCTAATAGTTTTGTACCTGATCATCCTTGTAACCCAAACAGTAACATAATTAGAGAGCGAAAATCAACTAAATCTACGGCCGTTTATATGTCGAAACGGAATAACTATTTTCATACAAGTTTAAGAATGAATTTGGAATTTACAGAAAGTTCTTATGCATTATGGTTTTCTCTATTCATCTTTAAAATGATATGAGCGAGTTCTGCCTGCTAGTAATCACTATATATAGCAATCGGTTTCTATAGCAATAAGTAGTTAGCTCGCTGCACGGGTTCAACAAAAGTGGATCAAAGTTTAGAGTGAGCAGATCGAATGGGTCTATTGTAGAGTAGAAAATACAGTGTGAAAATTGCATCAAAAGCGGAGCAAGTGTCACTAAGATAGATAAAAATGTAAATATAAAAAAGAGGAGGGTCTCCCCTCTTCCACCACGGTTGTTTCATATTACATAATAACAGACGATGTTTGTGTGTCGACGTGTGTGTGTAAGGTCTGTAGCGGAAAATGTAAACATCGTACGGTCTTGAAATATCGTGCACGGATATATCAGGAACCAAGGCGATGCATTTTTGTAAAACCGAAATATGAAATTGAGGCTACTTAAAGTAAAAGTTACGCCCAGAGGGTTGACATAATAAGGTTGTATATCTAAGTGATTGCCACCAGCAAACTCTAAATCGCTCAATTGGAAGGTGAAATAAGAAATTTGGCGGGGGGGAGGGGGGCCTAACCGAACTGAAAGTTGCGCCCAGGGAGCTGACACAATAAATATGTATATCCAGTTCACATGTACAAATGGTGCCGGGACTATAGCCACCAACGGAATCAAAATGGCTCAATTAAGAGCCGAGATGTGAAATTAGAAGGGAACTACTTAAAGTAAAAATTGCGCCCAGGGGATTGATATGAAAGATATGTATATTCAAATGGTACAAAGACTGTAGCTACCAGAAGATTCAAAATCGCTCAATTTAGGAACCGAGAAGTAAAACCGTGCGGGCTAGTTACACTAAAAGTGACGCTCAGAGGGGTTTGAATAAAACAATATGCATGTCCAGACGATACGCGTATAGATAGTGCAGAGACTATAGCTGCCAGTAGATTCAAAATCGCTTAATTAGGAAACGAGATGAGAAATTTTAGGACTACCTCAACTGAAATTTACGCCTAGGGAGTATCGGACCAATATTGGACTTCAATGAAATTAGAAGCAAAACCAGGGGGATTGAATAGTCGCCGGTGAAGAGGGGGGGGGGGGAGATTTTAAGGAAAACAACGTCAGATCAAAGAATCAAGTGTCAGGTTGAAAATTAATTTTTAACATTCTTTAACAAATATTTATATTTTTTTTCAATCTTTAATGTTAAATGGCTGAAAAAGTAAGACAGCTGAGTAAATCAAGAGACCCACCCCCTCAGACAACACATTTCTGAAAGTGTCACTAAAAATATCCACGGGCATGCCACAAATACATTTCTCGTGACTTTTAAGCAATTAAGAAGTCAAACGCATTGAAATTCATCACAAACAAAGCATGGAACTACCCCAAATCAGAAATAATCCCCTTTCCGAAGGACAGACAGAACCACCCTACATCAGAAATGCCCCCCCCCCCCGTCCGGGCGCTTACGCAGCGAAATTAAACCGAGTGCTCCAAACAATGCATTTTTCTACCAAAAACGAAGAACGGAACCCCCAAAATACAATCAATAACCCCCACTTATTCAATTAAGTAAAAAGCACAAAATATATATCGAAACTTTTTTGAATTTCTATTTTCTATATCTAATACTACTAAACTATTTCTTCATGAACCAAAACTGAAAAAGCTAGGGGTCAATATGATCAATAAAATAAATCAGAATTAGATAAATACAGTAATTTATTTTCAAATATTTATTTAAACATCCAAATTTATTATTTTAAAAAGAAGCGAGAGAGAAAACACACATTTATCAAGAAAAATTCGAGGCCAAATTAGCGAAACTTAGCCAATTCGAGTCAGTAGTTCACTGCATTCGTTCCTTTTTTGGCTTCTTTGGCTGAACGATTCGATGTGAGCCGCGGTAACCGGCGCGGCTCTCATCGGATTGGAATATTGCAATGTCTGTTTTTTTAACTGAAATTTCTATTGCCGTTGTATTCACATACCATTCTTTCTATCATCAGAGAGTCCATAACGGGACGCGGCTCTTCTTAAAATCCCTCGTTTTTCCCTATAATGCAGTATTTTTCCCAATAAATTTAATATAGTATGAAAAGGGGATAAGAGATTTTTTTTGAAAGTCAAAGCTTTAGTGCTGCCATCTAGTGACAATTTTATCATTTATTTCCAATAATTAGACTTTTAGTTGAAAGAAATTTCAGATAATTTCCTTAAAAATTGTAATTCACCTATATAACTAAAGGAATTTGAAGTGCTTGATCAAGGGGGTCCGCGCGGCCCCGCGGCGCCCCTGAATAACCGCCCCTGCTTACATCATATTTCTTTTCCAATAAAGATAACAAAAAAACCATATCTCGAGTGAGACACTTTATCGTCTTATAAATGATGGTATTTGTATTTAAATAGAAATCTTATTAAATATCTATTGTGTTTTATAATGTTTATTCGATTTTCTAAACAAAATATTCGAAAAATGAAGGGCCTTCTGACTGGTCTGTTTCCTCCGAAAATTAATAGGTTTCTGAGTGATGCTCATCGATTGAAATAAGCACACTAAATTTCGATTTATTCAATTTGTTAAAAAGATATAGCACTCCATGTAAAAAAAAATCTGATGTGGGCAACACATGACTTTCCTTCTATAATGTAATGAATTTACTACTTTTACAGTAAAAAAATAGGTTTTTCTTATAGTAGATACTAATATTCTTTCCAAGATATTGAATTTTCGACAATTAGTCGTCATTTTCATTGATTTAGCATCATTTTTATCCATTTGGCGAGATTTTCATTAATTTGGCAACATTTCAAAAAAGTCGCCAAGTTGGCGACATTCCGCCAAATTCGTCGCCAAAATCTCGCCAAGCGTTATGTACTAAGAAAAAAGTTATTCTTACAGCAGATAAATGACTATTGGCGTTCAAATACAAAAGTATTATTCAAAGTATATTTTTTCATGAATGGAACGAGCTAGATCCACGAGAATGATGTCACTCAATTTATCGCATGGTATTACATATGAAAAGTGAACATGTTTCTCAATAGGAAATTTTTTTTTTTTTATGTGACTTTTTCATAATTTTTTTGAAAAATGTACAATATCTCGAGAACGGTTCATGTTAGCGCTCTAAAATTTATGCCAATCGTTTTCTAATGAAAAATTACATAAGAAATGTCTATTTGCTTAACTTTATTAGCGGTTTTGATTTTTTGACGATTTTTTCAAAATTTCATTCGAAAATTTAGGGGGGTTCTGAACATTCGATTACGTATAAAAACAATACGCTTCCAGTGTTTACGGATTGTGATTTTTGTACCAAATTTGGTTCGAATCGATCCATTCGTTCGTCAGTTATCGTCTCCACAGACTGACTGACACACACACACACACACATACTTTCACACACACACACACACACACACAGACATCACTTCAAAAATGTTTGATTCGTGATCAGGGATGCTTGAAACGTGCTCTCCCGTCGAAAACTCGAATTCGAATTTTCGACTCCGTTACAATACTTTCCTTATACATTATGTATATAAGGAAAGTAATAAATAAATAAATAAAAGTTTTGATATCTCGAGAGCAGATCGGGAGAATTTCTAAATAGTGATGTCGATTCATTTTGGATTTAAACTGTTTGCTTATAAAGCATTCACTCAATTGATAATAGTGAGTTTATTTTTTTCTGAATTGTTACATTTTAGATCAAAACCAAAAAAAAACGGTGCGTGCATATCAGCCTCTTGTAAATGATGAAATTCGCGTTAAAAAGCTGACATATTAAATATCTATTTCCCTAACGTTTGCATATGTTAAATTTACTTTTTTCCGATTTTTGAAAAGCATGATCGAAAAATAAAATCTTCTCTTTGATAAGATCTTTACCCCAGAAGGCAATAGGCTTCTAACGTTTACCGATTGAAATAATCATACCAAATTTTTTTTCTGTATAATCAACTTGTTAGATATTATTATATCCACAGACACAAGGATAAAAATTGGTTAATTCGTATTCAGATATGCCTAAAACGTGTATAAATTTCAAAATACAAGAATTTGTTTTTTTGACTCATCATAATTGTTTTTACATAAAGTTATCTACTACGTGCTGAAAGGGAAAAAAATAGTCATGTGGGATTAATTGATTTTAATGGAGGAAATGGTAGATATGGGCATGGGAGAAATTATTTGATAAGGGAATCTGCACTACGTTCATGCTACACACTAATAAAACCATGGAAACTTAGCGCACACAGTTTTTTAATAACGTCTGAGTTGAGCCCCCCCCCCCACACACACACACACATTTTTACGTTCATAGTAAAAATTAGCATGAAAAGAACACACTATTCTAATAAGGCAGTTCTACTCATACCGACAATATTCTAATCTGTTATGTTTGCATATCTGTTTAATTCGAAAATGTATCTATATTTTCATAAGGACAGTCAAAATATATCACACTAAACATATCCTTTAATACACGGAAAAAGTACAAATATTGCTAAATTCCCTTGTGTAGATTTTAAAGACACCATATGACATATGTACAAATTTATTATAACAATTCTACCCACAACAGTACATAATATATATACGTATATAGAGCAAATAGCTAAGACTTTAAGAAGTTAGTCGGTATGAGTAGAACTGCCTACTGCACGATATTTTATATGAGTATTCCACCAACTAACCAACAAAATACTTTCTGACAAGCGAATATGAAATATCCGCAGTCATTTTGCCACACTGATAGTGCTTGTCTTGAGATCAAAAGGCTGAGAGTTCTAAATCTTTGTAGTCTGCATAAAACTTCATACAAGCCCCTGCTCAGTGTTGAAGATTCTGGTATATGTGAATATTGTATTATAAGTACAAATATATGATATACTTTAAAAAAGAAAAATAGATTGATTTGTTAAGGCCAAGAAGCATTTTCATTGCATTATAAAAGAAAGAAATTTTGAAGTTTTTTTTATATAGCCCGGATAACTCAGTAAGTCAGTGGCATATGTAGAAAAAGATTTTGAAAAGGACTCAGTCACCTATGTACATGGGCCCAATTTTTGCATAATAAAGCCTAACAAAACAGGTTTTTCTGGAAAAGTTTGTTTCCTACTATAAACATATCTAAACTCCTGTTTGTAAAAATTGCAACACCATGAAGAAATCATCAGAATTGAATGAAACTTATTCAACAAACGATCTGTATTGATACAAATAAGCGATTAAACTTACAAAAAAAAAAAATATTGCGTATCGAAAATCAGTATCTTGATGAAGCCACTAAGCGCTGAAATAAGCGCTTCTATACAACGTGGCATCGAATCAAACATATTTTGAATTTGTACCTGAGGAAGAACATTCCAGATTGCTTCTATCTTAACCCAAAATTCAGCTAGGGAACGTGCGTCACAAGTGAGGCACCAACCGATGAAATCCCAGACATGTTCAATAGGCGACATATCCGGTGAATATGCAGCCAAGGAAGAAGCTGTATCTGTTGTGCTGAAAAGATGTCTTGAACATTCTTAGCAACATGTGGACGGGCATTGTCCTGTTGAAATGCAGCTCCAGGAATGTGTTGAAGGAAGGGCACGACGTCGGGCTCCAGAACTTCTCCGATGTAGCGGTCGCTGTTGAGAATACCCACAATTCTTAGCAGCTGAGGTCGTGCAAGATACCAAATGGCGCCCCAGACCATCACGCTTGGCGTTCGTCCAGTATGACGTTGGATAACGCACTTCAGAAGGTGGCGTTCACAGCTACACCGTCTAAAGTGGATGCGGTCATCACTGTACCTCAAATTACAGCGGGATTCATCGGAAAATACGACTTGTTGCCAATCGACACGCCAGTATCTATGTTGATCAGCCCATTGTAGCCGCAGGCATCGATGGTTTTGCGTCAGGGGAATCCTGTGCAACGGAATTCTTGCACGCAGTCACGGTGCTGTTGTTGAGACCTAGACTGTCCGACCTATCAGAAAGGTGTAAGGCAACTGTTTGGACGGCTGGGAAGAGTCGCCCAATTTAGACCGGAACCCAGTGGAGGAGGCATCCACAGTGACCGTACCCTCCTTGCCCTACCACCAACCTCTCGGAAGGACTTGCGGACTCACGTGTTTAACGTGATCGTACTCCGCGTGAACATGGCGGCAGTTTTAGCAGCGGAAATGAATCGAACCGGGGACTACGGAGTGCAATTCCCGCGCGCTAACCACTGGGCTACCGCGCCCGCAGTCCACGGTGTAGCAGACGCCGACGAATTGTTGGAGCAGATAATGACACACCTGTAGCAATGCTCCAACGTTCTGTCAACTGTCGAGATGAAGCTGTACGGTCCATCACTGCCATGCGGATGAGGTGTCTATCATTCCGTGCTGGCGTAACATTTCGTCGTCCACTGACGGATTTGCGATTCGATCGGTTATCTTCAATCCACTGCTTCCACACTCGCATCATTATCGTGGCATTGCGCTCCATACAGGCTGCTGTTGCACGATTAGAAAAATCCCATTCACGAAGGCCGATCATTGTTTCCCGTTCAAACTCCGTAACCTGCTCATATGGCGTCCTCTGTCGTCATAGAGGCATAATAACTTCTCATGAAACATTTACCGCTGACAGACAACCATAGACTATTTTCAACGTCCCGCTACCACTCTATTTATACGGCACGGCTAAAGCAGCAGTTCAGAGGGCGCTGCTTGGATCACGCATACGTGGTGACTCTAAAATTCTAATAATTTGCATAGCACACTCTAATTCGCATTTGCTGTAAGTTTCAGCTCAATTCCTTCATGCTGTTGCAATTTTTACAAACATGAGTATATACTATATATGTGAACATTGTACAGGAGTGGGGAGTAGGAAAAATTTTAGTCTCCAGTTCCAAACAAATACGAGGATTGATTTTAGTAGCACAATGTACCCCATTTCATTCCATTTAAAATTTAAACGGAGATTCTCTGGTCTCAGCTCATTTTTGGTTGAAAGTACTTAAAAAGCATCCACTTATTTTATAATACCAAAAGTACTTAAAAAGCATCAACTTGTTTTATAATACTGATCATTTAATTATGATCTTCTCAATTGAAAACAAAAAATCGTGCAATATTTTAATGGCACATCTTTGCATCCTAAATGATATTCACTTATAAATTAATAATTTTATATAAAATGCCTAATTGTAAAAAGCTTTTCAATACAATTATTTTTTGCAATGTTATTTTAATTATCGAAACAAAATATGTTTGAAAGGTTGAGTATACCCTTCCCCCATCCAATGCCTCTGAATGTTTAACAATCACAATGTATCCTTCGTCATGTCAATTATAGATTATATTATTATTCTAATTATGAAAATCAAAGTTAAATAAAAATATTAGCACTTGTTTATCTGATACTGGAACTAAAGATTGAATAGAAAATTTGTTAAACTAGAGTAAAACAATTTTTTTCCTCCTATATTTTGTCTCAATACGTAAAAATGAAAAAGAAAAGTGTAAAATCATGAAGGATACAAATTATTGTGTAAAATTTGTTGATCAGTAAAATCAATGGGCCATTTAAGTTTACTCATTGAAATAACATTACGAAACTTCGTTTGGATCGCATAATTTGTTCGAGAGATATAGTGTCTGCAGGGAGACATCGTTTAAAAACAATTGATTTGTATTCAGGAATGCTCAAAATGTCTAAATTCATTCAAACCGATGAGTCGAATTTTAGTCCCAACGTTATGTATTGTACGAAAAGTAGAAACAAAGAAAATTTACAAGAATTCTAATTTCCTGGAGATTTATATTTTTACTTTCATTGCAATACATGGTAATGTATGGGGAAGGTATTGGAATCGAGTCGAAAATCGCAACTCGAGTTTTCGACGGATCTACACGTTTCGAGACATGAAAGAAATAGTTTTAACGTGACATCTGTGTGTATGTGTAGTATTTCTTTCAGGTATATCTCAGGGGGGCGAGTATTCGTCCCCCCCCCGAAAGACATTAACCTCTATTTATGGGACACAGCATTTAGATATATTTATATAAGGCAAATAGAAAACTTGCCCCCTCTAAAATTTTATACATTCCTCCGGCCAAAAAGTCCTGAAAGAAACACTGTGTGTATATGTGTGTGTGCGTGCAATGTTTGTATCCACTCCAGCTCAAAATCTAATTGACCAAATTTCATAACATTTTATTGTGGGTTATCCTGGTTAATCTACTACGATTCAGAAAATAAAATATCTGATGTGAGCAACACATGACTTTCCTTATATAATGCAATGAATTTACTACTTTTACAGTTAAAAAAAATGTTATTCTTATAGTAGATACTTATATTCTTCCCAAGATATTGAATTTTCTTCAATTAGTCGTCATTTTCATTGATTTAGCGTCATTTTTATCAATTCGGCGAGATTTTTGTTAATTTGGCAACAATTAAAAATGTCGCCAAGCGTTATGGACGAAGAAATAAGTTATACTTACAGCAGATAAATGACTATTGGCGTTCAAATACAAAAGTATTACTCAAAGTATCTTTTTTCATGAATGGAACGAGCTAGATCCACGAGAATGATATCACCCAATTTATCGCATGGTATTACATATGAAAAGTGAACATGTTTTTCAATAGGAAATATTATTTTTTGTTTTATATAACTTTTTGATAATTTTTTTGAAAAATGTGCAATATCTCGAGAACGGTTCATGTTAGCGTTCTAAAATTTATGTCAATCGCTTTCTATTGAAAAATTACATAAGAAATGTCTACCTGCGTAACTTCATTAGCGATTTTGAATTTTTGACGATTTTTTCAAAATTTCACTCGAAAATTTAGGGTGGTTCTAAACATTCGATTGCATATAAAAACAATAGGCTTTCAGTGTTTACGGATTGTGATTTTTGTACCAAATTTCGTTCGAATCGGTCCATTCGTTCGTCAGTTATCGTCTCCACAGACTCACTGATACAAACACACACACACACACACAGACATCACTTCAAAAATATTTGATTCGTGATCAGGGATGCTTGAAACGTGCTCTCCCGTCGAAAACTCGAATTCGAATTTTCGACCCCGTCACAATACATTCCTTACTCATTATAAGGAAAGTAATAACCTGCCTTTATTTTTTTTCGAAATGGCCCGCAAAAGTCGACAAAATCTAAAATAAAAGACTATGCAGGTTCAAATGTATCGATTAAATGCTTGCTTTATACGAAATTTTGACGATAAAAATAATAAGATGAACCCCATTACTCTAGGACTAGCCGTTCTAGAGATATATTAGTTTTTGTTGCATATTTGCTACGACGGTTTTGAGAATAAGTTCAGTTACCAAAGGAAAGCGAAAATTGATATACAAGTGCAAATTCAGTGAAATTTCAAATAATTATGAGTGTTATTTTTTACAATTAAACTCAATTTAATAAATTATTAAATAAATAGAGGCCCTGTGTGTGTGTGTGTGTGTGTGTGTGTGTGTGTGTGTGTGTGCAATTTTGCAATGTAGGTATACGCTCTAAATCAAAAGCTAATTGACCAATTTTCATAAAATTTTATAGGTAAGTGACTTGTTAGTTACCCTGGTGGTATTTAGAGTTTGGTACGATTTGGGATAAAAGTACTTGTCTCTGTCTTGTGAAATGGCTCGCAAAACTCGTTTTCACAAAACTTGGTAGATAAGTCACTTGTGGGTTACTCTGGTGCTGATTAGATTTTGGCAGAATTCCAGAAAAGAAATCCTGCCTTTTTTGAGAAATGGCCCGTAAAATTCGTCAAAATATACAATAAAAGACTAGGTATGCTCAAATGTATTAAGTAAGTGTTTGTTTAACATGTTATTTCTGACGATGAAAAGAATAAGATCAACCCCATTCAGCATCGGGCGCGGTTAGTACTTTGGTGGGTGACCACCTGGGAACACCGCGTGCTGTTGGCACATTTCGGCTGCGGTAGCCCGGTGGTTTGCGCGCTTAATTTGCACGCTGCCACAACTGCCGCCGTGTTCATGCGGAGTACGACCACGTTAAACATGTGGGTCCGTAAGTCCTTCCGAGAGGTTGGTGGTAGGGGAAGGAGGGTACGGTCCCTGTGGATGCCTCCCCACAGGATTCCGGTCTAAATTGGGTGGCACTTCCCAGCCATCCAAACAGTTACCTTACATCTTTCTGGCAGATCGAACGGTCTGGGTCTCAACAACAACAACAACACTAGGGCTAGCTGTTCTCGAGATATTGTAATCTTTTTCACATCTTGCAACGCCGCCATTAAAAATATGTCCAGTAACCAAATAAAAAAAAAATCTGATGTGGGCAACACATGACTTTCCTTATATAATGTAATGAATTTACTACTTTTACAATTAAAAAAATCTGATGTGGGCAACACATGACTTTCCTTATATAATGTAATGAATTTACTACTTTTCAGTAAAAAAAATAGGTTTTTTCTTATAGTAGATACTAATATTCTTTCCAAGATATTGAATTTTCGACAATTAGTCGTCATTTTCATTGATTTAGCGTCAATTTTATCCATTTGGCGAGATTTTCGTTAATTTGGCAACATTTCAAAAAGTCGCTAAGTTGGCGACATTCCGCCAATTTCGTCGCCAAAATCTCGCCAAGCGTTATGGACGAAGAAATAAGTTGTTCTTACAGCAGATAAATGACTATTGGCGTTCAAATACAAAAGTATTACTCAAAGTATTTTTTTTCATGAATGGAACGAGATAGATCCACGAGAGTGATGTCATCCAATTTATCGCATGGTATTACATATGAAAAGTGAACATGTTTCTCAATAGGAAATATTTTTTTTTCATTTTATATGACTTTTTAATAATTTTTTTGAAAAATGTGCAATATCTCGAGAACGGTTCATGTTAGCGTTCTAAAATTTATGTCAATCGTTTTCTAATGAAAAATTACATAAGAAATGTCTATTTGCGTAACTTTATTAGTGGTTTCGATTTTTTGACGATTTTTTCAAAATTTTATTCGAAAATTTAGGGGGCTTCTGAACATTCGATTACGTATAAAAACAATAGGCTTCCAGTGTTCACGGATTGTGATTTTTGTACCAAATTTGGTTCGAATCGGTCCATTCGTTCGTCAGTTATCGTCTCCACAGACTCACTGACACACACACACACACACATACTTTCACACACACATACTTTCACACACACATACACACACACAGACATCACTTCAAAAATGTTTGATTCCTGATCAGGGAAGCTTGAAACGTGCTCTCCCGTCGAAAACTCGATTTCGAATTTTCGACCCCGTCACAATACTTTCCTTATACATTATGTATATAAGGAAAGTAAAAATAGGTTTTTCTTATAGTAGATATTTATATTCTTTCCAAAATATTGAATTTTCGACAATTAGTCGTCATTTTCATTGATTTAGCGTCATTTTTATTCATTTCGCGAGATTTTCGTTAATTTGGCAACATTTCAAAAAGTCGCCAAGTTGGTGACATACCGCCAAATTCGTCGCCAAACTCTCGCCAAGCGTTATGGACGAAGAAATAAGTTATTCGTACAGCAGATAAATGACTATTGGCGTTCAAATACAAAAGTATTACTCAAAGTATCTTTTTTCATGAATAGAACGAGCTAGATCCACGAGAAAGATGTCACCCAATTTATCGCATGGTATTACATATGAAAAGTGAACATGTTTCTCAATTGGAAATATTTTTTTTTATTTTATATGACTTTTTAATAATTTTTTTGAAAAATGTGCAATATCTCAAGAACGGTTCACGTTAGGGTTCTAAAATTCATGTCAATCGTTTTCTAATGAAAAATTACATAAGAAATGTCTACCTGCGTAACTTTATTAGCGATTTTGAATTTTTGACGATTTTTTCAAAATTTCAGACAAAAATTTAGGGGGGTTCTGAACATTTGATTGCGTATAAAAACAATAGGCTTCGAGTGTTTACGGATTGGGAATTTCGTACCAAATTTCGTTTAAATGGGTCCATTCGTTCGTCAGTTATCGTCTCCACAGACTCACTGACACACACACACATACACGCACATACTTTCACACACACACACTTCAAAAATGTTTGATTCGTGATCAGGGATGCTTGAAACGTGCTATCCCGTCGAAAACTCGAATTCGAATTTTCGACCCCGTCACTTTCCTTATACATTATGTATATAAGGAAAGTAAAAATCTGATGTGGGCAACACATGACTTTCCTTATATAATATAATGAATTTACTACTTTTACAGTAAAAAATAGGTTTTTCTTATAGTAGATAATAATATTCTTTCCAAGATATTGAATTTTCGACAATTAGTCGTCATTTTCATTGATTTAGCGTCATTTTTATCCATTTGGCGAGATTTTCGTTAATTTGGCAACATTTCAAAAAGTCGCCAAGTTGGCGACATTCCGCCAATTTCGTCGCCAAAATCTCGCCAAGCGTTATGGACGAAGAAATAAGTTATATATATATATATATATATATATATATATGACTTATTAGATATTGAATTTTCGACATATATTATATATCTATTATTATATATTTATATATTATATAACTTATTAGATATTGAATTTTCCACAATTAGTCGTCATTTTCATTGATTTAGCGTCATTTTTATCTATTTGGCGAGATTTTCGTTAATTTGGCAACATTTCAAAAAGTCGCTAAGTTGGCGACATTCCGCCAATTTCGTCGCCAAAATCTCGCCAAGCGTTATGGACGAAGAAATAAGTTGTTCTTACAGCAGATAAATGACTATTGGCGTTCAAATACAAAAGTATTACTCAAAGTATCTTTTTTCATGAATGGAACGAGCTAGATCCACGAGAATGATGTCACCCAATTTATCGCATGGTATTATATATGAAAAGTGAACATGTTTCTCAATAGGAAATATTTTTTTTTCATTTTATATGACTTTTTAATAATTTTTTTGAAAAATGTGCAATATCTCGAGAACGGTTCCTGTTAGCGTTCTAAAATTTATGTCAATCGTTTTCTAATGAAAAATTACATAGGAAATGCCTATTTGCGTAACTTTATTAGTGGTTTTGATTTTTTGACGATTTTTTCAAAATTTTATTCGAAAATTTAGGGGGGTTCTGAACATTCGATTACGTATAAAAACAATAGGCTTCCAGTGTTTATGGATTGTGATCTTTGTACCAAATTTGGTTCGAATCGGTCCATTCGATCGTCAGTTATAGTCTCCACAGACTCACTGACACACACACACACACATACTTTCACACACACACACACACAGACATCACTTCAAAAATGTTTGATTCGTGATCAGGGATGCTTGAAACGTGCTCTCCCGTCGAAAACTCGTTTTCGAATTTTCGACCCCGTCACAATACTTTCCTTATACATTATGTATATAAGGAAAGTAAAAATAGGTTTTTCTTATAGTAGATACTTATATTCTTTCTACGATATTAAATTGTCGACAATTAGTCGTCATTTTCATTGGTTTAGCATCATTTTTATCCATTTGGCGATATTTTCGTTAATTTGGCAACATTTCAAAAAGTCGCCAAGTTGATGACATTCTGCCAAATTCGTCGCCAACATCTCGCCAAGCGTTATGGACGGAAAAATAAGTTATTCTTATAGCAGATAAATGACCATTGGCGTTAAAATATAAAAGTATTACTAAAAGTACCGTTTCTCATGAATGGAACGAGTTAGATCCACGAGAATGATGTCACCAAATTTATGGCGTGATATTACATATGAAAAGTAAACATGTTTTTCAACAGTTAATATTTTTTTTAATTTATTGGATTTTTTGATAAATTCATTTGAAAAATGTGCAATATCTCGAGAATGGTTCTAAAATGTATGCCAATCGTTTCCTAATGAAAAATTACATAAGAAATGTGTATTTGCGTAACTTTATTAGCGGTTTTGATTTTTTGACGATTTTTTCAAAATTTCACTTGAAAATTTAGGGGAGTTCTGAACATTCGATTACGTATAAAAACAATAGGCTTCCAGTATTCACGGATTGTGATTTTTGTACCAAATTTCATTCGAATCGCTCCATTCGTTCGTGAGATATCGTCTCCACAGACTCACTGACACACACACATCACCTCAAAATTGTTCGATTCGTGATCAGGGATGCTTGAAACGTGCTCTCCTGCCGAAAACTCGAATTCGAATTTCCGACCCCGTCACAATACTTTCCTTATTCATTATGTATATAAGGAAAGTAATAAAATCGAATTAAAAGTGCAAATTCAGTGTAATTTTAAATAATGCCTGTTATTTTGTGAAATTAAACTTAATTTAATGAATTAAATGAAAAGAAAATGAACTTAAGTCAATAGGGAAAGTCATGTGCTGCGCACATCGTATTATTCCAGAGCGTGAACTACTACAGAATCCTTATTTCACATCACTTGCCAAGCATCGTTTTATCGCCAGTTCTGGTACGCTATTGTGTCAACTTCTGAGGAGAGGAGGTAAAGACGAATTGTTTATAATAAATGATATTGTTCATGAAGACCAATGATTTCATTGAGCATTAGAATGTCATAAAATACATTTGTATCCGATTATTTATATCATTTGTTATGTATTTTCTGGTTTTAAAGTAATACTATAAAAATACACGTATTTAAGAACATTGTGTATTGCATACATATTGTTTGAAATTAGTTTAAGAAATGTTCCACACACATATATAATTTATTATTTGAATAAAACGATTATATGCTAGATTTCGTAATAAATATATGTTGTTGTTGTTGAGACCCAGACCGTCCGACCTACCAGAAAGGTAGTAGTAAATATATGTGTAAGATCTGTAGGATTGTTTAATATTTATATAGTACAAGAATCAGTGACGAAAGATTATTAGGGAGAAATATTTGTCATAAGAGACATATGTAAAGAAGGGAATGTTTGTCATTTAAAAAAATCTGATGTGGGCAGCACATGACTTTCCTTATACGATGCAATGAATTTACTACTTTCAGAGTAAAAAAAATAGGTTATTCTTATAGTAGATATACTTATATTCTTTCCAAGATATTGAATTTTCGTCAGTTAGTCGTTATTTTCATTGATTTAGCGTCATTTCTATCTATTTGGCGAGATTTTCATTAATTTGGCAACATTTAAAAAGGTTACCAGTTGGCGACATTCCGCAAAATTCGCCGCCAAAATTTCGCCAAGCGTTATGAAAGGAGAAATAAGTTATTCTTATAGCAAATAAATGACTAGTGGCGTTCATATACAAAAGTATTACTCAAAGTATTTTTTCTCTTGAATGGAACGAGCTAGATCCACAAGAATAATGTCACCAAATGTATCGTATGATATTACATATGAAAAGTGAACATGGTTTTCAACAGTTAATATTTTTTTTTTAATTTATGAGATTTTACAATAAATTTATTTGAAAAATTTTAATATCTCAAGAACGGTTCATGCTAGCGTTTTAAAGTTTATGTCAATCGTTTCCTAAGGAAAAATTACATAAGAAATGTCTATTTGCGTAACTTTATTAAAGGTTTTGATTTTTTGATGATTTTTTCAAAATTTCACTCCAAAATTCAAGAGGATTCTGAATATTCGATTATGTTTAAAGACAATAGACTTCCAGTGTTCACGGATTGCAATTTCTCTACCAAATTTAATTCGAATCGCTTCATTCGTTCGTGAGAGATCGTCTCCACAAACTCACTGACACACACACACATACTTTCACACACACACACACAGACATCACTTCAAAAATGTTTGATTCGTGATCAGGGATGCTTGAAACATGCTTTCCCGTTGAAAACTCGAATTCGAATTTTCGACCCCGTCACAATACTTTCCTTATACATTATACTATGTATATAAGGAAAGTAAAAAGCAAAATTTGTAACATTTTAAGGACATTTGCTTGACATTTTTCGGTTTGTGGGAGCAATACCTAATTGTTACTTTCCCGACATAGTATGATGCAGCGTTTTCAAAGATGTGTTCCGCGGAACTCTTGTGGTTCCGTGATGAGATAGTTTCATGTTAATTGTCTTAATTAAAAAACGATTAAAATTTTTATGCAAAATTAGGGCAACAAGGGATTTTTCTTATTTTGGAGTTCTGCTATCAAACTACATTTTAAAAGGGTTTCTCGAACAAATAAGTTTAAAAAGTACTGGTATAATATATAGGGACAGTATTGTGATGGTGTCGAAAACTCGAATTCGAGTTTGTGTTTTCGACGGCAGAGCTCATTTCAAACATCCCTGAATTCGAATTGAATGATTTTGAAGTGATATATATCTGTGTGTGCATGTGTGAGCATGTATATTAATGTATGTACATGTATATTAGTGTGTATATGTGTATTAATGTGTGTGTATATATATTAGTGTGTGTGTATATGTATAATAGTATGTGTGTGTGTATATGTATATTAGTGTGTGTGTGTTGTAAAGAACGTTGCTGTCCCAACCGGGAATCGAATTCCGCATCTTCGAATTGGCCAGCCGATACTCTATCACTGAGCTACTGGGACGAAATTGCAAGCTCTTATCGCTAAAGTGAACTCTGTAGTGTATGTATATTAGTGTGCGTACCCTTGAGTCAGTGGATGCGATATCTAACAAACGAATGAACGTTTCGAACGAGATTTTTTAAGATTATTACAATAAGGAATAATGAAAGTCTATTGATTTTAAACGCAATCGAATATTCGGAAACCGACTTTCAATTTTCAAATGAAATTTCGAAGAAAATCATAAAAAGTCAGAACCTTTAATGGAAAATGAAGAACCATTGGAAAATGAAGTTTAATTTAATTGATGATTTCTGTCCTTTTGGGGAAATTAATAATCTTGATTTAAGATATATTGAGTTTCGCGGTTTACAAAAAACATTGCTTAGCGGATACTAGCTATATTTTTAATTGTCAAATTATATTTGCACAAAATAAAAGTTAATTTGGTTAAGATGTGAAGGAAGCAAAGTCCAGTGACTTTGCAAACTTACCAAAGTCATTTTGGCACCCCCCGCCCATTTTGTCCGCCCTCGGGCGAGAAATAAAAAGGCTTCCATTAGGTTCTGTCCTGTTGTATCTTATAGAATCTATAAGAATGGGCGCCTATAAAACTTTTTTCTGAGGATAAACTCAAGAATGATATGTACAGTATCGACTAGCTTGACACCTACATTTGGGAACTTGAATGTTCAGGAGAGCGTAAGTGACCCTTGCCACTCCTATGGAAGCCCATGACAGTAAGTGGGCAAAGTTTCAGCTTCCTATGTCGCGGAGACTTCCGTAGGGTCTGTAAAGAATGTTTGACATCCTCGCCCATTTTGTTCGCCGTTTGGAGAGGAACAAACAGATTCAGCTCTATTAGGTTCTGTCTCGTTGGTACTACAAGTATGGGCCCCCATAACACTTTTTCCAGGGGGTTAACTCAATGATATGTACAATATTCACTAGCCCAATACCTACATTTGGGACCTTGAATGTCCAGGGGAGTATGAGTGCCTCCTTGCCCTCCCCTATGGGCACCTATTTCAAAGGCTCCCTGCTTATACTATTAACCTCAGTACAGGAGCACCCATTTCAAGGGCTCCCTGCTTGTACTATTAACCTCAGTACAGAACCTAACGGAGCCGAAGTTTCGATTTCCCTAGGGGTGGAAACCACCTTTCCAGATCCCACAAAAATCTCCATGAAGTCTGAAGCTTAGCACACTTATAGCCATGGGCGCCCATAGGGGCGTTCAAAGTCAAAAATGTGGGTATTAAACTAGTCGATATTGTAAGTTTCATCCCTGAGTTTGCCTCCGCTGGAATAAGTTCTGTCAACGCCCTTACTATGGGCGCCCATAGCGGAGCACAAGGGGGTACTTGCCCTCCCGTGGATGTTCACGGTTACAAATGCAAGTATCAAGCTAGTCGATATTGGACGTCTCACGCATGAGTTTGCTCTCTGGAAAAAGTTCTATAGGCGCCCATAGGGCCCCTTATGGGCACGAGGGGGCACTTTCCCTTACGTGGACGTTCAAGATCAGAAAAGTACGTATCAAGCTAATAGATATTTACCTCTCATTCTCATATTTACTTCTATATTTTTGACACATTCTCTCTCTCTTATTCGTGTTCTAATCACGTTAATTACTTAATGATCTACCTAATTCCAATTTTTTACAGAATGTATCTACATATAAAATTTCGTGGCTCTACTCACTCTCTCTCTCACTTTCTCTCTTTTAAAATCTCTAATTTCGAATAATATTTTAATCCCATTTATTACAAAATATTCTACCTGTTTCTAATCTTCTACAGAATGCATCTACATATACATTTTCATAGTGATACGTGCATTCACACTTCACAGATACACACGCACACTGATAAAAATATTTCCAAAAATGTTTGAAATGTGCTCAAGATGTCTTTAAATGCATTTTTTCGTCTAAATATCAAATTAAAATTTATTCGTGAACTTCCTCTATACAATAGGATTAGAAAATAATAAAATTCTTCTTTAATTTAGTCAATATTAAATTAATTTAATTCTAATAGAAGAGATAATGCATTTAAAATGTGCCTATATTGCTTAATTGTAAGTTATATATCCGCTTCTTTAATTTAGTCAATATTTAATTAATTTGATTCTAATCTAAGAGATAATACATTTAAAATGTGTCTATATTACTAAATTATAAGTTATATATCCATATAAAAAGAAAAACAAAATTGACGGTGTTTCTCCTGACTTCGAGAATACGGCGGTGCTATAACCTTGAAAGAGAGCTAGCTCTTCTCGCGTGTCACTGTTGGCGATAAAACGACGTTTGGCGTCTAATTTGAAAGAAGGGTTCTGAGGTAGTTAACACAATGGAATAATGCGCCCACATCAGATTCCCTGCAATACATGGTAATGTGCAGGGAAAGTATTGGAATCGTGTCGAACATCGCAACTCAAGTTTTCGACGGATCTACACCGTTTTGAACCCCTAGAGTAAGAAAAAACAATTTTTAGCATAACATCTGTATGTGCATGATGTGTATCTGTCTGTGCAATGTATGTATCTACTCTAACTCAAACACTAATTGACAGAATTTCATAAAATTTTATAGGTAAGTTAACTGTGGGTGACCTTCGTGCTGAAAACCCCGTGCAATTCGGGAAAAAAACCCAGCCTTTTATTGCGAAATGGAGCGCAAAAATCGTATGCATCCGTTCTAGCTAAAAAGCAAACAAAATGACAAAATTTTACAAAATTTGGTAGATAAGTTACTTGTGGGTTACCCTAGTGCTGATTAGATTTTGGTACAATTTGGGAAAAAAAGAACCTGCCTTTTCTTGCGAAATGGCCTGTAAAATCGTCAAAATTTAAAATAAAAGACTACGTCTGCTCAAATGTATAAATTAAATGCTTGTTTTATACATAATTTTTTATGAAAAGGTAAGACCAATCCAATTACTCTAGGACTAGCCGTTCTCGAGATATTTTAGTATTTTTGCATTTTCGCTCCGTCACATTTGAATATAAGTCCAGTTATCAAAGCAAAACGAAAATTGATATAAAAGTGCAAATTCAGTGTCATTTCAAATAATTATGAGTGTTATTTTGTGTAATTAAACCCAATTTAATGAAGTATTAAAGAAATAAAGAGGAAATGAATTTTTTTAGTGTGAATAACATCTATTGTTTGGGGGAGGGGGGTGGTATCTCAGGCTGAAATTGGAGTGCTATGTAAAATGTAAACACCTTGGACCCTTATATTTCCAAACGTAATTGATATAAATGTAAACAATTTGTATTTGTGTTGTCGAAAATATGGTATAGGGTACAGGTTATAGAGTTTTTGCTTCACTTTGGTTATTTATGTTATTTTCACTCGAAATATGTCATAAAAAAAGTAGATATAAACAGAGTAAACGACATAGTGTTTAGTAGAAAATCTAGTTTTTAGATCAATAATTTATTTTTGCAGAGCTCTTACAGTCTTTGAGAAATTGTCTTGCTAAGTTGATGAACATTAAAAATTTTCAGTTTTTAAAGTTTGTAATGCTTATATATCAAACCTAAATGTAGTGGTGTCATTCAGCCCGTTGGGCCGAGCTCTTACTTGGGCTGTTTGCAAAGCTCTTACAGTCTTTGAGGAATTGTCTTGTCAAGTTGATGAACATTAAAAATTTTCAGTTTTTAAAGTTTGTAATGCTTATGTATCAAACCTAAATGCAGTGGTGTCATTCAGCCCGTTGGGCCGAACTAATTGTTCAAAATATCATAATATATATAATATCATAAAATATCATAATAATATAAACTAGGTTCTCCGAACTGGTTGTTGAAAGTTTCCGTGGATTCCGTACATGATGGAAAAGTTCTTTGCGTCTTTGCGCAGCATTTTTGGTGGAATTAAAGAAAATGATATTTAGAGAAGATACAATTTTGAACTATAAAAATTATACAAAGATTTTGACATAATCAAATACATTAAAAATAATAGTATGCGATGAGCAGGGCATTGGCTAAGAATGCATTACAAAAGAATCACAAAGAAATTTTTTATGTTCATACGGATCGGGAAAAGACCTAGAGGACGACCGAAGTCGAGACGGATCGCTTGTGTGGAACAAAGCTTTAAGGTGTTAAAAATTAAAAATTGGAGAACCATTGCTCCTTCGAGGAAAAGGAGGTGTTTCTAAATACCTTGATCCTTACTGAATCCCTATCCCCGGAATTTTGATGCTGAATTTACCCAACTCACAAAAATCTGATGTGGGCAGCACATGATTTTCCTTGCAAATTCATATTCAAGTTTTTTTTTTTATTTCTTCAATAATTCATTAAATTGGGATTAATAGCACAAAATAACGGCCATAATAATTTTAAATTACACTGAATTTGCACTTTTAATTCAATTTTCGTTGTCATTTGGTAAATGGGTTTATTTTCAAAGGTGGCGTAACGAAAATGCGAAAAAACTAAAATATCTCGAGAACGGCTAGTCCTAGTGTAATGGGGTTGTCTTATTCTTTTCATCGTTAAACATTACGTATGAAACCATTTAATGGATATATATATGAGCATACGTAGTTTTTTATTTTAGATTTTGACGATTTTTGGAACCATTTTGCAAAAAAGTCAGGTTATTTTTTTCCGAATCGTACCAATATCTAAACAGCACCAAAGTAACAAACAAGTGACATATCTTCCAAATTTTGTAAAATTTGATTTATTAGTTTTTCAGCTAGAGTGAATACAGGCAATTTTTGAAGGCCATTTCGAAAAAAAGGCGGGTTCTTTTATTTCGAATAGTACCAGAAACTAATCAGCACCAGGGTCATACACAAGTGACTTACCTACCAAATTTTATGAAATTTGGTCCATTAGTTTTTGAGTTAGAGTGGATACATACATTGCACAGACAGACACATACACAGACATCACGCAAAAAATAGTATTTTCTGATTCTAGAGGTCCCAAAATGTGTAGATCCGTCGAAAACTCGAGTTGCGGTTTTCGGCATAATTCCAATATACTTTCCTTATACATTACCATGTATTGCAGGGAAAGTAAAAATCTGATGTGGGCAGCACACGACTTTCCCTGCAGACTCATATTCACGATCTCTATTTCTTCAATAATTCATTATATTGGGTTTAATTGCACAAAATAACGCCCACAATTATTTAAAATGACACTGAATTGGCACTTTTAATTCAATTTTCGTTCTCAATTGGTAACTGGACGTTTTTCCCACAGTGGAGTAGCGTAAATACGAAAAAACTGAAGTATCTCAAAAAGGCTAGCCCTAGTGGAATTGATCTTATTCTTTTCATTGTTAAAAATTATGTATAAAACAAACATTTAATTGATATATTTGAGCATACGTAGTATTTTATTTTAGATTTTGACGATTTTTAAGGGCCATTTCGCAAAAAAAGACAGGTTCTTTTTTCCGAATCATACCAAAATCTAACCAGCACCAGGGTAACCCACGAGTGACTTATTTACCAAATTTTGTGAAATTTGATTTATTAGTTTTTCACCTAGAGTGGATACAGACAATTTTTGAGTGTCATTTCGCAAAAAAAGGCGGGTTGTTTTTTCCGGAATCGTACCAAACACTAATCAGCACCAGGGTCACACATAAGTGACTTACCTACCAAATTTTATGAAGTTCGGTCCATTAGTTTCTAAGTTAGAGTGGATACATACATTGCACACACAGATAGACAGACACACAGACAGATAGACAGACACACAGACAGACATACACACACACAGACGTCACGCTAAAAATAGTGTTTTCGTGTTCCAGAGGTTCCGAAATGTGCAGATCCGTCGAAAACTCGAGTTGCAATTTTCGGCATGATTCCAATACTTTCCCTATACATTACCATCTATTGCAGGGAAAGTAAAAAGTATATATAAATAGTATTTGAGAGAAAGATCAGTATTCTGCATATGTGGTGACATAAAACAATTGACTAAAATTATTTGGGGTATTGGGGTATGCAAATTTTGTGTACTTAAGAAAAACACTTGCTTTCCAGGCTTTTTAAAAGCAGCGTTAAAAAGTTAAAAATGTTTCATAGTAAAATTAAAGAAAAACCATTGTGGTTAAAGTTTTCTACTTTCCCTACAATTCATGGTAATGTATAGGGAAAGTATTGTTATTTTCCCTACAATTCATGGTAAGATAGCGAAAATATTGGAATCATGTAGAAAATTGCAACTCGAGTTTTCGACGGACCTATACGTTTTAAGACCTCTAGAACACGAAAAAACTATTTTTAGAGTCACGTCTCTGTGCGTGTGTCTGTCTGTTCAATATATGTATCCATTCTAACTCAAAATTTAATTGACCAAATTTCGTGAAATTTTATAGGTATGTATAAGTTACTTGTCGGTTACACTGGTGCTGATTAGATTTTGGTACGATTCGTGATAAAAGAACCCGCCTTTTTTGCAAAATGGACCCGCAAAAGTCTCATGTATCCACTCTAGCTTAAAAACTAATTGACCAAATTTTTAAAAAAAAATGTTGGATAAGTCGCGAGTGGGTTACCCTGGTGCTGATAAGATTTTGGTACGATTCGGAGTAAAACGATCTGCTTTTTTTATTTGCGAAATGGCCCGCAAAAATCTAAAATAAAAGACTACGATTGCTCAAATGTATCAATTAAATGCTTGTTTTGTACGTAATTTTTGACGACAGAAAAAATAAAATTAACCCTATTAATGAACCATTCTCGAGATATTTAAGTTTATTTAATTTTGAAAATTTTCGCTGTAGTTAAAATTCTATTTAATAAAATTTCTTAAAATTTATCTGTTGTGTCGCTTGAGGCTTATCCTGATGCTGATTGGATTTTAGCATGATTCAGAAAATATAAGTGACCCTTTTTACTTTCCTTATATACATAATGTATAAGGAAAGTATTGTGAGGGGGTCGAAAATTCGAATTCGAGTTTTCGACGGGAGAGCACGTTTCAAGTATCCCTAATCACGAATCAAACATTTTTGAAGTGATGTCTGTGTGTGTGTGTGTGAAAGTATGTGTGTGTGTGTGTGTGTCAGTGGGTCTGTGGAGACAATAACTGACGAACGAATGGACCGATTCGAACGAAATTTGGTACAAAAATCACAATCCGTAAACACTGGAAGCCTATTGTTTTTAAACGTAATCGAATGTTCAGAACCCCCCTAAATTTTAAAAAAATCGTCAAAAAATCAAAACCGCTAATAAAGTTACGCAAATAGACATTTCTTATGTAATTTTTCATTAGAAAACGATTGACATAAAATTTAGAACGCTAACATGAACCGTTCTCGAGATATTTCACATTTTTCAAAAAAAATTATCAAAAAGTCATATAAAATAAAAATATATATTTCCTATTGAGAAACATGTTCACTTTTCATATGTAATACCATGCGATAAATTGGGTGACATCATTCTCGTGGATCTAGCTCGTTCCATTCATGGGAAAGGATACTTCGAGTAATACTTTTGTATTTGAACGCCAATAGCCATTTATCTGTTATAAGAATAACTTATTTCTTCGGCAGTAAAGCTTGGCGAGATTTTGGCGACGAATTTGACGGAATGTCGCCAACTTGGCGACTTTTTGAAATGTTGTCAAATTAACGAAAATCTCTCGCCAAATGGATTAAAATGACGCTAAATCAATGAAAATGACGACTAATTGTCGAAAATTCAATATCTTGGAAAGAATATAAGTATTTACTATAAGAAAAACCTATTTTTACTTTCCTTATATACATAATGTATAAGGAAAGCATTGTGACGGGGACGAAAATTCGAATTCGAGTTTTCGACGGGAGAGCACGTTTCAAGCATCCCTGATCACGAATCAAACATTTTTGAAGTGATGTCTGTGTGTGTGTGTGTGTGTGTGTGTGTGAAAGTATGTGTGTGTGTGTGTGTGTGTGTGTGTGTGTGTGTGTGTCAGTGAGCCTGTGGAGACGATAACTGACGAACGAATGGACCGATTCAAACCAAATTTGGTACAAAAATCACAATCCGTAAACACTGGAAGCCTATTGTTTTTATACGCAATCGAATGTTCAGAACCCCTCTAAATTTTCGAATAAAATTTTGAAAAAATCGTCAAAAAATCAAAACCACTAATAAAGTTACGCAAATAGACATTTCTTATGTAATTTTTCATTAGAAAACGATTGGCACATATTTTAGAGCGCTAACACAAACCGTTCTCGAGATATTGCACATTTTTCAAAAAAATTATCAAAAAGTCATATAAAATAAAGAAAAATATTTCCTATTGAGAAACATGTTCACTTTTCATATGTAATACCATATGATAAATTGTGTGACATCATTCTCGTGGATCTAGCTCGTTCCATTCATGGAAAAAGATACTTTGTCTAATACTTTTGTAATTGAACAACAATAGTCATTTGTCTGCTTTAAGAATAACTTATTTCTTCATCCATAACGCTTGACGAGATTTTGGCGACGAATTTGGCGGAATGTCGCCAACTTGGCGACTTTTTGAAATGTTGCCAAATTAACGAAAATCTCGCCACATGGATAAAAATGACGCTAAATCAATGAAAATGACGACTAATTGTCGAAAATTCAATATCTTGGAAAGAATATTAGTATCTACTATAAGAATAACCTTTTTTTTTACTGTGAAAGTAGTAAATTCATTACATTATATAAGGAAAGTCATGTGTTGCCCACATCAGACTTTTTTTTACTGTAAAAGTAGTAAATTCATTGCATTATATAAGGAAAGTCATGTGTTGCCCACATCAGATTTTTTTTTATAGTAGTTACTACTTTCCTTATATACATAATGTATAAGGAAAGTATTGTGACGGGGTCGAAAATTCGAATTCGAGTTTATAGGAGAGCACGTTTCAAGCATCCCTGATCACGAATCAAACATTTTTGAAGTGATGTCTGTGTGTGTGTGTGTGCGTGTGTGTCAGTGAGTCTGTGGAGACGATAACTGATGAACGAATGGACCGATTCGAACGAAATTTGGTACAAAAATCACAATCCGTAAACACTGGAAGCCTATTGTTTTTATACGCAATCGAATGCTCAGAACCGCCCTAAATTTTCGAGTGAAATTTTGAAAAAATCGTCAAAACATCAAAACCGCTAATAAAGTTACGCAAATAGACATTTCTTATGTAATTTTTTATTACAAAACGATTGACATAAATTTTAGAACGCTAACATTTTAGAACCGTTCTCGAGATATTGCACATTTTTCAAAAAAATTATCAAAAATTATATAAAATAAAAAAAAATTTCCTATTGAGAAACATGTTTACTTTTCATATGTAATATCATGCGATAAATTCGGCGACATCATTCTCGTGGATCTAGATCGTTCCATTCATGAAAAAAGATACTTTGAGTAATACTTTTGTATTTGAACGCGAATAGTCATTTATCTGCTGTTAGAATAACTTATTTCTCCATCCATAACGCTTGGCGAGATTTTGGCGACGAATTTGGCGGAATGTCGCCAACTTGGCGACATTTTTAATTGTTGCCAAATTAACAAAAATCTCGCAAAATTGATAAAAATGACGCTAAATCAATGAAAATGACGACTAATTGAAGAAAATTCAATATCTTGGAAAGAATATAAGTATCTACTATAAGAGTAACATTTTTTTTAACTGTAAAAGTAGTAAATTCATTGCATTATATAAGGAAAGTCATGTGCTGCCCACATCAGATTTTTTGCGATATAGCCGGTAATGGTAAAGATGAAAGATCGCGAAAAATCTGAAATTAGTGACTAAAATTGCTCAAATATATTAATTGTATACTTGTTCTTTTTGTAATTTTTTACAACAAAGCGAATAAGACTGATTCCATGACTCTAAGATGAACCGTTTTCGAGATATTTAATTTTTGGAATTTTGAGGAGTTGAAGGTGTTTTAAAATGTTTGAAGTTGCTAAGTAGAACGAAGATGCATTAAAAATGCGAATTAGACTCAATATCTGAAAATTATCGCCGTTACTTTTTGCAATTAAACTTAATTTAATGTATCATGAATTGAAAAATAAGAAAATTAATTTGAGTTGTAAGGAAAGTCATTTTGCTGGCCATTCCGGACATGAATCTGAGTGGGCGGTCTGTGTGTGTGTTGGGGGGGGGGGGCAGAACAAGAGGGTGGATCAGGTTTGATGAAACATTGCATTGCCGTCACAAATGCGTAAAATGTGTGTAAAATTTCAAGTTTATCATCTCGATAGAAGTGGATCAGAAATTGATTTTAAGATTTCACCCACAGAGAAACCAAACTAAATAAAACAATGTAAAATAAATAAATAAATAAATAAAAAATCTCATGTGGGCAGCACATGACTTTCACTACAGGCTCTAATTAATTTTCTCTTTATTCATTAACTTGAATTTAATTGTACAAAATAACACTCATAATTTTGTAAAATGACACTAAATTTGCAATTTAAATTCAATTTTCGCTTTCATTTGGTAACTAGACATATTTTCAAAGACGGTGTAGTAAAAATGCTGAAAAACTAAAATATCTCAAGAATGGCTACTTCTGAGTAACGGGCTTTATCTTATTATTTTCATCCTCAAAAATTACGTATAAAACAAGCATTTAATTGATACATTTGAGCATACGTAGTCTTTTATTTTGACGATTTTTGCTGGCCATTTCGTAAAACAAAATAGGCAGGTTCTTTTTCCCCGAATTGTGCTAAAATTTTATCAGTAACAGGGTAACCTACAAATGACTCATCTACCAAATTTTGCGAAATTTGGTTAATTAGTTTTAACTTGAGTGGATACATGCGATTTTTGCGGGACATTTAGCAAAAAGGACAGGTTCTTTTATTTCAAATTGTACTAAAATCTAATCAGCACAGCACCAGAGTAAACCATAACTAACGGACCTATAAAATTTTATGAAATTTGGTCTTTTAGTTTTGGAGTTAGAGTGGATGTATACACTACACAGACAGACGTCACGCTAAAAATGGTTCTTTCGTATTCTATAGGTCCCAAAACGTGTAGATCTGTTGAAAACTCGAGTTGCGATTTTCGGCATGATTCTAATATTTTCCCTATACATTTCCATATATTGTAGGGAAAGTAAAACACACTTTAATCGTATAATATCATGCAATTACATTAAAAATTAAAATGAAAATTATAGCTTATTTTATTCAAAGAACGTTATTTATATTTATTTTCCCTTTAATGCATAGTAATGTTTAGGGGCAGTATTAGAAGAGTGTCGAAAATCGCAACTATAGTTTTCGACAGATCTACACGTTTTGGGACCTACAGAACTCGAAAGAACCATTTTTAGTGTGATGTCCGTGTGTGTGTGTCTGTCTGTCTGTGCAATGCATGTATCCACTCTAACTCAAAAACTAATTGACCAAATTTCATAAAATTTTATAGAGAAGTCACTTATGGATTACCCTGGAGCGGATTAGATTTTGGTACGATCTGCAATTTCCAAATGAAACCGAAAATTTAATTTAAAGTGCAAATTTAGTGTAATTTTAAATAATTATGTGTGTTATTTTGCTCAATAAAACTCAATTTAATGAATTATTAAAGAACTAAAGAGAAAATGAATAGAAGTCTGTGGTGAAAGTCATGTACTGCCAACATCAGAATTTTTTTATAGGATATTTTGCTTGTAAGATAAGAGGTTATTGCACTGAAAAAACCATGTCTATATTGCTGTATTGTGTTTTACATTCTGTAAGCAGAATTTAAAGAGTATTACAAGTATTTTTATATTTAGAAAGCCCTACACTGGAAAATACTTTAATAGGAGTTTCAACTTTTATAAAATATGTAATAATTTATGAAAAAGTTGATTAATAACTGAAAATAAGATAAAACCGCATTTCACCATGGAATCTTTTTGAGTGTTTCATATTACATACATGAGCAACAATCAGCTGTTTCGACCTCTGTGAAATTTCTTGTTTGATGAATCCAGTCTACGTCCGGGGATTTGACGTCATTGAAAGAAGCCAGCGCATGCGCAGTCTGCTATTTCTTGGACTTGTATCTCTTCTCGCTGTTATAACGCCAGTCTTTGTTGCATTTTATTTCTAATATCTTGTTATCTTACATTTACTTAGAAATGACCGATGTTGATGGTGAATTTTACTCATCTGGACAGGTAGTATTTTTGTTACTACTTTAAAATTCAAATCATATACTCATTATTGTTGTATTATAAGTATAATTTCCACTTGTACCATCCGGCAAATGGCGACGAAAATTTCTAAGTCCCACGTCCTGATCTTAGTACGCTGTCGTGGTTGATTTTCCTTAATACTGCTGTAGTTAAAACATTTCTGATTAAAAATAATATATAATTTTGTCCATCACAATTTTAGCTTGATTTTAAGTTCCATCCACGGTGAATATAACACTTATTTAATGTTGTATTATATATATATATATAATTTTAATTAATCTGAGATTATTGTCGATTGTTTCAGAGTCCAACGACACCGGCTGTAGTCTCGGCTTCGACGAAAGACTCGATTGTTCGGCCGCATGGTAAGTGTGATTTAATTAATACTTGTAAATTTTCGCACGAAAAATATTTCGCGTTTTTTGTTGATAAAAAATCTAAACACATATATGAAGTACTTAATAAGTGGCAATGTAAAGATTTGCACGTGTTGAATTCAAATTTATTGGTAATTTTAAACTTTCTTGAATTTTAATTTACTTCACTTGAAGAGAACAAAATTCATGTTAGCCCTGTAGCAATGAAGTTTATGAAAAGTATTTATCTAAAGTATATAAAATTTTATATTATTGTTATGAAATTATATAAGAGTAGAGAGGAAAATTATCTATAATGTCTGTACATAATTGAACTTTTTTACTATGGCAGATATATCTGTGATAGATCACATATGTTAATGTGAATGCATAATTTGTTTCATATGTAATACTATTTGTTAAGTTAATGTCCTTGTGAAAATTTCTATTTATATACATTCAGAGTAAAAATTTGTGTAGTATTCTATAACCAAATGTTAATGAAATGAATTTGAAAAAACAGCAAATTATTCAATCCATAAATTGCACATTTTATTCATGGTAATCGAAACAATCGTTAAAAAACTTGAATTTACTGAAGTCGTCTTATCAATTACTTTTAATTTATTTTGTTAGTAGTAAAATTAATGTGTTAATTATTTAATTTTATCCTTTAATTTTATCTGGAAGTTATAATTTCAAATATTTAGCTACTGTATGTGTGTGCATTATTTTTCATTTTAAAGAATGTTCGAATGACTGACTGTAATTAATTTAAGTTCTATTTCCTTGTAATTACTAACAAATAATGTTCTGGCAACATCAAATTCGAATTCTGGAGCAGTTTCCTCAAAGTTAGAGGTCTGTAACTTTTCTTCTTGGTGACCTACATTGACTAGCAATTAAATTAATGGTTAACTTGGATAATTATTTGGTACATCTAAGATCATGTTCAGTGAGAAAGTATATTTATGTTAATATAATTTTACAGATTTAACAAATTTTATATAAAAAAAAAATATAATAGTTCATATTGTAAAAATATCTTGTAGTGTCATGTACAAACAATTTTCTATTGGGTTTGATGACACAATTGTGATATCAAGAGTACAAAGCTATATGAAACCTATAGGCCTTTAGAATGCTAAGATCATAAGTATTAATTTTTTTTTGATACGAACATGCGAGTATGGTTTTTCTTTGTGTGTGGGTGGGTGGGTGGGTGCAAAAATTGTATTTACCTAGAGAACCCTTCAACCTGAAGTATTAACATGTCTTAGTTATGACAAGACTTGGTAAAGTTACTGTAAATACTAACTAAATTAAATTGAGAGTTGCTCCTCAGAAAACTAACTAATTAAGCTAAAACATACAACACAGAAAAAGCAACTGATTAAAAGGAAATTATTCAAAAGAGTAATTAAAACATTAGTTTTGCAATCATATTTCAAATTGCAATTTTACAGCCAAATAATGTTTTTGACAAATTATAGTACAAAACAAATTAATGTCGGACAAAACTTCAATGTTATATTTTGCCATTAAGATGCATTTTAAGATGTTAATCTGTGATTTGTCTTCATCTTGAGTCCATTAGGTTTCCACGATACTGAAAAGCCTTTGTGCTGAAGAAGGAATCCCAGTTTTATACTTTTATACTATCGCAACTTAATTCCTTGGGTGATCACTGCTCCCCATCATACCAAGTGGCACATTCCAATTGTGTTCGGTTTTCGTAACCAAATCTGGTAGCCCCTAACGCCCAAATAGCACTCTGCTTTTTTGGTTGCTGCAAACTTTTGGGAAATAAATATTTCATCACATCTTTTCCCTCGTTTTTTGTTGAGCAGTACATTTTAACAGTTCAGTACAAGTAAGTTCAGTACATTTTAACATTGTTGAAAATACTTTGTTGAGTGATCTTGTGATTTTGGGCAAATACTGTGCCAAGTGTCTGTTTGTCATGCCTCTTTTAGGCACTTCTTGTATAAATAGAAACTTGCAATTTGGTACACGGGTTAATTGTTCGTTAAAACCCACTGGAAAATTTTAATGTTTTAAAAATGTTTGTGAGAAAGTGCTCCACACCAAAACGTTTGAAAGGTGAAATGATAGAAAAGCATACTTTGCGATGAGATAGACTTCAAATTTGGTATATACAGGGTGTTTCTAAAGTCGCGCAACCCACATTTCGGTTGATATCTCTCATAAATATAAAGACAGATGTTTGAATTTTGCGCTATTTATACATTATATAATGCACAATAGATGGCGTTGTTTGTACAGAGTCAGTTCACATAGTTCTAAAATGGTGCTCAGTTTACCTGAGCGTGTATTTATTGTGGATCATTATTTGAAGAGACTAATTCTTACAAAACTGTTCGTTCAGTGTTTCATAAAGATTTTAAAACACGAAACGGGCTGAATAAATCATCGATACTTCGTGTAGTCAAAAAATTCAGGGAAACTGATTGTTGTTAATGACCGACGACAAAGTGTTAGGCCTAATCTGAGTGCGCATGAGATTGAAACAAGCCTACAGAGAAGCCCCGGAAAAAGTCTTCGTAGGTTATCATTGCAGACAGGTGTGTCACTCGCTTCATGTCAAAGGGTTGCCAAGAAATTAAAATTTCATCCATATAAAGTGGGGGTTGTGCAGGAACTTAAGGAACCAGACAAAGAAAAACGAGTGCGTTATTGTTTGTGGTTTCAAGAACATATATTCAAACTGACATAAACATTCAGGACCTGACTTTTTTCAGCGATAAAGCCTGGTTTCATATTAGCGGATACGTTAATAGTCAGAACACTCGGCATTGGTGTGTAGAAAATCCACATTTACTGCACGAAGAGCCATTGCATTCCGCAAAGGTCGGTGTTTGGTGTGCGATTTCACGGAGCAGAATAATCGGTCCCATTTTCTTTGAGAACACTGTGAACTCTGGTGTTTACATTACCATTTTTGAGGAATTTTTTGAGCAGTTAACAGACGAAGAATGCCAGTTTGGATATTTTCAACAAGACGGTGCCACCGCACACACCTCAAGAAAATCCCTTACAGTCGTTGAATCAGTGTTTGGTGATAGGGTCATTTCATGTGGACTATGACCACCCAGATCCCCTGATTTCTTTCTATGGTCTTATCTCAAAGAACGTGTATACGCAAACAATCCAAAGACAATCGAAGCCTTAAGGACAACATCCGCAACATCACTGCATCCATTCCCACTGATATGCTGCATCGTGTGGCTACAAATACCTGTCGTCGAGTAGAGCTGAGCAAATGGTTGTCATATTCAGCATTTGTCGTAATGCACGATGTTATGTAGACATTAAACTATTTACTGTGAATATTTCATATTTTTCTCTTTTTTGTATTGGGAAATATCAAACAAAATATGGGTTGCGCCACTTTAGAAACACCCTGTAGTTTGAAAGGAAGAAACTGTGCAATTTCCGTTCTGTGGATTTTCCCATACGTTCCAGTTATTCCATACATTTCATTTATTCCATCGCTTCATTTGCACATGTTTGTCTAATTGTCTACTTCCAACGAACTTCAATTTCAATGATGTATTGTAAACAAAAAGATAAATTTCGCCAGAACTAAACCACAGATATGGTTTATTGTAAATTCATTCGAAAGTTGATGGAATGGAAAAGATGGAAAAGTTTTTGGTAAATTTGACTGATTGTAGCTAGAAGGGTTTTTGCGATATAGCCAATTACTGATTTTGGCAACATTTCGATTTTGCACTTCGCCAATGTTTCAGTGCTTGTAGCTCTCCGTTAAATCCAGATATCCTGATGGAAATGGTTTCATCTTATAGGATTTTTTCTGCTCTTTCCACTTATGTGCTTATTTTGCATGTAGACCTTTCAGAAACCTCACAAATTTGGGTTTCTTCAAACTTGACACACTTTCCTTCTATCCACAATAACTCGGAAATGTTTAGAGATAGGATAGTGTTGCTATGGTGTTTTATACTGCACATGGGCTCTTCTATCACCCGCTTTTGTTTGGCAGATTAGGTGCAATTCACCATGTATATACATATATATATACATATATATATACACACACACACACACCGGCCATCCACCTTGCTACTCTAAGTCCTCGGACGAGTCGGATGGTCAGGGCTTTCGACACACACACACACACAGTAGAATCTCGTTATAACAAATTTCTAGGGAGCACAGTGAAAATTCAAAATGGTGGCCGTTTAAAAAAATGGAAGGTATAGTAAGAAACATAATGAAACCATACTATGTGCTACGATATATTTTAAATTATATACAAATACTTTGTTTTTTTGTTAGCATTAATCAAAGATGCATATTAAAATAAAGGGGAATAAATTTATCATACATATTTAAATTACATAATTGTATTGATTGCAGCAGCAGATTTTTTATGTAAAACATAATGTAAAGCAAATCAAACATACCTAAAACTGCAAGTGGCTTTATTTCCAGGATAAGAGGATTTAATTACATATTCAAAAAATAGTCAAAAATTTTCGTGTGCACTGGAAGTGATGAAGCATAGTTTTCGATATCGCTTAAAGAAGTATAAAAATGTTCAGGAACAGTTTTTTTGCTGAGCTAAAAATTTTTGCACATTTTCGATTCGATACTTGAAAGGACTGTTTGTAAAAACACTGGAGGGTCATCTGGTACACATTCATCGTTGTCATTACTTTCATCATCTTTTATGTCTTCGTAGTTGTTACTGACTAGCTATAATTTCACTAGTTGTCAAGTCTGAACATGTAAAATCTTTCTCACTGCATCCAACATAATGAGAAGGTGATATTGCTAAAAAAAAATTAAGCTCTTTATATGCTGTAGCCCATAGATCTTTGGGAAAATTGACAGCTGTAGAATTCTTAGAAAAAATATGATTCTTGTCACATTCTAAAGAGTTCGAAGTAATATCCGACTTCTTCCAACAGTTCTGGATTGTAAACTGGGACACATTTTTCCAAGCAATGAATATCATTATAACCCTTTCGGGACGGCGGCATTCCGAAACTACCGTGGCCCAAAGGACGAAGCGCTTCGTTTCCGAAATGTGCGTAAAAGACGGCTACTTTTTTGCGCTAAGCCTTACTCTCGAAAAAAATTCACTAAAAATCACCCGTTCAACACAGCATTCTACTTTTTTCAGGAAGAATGGAAATACTTATTTTCTATTTGATGTATATTTTTTATTCAAATTTTCTTTTATCAAAATATTAAAAATTTTAGTGTATATATGTTTTAGGTACAGATGGATAATTCTTTGGCATGTCCTTCCGAATTTTTAAAACTGTACCACATATATGCGTATTCTTAGACAACAAATACTTTGCAAGTACAGGAGAGGTAAAAAATTTATCCAAATACAAAGTATATCCTTTTCCTGAAAGTTCACTTAGAAGTGTTTTCACAACGCGTTCTCCATACCCACCATCAGAGCTTGATAATCCCGTGTCCTTTCCAGTATACACCAGGAAATTCCATTTATGGCCTCATTCCGATTCTGACGATTTATATATTTTTATTCCATATCTGGACCTTTTCGATGGGATATATTAACGAAATCCCAGCCTTCCTTTCCATGAGAACATAAATAACCTAATCATTTCATTGCCGCACATTCCTTTACCCCCTCCCCCACCCACTCAAAAAAAAAAAACCTCTCATATATTCCTCTAATTCAACAACCAAATCAATAAAAGACAAAATGAGAACGAGACCCGGAACTCAATTATAAAATTGTTGATGCTACGAGAAGTGCTATGTTTACTTTACAGAACCATGTGTTTCACCGCTCCAAATGGAGAAATAATTCATTGGATTCTCCTTGTGCCAAGGTCAAACATCTACAAAATACATTTAAGTTGCTTCCACGGGCATTTAGCGCCATCTTTAGAGACATACATTCAAACGACAATTATTCGTCTTTAGAGACATACATTCAAACTAAAACGTTCCACATAGAAACACCCATACGTGCCAGTCGTCCTTTAGGGTAAAATTTCCTCCGGCCCGCGGGAGTGCCGTTCGTCCTTGAATGCAACTTCACAGCTGGCGCGTATGCGTGCCACTCGTCGCGAAAGGGTTAATGGCTTGTCTGAGATTACTTGCTGTTATACTAGTAAACTTATCATTCAAGTTCGCAAGTGATTTTTCAATAAGTCATCGATGAAAATGAACTTTAAAAATTTTTATGATGTCCTGGCCGAAAAGCTGTAAAGCGGAGGTACAGTTAGCGGGAAGAAATTCAAATTGTATGTTGTATAACCTTGACATTACCATGTGAGCCGCACAGTTATCTACCAGGAAAACAATTTTCCTTTTCTTTTTTGTCCTTTTATCATTCACACATTTCAACCAATCTAAAAAATGTCATCCAGGTGTTGTTTTTGGAATTGCAGGGAAGTGACGAAACATTTTTAAAATAATGAGGTTTTGTAGATTTTTCAATCACTAGTGGGGTTAGTTTTTCTGTGCCAGTTGCATTACATCAAAAGAGAACTGATATGTGAACTTTTGATGCTTTTCCACCTTTGCACTGTTCGCCTTTTTTCACCATAGTACATATTTGGTAGCAGATGGTAGAAAAAGGTTATCTCATCAGCATTAAATGTCTTCAGGTTCATAATCTTCCAAAATATCCAGCAGTTTGTTTTCTTTCCATTCATGTGCAGCCGATAAATCGGCACTTTTCTCATCTCTGCTGACTTGTTTCAACTTTACTCCATATCTTTCAGGAAATGAAACAACCATCCAGAACTAGCATCAAATTTTTCTACTTTCACAACTTTGCAAATTTTTTCGCTTTAGCTTGTAGCATTGGACCAGAAACAGAAATATTTTTCAATCGAACATCTGTAAGTGTATACCATGTGTACACAGCTTCATCAATGTTTTACTGATTTCCTAAACAAAGTCTTTTCTTGTCGGGGCACAAAACAGACTGCTCGGAAAGTTTTAAAATTTTGTCCTTTTCTTTTAAAATCGTAGATAATGTAGAAGCAGTAATCCCATATTCCTTAGCAATTTTGACTTGCTTTCTTCCGGATCTTACTGCTTCCATAATTTCAACTTTTTCTTTTAAAGAGAACTGCTTTCGTTTATTTTTTTCAGACATTTTAAATTAGAAACTGTAAAGTACTGCCAAATCAGCTCGTATATGAAAGAATTTTCCTGGAAAATAATCATGTGCTGCCGCCCTCCCCCTCCCGCGCGCTCGCATGCAATTCTTTTTTTTTTTTTTTTTTTTTTTTTTTTTAAATATATTTCAAATGAAAGTAAGTGGTTCTAGACAAAAAAAAATTTAAATTTTTTTGGTACTTCAGGATCCAAATAGGTTCACCTCGGTGTTATATTTTGTTAATTTTGAATTATTTATTTTATTTTACTCCAATTTAGGCTGATATTTACACAAATGAATTCTTTAGCTACCTAAAATATTATCAGAATTTTCATCGTGACACTGTTGGAACGATTGAAGAACATTCTTTCCAGCAATGCTTGAACTGAATTCGTAGGACAATTCTTTTATATTTATTTACTTTTTTTTTTTAAATACATCAAAATTTACATATTTTATGTGATCTGATATATGATATATATGATATATATATATCTATATAAATAAAAATGAAAATCTGTCTGTCTGTCTGTCTGTCTGTCTGTTTGTCACACCATCACTGGAGAACGGCTGAACCGAATTTGATGAAATTTTGTGGGTAGCCCAGAAATAGCCCCACTTAAAATTATATCCGTGTTTTGAGTTTCTACCACCAGTGGTTCTCGAGATATTAGTAAAAAACGAAATTTTCGTTTGTCTCATCATCACGGAAAAACGGCTGAACCGAATTTAATGAAATTTGGTGAATAGCCTTGAAATATCCCCCCATAAATTTTGTCCAAGTTTCGAGTTTCTAAGACCTGGGGTTGTCGAGATATTAATGAAAAACGGAACTTTTTCCTAGGAGTTCTACTCCCTAACTCCGTGGTTTATCCAAACGAAAAGCTTGAAAATCGTTTGAAAGTGAATTAAAATTTAATCTCTGAGTTTGATGGGAGATTTTTTGCGTTAATTAGTCACTTTCTGAAAACATGAATTGTTTGAAACATGATTTAAAGGGGAAATCTATCTCCATGGTTCATGGTTTATTTAAAACAAGCTTTTACGGAACAATGAGAAGTATAGAGAAATCAAAATCGTTATTTAATTTCGCAGTTTATGTTATAAGACATGACATATTTAACATGTTATAAGATTCTATCTTATATCATGTTACTCAGAAACGCAATTAAATTAAATCTGTCTGTTAATTTTAATAATTATTTTTTCGATTTGAATAATAAATAAATGGATATAAAAATATATTTTAGAAAAAAACGATTTGATTTTTCTTATAGCATTTTTGACTGGATAATATCAATTACGGTCTTCAGGTTTAAAAATTATTATTATTTATATTTTCGGGGATTATTGATTCAAGGATTATTGATATTTTCAAGTTATTATGCAATTATTTTATTATGACAAAAATTGTTTAAACTCATATATTGTATGTTGTACGAATCTTCTACAAATACACGTGTATATCTTTTAATCTACGAGAATATAAGTAGTACAGGTATATTGACATATGTTTTGATATATATTGGCATATATTGGAATCAATTACGACCTTCTGGTATAAAGAGTACAGATATTATTGATGTTTTCAATTTATTACGTCATCTCTTTTATTTTGGCAAATATTTTTGAGACGCATATTGTAATACGGGTAATCTTCTACTAACACATTGGCATATTTTCTGATCTGCGACAATATAATTAGTACGGGGTTGCATATATTCATTCAATTCCTATTTTTTCTTCTGTAAATTTGCTTACAAAAGGGGGCAGGATGTTTTATTCTTCAGATCTGATCGTGAAGATAATTTTGCATAGTGTGAACATATATTCTTAAACTTCTCTTTAGGAGCAATAAATTTAATATTTTAACAGAATTCGCACATGATTGCGAAATTTAAGTTTCTTTAAATTATACACTCCGTACGAATAACGGGTGTGCTGTTAGTGGTAAATAAATTTTAACATTTTAGGAGGATATATCATGTTGCTCGGCATCGCAATTAAATTAAATGCGTTTGTTAATATTTTTATTATTTTTTTTCGATTTAAATAATAATTAAATGATTAAATGGATATAAAAGTATATCTTATGAATGGACGGTTTGATTTTTCTTTTAATTATATTAATTGCTGACTGCGTACATCAATTTCATTTATTTTGGCAAAGAGTTTTCAAGCTTATATCGTATTTAGCTACTAAACTCATATATTGTGTTTAGCCAATAAATTCATATAGCCGATTGTTGAAACAGAAAAAGAGTAGAGCGGGTATATCTTCTAATACAATTGTAGTGTTTTCATTTAGTATATTGAAATGGGATAAGAATGTTTCATTCAGATCTGCAAATTCAGAGCAACGAATTTGGTAGGATATCGCTAATTTGACAACTTTTCTTAAACTTTGCCAATTTGGCGGAAATGTCGCCAAATTGATAAAAACGACGCATATCAATGAAATTTATTTTGTTTTGTTAGAAGAGAGTACTGAAATGATGTTTGGTTAGCATTTATCTGTCAGACCAACCATCCTACTTAGTAATATATTTAGCGAATTTTTAAAAGGTCACTAAATTGATAAAAATATTTTCAAATCTATAAAAATATCTTGAAATTGATAAAAATGAGCTAAATAAATGGAATTAATTGTGTTTTGTTAGGGGATAGTATTGTGATGATATTTCGTAAATTTGTCGCCAAGTGGGACTATCAGTTCTACAGTCCCACTTGGCGATAAATTTGGCGATTTTTTAAAATGTCGCTAATTTGACGAAAATGTCGCCAAAAGTTCCATAGAAATATAATTATTTAGACGATATTTTTTCTACCAATTTATTTGAAGCAAATGATACGTCGCTTAGCAACGGATTTAAATCCAATGTGTTTATGCGGCAGACGATTTTTATTAAATCCTTTCCGATTTGAATAATGAAGATATGTATATAAAATAAATTTCATTGCCATTTCAATTTGGACTGAATAATATCAATTACACTCTTCAGGTTTAAACATTATTATTATTGATATATTCCGGAATTATTGATTCAGTGATTATTGATATTTTTAAGTTATTACGCCATTGTTTTATTGCGGCAAAAATTGCTGACACTCGCATATTGTACTTTGTACGAGTAATCTTCTAGGAATGCACGGGTATATCTTCTAACATACGAGAATATAAGTAGTACATGTATATTGGCATATATTTTGACATATATTGGCGTATATATTGGAATCAATTACAGTCTTCTGGTATGAAGATTAAGGGGATTAATGATATTTTCAATTTATTACGTCGTCTGTTGTATTTTTACAAAATCATTTGAGACTCATATTGCAATACGGGTAATCTTCTACTAATAATCGGACATTATAAGTAGTACGTTTATATATTCCCATATAATTTTAGCACTTTCATTTTGACATATATTGGAATAAATGACTGTCTTTAGATTAAAAGATTACGGGTTTATTGGTATTTTCAATTTATACATGTAATCTACTAATAGAGGTTATATTTTCTAATATACGCGTATATAATTAGTACGGGTTCCATACAATTTTAACGCTTTTATTTTGCATATATTGATTCAATTTCATTTTTTTTTTTTATATTTGCTTACATAAGGATCCAGGATGTTTTATTCTTCAGATATGTCCATAAAGATAATTTTATATAGCGAGTACAGAGATTCTTAAACTTCTTTTTAGGAGCAATGTATTAAATATTTTAACAGAATATTTTGATTAAAAATGTCATTTAGTATACTATAAGGATTTGCGCATGATTGTGAATTTCAAGTTTCTTTATATTATATACTCCGTACGAAGAACGGGTATGCTGCTAGTATATATATATATATCATCGCATTTGAAAAACTAAGTTGAACACAATTCTATAATTTGGCTAGAACATCCCTATATGAGCATTCTAACAAAAAGTTTTTGTTTTTATAAGTAATATTAATTTCTGTTATTTTTTAACTGATCATATTCACTCATTGCATTGGACTGTCTGCACTTCAACTGAATGGATCATCTATGGATAAAATCCATTTTAAAGAGAGATGTAAGCAGTTAAAATGGATGTGTTGGTATCCAGAGAGAACTTACAAAGAGAGGTTTTAGCCTTCAGCTCAGATTTGTTAATGTGATTAGAAGTTCTGTAATATTATTCAAAACAAACAAAATTGTATTATTATAGTTTATCTTGTATATTGTTTGAGAATTGTAAATTTAATTTTTGAATGCATTTCTAATTTCAGGAGAAATGCTAAAAATGATGAATCCAACTCCAAATGGCTATAGCAATGTTCCTAACCATAAACCTAAGTCAGACGGTCAAGATAAGAAACATGAAGGTAAAAATAGTATAGATCATAAACACAGTTCTGACCATGTTAAAAAGAAAGATGAAGAATCGAAACATAAAAGCTCTCATTCAAAATCCAAAGAATCTTCCAAAGAAGGTAAGAAGGAAAGTCATGATAAGCATGTAGACAAGGAGAAAAAGCACAGTTCCTCTCATAAGGAAAGTTCTAAGACCAAAGATAGCAGTCACAAGCATTCAGAGCATTCTAAGCATAGTTCTGAAAAGAAAGAAGAGAAACACAAATCTGATTCTATCAAGAAGGAACATCATAACTCTGATGGAAAACCAAAGACTGATAATTTTAAAGAAAATGAAAAAGTTAAAGATTCTAATAAAGAGGGCAAACATAAAGAACATAAAGAGAAGCATAAAGATAAACACAAGGACAAAGAACATAAGGAAAAGCATAAAGACAAAAGCAGCAGCAGTAGTGGTAGTAGTGATAAACCAAAGGAAAAATCAGAGAAGCCAAAAGAAAAAAGTGATAAACCCAAAGAGGAAAACGTAGAAAAGCATCATAAAGATAAACATGATAATATAGAAAAGCATAAAGAGAAGCATGAAAATTCAGAAAAGCATAAAGAAAAACATGAAAATTCAGAAAAGCATAAAGAGAAACATAAGGATAAGCATAGTGAAAAACACAAAGATAAGCATGGTGAGAAACATAAACACAAAGAACACAAAGAGAAAATAAAAATCAAAGAAGAACCAGTTGAAAAATCGCAATCTTCTGTCAAAGAACCACCAGCAAAGAGTATTAAAAAAGAACCACTTAGTGATGATGATATTCCCTTGGTAAGTTCCCTTTATCAGCTATGTTTTATCAATAATATCATTTTTGAAATTCTTAAAATAATTTTTTTATATTTTTTGATTCCTTCTCCTGTTTAAAACTTCTCCTGTTTTATTTATTCATATTGAACTAGAAATTGAAAAAAATATATATAATTCACTTTTTGTTATTTATTTCTCTAATTTTAATCTATTGTTTTAGGAATGAAAAACTACCATGTTTCTTATTTTATATAAAATTTCCCTCTTTTTCCTGACTAAGAAAGACTAGATAAGTCTTGCACAATTGAGATTTTAGTAATCTTGTTACCCTTTTAAGTTTATAGGATCTGAAGATCAGAAATTTTATTCCATCTTGCTTTTGGAGAATACGCTTTGTACCTAATTATGCTAACCAGTTTAATAATTTTAATTTATTCAGCTAATTCATTTTTGATAACTCCCTCATGAGTCACTATCACATTATAATTTTAAAGTTGTAATTTTTGAAGAATCCTAAGATTATTCAAATGTTTAAAACATTAAATGGAAACAAAAATCGCAATTTTTTTAGCATTGGTTTTTAGCAATCAACTAATTCTAACAATGCAGCCTGTGCAGCTAGTAGAAAGAGGAAACAAATGAAAAGCAAATTTTATATGCATACTTCGTCTCTCTTTTGATAATTAGGGATATCACGAAATTCAAAAAGATCAAATACCAAATAACAATAACCGATACAGTCGAATTGCCGAAGAACTGATATTGATATTAGATTGCTATTATATAACAAATTCATAATTGCTGTAAAATTATGTATAAAACTTATTTCAGCCATAATTAACTAAACACCTTCGTAAATATTAAAAAATGAAAGCATTATAATATACATGTAAATACGTATTTTATGTTCTTCTGAAAATCATAGTCAAAGAATGATCGTGAAATAATAAATAATTTAAATTAATCTGGACCGAGTGAAAAATTGTTTCTATAGGGAATAGGAAAAAATTGTATAAAATACAAAATTTCGGACTGTAATTACATATAAGAGTATAGAAATACATGAATAAAAAACATAAAAAAATTTCTATCAATAGTATTTCTAATGAGATGTGTTTGTGCATTGCTAGTTATATCTGCATTGGCGAATCGTAGTGAACATCATTTAATAATCTTCTCTGCACTTTTGGCAAAAATCAAACATAAAACGTTCACAGCAACCTTTCAGAAAATTATCATCTGCCACTGTGGTTATGCAATAGTTCAATGAAAAATTGCTTAGGAGGCAGAAAGCAGAAAAGAAAGGCTATGGATGTCAATTGATAAATAAACAGAGTATGGCCTTCTGGAGTATGGCCAAGGAACAAAAGGAAAGGATGCTTTGTATACGAACCTGGGAGAGGCTTGGGGGCCCGAACTGCATAAACAGTTTACGAAAAAGGGTTATTAACTTGTAAAGAATGGGGGTGGGGGGTGCATTTATGAAAATTTTGTCAGTGGCAGCATTGGTCGCGAGCCAGTGTCTCTAATCTGATGCGAATAAGAAGGTGTAATTTATGCAATTAACTAAACATACTGTAGCACACTGCAGGGTTGCTATACTGCCTAGAAAAATCAGTTATTATACACTGAAGTATTTAAGTATGTAAGAAATTTTTTTTAAAGAAAAGAGCCGCTGTTCCGGCGTGGATATGAGCTATGAACCACTTATCTGCAAACTTTTCAGTTTACCAGTCTACGTTTGATCACTTAAGCTAACCAAGGATCACACTTTACTAGTATCTCAGGGGGATAACCCCCACCCCGAATGATGTACCGAACATAAAAATTGCATCGCGTTTATTTTACCCAGCTGTGATTGAAACAAAAAGTTTTGTGATTGAGGTATAAATAATTCCTTTTATGCATGCAGGAATTGCATTTTACCTAAAATTCGAAGTTTCTCTTATTAAATTCCTACAATTACACCTAAAATTTTGTATTTATAAAGCTGTGGCATCAGATTCACTCTACTACTAGCCACCTGAGTCCATTCCATTCATAGAGCAGTGGAGGTTAAAAAGGTCTTCAGAAATTAAAATATTGCTCAAACTAGCACTCATGCTTAACAAAGACAACAAAAAGTGCTAATCATGATTTAAATCGATGTTTCTTAGTGTCTAAATTGCACAGCTAGCTCCACCCACAGGCAGTTTTACTGAAATACGATCGCAGTATGAGTGGCCGCCCACATGATCACTTACAGTTCCCACTCAAAGTTTGGGAAGAATCTACAGCGGAAGCATATCTTCCATCTACTAAGGAATATCCATAACTTCTATGGGTTGGCATGCCTTGATACGAAATATGGAAGCCAACATTAGCACTACAAATTTTCTTATTTTACAAAATTAATGTTTTTATCATTTTTTTTTTAAATGCAACTTCAAAAAGAATAAAAGTGTCTAATTATAATTGTGAGAAATAGGATAAAAATATTAATGACTGTTTTTTTAATAATAATTTCATTCTCGTTTCCCCCAACATATAAACCTTCATTATCCGAATCAAAACTAGTAGAGATTGAAGCGAAACATCTCAACCTCCCCTCTCAAAAAAAATAAAGTAGAATAATATGGGAAGATTGTTGAATAGTGTTCAATATTTAGTTAAAATTTTGTGCAACTATTCTTTGTTTGATATCAATTTGGTGTAAAAAGTTCTTGAATTTTTGGTCTAAAACCAATATTTACAAATATGGCTAGTCGGACTGCAATTCTCTTATGCTCCTCATTTGCGTGATATTTGATTATCATTTCACCCCAAGGGTTTTATTTGTAAGCAATATTCGAAGTAATCTGTAATACTGCTAAAAAATTAAATCTGAAAAATCTTGAATGATTACATTGTTATGTGTGGAAGACCCAGACCACACGACCAACCCGAAGGTTTATGGTAGCATAATGTGTGGCCGGCACATTGTTATGTGTGAAACACCTGAATGTCTTACAATGATAAACATTGGTACAATTTTAAACAAGGTTGTAAAACAATTAGTGATTACAAGTGTTTAGAAAAAAAATCTGTAAATTTGGAATATCTTTAAGAAATGGATGAGGGGGGGGGGGGGGGCAATAGCTTAAAGATAAACTTTAAATTAGAAAAGGTTAAAAGGACTAAAATTATGTTTTTAAATTTTAATAAATACCAAACATGAGAAGATAGCAATTATAAATGCATGTTAATAATTAATATTGCCAATATATATATATTTTTATGTCTTATTGTGAACCTTTTGAATCTCCCTTGATAATTCAAGCTATTTCTCAAACATATAATTAATGAAATAAAAGATTATTCTCTTAACATAATTAAAACAATGAAAAGTACTTATATAGTCATTTTGGGAGCATAAACTAAAATTTGATATAGTATGGGCATTTGTACTTTTATGTCCATAATTTTAATTGGATACTAATATCTTTTAGCTTTTAATAAATGTCATTTAAATAGTCATTAAAATAATAAACAAAAGTATGTCAAACTTGAAATATATAAAAGAAAATACACAAAAAATGACCAATTTTGGAAACAACTAATGAAGAACACAAAAGCTAATGCAACATATAAGTCACAGATAAATTTTCAAACCCTGAACTTCCATCGTAAATCAGCTAGAAACATTCTGCTACTGCTGTGAATTGGTTACCCACATAAATCAACATGGCACATCACCACAAAAGTCACAGACGCTCTTCCTCCTCTCGGCCTTCGACTTATGTCAGCCGTTGTCCTGTAATGAAAATAGGCATATTTTTGTGGAGTTGGCCTACCCTGTTTTCACAGGTTCTATATGCACATTAATCTCCAAGAGAGGGAGTGTCTGAGCTGCTACGAAGCACATTCTCTGTTATATGCTAGGACCCTAAGATATCTTTTGGTCTAATCATTATAGCAAGTACTATGATCTTGGTCCCAGGTGCAACCCTGGCCCAGAGCTAGCAGTATTTTAAAAATTCATTGTGCATGGCTCTAAATCAACATGGCACATCACCACAAAAGCCACAAACACCCTTTGTCTTCTCAGCCTTCGACTCATGTCAGCCGTTGTCCTGTAATGAAAATAGGCATATTTTCGTCGAGTTGGCCCACCCTGTTTTCACAGGTTCTATATGCACATTAATCTCCAAGAAAGGGAGTGTCTGGGCTGCTATGAAGCACATTCTCTGTTATATGCTAGGACCCTAAGATATCTTTTGGTCTAATCATTATAGCAAGTACTATGATCTTGGTCCCAGGTGCAACCCTGGCCCGGAGCTAGCAGTATTTTAAAAATTCATTGGGCATGGCTCTAAATCTATTACTGAAATTCTGTATTTCTTTGAAAACAAATTTTAATTGAACATATGTTTTATTTTTTAATTTTGTTCATATTGAATATTTATACTTTCAATAGGCTGCACGGCAAGCATCTTTGGAAGCTTCCAAATCCATTAAGAGAGAACCTGTAGACTCTGATGACGAACCTCTTTCATCTAGGTTTGTAACATTATATTTATGCTGCTCTTTTAAATTATTATGTTAATTATAGTTTTACATTTATATCCAAGCTTTTTTGTATTCTCGTAATTTTATTATTATTTTCAGGATGGGGAAGAAAATTAAAACTGATAAAGTTAAAAAGAAGAAACCAAAAGAAGAAGACGATGATGATTATGAGATGAAAGAAGAAAAGCCCAAAAAGAAAAGGAAATTGGAAAGTGATGATGACGATTATGACACTAAAAAGGTTGGTTGTGAAACCTATATAACTTTGTTGTCTTTCAATGTAGTAGAAAAACAAGCTCTCCCAAATTTTAATAATTGGAAATCTGGAAACCAAAAAGGGTTTTAATCATATGAAAATAAAATTGTCATTTTAGCAATATATTTTTATGAATAGCAAAGTCATTGCTATACCTGCTTTAATTAAATACAAATTTGCGAATGTCAAGTAAGGTAATGTAAACAGGGTTAGCAACAATATGTATCGCATGTTTGTTTTGCAAGTAGCATGTAACATGCTTGTACATTCTGGAGTAGAGTGCAATGTGTAGTGTTAAGAAATAGACTTGAAAGTAGCAGTGTTAAAGTATTGTTTGAATTCAAACAAACACATTGCTTTTATTTGGTCGCTTATAAATTTCTATGCAAATGAAAAATTTTCAGGTAGTAAATGTTGCATCACATTTAACCATTTGTAACTTTTTATTGGTTTGAAATTGAAAATTTGGGCTTCATCATAATCAATTTTAATGATATATAATTATATGAAAACAATCATTGAAATCGATCAGATTATTTCAAAGTAATGTATATTTGGACGCATTTCACAGTCCCTGCACAGGAACTCCACTCCAACTAAAATTTTAAGTATAGTTACTTTTGATTTGTGTTTAAAGACTGTTTATACCAACATTGTGATAAAAGTGCCTTGAAAAATATTTTTGTCTGAATATGATGTTTCTAAAATTGCGTATAAAAACTAGTAAGGTATTTTCTATGCAAACTATGTTAAGTATTGCGTAAAATATTTTGATAATTATTTATAAAGTTATCTTTTTTTTTTGTAAATTATACAAAAACTTGGTTTTAAAAGGACAATAAATTCTTGTTATATGCAAATTAAAGATTTAATATTTTGTTTAAGTAGAAAAAAGTATACAAGAAACATCTGTGATATGAACATAAAGAAAGGAAATTTTAGCTCTGACTTTATCTTTTGTTTATTTTAAAGCAAAACATCAACCTTATTTTATAGGTTTTGGTTTCTTTTCCCGCTATTAGTTTAAGTTTATCTGTATATTATCTGATTAGATATCAACTGGATGAAGTCACATTCTGTGTATGTTCTGGTTTATCAATTTTTATTGTTTGCTTGTTATTGGGCAGTGTCTTGTGTACTGCTTACATGACAAACTTTATGATATATATATATTTAGTATGCCTAGAAAGGGAGTTAATAATGTTTCAATTCCACAGCCTGTTAAGAAAGTTAAGAAAGAAAAAACAGTTTCAAAGATCAAGCAGGAGCCTGTAACAACTGCTAGCCCCAAAAAGAGAGGAAAAAAAGAAGAGGAGGAACAGGAAGTCTGGAAATGGTAAGTTTCACAGCAAGTTTTTAAATTGTAATTGAGTTAGAAATCTTGATCGAGATGTGTAAATAATTAGTAATTCTGTTTTATGTTTACTAGTTGTGTATAGGTGTGTACAAAATGGAAACTGCCAAGTAACCATGAATTAATTTCCCCGTGTTTAGCGAGTCACACTTTCTGTTAGAATTGGTTGGTATTGCATAGCTGCCAACTCATTAAGTCTTGGTGTTTGGGTGGTTTTCCCCAAAAATTCGGTATCTCTTCAGTAACGTAGTTTTAGGAAAATTATCCTTTAATTTTTTCTTATTTCTTTGTTTCAAACAATGCAAAAATCAGTTATTTCTCTTTCTCCGACGTAAGTAATTAAGTGATAAAAGGAATTCCTCAAAGATTTTTTGATTATGCTTTATCTGTTACAAATGTGTATACATCACTGGTTCAATTATTCTATATTGGAATGCCCATTAAGGAAGAATACTGATGATGCTAATAATATTTCTAAACCTATATATCAAAATTTTATGACATTTAACAGATTTAAACTGTTAAAAAGCTTTTTTGTTATTTAATATACTTATCTTTGTACATGCTAGTATATATAAAAAAGTGAAATAGAAATCAAATTTTTGATTTATTATAAAAATTAAGCTCTAATAATGTCGGTACAGTACTTTTTATTTGATATTAAAATTATTTACAAAACGAAGTAATCCATCATACATTGTATTTCTATTTAGTTTTCTATTGAACTTGGTTCTATGTTTTCCTGTATCAAATGATTTTCTGTATGCTGGTTCACTTCAAAATATAAAATCACGGTTTTAGTGAACTGGTTTTAAAATTGTGTATATATAAAAAGACAAGTCTGTAAGGGTAGAAAATGTGATTGTAGTGTATAGTAAAACTTGCTATATAGACAAATTCCTTTGATTAGTGTTTTGGGGCTGCCACTCAAAAATAAAATAAAAATTTTTGTTAGATAATATTAAGTTTTTTAGTTCAGGATAAGGCATGTGCCAATGTAAAACACTTGGGACTATCAAGGATAGGATTTGGTTCTTAATAAAGTTTTTCATTCTCTTTTTAACATGTTAGCTCTGATTCCACCATTGAACATTCAGCATTTTTCTAGAAAGCGATACAGTAGTTTTTCCCCCATGCTAATAAAATAACATTACATTAATTTATCATAGAATTTTCAAAATTATTTCAGCAAAATTTTTCAGTATCACTGGGTACTTTAATGTTTTTCTTTGAAGATGTTGTTTGTTAATAGTTTATATAGTAGGAATTAGGATAGTACATTGCTAATTATTATGTAAATTGTTTTTCCTAATATCTTTAAATTTTATTGCATACAGTACCTTAATATTTAATATTTAACATAATCCTCTAAATTTGTAAAAAATTTTCTTATATATCATTTATATACTTGTAACTTGCTCCAACCATTCTGATTGGTCCCTGCCCTTGCCCCTCCCCCTTTCCCTTCCATACCTACTTACGGGTTCAGCCTTCCTTGACAGAGTCTCCATCTCAAGCATGCATGAAGCAAGTCACCAGCAAAGAGCACCCTCTTCGGAGCTGAGTGCAAAGCTAGACCATAATATTGCTATTGCTATAACTAATGGACATACTGCATTTTCAATGTGAGGTTACGTGTCTGAGACACAGGCACCCCGTAAACATGCGTCTTGGCTTGGCATTGCTAATTTAATGTGCTTGTAATTTTCTTTTAAAATATTAGTTTCATGATCTACTTACAGCGATTACTTTTTAAAATTATGTTTACTGTAAAGTAATTATGTATAATAGCCAGCTGAGTTTCTTCTTTGTCCAGAGATTATAATGGAAATTTCTGGCATACAAGATAATTTTGCTTACTTTTACTGCTGAAAGGTGTTTTGTCATTTCAAGCAAATTAATAGCTTATATAGATGCATGACGTAGTGAACAAGCACTTGATTAATAACGTGATATTTTCATGGTAGAGAATTTAATAGCATTAAATTATTAATTCTTGTGTAAATATTGAGATTTTAGTTTTTATCAATATTATAGTTATTTATATTTAAAATGTACTCCTTTTGTATTTATTTTATACTATATGTCAATTTTATGGTCAGGGTTGGCAAGTTTTTGACGCATGACGGCTTTATCCGGTTTAATCCATGGTTTTAACGTTGCGTCAAAAATTGTCAAGTGAGAGCGAAACAAACAATATTGCCAATCAAAATTCTGTCACCCTCAATCAGTCCCGTAACTAGTTTTCATGTACCCCGTGCAAGGTTTTACTTTCCGGTCCCTTGTATTTTTAAGAGGGAGGAGGGAATTAATAAAACAAATACAATAAAACTATATAATAATTGAAAGAGAGCAACTCTATTTGTAAATTGTATATTTAATTGATTTGAATAAATTTATTGTTATTTTTATTATATTGGTAAAAAAAAATGGATAGCCCCTTGGAAATAAATTTTTGGAAGAAAAAATATTTTTTCACCTAACATGTAGGCCTATATACTATAAAGAGATACAGCAAGACTAACTGATGCTTGCCACATTTGGCTTAGTCTTATGAAAGAAGATTCCCTGCAACCACACATAAAATTGTTTAGAAAAGACTAGAATAGGCATTAATGCCAATCCATTTCCTTGTTTACATCATGCATCCGAAATATATGGGTAAAGACTTAACAGATGGCCAAATGGAAACTGCTCGTTTTTATAGTACAGAAAAAATTGAAGGCTGTTTACCACTTCTGATTGCACTTGAAGTCCAAGAAAGCCCATTCCCAACATCTTACTTCAGTATAAGTGCAAAACACACCAATCTGATAATGTGGTGGAAAGGTATTTCGAAGTGTGAAAGTTTTCAGTATGAAAACAGTGCAGCTAAACTAGCATTAGCTTAACTAGGCATCCACAGAGACCGTACCCTCCTTCCCCTACCACCAACCTCTCGGAAGCACTAGCACAATGTGTAATAGAAATATACATCTGAAAATTGCTGTTCTAAAGAATTATATATATATTGATACTATGTCATATGCACCTCCCCCCCCCCCCCCCTCCGACCCCCAAGAGACTGCTGAAAATAGCTCATGAATGTACAAATTTGATACAAAATAGAAATTTTGCCACTCTACACTGTTGTCTATGTTGCTTTTGTGGTCATCTAGCTCCAGGATTGATATGAAAAAACCACCTGTGTTTTTCTGGTTAAAATCAAATAGAAAAACTCATTACATAAAATATATTTATAACCCTTATATTCAGTTAGGAGAGGTAAAATTTAGGGAAGTGGCAAAGAACTTACAAAATAATGACACTTTTCTATCACCATTCATTCACTGTATTTAAAACTACATAATTGATAACTTATTTAATTAAATTCCAAATACTTATTAAAAATTATTTTTGTGCTTATATACTATGAATCCCAATTTTAATGTTAATTGCCATTTATCTTAAATGTTATGGTAATAAGAATTAAGAAAAAATCGTTATATTAATTTCAAAACATGCATACTCTGTACCTGCATGACCTCCTTAACAAGAAAACCTAATGACTTGCATAATTAAAATATACATTTTTAGTAATTCTCTTAAACTTCACAGCTACAAATAATGTATATGTACTGTAAAATTCCTCAATATACTTCATACATACATAAATCACATAAAGGTAGCTTCAAGTTTCTAGTTCAAATAAAAATAAATATTTTTATTTTTGATGTATTACATTTTCTAACTGTAACTGTTATCTTAATCAAATATATTTGAATGGTTTTCAATTATAAGGTATTCTTTATATAAGGTGATATAACCTTTATATAACCTTGCTAGTTATATGGTTCCAGGGATCGCATTCTACCTAAAATTCCTATTAATTTGAAGCTTCCCTTATTCCTAAAGTTACACCTAAAATTTTTTATTCATCCTAAAATTTTGTAATTATAAAGGTGTGCCATCAAATTTACTCTACTTCCGCCCGAGTCCATTCCATTCAAACGGTAATCAATGTTAAAATAGTCTTCAGAAATGTTGTTCTAGGGTTCTTTTGAGCCGCTAGAACTGGTATGTGTTTTTGTTGATTCTATCAAAACAGAGGATGATTGAAGGGAAATAGTTATGTCTAGATTAGTGTGTTGCAGTAGCTTTGATGAAATATAGGATAACTTATTTCCCTCATATTATTTAATTACTGCCTTCGGCGACCAGCCCTATCGTTTTTTGAAAAAGTTCTTAAACTTGCAATACCTTTCCTGTAACTACGGTTCTTTTGAGCCGCAGGAACTTGTATGTGTTTTTATTGATTCTATCAAAACAGAGGATGATTGAAGGGAAATAGTTGTGTCTAGATTAGCGTGTTGCAGTAGCTTTGATGAAATATAGGCTAACTTATTTCCCTCGTATTATTTAATTACTGCCTTCAGCGACAAGCCCTCTCGTCTTTTGAAAAAGTTTTTAAACTTGCAATACTTTTCTTGCAGTAACTGTCAATTGTGCACCTCTGCTACGCAAGTCATAGATAACGGGGCAGTTCATAAAGTAACTATCGATCGCATACCTGCGTTATGAGCTCAAGTCACGGCTAAGTGTGCAATTCATGAAGTGTTGATCTTGTACTTCAACTATGCACGCAAGTTACAGCTAACGATGTAGTTCATGAAGTAGCTGTTGATCGCACGTCTCCATTACGTGTGCAAGTCATGACTAATGGTGCAGTTCATGAACTAGCTGTCTATCGCACACCTCAGCTACATGCATAAGTCGTGGCTAGCAGTGCAATTCATGGAGTAGATGTCAATCGAGCGCCTTTGTTACGTGTGCAAGTCATGGCTAACGGTACAGTTGATGAAATAAGTATCAATTGCACACCTCAGCTACATGGGCAAGTCACGGCTAACTTTGCAGTTGAAGTAGCTGTCTATCTCAGCTACGTGTGCTAATTACGGCTATTGATGTAGATCATGAAGTAGCTGTCGATCACACGTCTCCGTTACGCACTCAGGTCATGACTAACAGTGCAGTTCATGAAGTAGCTGTCTTATTGCACACCTCAGCTGCACGCATAAGTCATGGCTAGCTGTGCAGTTCATGGAGAGTAGATGTTGATCGCATGCCTTCGTTACGCGCACAAGTCATGCCTAACGGTGCAGTTTATAAAATAATTGTCAATCGGACACCTCAGCTAGGCGGGCAAGTCATGGCTAATGGTACAGTTGATGAAGTAGCTGTCTATCTCAGCTACGCGCACAAGTTACTGCTAACAATGTAGTTCGTGAAGTCGCTGTCGATCGCACGTCTCCGTTACGCACGCAAGTCCTGACTAATGATGCAGTTCATGAAGTAGTTGTCAATCACACACCTCAGCTATGTGCGCAAGTCACGGCTAATGGCCCAGTTGTTGGAAACTTGGTTCTGTTTTCGTCGCGATTCTCGTTATCGCGAGAACGTGTTTACATTTTTAGAATGGTTCTACCGTTCTCGTGAACGACTCGTGACGGGAACAGAACATGCCATTCATGCAAATCGCCATCTCGCCGCGCGCGCATTCTGATTTGCATATAGTGAGGGCGCTGCCGTCAACGGTTGTGTTCCGGAGCGTACCCATCACAGTGTATATATGATAGGACACATTCTCAGTTATTCAGAGACTTTACAGACCTTGACTGACCATGTAGTAGACGTGGGAGACTTTTCAGAGTTTAAGATCTTGTAGTTATGCAGACTTAAGACTCGACGTATAGTCAGATCGATCAGACGGTGATCGACGGTGAAAGACCTTGTATGGAAGGCAGACCTTGATCGGTAGAGAGTAGTCTAACTTCTAAAGCCATGACGTGTGACCTGATGATGGTGGCTTCATTAACGTGCACGGCATGTGTGGTACAGTAGCTGTTTTTTCTACTTACCGATGTTATAGTAACTGAGAGTGTGTGCCTAGTCATAAAAACTGTTTACAATCTTTTTCATGAGCTTGCTAGCTCATTGTATATAATTTTGCTTTGCAACGAATGTTACAGTGTTTTATTTTGTAACTTCATCTGATGCAATGGATCTCACAACAAATAAATTGTGTTTGTGTTTAACGAGCTTGTTTTCTTGAGAAAACACATCACTACTGCATATCATCTGCTACAAAAATTTTCTACCAGCACTTCGGATAGGGATATGACCAACACTGCTAAATCTGCAAATGACTTTCAAATTTTTTCTAGTCAAGTCGCTCAGCTAACACAGCAATAGCCGCCGACATTTGGTTATGGGCCGTAGTATGTCAAGGCCATAACTTTTATCCGTGATAAAGCAGCAGTGAAGAGTTGTGAATTCCATCGACGGGGGCCGCGACCGGCGCCATTTGCATCAAGCAGAAAGGTAAACAACGCACTCTAGTCACAGTTAAAGACTATGGAGGTGAGCAACGGCATAGAAGCGTTAAACAGGGACAATTACGTCACCTGGCGTAATGAAATTTCATTTATCCTGAAAGGAGAAGGATGTTACGGCCACATCAACCGTACTGCATTACCAGTCGACGAATCTACGTCACGCCGCGAGCGAGAGGAGTACATGCGCAGTAGCGACCGCGCACTTTCCATCCTGTTTCGAAATATCTCGGCGGAGTACAGAGAACTGCTCGACATCGACGACAGCCCGGCGGACGCGTGGGAGAAGTTGGAGGCGCATTTTGAGGCCCCAACGCGCGCCAATCTAGTTCATCTGTTGGACGAGTTTTTCAGTCTACGCCCGGAAATCGAGGAGCCCATCGACATATTCTGTACGAGGATAAGGAAAGCTGTCACCAAGCTCAAGAACGTGAACCACCCGGTGGAGGATGTGTACGTGGCATTCCAAGCCATCCGGTATCTCCCAGACCAGTACCAGAGTATCATTCAAATCATTTATCGCTGGAGCGATACTGATTTTAAATTGGATAAAATTCAGAAAGAACTGTCCTTGGAGGAGGGCAGGATTAGACAGTTGAGGAAGGATCATGACAATAATAATGTAAGTTCCAATTCATCTGTATATTTTTCAAATGTTAACGCTAAATGTAAAAATGTCACCAAAGTTAAAAAGTCTATTAAGGTCATAGGACCATGTTTTATGTGTAATAAAAATGGTCATGTAAAGGCACAATGCCCAAAATTGAAAAAGATGACTAGCTCTAGTATTATTGAAGTATTTTCAAATATAAATGTAGAAGCTAATATTGTTGATAATCCTGACAATAGGCTCAGCTGGGTGATTGACACCGCTGCTACGCGACACTTTTGTAATGATGTTAAAATGTTTTCAAAATTTGATAAATGTAAGGATACATCTATGTCGCTAGCAGTGGGTGATATGGAAAGCCCGGTTGAGGCTATTGGAACGGTGAACATGTATGTTAAATTTAAAGATCATACAAATAATATTGTGCTACAAAATGTTATGTATTCACCAAAATTACGGCGTAACTTGTTGGCCGCATCTGTATTAGAAGAGCAGGGCTATTCTTTTAGTGCAGCCAAAGGTGTTCTATGGTTTAAGACTCCTGAGGGAGAAAATTTCTTTTACGCTAAACGTAAAGAAGGATTGTATTTCTTAAAACCACAGTACTCAACTAAAAGTTTAAATAGTAGTGTTGAGGGCCGTAAAGGAGATCAGGATAGGGACAAAAATTCTAAACAGGTTAGAAAAACCCCTGCAACAAATAGTCAAAGTCAAAACAAAATTAGGCCTAACTTGAATAAAAGGAAAAACAAATCTGATTTAAAATCAAAGTCAAATAAAATTAGTGGTTCAACAGTTGAAATTCTGAACAAAACTGAATTATGGCATAGAAGATATGGCCATATTAACTCAGACTACTTGCACCAAACAAGTAAAGTTTCCGCGGCAAACGGACTCCCAAAATTAAAATATGCAAAAGTAAATTGCATTCATTGCAAACTTGCAAAATCTAAAAGAGTTTCGTACAAACCAATAGGCAGGATTAGATCTACAGAACCTTTGCAATTACTGCACATGGACGTTTGTGGTCCAATGCCTGTAGCTTCATTGGGGGGAAACAAATACTTCTTGACTATTACAGACGATTTTAGCCGCAAGGTGTTTGTTTTTATTTTAAAACAAAAATCAGATGTGTTCAAAGTTTTTCAGGATTTTCAAGCTTGTCAGGAGAGACAATTAGGCAAAAAGATTTTGTGCATCCGTACTGATAACGGCATGGAATTTTGTCACGGTCAATTTAAAGCTTTTTTGAAAAAGTTAGGGATTAAGCATGAACGATCTAACACTTATACACCCGAACAAAACGGGGTATCTGAAAGATTCAACCTGACAGCGTTAGATTGTGTCAAGGCAATGCTTAATCAAAGCAAAGTTGGTGACAAAATGTGGGCAGAGGCAATCCTATGTTTTACTTATACAAAGAACAGGATTTGCCATAAATTTAAAGTTAAAACTCCACACGAATTGTACTATGGGAAGAAGCCTGCTGTATCCCATCTCAGAGTTTTTGGATGTAAGGCTTATGCTGGTATTGCAAAACAGCTTAGGAAGAAGCTAGACCTAAGAGCTCAACTGGGAGTTATGGTAGGATATGCAGAAAATACCAGGGGCTATAGAATTCTTCTTGTGAAAGAAGGAAAAATATTAGAAATAAGCAATGTCCGTTTTGAGGAGATGGAAGCAGCGGAAGGCGTCCTGGACCCCATTCGACCTAGAAACTTCACCCAAAAGAAATCGGGTTTTACTCGAACATCAGATTCAGGATCGGGATGTTTGGATAGTGAGTCAGAGGAAGAAGCAGGTGAGAGCCATGACACTAGTCATACTAGTGAGGAAGAGGACTCTCCTGCTGATTCCGATCTGACCCCCTGTTCAAACATAGATTGGGAAAGGAAAGCTGTACCCAGGCCTGATGGAACTCGAACTGATGTTTACTACTCAGTGAGGGGTGATAAACATAGGCTGAGAAGTCATAATGATGTTAAAAAATTCTGTGCTAAGGCTAACATACATTATGACCAAAATTTGTTTAACTTCAGAGAAAAGAGGGATATCAAATCCAGGCCAGAGGCAAGCAACATAGAAATAATAGGTGATATTGATCATGTAGTTTCTTTGCTAAAGGGAGAATTTGATATCAAATCTCTAGGGAAGGTCCAAAAACTGTTAGGTGTGGAATTTGCTGAAATCAATAACAAAATTTTTATACATCATAGGCAGTACATTAATAAGATTTGCCAAATGTTTGAGGAATTTTTAGCATTAAATTTTTGTAATCAAATTTCCAAAAACAAAAATGATTAAATTTGTAACTTCTAAATTTTTTTTCTTTCTTTTACAAAATATGGTTAGGATATCGTATAATTTACTCCTCCCTCTGTGATGCAGATAATTGTATCTAGAGTATATATATGTGTATTGTTTACAATGAACTTTCTAAAATTTTTCACATTACACTGAATGTATATATATATCCATGTTTTCAATTCCCGCATAAGACAGTTATGCTTATGTGTATTATCTTTTGTGTGTTTACTCCTTGTTATCATACACTTGGCTATGATTCATTGATGACAAACCACTTATTTAAATTTGAATACAACACAGAAAGGAAAAAAAAAAATCTTTCATTATCTGTGTCATTGCTATTAGTATTAATTATGTATACTGGTCTTGGACAGAGATAATGAACAGCCATAATTGAATTTGATATTTATAGTAAAATTTTTAATCTTAAATGTTAAATTTAATAATTATACATCAAATTTTCTACATAATTGAATTTGATATTTATAGTAAAATTTTTTAATCTTAAATGTTAAATTTAATAGTTATACATGAAATTTTCTACAAATTGAATTTGATATTTATAGTAAAATTTTTAATCTTAAATGTTAAATTTAAATTATCATACTTAAATTTCTTGAAACTTAAATTTTGACTTAAATTAAATTTTTTGGAACTTAGTGTTTCAATGATATCTAAAATTTTCTTTCAATGATAAATTTTTTTTTGCTTAACATGAAAAGTAATATATATACTTTATGTTTTTGCTGGATACTAAAGAACTTGACATTTTTGCTGTTATGTTTTTTAGAATAATTTCATTGATTGATAGCACGTGCGCCGAGATTTGGGGTTTTGCATGAGGGGGCCGATTGTTGGAAACTTGGTTCTGTTTTCGTCGCGATTCTCGTTATCGCGAGAACGTGTTTACATTTTTAGAATGGTTCTACCGTTCTCGTGAACGACTCGTGACGGGAACAGAACATGCCATTCATGCAAATCGCCATCTCGCCGCGCGCGCATTCTGATTTGCATATAGTGAGGGCGCTGCCGTCAACGGTTGTGTTCCGGAGCGTACCCATCACAGTGTATATATGATAGGACACATTCTCAGTTATTCAGAGACTTTACAGACCTTGACTGACCATGTAGTAGACGTGGGAGACTTTTCAGAGTTTAAGATCTTGTAGTTATGCAGACTTAAGACTCGACGTATAGTCAGATCGATCAGACGGTGATCGACGGTGAAAGACCTTGTATGGAAGGCAGACCTTGATCGGTAGAGAGTAGTCTAACTTCTAAAGCCATGACGTGTGACCTGATGATGGTGGCTTCATTAACGTGCACGGCATGTGTGGTACAGTAGCTGTTTTTTCTACTTACCGATGTTATAGTAACTGAGAGTGTGTGCCTAGTCATAAAAACTGTTTACAATCTTTTTCATGAGCTTGCTAGCTCATTGTATATAATTTTGCTTTGCAACGAATGTTACAGTGTTTTATTTTGTAACTTCATCTGATGCAATGGATCTCACAACAAATAAATTGTGTTTGTGTTTAACGAGCTTGTTTTCTTGAGAAAACACATCACTACTGCATATCATCTGCTACAAAAATTTTCTACCAGCACTTCGGATAGGGATATGACCAACACTGCTAAATCTGCAAATGACTTTCAAATTTTTTCTAGTCAAGTCGCTCAGCTAACACAGCAATAGCCGCCGACACTGTCTATCTCACTTCTCAACTACATGCGCAATTCACGGCTAATGGTGCAGTTTATGAAGTTCAATCGCGTTTCCGACCCGGGTAATGATACGTCTGCTGCATATAAAATGAATTGTCTTTTATTAGCGGATGCATGCTATCCGTGTACGATACATGCAATAACGACAATTCCACTGCATGTAATAACAATATACATTCTGCGCTGGCGCATGCAATCTGCGTAGATTTGAAATAGCTGTCAATCGTGTTACCACCCACTACGAGAGTTCAAGGCTAACAGATTCAAGGCTAACACTTTTCACAAATTCACAAAATAAATTGGCTTTTATTAGAATTATTTGCTTTAAGCGCGCTGCGCGGGTGCATGCAATCCTTGTACGTTACATGCAATAACTGCTAACTTACCAGCTAGATTTTAGCTCTTAATGCCATATTTTATTCTACAGTTCTTCAAAATTTTAAAATGTGATTTTGAGCGTTTTGGATTCTTTTTTTTTTTGTTAACTATATTAAGATTTTCTTTTTATGTTTAAGTTTGAAAACAAAACTGACATTTTTCTAACATGCATATATATAGTGTGTACTTATTATGTATATACAGTACAACCTCGAAAATCCGGACGTCCAAAAATCCGGAAACCTCCAAAATCTGGACATTTCCCAAATTTTCGGATTTTTTTTTTTTTTTTTTTCTTTCCCAGGACTGACGAAGTCGCAGATTTAAAACAACAGGGAAGGATTATTTATATGGAATTATATTTTATAAACAAATACCGTATTTTCCAGCCGACTTTCTGAACCCGGAAATGAAACGATAGTTTAGATAGACGGCCGTAGATCGGTTCGTGATTGAAGTGTGTCTTGGAAAATTTAAAATTTGAAGATAGCAAAGCACGCACTGTCAGAGTCAATAAGTGTTGGCTGGGTTATGAAAGTACACAAGTCCAGTTTTAAAGAAAAACTTCGTTCACTTTATTTGGTGAAAAACACAACTCGGCATATTACACGTACCTGGTAATTTTCCATGCCGTAAAACATCAAAAATATACTATGTACAAAAGATTTTTAGTTGTAAATGACTAGACAGAGACTCCTTGAAGCATTTGGTAGTAAGTTACTATACTACCTCTATCACTTGCGTGTATTTCAGCCACCATCACTTGGCAAAGGGAAACCAAAGGATAGAACATCAGGAAAATATTTAAAGCGGCTTCCGAACGTTTGTAAGTAAATTTAACGTTCAATACATGCTGGTCCAAACTGACCACCTCTGCATCCGTTTCGACTATTCACCGTCGTCAAACGATATTCCGCAGTACTTCAGTCAAAAACATTTCTGTCTGCCTGCATCAGACCATCAGTGTCTATCTCGTCTGACTTCTTCAGACGTCTGATCTCGATCGACTCCGACCTTCTCATTTGCTTCAAGAAACCTCTGCCCTATATATCCGAGAATGGACAGTTCCGGAAACGCCCCCGGATATGCACATCAGATGCGTACGCATTGAGAACTGATTTGCATGAAACCTCATGTTGAAAAACGTCACGGTTCACGCCGGTGAACGGGAAGAGTCGTTCATATTAAATTTGCATAAACGCCCGTTCACAGGAACGTGAATCGCGATGTATTGATTATTTCCAACAGTGTGAATGTCATTCTAAATTATTATTTCATTCTAAATTATCTAATTCACACATTCTAAATTATTAATGTGTATATTTTTTCTTAGAAATTTTTTTTGCCCTATTTTTTAGATTAAATGATGTTTTAATTGATTAACTTAACTTTTGCCATTATTTTTACTAAAAATAGTGCTTTATAGTGTATTTAGTTAATATTAAATCTGAATTTTATTCAAATTCTATAATCCGGAATCGGCAAAGTCCGGACGAGTCTGGATTTTCGAGGTTGTACTGTATTTACACAAAAAATACCTGTGATAAAGTGGCCACTGGATACTAAGTGATAATTTGAATTTTCAAGTCGACAGGTCATTAAAATGAAATAACAAAAATATTCAAAAAATTACCTTTTCTATCAGTGATGTTTATTCTATGTATCAATTCTACTTTTATTTATGCAAAATAAGGTAATTAAATAGTACTAATAATAGAAATAAATAAAAATAGCTCCTAAAATTTTGAAAAAATTCCTTAAATTCCTACCTAAAATTTTTAGAAAACCTGCTATGATCCCTGCGGTTCCCACTAGCCTTAGTCCTGAAACTTTATTTATTTTATGGTCCCTTAAAAATGCCTGAATTTTTATTCTGTCTGGCTATTCACAATTTCAGATTCAAATTGCACTACAGTTGTTCTCGATCACCTCCAAATTAAAAAAAAAAAAATTGTCTAAAATAAATGTTTGGGAAAGATTAATTAATTTATTTAAGAAGATTAATGTCATTAATGTATTTTCATTGTAATTCAGTTATTAGAGTAAACTGTGGTTTATCCAGTATTGAATGTTTTGCATGCTTTTATATGGTGATTTATGTTAATTGAAGATGTATAATTTTTTAATTAATTGAAATATTCTTTATGTACAGTACACTGTAATGTAATTCAATCTAAGTCCATTATTCAGTTTTAAATTAATTGTTTTACATAAATTTATTTTGACATCTGATAATCTGGCACTGCTGAAGTCCTGAATGTGCTGGAATATCGGCAGTTTATACTCTCGGTATACCTGTTCTTCGTATGGAATATATAATAAAAAGAAGCTTAAAATTCACTTTTATATGTAAATTTCTGTAATATTCTAAATAACATTGTTAATCAAAATATTCTATTAAAATATTTAATTTAATTCACCTAAAAGAAGTATAAGAATCTATTCTCGCAATACAAAATCATTTTCACAGGCAAATCTAAAAAATAGAACATCCTGATCCCATTTGTAAACAAATTTACAAAATATATGATATTGGATCAATGTATGCAAATACAAAAGTGTTAGAAGATACTGTACTACTTTTATTCTGTTTTAACAATTGACTGAACATGTATGAGTTTGAAAATTTTTTGCTAAAATAAAACAGATATCAGAAATTGAAAATATCAATAATTCTCATATCTTTAAAGCCGAAGCACAGCCGGTCTACACTCAGGCCGTAGCGCCAGAATCATGAGGTGACGCTAGAAGGGGAACTCTGGCTAACTCGAGAAAACTTGCAAATTGAGAGTTAAAAAATATTTCAAAATAATTACACTTTTACTCATTTCTTTGCCTAAATTTTAGCACAGTTAATTTCATAAAGATTGTCTAAACTTAGATGGGGGGCGGGGGGGTTATATTTTTTTACTGGAGCTCCCACAAAGCAAGAACTACTGTCTAAATGATTACAAAATTATATATAATCTAGATCCTTTTACAGTTACAAACCCAGTGTTAATGAATATTAAGTAGCTTTCATTTTGTTTCTACTACTGTAAACAATGCGATTAATATGACATCAAAATTTCTACAATCATATGTATAATAGCAAAAAAATATTGTGTGACAATTCTATTTTTACATATAATTTGAAATATTTTCACATTGCTGATGAGAAAAATCACTTCAATTGATTTCTAATAAATATTAGAGTTTTGAATATTGAATACTTTTAATGCAAGGGATACTTTTTGCCTCTCAATGTTAGATAGATATAATGATTTTAATGTTAACACGTGAGAAAATTTAAGGAGTTTATCTTTTTCAAAGTTGTATAAATTCCGTAAATCAGAAAAATTTGCCTCTTTAAGGTTTTCATTATTTTGGAAATGAGGGTACTGCAATTTAGTGTCTTTTACATTTAACCAATTATTTCTTATTTTAATAAATGAACAGGATCATACATCAAATACAGAGGTATATCAGGATTACTTGGATTATATACAGCATCATTAAATTTATTGTGCTTCTTAAAAAAAGCAAACATGCTTCTATTAATATTGTTGTTATCAGTAATAACAGACAATACATTAATGTCAAGTTCTTTTAACTTGCAAATTAACAAATTAACATAGATGCCAAATTATAGAGCTTTTGTCCCGTAAATGTTGAAACTGGGGCAATTGCTATTACGTCTTTATAATTCGAAAACATAGATGTAATAAAAACTTTTGCTTTTTCATTACTATCAAAACAATCACCGGTAACTTTACCACGTTTAAATGTATACCTAGGATCAACATAAATCTCATCAATTAAGAGAGACACAAATTTTAGATCTTCGTTTAAACATTGTACCCTACGTTTTAAATAACTATTACACGGATTAAAAAAATCTGAATCCACATTTAACTTTTTTTGAAATTCTACTTAATGTTCTCACATGAGACAATGTGAACACCTTTGAATTTCTAAATGCCTTATAGCACGAAGAACTAGATAAGTATATTTTAAATCATAGAATAAACAGTTCTTGTGAAAATCGAAGCTGATTTTTTGGTTTTTCTAGCAGTTTTACTTGTTCAATTAAAAAGTCTAATTTGGCGGTGCAAATTTCTAAACATACCTGCTTCTGTTTCTCCAACAGCTTCACTGTGGCTTCGATATAATTAAGTTGTGATGGAGTAGAATGCACAGTTTCACATGAACTTATTAATAAATCCAGATCACGTTTATTTGTAATTAGGCTAAATTATTTGTAATTAGGCGAACTTTTTTTCTTGGCATATGCTAATACTCGCAATAACACATGGCACAGATGATGCATTAATGCAAACTTTAAAAAGATACAGCTTGTCATCGATTGAAAGGTGGGTCCAATTTTCTCCTTGAATAGTACAAAAATAAACCTTGATATCTTCTAAAATTAGCAGACTGTTGTTTTGCTGCTCTTATTGAAAAGTCATTATACTTTTAGAAATTGTTGTATAGTTCGACCGGCAACCGGGAACGGAACACGTGCGAGGCATTGATAATTTCGCAGATATAAACTATTTAAAAAATGACTCTAAAGCACCCATGAACGTTAGTTAAATGATAATAAAACATAAGAACAACTTATTATGCACAAAACACGATGCTATAAAACTAATAGAACATTCCGAAAACCTCAAAAACGTTTTGCAATCATCAACCACTCCACGAGGGACGTTGGCCGCGCTTGGATTTTTGTTCTCTTCTTTCTGAATGCTTCCCTCTTACCTTGACGTCACGACAATTTCTTCACAGTGGCGCCACGGCCTGTGTGTAGACCCGCTGTGGCCGAAGGCCAAGCTATCATAATGCTATCTCTATGGAAGTTTCATTTTTTTTTTTTTTAAACAATATTATGACAACCACTGGTCCTAGAAATTCAAAACATGGCCCAAATTTTAAGAGGGGTATTTTAAGGATACCTACAAAAGTCCATGAATGCAGGTGCATGTATCAACAAACTATGGTCAAAGACATTGCCCTGTTCAGCATGATGTAACAGCAGTACAGAACATTCTATTGTTAATGGCTTAACTATATCATGAAGCTTCATGTGCACTTAATGTGATGGCTAATATAATTTATCATCATGCACACAGTACATGTACATATGCATTCATATTTATGAAATAAAAAATAATTATAACAATTTACACTGTATTAGCTCAAGTAATCAAGTTTTTGCATTGAAATATACTACTAATAACAGAATTTTGAAATACATGTGCACACATCCACCTATAATTATGAAAGAAAAACTAAACAATTTAGACATTCTCTGTTTAAGGATTCAAGTTTTTGCACTGAAGTAACTGAAAGTATATTTAGACATTAAAATTTTAGACACTTTATTACTTTTCAAATAAAATTATAAATATTTTAAATTTTAATCCTAAAATAATAATTTGGCATACTAAAACATATAAATATTGTAGTAGATTAGATTAGCATTTCCAAACCTGGGATACCTGTATCCCTACAAAGTTTTTTTTTTCTTTTTCTTTTTCTTTTTTTTACTTTCATAACAAAGCAAGCTTGATTTTATATTGAATTCCTGAAATTTGAAAAAATGCGCTTTTTTAATCGAATATATAATACAAACTTTGACAAATTACTTCCTGCAAAATGTCATGAATATTAGGTACAGAAATTAGGTACAGAAATTAGGTACAGAAAGTGTGTTAAAATGCCATTTAAAATTCTATAATCAATTACAGGTCTGTATTTAATATATTCAGGTTTGGTCGACTTATTGATTTGTTTCTTTTTCACCATAATTAAAGAAAATGCATAATTTGAATTAGTATTTTCAATGACACCTGTCAAGTTATTGAATTTATTTTTGAGCAATAGATTTGATTAAATGTGGAAATTTATATGGTTTACATTGAACTGGATAATCATGTATCAAATTAAATTCAGGAATTACTTCAGTTGTTATGCTAAGCAAAATTTTTAAAAGCATTTAATGAATTTTTCTAAGTTCCAAAACTTTTAGAATTTATAGTATTAATTTTTGCAATGTTTTGTTTTGTCTGTAGCTTAATATGAAAATTAGGGTTAAGATGAAATAATTTAGAATTTTTCTTAATTACATGTTGATTTGTTTTATTTGAAATTAGTATCATTATTTTATCAACATGTATAAACTGATCAAATTCCACTATCAATTTTAATGTTAATTTTATTATTGGTCCGAATAGCCAAAAATTCAGAATTCAAGTCAGTATTGTCAATTTTTAAATTTTTAGTTTCGCCAACATGGTTTTCATAGATGTAAGTTTAAGATTTTTAATTGTTATGGCAAAATGACCCCCCCCCCCCCCCCCCCACACACACACACACACACTTTTTGGCCTTGGGGGACAGTCCAAGTTTTTGGAGTTTTCAATATATGATTTTACTTACAAAACCATAAACAAATGCTAAATTTTTAAATATGCTAAATGGCCTTGAGGATATTGCGACTCAGATCATGAGGAGCTAGGGATTTTTAAAGTGTGGGAAGAAAGACAACTCATTCGGACTGATTTCTGTCCAGTAGCCATAGGAAATTAATTCCTTATCTACAACCCTACCCCAAAGCCGTCTTTATCATGGATGGCTCAAAAGACATTGGCTGTCTTTTCCATTTCCTTTAGCATATTGCTTGTTTCTGGTTACCCTCATCGATGTTACCTATAACCATCTATGTATAGTAAAAGGCATATCTCTCCAGTCGACAACTGAACAAAACGGCATGACAAGCACATCAAGGAGAAACTAGATAATCTCTTCTGGATGGCGACATGACCGTAGGGAGACATTTACTCCCATGAAAATATGTCCCAGCTAGCGACCCTGTAGACTTTATATATTTGTAACCCATAGACCTTATATACTTACTCTTGTAAGATCTATGAGCGACCCCAAAGGACTAAGAAATCAGTGGAGTTGACACTGTTGACAGACTAATCTGGGTAACCTAGAATGGAAATTCAAAGGGATGGTAACCATGCTTTAGTTTGGCTTTTTTTCCTTGGCGAATACAACTATAAGAGAAAGAATCTACATTTGATTGTATCTAAAGGATAGAATATTCGTTCATGTATGACTATAATACATGGCATCGACAACCGAACAATGGACAAATTTTTGGTAAAAACTGAAAGAAAAAGAGTAGATACTGATTCTGGTGAAAACGAAAAAGTATTCCTCAATAGATGAAGCAAATACAAAGATACGTTTTCTGTTCTTGCATCCATAGACTCTATTCATTTATGAAAAAAAGTTTAGCGTGAGCAAGTCAAGTGGATCTATTATAGAGTAGAAAATACAAAGTGAAAATTGCATCAAAATCCATACACAGCAGGGTTTGCTGAACTGTCATTTGAGACACACTTCCGGTAGCCTCCTGGTTCATTCGGTCAGTGATGTTGTTCCACTGTAGCATGACGATCGGTCCTTAAGAACCTCTAGAACCGATGTTCACCTCTCGCATCAATGTTGCGTGGAGTTCCGCACTTTCCACGTTGCTTATTTGCAGTGGTGCCATTTCTCCAGTGACATTACACTTTAACCACAGCAGCACATGAATAGTTTACAAACTGCCCTGTTTCTGAAGTACTGCCACCTTTGACCTGATAATCATCCCCTTTTCCAAATCTGATAAGTCTCTCCTTTTAACCATGACAGCAACGAATGATGTTTTCAGAATGCCTACTTTATATACCCACAAAGCCAGCTCACGACACGTGCCTTCTTTCATTGACTACGCCCTGTTGACGTAAGTAGGAGGTGATCTCAATAATGTGACTCGACCCGGTTGTATGATTTTATTTCCTAGTCCCAAAAGAGCGTGCAATAGAACATTCTTAATCTCATATATCGTTTTCTTTTTTTTTCCTATTTTCTATTGCAACAAAATTATGATATTTATCTATAACTATAACTAAATGTTAGCCCTAGTGGCCTTTGGCCTCATCTTTTACCATGTAAATTAATCCTTTGCTTGGTACATATCGATACATATTATTCTATGCAGAGTTGGGATTACCTACGCTTTGGGTTCAAGAGAGGCCACTGTAATCCACCCTCCCCACTACAATATGTTGCTTGTCATATAAAGGATGTGAAAAAAATTCTGGAAGTGTGTGTGTGGGGGGGAGTCTCGAACCTGCTACCCCCCTTCCCCACAACTTTTTCTACAAATCTATGCTGATGTAAAGACTCTTTGTTTATAATGTATTAAATGCACATCTTGGTGGTGAAAAATCTATACATAGCAGGGTAAGATATATAATAGTAATTTCTTATAAAAAAAAAAAACGCAAGCACACAAAATGTTCTAAACACAACAAAAATCTATTAATAAATATGAAATTTTCAATTCAAACTTTTACTATATAGGATAACTTCTATAACTGTTTCAGCAATATAACAGCATATCTGATATAATAAACAGATTGGTTTCAATATTGCAGTACAAGTTTTTTCTTTTCAAAGTGCTACAAGTCTTTATTTTTAACATAATTCTAGAAGCTTACATTGCGATTAATCGACATATGATGAATAGGTATAGGTCACAAGCCAATTAAGCCGGAATAAACGAAAAATATACCTGTTTCAAAAAGTTTATTTCAGATCTTTTTCAGTCGATTTTACTGAGCTTTGTTGCTGCAAATTTTTTTGGAATAAATATTTGATACTTTCCACGTAACTAACATACATCAACATTTTATACAGATTTTCAGTAGATATTTTTGTATATTTAATTGGATTGCAGTGTGAAATGTGTTCCGGTGTGGAATGTACGTGTGTATGTTCAAGAAAACATGTTTGTGTGGATTTAAGTGAAAATATGGATATAAGCACATTTACATGAAGCTTAGTTCTTTTATTTATTCATCCCATGTCTTGAAATTGTCTTTTGTATTTTCTTGTGTTTTTAAAATGGTTCTCCTAAGTATCGTTTTTTCTTTAATTTTGTTAAAGTACAATCTTTTTTCCAAGTATCGATTTTTCTTAAAGTACAATCGTTTTTTTAAAATTTCGTATTTTTTCCAAGTATTGAATTTTCGATGTTTCGAGTTATAAGTTTTTGATATTTATTTAAAATCAAAAAATATTTTAAGTATCGTGTGTTTCAATATGGTTTCTAAAATTTTAAAAGTTTTTTATTCTGCCATTACGCAATATTTTTATAATGCACAAAAATCGTATTTTGTAAGCTAACAATTAAGGTCTCCTGAAAGACCCGCACCAATTTTAAAGAAAAAATTACTGTGAATAGTATTGGTCTGTCACAACACATTGTGTAGGTACCAGCAGCTCTATAGCAATAGAAACGACACCACACAATAAAATATTGAAAATTGGTTCTGGGCTACCAGAATCTATACATTATCCCAATTTGGCGATTATTCATTATGATTACTGTTTGGCAATCGTGAAGGCTGAGAACCTCTGAAGATGTAATTTTATAAAAATTTGGTTAATACCTAGATCCTGGGCATACGAACGTCATTGAGTTCTCGCGTTCGATTGATCAGGCGGCACAGAGTTTTGAGTGGTGTTCTCCAAATATAATGTTAATGCTAAGAAAGATTTTTAGAAAGTCCCGTTTTACCCCCTCTTGGACACTTCTCCCAGCAGGAGGAAAGTCCTTGTGCAGTTTTTAACAAAATCAATAGTAATACTAAACAGTGAACACTAACAAGACAGTACCTACTAATGCAACTCATCAGCTTTTGAAGTCTCACATTTATAAACTTGTCATGAATTAATCTGTAGGACAAATCCAATCTGGTGCCACTACGACCTAAATTAATGTAACATTAACAGGCTTATTATTTTATAGAATAAATGTATTGCAGAGAGGAGGAATAGTAAAAAAATGTTCGAAATAGAAATATGTGCAACACCAACTACATTTTGCAAACGTTTGGAAAGAACAATTGGTCAAAGAGCAATGAAAATAATCTGATGTATGAAAAACAAAATCAACCGGATTTTGAAAATGTCCAGAGTGTGAATCTGTGTATCCACAGGAATACCAAGAATATTTCCACATATCAATAAAACGTGGAGAAGAAAATTGATTGTGCACAATCGCTTGTAATTTAAAAATATTGTCACTTTTGTATAAATGAATGTTGATTTGCTTACTCATAACCACATCTGAAAATTTTCTCATGAAGTTCTTCCATAATCGAAACCCTTACTTATCTAGGGGTTGAATGAGAGCTGTAGTTTTAGGAGGAATGTTAAGTAAATGCATATCTTTATCAGATGGATATACAATTATTAATTAAATCATGATTTCTAAATGCAGACCAAGAATCTACCAAAAGTACTGTTTCCTGTGGAGTGATTTTGAAAAAAAAATTTCGTCAACCACGTACGCAACGCTTGCAATCCCATTTTACCTGATTTGGTTGCAATTGTATAAATATTGCTTGCTTTAAACATGTTCATTTCTACATTGATACCAAACTTTCCCATTGGTTCAGGGGTATACAAGTGGAGTAGTGAAGATAACAGATTGCCACTTTTACTAATTATGGGCATTACTGTGTATGAATGGGTTGTGGAATGCATAGATTGGACAACACTTTTAATTTGTTTTTCTCCTGAAAACGCAAGTGTTCGTCCAGAATATATTTCCTTATTGAAGCCCGATTGATCGGTGTTGAAAATCTGATCATCGCTAAAATGTGAATGTTTGACAAAAGTAGTAACATTGTTTACAAAAGCCTGTGCAGAGTTTTTTATATCCATCTGTTCGACTGTTTCCCGAGGCGACATGGTTTTTGTTATTTTCTTGCTGACAATACGGTACTTTTTCTTAAATGTGGTTAACCATTTACATGATGCCTAGAATTTCATTCCTAAGTCAATGGCTTTAGAACAGACCCAACGCTTTAAATCACAATCATGTACAACGATGCATTTTTGTCTTGTTTCCTGGAATTGATCGTATACAAAATATTGAATGGCTTTTAATTTGTGTCCGCGATCATCCAAATTTCCAATTTGTTTTTCCCAATTTTTTAACTGGTGCAGGTTTTTTACTAATTTAAAGCGATGTTGTACAGATCTTAGAGAGGGACATGATCGTTTACTTGTATTTCTCCAATATTGCACTACAGGTTCCTTATATTCAAAACTTATCTTCGGTATCTGTACGTCACCTTCATCAGAACCCAAATTAGCATCAGCACTAATATATTCAGGATCGCTTTTGTCGTCAAGCTCGTAATCAGGGGATTCTTCCTCAATCCCCGCACTTTGCATCAAAGTAACATATTCATGTATGACTTCATTGATTGTTTTTCAGATCTCTTTCTTCTTGGATGGAAGGAGTTATTTGAAAATCATTTTGAGTATATTCCTGACGAAGCATCCATATTACGTTACATACGTTGATGCTAGTCATTTCGAATTAACTGAGTTCAAAATTACGAATAAAAAAATAAACAACGATGCGAAATTGCAAATGTAAAAAATATTCAAATAGTTTAAACACACTGTTCTATCAGCCTTTGATAGTGCAAAAAAAAAAAAAAAAAAAAATAGAAAATCGTGCAACAAGCTTGCATTCAAACAAACAGTAAAGAGGAATAAACTATAAAAAAATGTTGCTGGAAATACGAAATATGCAGTACTACAGAACAGAAAGCGAATCGAAGAGCAAAGCAAACAAGCCGATGCATTGTTTCCGTACTTATACTCGGGGAATGTGACGTATACTGTACGCCAACTTTGGCGCCGAGTTCTACAGTAGGGTTACATTTGGCGATGAAAACTGTTTTTTCAACATTTTATTGTGTTGTTTCTATTGCTATAGGGCCGCTGCCACTTACACAATGTGTTGTGACAGACCAATACTATTCACAGTAATTTTTTCATTAAAATCGATGAGGGTCGATCAGGAGACCTTCCTTGTGAATATTAACTTTTTATGAGTATTATTCACTTTTATTCAAATTGAATTGCACTATCATTTACATTCAAAATTCCAGTTCATAAAACTGTAGAATACGCCACTTTGGTAGGAGGAGCCTATTTTAAAACACAGGAATAATATATGTCACTTGAGTAGGGAAGAGTCAATTTCAAAACACGGAGAAACGTGCCAACATGGCACAATTTTGTACTTAGAAAAATGAGGAATGGGCTATTCTACCAATTTACCCGTTAATTTATTAAAAGTACGACAAACGAAACAAATGAGGGATGGGCTATTCTACCAATTTACCCGTTAATTTATTAAAAGTACGACAAACGAAACAAATGAGGGATGGACTATTCTACCAATTTACCCGTTAATTTATTAAAAGTACGACAAACGAAACAAATGAGGGATGGGCTATTCTACCAATTTACCCGTTAATTTATTAAAAGTACGACAAACGAAACAAATGAGGGATGGACTATTCTACCAATTTACCCGTTAATTTATTAAAAGTACGACAAACGAAACTAAATCAGCTTAATTCTTCAATATGTTGCCAAATCGGTAAATCCGAAAAGATAGTAATGATTTCACTAATTATTAAACATAAAATTAGACAGGAACAATAAAAAGCAATAAGACGATAAACGGTAAATGAAAAGAGCAGAGCAAAATAAAATGATCGATAAGATAAGCGTGCTGAAATGGAACAGCGACTCATTGGTTGACCACATAGTCCCTTCACTATTCTACTTCTACCATAACGGCGACTGTCATTGGTCGACTACATATCTACGTCACCTGTCCACATTCAGAAGCCTCTGCTCATAGTGAAAAAGTTATAAAATTTCAAGGTGTGGTAAATTTTCAAAGACGGATTCTGATTGGTCACGATCTGAATCGACGCAACGTGTTATTTTTCAGCTGGATCTATTGATGGTTGTCTTGTATTTTGAGTTAATTTGTCCTGTACGTAATTATTATTATAGAATACACCTGTCCCCCGATTTACACGGAAGATAGGTTCTGCACAAAACCGTGTAAATTGAAATCTTGGATTTTACTAAGTAAAATCGTGTAAAACGAAAATAACCCCAAAATGCGCATATTACAGTCATTTATTTAAGTAAAACAAAAGTAAGACATCTTGGAAAACTTAAAATTATACTTAGTTTATAAAACAACAAACATATGAATGTAGTAATATAACATATTTAATTTATTTTACATTAGAAACAAAGAACAAAAAAACCAAAAGACCCTTAAAAATTAATTATGAGTTTAATCACTGTCATCACTTTCATGTACTATCAGTCTTTTCTTTCTGATAGGTATGATGTCACTTTCATCACTTGAGCTTTCTTGATGCGATTCTGGCTCAATGGTTGACGAATTAGGCAAGATCTCGGGTTGACAAGACTTTGTCATGAAATCGGTAATTAACAATTGCGTAGGTTTTTTTGCTAAATCTTTATAGACCTCTTCATATTGATTTAAGCATTTACGAAGATCTCACTGGAATCGGAGAGCTCGATCAACAGTTGTGTCATACTGTAAGAAATGGTTGCCCAATTTTCTTCCCAAATCAAGTCCTACGCCTATGATTCTTGCTGTGAACGCAACTGGTTCAGATTGCTCTTCATCAGAATCATTGTCTTCATCATGTTTGTTTGTTTCATGAATCATTTTAATTAAATCATCTTCATTCAATTCTTCATCAGCCATTATTTCTTCAATATCTGCCTGAGCTAAATCTTCAAAACCTTCTCCTCCTATAGTATGGACCAACTCAGTGATCTGAGAAAATTCATGCTCTATTGGTGATTTATCATTTCCACTTTCAACAACATCCGGCCATATTGCTTTCCAGCAGGCGTTGATCGTTGATTGTTTGATCTAAGTGTATGACAGTCCAACATGCTTAACACAATCAAAATTGTAAATTTCTTCCAAGCATCCATCAGAGTAAGAGATTCATCATTCTCCATTTGTTCTAAGATATACCTGAAAGTTTGCTTGATGTACAGTGCTTTAAAAGTCGAAATTATCCCTTGATCTAATGGCTGTAATAAGGGAGTTGTATTCTTTGGTAAAAAAACAACTTTTATATTTTCGTGTTGTAAATTTGGAGGATGACCTGGTGCATTATCAATTAATAGAAGAACCTTAAAAGGCAATCCCTTTTTACTTAAATAATTTTTGACATCTGGAACAAAGAAGTTATGGAACCATTCATTGAAAGCTATGGCAGTGACCCATGCTTTTCTTTAGCCATCCAATAGACGGGAAGGTTTTTGATATTTATTCCTTTGAATGATCGTGGTGATTTTGATTTGTTAATCACCAATAGTTTCATCATATAATCACCAGAAGCATTGCAATAGAAAAGAACTGTTATACGACTTTTCCTTACTTTATGACCACTAGCTGATTTGTGAGCTTTGGCTATAAAGGTTCTTTCCAGCATTTTTTTCCAGAATAATTCGAACTCGTCAGCATTGAAAACCTGATCAGATGTGTATGAGTTAGCTGCAATGATTTCAGCAAGTTTTGCTGGATATTGTTGTACCACATCCGAATCAGCAGATGCATTTTCACCTTTCATTCTCAGATTATGTAAAGAATGTCTTTGTTTGAATCTCTTGAACCACCCATGGCTTGCGGAAAAAGATACCTTCTTTTCATCGAACGAAGTCGACGGCGACTGATTCTTAAGTGATTGATAAATCTTCAAAGCTTTATTTGTAACAGCATTGGTATCGATCGAGATTCGCTTTTGAGTTTGGTCTTCTATCCATATCACTAAGGCTTTTTCCATATTTTCCATTGTAACATCTCTAACATATGAAGTCATACTCATACTGCTGTCAGCTGCAGTATGAGTACTGCAGCTGGCAGCAGTATGAGTATTTTCCAGCTGCTACACTTTTTCTAATGGAGTCTTCATTTTTTCTTATTGTCCTTATTGTGACTTCATTCATGGAGTAAAATTTAGCAACATCCGTTAATCTTTCTCTATTACGTAGACTGTCTAATATTTGAATTTTAGTTTCTAAAGAAATAACTTTTCTTTTCATTTGATTTTTCTTCAAATCCTTTGACATTATAGAACCTTAACAAATTTACGCAAACTATAAAGATGCAAGAAAAACTATAAATGTTGAAAACTTACCAGTTCAAAAGATAAACGCACAATAATATAAGCTTTGCTTCTAAAATGTTTCTGCACTATGTATTTGCATGAACCAGATAGCTTTACTGTTGTGAAATACATACGGGGATTCCCCTATCACAGGGATTTCCCCTATACCGGGATTCCCCTAAATGTATATGTTTTACAACACCGGGAATCCCCTGTTGTTTTCATCAGTGTTACCAAAGGAATAAAATTCAAAAATGTCATCAAATCTTTGTATAGGCGTATATAGAGCGGAATATACATTTTTATCAATTTTTTGAAGTCTGTTAATTTATAAACCGTGTAAAAGCGAAACCGTATAAAACAAGTGCAGTGTAACTCGGGGGATAAGTGTAGTTTATAATTCTAATTTTATATTGTACAATTGTTAGTAAATATCATTCATAACAATTTTGTTGTTGCTCTTTTTATGGCTAGATGTAAAATGTATAATTTAGTTATTCAAAGAGAATTTACTGGTACAAATGAAGACTATAAACTATTTTTTTATTATTATTATTTACTTTAAAACATGCTAAAAATCCAATTTATAAACAAAATAAGAGACTTTCAGCATTTTGATTTTGAAACTATGTAATAGATTCTATGTACATATATTATAATTATGCATATGTGTAAGTCTAAATTCAATTTTTATAATAGAATTTTTATCTTGCTTCGATAATGTAAATTTTAATGTTATAATAGGAAGTTTTCTAGAATTAGTATACAAATTACAAAGTAAGCATTTATTAACCAGTATTTAATAGTCAATATTAATATATACATCTCCTTTTGATCATTCCAATTTTTATTTCTAACTTCTATACTTCTATCCAACTTATAGTTTTTTAAGTACTTAGTGATTTTACATAGACATTTAATGTATTTTAGGCATTTATTTGAAATACTTTTATCATTTTTTTTACAACTTCTGTGTTTCCAAAACAGACTCTGACTCCTTGAAAAAAAAATGTAAGTCAATCAACACAATTTTAATATTGCTAAATACAGAAATTAAATGAATTGACTAAATGAAATTTAATCTAAGTAAAACTGAAATTTAAATTTTTAATTTATTTTAACTTATATCAATGCTTAAAAATAAATTGACAAAAAATAAGAGTTATAAAATTTAATGAAAAAATAAACACATTTATTATGCTTTTAGCTGATAATTTTATTATGGAAGCAGTTCAGATCATTTTAATTTCATTTGCAGATATAATTCATATTTTTGAAGCATTTAAACATTTAATATGTATAAAAAAAGTTTTAATATGTTCGATCGAAATTAACGTTATTGAATATAACCCCCCTAATATGACGTTTTAGTTTTTATAGAAAATAGTAGATGGCGCCACCTCATACGAAATTTATCTTTGGAGATTCTCAATTTTCGTATTCTTTCACTGTGGATAGACATAGACCTACATATGTTCCACATTCTCTACATCAGTTATTACCCTTGCCGGGCTTTTAGTGAGATGGTTTTGTTAGTATGGGTTCTTCGTAGTTTCTACGGGAAACTTCCTCATACTGCGGAATACGGGATTTGCATACTTTCCTGTAGAAAATTGTGTTCTGTGAAAGCTAATGTAAATTTACGGCCGCGTGCATGGTAATTTCAGCCAAATCATCGTAACAACGGGGATTTACGGCCGCATGGGCGTTAATACCAATCAAATTAACGGGGATTTACGGCCGCGTGCATTCTAATACCATTCAAATCATCGTGACAACGACGATTTACCGCTGCGTGGAATGTAAAAAGATAGTTTTTTCCTGGAAGTCGATTAGTATCTTTTTCCATCTACCTCCATCTTCAGAATATTGCATATTAGATTGACTAAACTATCTTATTTTTATATTCTGATTAATTATTAAGGTTAATTTTTTAATTATTTTCGCATAAACAGCGTAATTACGCATTTCGCTTTATGTTCCCGTTTATCGCCGAGAGTACATTAGTAACTTTTCTATTCATCCCCATCTTCTGAATGTTTCATATTGATTGACCAAACTAGATTCTTTTTAACACTTTACAACAAAGTTGAAAGTGTTTATGAATTTGTTCATTCTGTCTGTCTGTTAGCACGATAACTGCCGTAAAAATGACTTAATTAAAATGAAATTTTAATATGTTGTTCATACTGTCTGTAGGACCTATGGGAATATAAATGAATAATATCACCCAATTAGTTTTGGATTGAACACGAGTTGAAAAAATGAAATACATTGAACTCTATGGGACCTAATTTTTCAAACATTTTTTAAGCAGATTTAAAATTCACAAATTGCTTCGAAAATTTTAAGTAATATTCAAATTATTCCATAAAATATATAAAAAAAATTTCAGCAGAATATATTCAGTAGTTTTTTAAATAAAAATAATATAATAATTACACCTCTTATATGAAGCGATCATGGGACCATGATATGAAAAGATCACGTGACCCACTTCAAAATGAAATATGGCATCCATCTTGTCTAAAAATTGTGATTTTTAAAGTTCTTTTTAATTCATATTGAATGTTGTATCCATCCTAAAACTGCTTTATTTTTGCTTAAATTCTGTGCATCTACATACTGAAACAAAGCAATTACAATATATTTGAGTTTAAATGATCATCCAAATTTGATTATTTCTACAACGAAGCCTATTTTTCACTTATGTAAAATGTAAACAGCAAAATATGTAGGATGAGTTGTATAAGAATTGCTGTATTTCTTTTAACGCAAAATTATTTAGCTCATGGAGTCTGCAGAGCTGATATGAATGAAATATTCATTGATTTTACAGGGAGAAGGACGATTGTTTTCAATGAAGTTTTAAGCATAGAGTTTAATTACTTATGGTCTCCATGGTCTTAAGTTTTTAAATAAAATAAATTATTTTAGTACTGTGATGAATGAAATGATTGGGAAACTGTTATGAATGAAATGCTGCTTGTATAGAGAGAGCCAGGTGTGTTATTTTTTCTATGACGTCATTTGAATGAATGTCAGTTGTTTTGGATGACGTTTTCAAATATAACAAATTATTGTAGTATTATGATAATTTTTAAAATATTACCGAGGAATGTATCGTATTTTAGAGATATTTAAATCGGGCAATTTATATTTCAATGCCGTCATTTGAATGAGATTCATTTTTTTCCGATGAAGATTTAAGTTTTCAAATATAATAAATTAATGTAGTATTGTGATAAGTTTTAAATTATTACCGAGAACTGTATTGCATTTTAGAGATGTTTAAATAAAATTGCATTGAAGTTGGAAAGTGTTTCATAATCAATGCTTTAAGCATGATTGAGCTTTCTTGTTTCATATTTTGGCTATTATTAAGGGTTAATTTTTTAATTATATTCACGTGAATCGACGAGAGTCCATTAAGATCTTTTCCCATCCATCTTCTAAATGTTGCATATTAGATTGACTAGACCAGTTTATTTTTATATTCTGGTTACTTATTACGTTAATTTTTTAAAAATTATTTTTGCATATTTTCAAATTTTGAAAAATGGGTAAGAACTTTTTAAAGGGATATTTTCCAAAAAGGGTATTAAAAAAATCTGATGTGGGCAGCACATGACTTTCCTTATATAATGCAATGCATTTACTACTTTTACAGTTAAAAAAAATGTTATTCTTGTAGTAGATACTTATATTCTTTCCAAGATATTAAATTTTCTTCAATTAGTCGTCATTTTCATTGATTTAGCATCATTTTTATCCATTTGACGAGATTTTTGTTAATTTGGCAATATTTAAAAATGTCACCAAGTTGGCGACCTTCGCTAAATTCGTCGCCAAAATCTCTCCAAGTGTTATGGACGGAGAAATAAGTTATTCTTACAGCAGATAAATGACTATTGGCGTTCAAATACAAAAGTATTACTCAAATATCTTTTCTTGTGAATGGAACAAGTTAGATCCACGAGAATGATGTCACCAAATTTATCGTATGATATTACATATGAAAAGTGACAATTTTTCTTAACAGTTAATTTTTTTTTTAATTTATGGGATTTTTTCATAAATTTATTCGAAAAATGTTCAATATTTCAAGAACGGTTCATGTTAGCATTCTAAAATTTATGGCGATTGTTTTCTAAGGAAAAATTGCATAAGAAATGTCTATTTGAGTAACTTTATTAAAGGTTTTGATTTTTTGGTGATTTTTTCAAAATTTCACTTTGAAATTTAAGGGGGTTGTGCCATTCCCTTTAAAGACGATGTGCCGCACAAGATTCACGTTGTTGTGCACAATTAATAAGCATTCTTTAAGATAATCTTAATAGAAAAATAATAATTGAAAAAAAAAATCACCACATTTGCAGGATAAAAATTAGTTCTACAAATGTCTACTGGTTTCTTTTTCTTGGAAGTTTTTAAAAATGTTGCATTCCTTCTTTTTACAGATGTTTATTCAAATATGCCAATTTGATATACCTTTTTTTTATGTGCATTTCACAGCTGAAAAAATATAATCTAACAGTACTATTCAATAGCATTGTACGTTTATTATTAGTAAATTTTGCATATAATAATGTGAAGGAAATTAAATATTTATTTGTTTGTATCAGCACTACTTGTCATTAACCCTTTTGAGAAAGGTGTCTCACCGGTGTGCCAGCAGTGAATACCACTCACAGCCGGGTGGGTTGCTCATATGTGAGCTACCTTTTGAATTGGTTCTGAGGACGGGTGTCTCATGTATGAGTTTGAAGTAATACTCATTAATTTAGTATTTTTTAATGCTAATAGATGAAGCCCTATATCCACTGCAGTTGAATATATTATGAGTCTTGATTGTTCTTTGATGTGTTAAAGTGTTTGTATTTTTGATATTTTGGTTCGATGTGGAAGCCAGAACTGTAAGTAATGTAAACAAACTAGGCTGGTTCTTTAAATGTATAGACATTTGTACTAATCTTTGTTTTCTTTACATATTATGTTGATTAAAATTCCTATTTTTTTTCCCTTAAATGTTTAAACAATATAAATCAATTTTTTATGATCATATAATTTTCAAAAGAAAATATATAACCAGAAATTTATGGCATTTATGTATATGATTACTTCAATAATCAGCTAAGGTTATACAAAAAAAAATGCAACAATAGAATTTAAGTGTTTGTGTGCTCCCCCCTTCCCCCCCCCCCCCCCCCCCCCCCAAAAAAAAAAAAAAGTAGGCTTACTATGCAAAAAGCTCTATTCTCTGTGATCAGTGTATTTCGATCCCGCTCTGTCCTGAGCGAACGTCACAGTAATGCACCGTTGCAAAAAAATTAAGCAAACATTTTAATAAAATTCAAAAAATATTTTATGGATATGTGCTAGGAGAGTAATTGACAGATGAGCACAGTGGCTTTGCCAGGGGAGGGAAGTGAGAGACTCAAACCCCATACCCCAAGAAACCCTATCGAACCTATTGAATTTCAAAGAAATTATATATGGAGAAACAACAAACATAATGTGGTGACGCAACTGGATGAGCATAAAAAGTATTTGTGATAAAAAAAAAAAATAGATGTAACCAAAAGGTATGTAGTGTATAGAAAAGGATATTTTTAAATTAATACTAAATAACATTGTATATAATTTTTTTTTTTGTATATTACTTAGACATGCGAATCTTCCATGACTTAGTGGAAATCCAGGAATTTCATTTTATTGTTCGGCGAATATATTTTTTATTATTTTCAATTACAAAATCACATAGAAATTTTCTGTATTTTATTCTGTATTAAGACACATTTCCAAGTCAATGTATGATACATTTTCTTTCAGTAACAACCGTGAAAATTCGCTCCTCAAATTGGTGCTCGCTATTTCCTTAATGACGTATCTGTAATGAAAATGGACATCTGAAAGCAGATAAAAAAAAAACTCTGAAACAATTTGCACAAAAACTCCTCCCCCCAGCTGTAAACTGCAATATATAATTCCTGGTCCCCTTTGACTGAGATAATGGCTAATGAATAATTAATACGTATTTTCTGGTGTTTATGCACAAGAATTTTGCATTAATTATGTAGTTTTAGAACAAATGTTAAAGAATTGGGTATAAAAAAACAGTATCAGTGACTTCTTGTTTTCCCTCTCCATTATGTAGGTGGGAAGAAGAAAAACTAGAAGATGGTTTAAAATGGAAAACATTACAACACAATGGTCCAGTATTTGCTCCAGCATATGATAGGGTGCCTAAGAATGTTAAATTTTATTATGATGGTGAGTATTTCTCATGTTCATTTTGATATTTGAATTATAGTATAATTAGTCCACATGTCTTTTAGTTTAAATCCACATTACACATGAAAAAGCATTTAGTAATTGGTGTGATTGTCTACATTGTTAAGATTCTGAAATAATTTATTTGTTCTGATTTCAACCTGATGGAAAATTTGTGAAGTTTTATTCTTTTTAAGCCTGTTATCATCAAAATAAAATAATAGTTGATCTTAGAGAGTCATTTGAAACAGCATTGTTAAATATTAACATCCAAATCATAGAAAACTTAGTAAGCAGCTCGCAGGATTGAATCTTTCAAGTGATTAACACTTAGTTATACAGACGTGCTAACTCTCCGGATTTGGGCCGGAGACTCTTGATTTTTCATTAATTCTCCAGCCTCCGGATTACTAACGAAATTCACCTGCTTTTTTTGTTTGAAATTTATCAATTACTCAGACATGGTATAATTCCTAAACACCGATTTTCCGCTTTTTTAGCACTGATTTCTTAACATTCCCGGTATCGTAGCAATGTAAATTAAGATCGCGATCGCTTATTTTATGAATTGGATTGAATCTTTCAAGTGATTAACACTTAGTTATACAGACGTGCCAACTCTCCGGATTTGGGCCGGAGACTCTTGATTTTTCATTAATTCTCCAGCCTCCGGATTACTAATGAAATTCACCTGCTTTTTTTGTTTGAAATTTATCAATTACTCAGACATGGTATAATTCCTAAACACCGATTTTCCGCTTTTTTAGCACTGATTTCTTAACATTCCCGGTATCGTAGCAATGTAAATTAAGATCGCGATCGCTTATTTTATGAAAGTAATAAATATACTTCTTCAAAGGTCTAATTCAGCATAAATCGCTAAAATGTTATTTTGTTTATTAATTTTGCATAAACAGTGCGATTGCGCAATTCAGTTTGTTCTCATGAATCGCTGAGAGTACAACAGTATCTTTTCCCATCCATCTCAATCTTCTAAATGTTGCATATTAGATTGACTAAACTAGCATATTTTCCTATTCTGATTAATTATTATGGTTAATTTCTTAATGATTTTCCCATAAACAGTGCGATTGCGCAATTCAGTTACTTCGCGTGAATTGCCGAGAGTACGTTAGTATCTTTTTCCATCCATCTCCATCATTTAAATGTTGCATATTAAATTGACTAAACTAGCTTATTTTCATATTATGGCTAATTATTAAGGTTAATTTTTTAATTATATTTGCATAATACAAATTTTTTTTTATTTTGATGAATGGGTATGAACTCTGTGAAGGAATATTTTCCAAAAAGTGGTATTAAAGCAATGATTTAGGCAAATTAAAATGAAACCATTTTGGCAGAAATATAATTCAGTGCTATATTTTGTTTTTTTTATTAAAGATCAATATTTGTTACTCTCTTTAGTGAAAACCTGTGTTTTACCAAACATAAATATTTGTTTTCATTATAAAGTAATTATCATCGGATAAAACCTTATATTTTTTGTTTTATAATTTATTGTCCAGAAATTTTATAAAATTGGTGTCCTGAATTTTCATATTCTACCAGTACTACAACTGATATTTTAATGTATTTTTTTTTCAGGGGGGGGGGGGGATTGAGATTTAATAAATCAATCAAGAATTAATATTATCAAGTTATTTTTTTTTTATAATTTGTTACTAATACTATTTTAATTCAAAAGATAGTTCATGAATTTTTTATTTTTTTTTTTTCATCTAAGTTTAACCCTTTCGCGACGGTTGTACCAACCGGTTGTGCCCGCGTGCCGGCTGCGGACTTGCATTCAAGGACGGACGGCATGCACTCGTGACAAAGAGAACTTTACCCTAAACGGCGAGTGGCACGTATCGGTGTTTCTATGTGAAAAGTTTTCATTTGAATTTATTTGTCTACTAGATGGCGTTAAATGCCGTGGAAGCAACTTAAATGTGTTTTGCAGATGCTTGACCTTGGCACAAGGAGAATCTAATGAATTATTTCTTCATTTGGAACGGTGAAACATGGTTCTGTAAAGCAAACAGACAGAGCACTTCTCGCAGCATCAACAATTTTATAATTGAGTTCCGGGTCTCCTTTTGATTTTAGCTTTTAATGATTTTGTTGGTGAATTACAGGAATATAAGAGAGTACTTGGGGGGGGGGGATAAAGGAATGTGCGACAGTGAAATGATTAGGTTATTTCGGATAAAAGTATGGCAGGTTTGAGACGTTTCCTTTCTGTGGAAGAATATATGCGTATGGTAAACGAACCAGACAGTAATGAAAGCAATGCAGATAGTAAAGATTCGTGGAACAGTGTTATTTCTGATGATGAATCTGAAAATGCAATTGATTCTTTAGATTCTGAGCGTACTATTATTACAATGCCGCCAGCTTCAGTTGCTGTTTTTTCGAATGATGTTTTTGACATGTGATTTGAAAGATCTGAATTCTTTGGAGTTTTTGAACATACCTGGAATAAATCACAATATCATGCCGCCTAATTTAGATAAGGAACTTGATTTTTTAGCATATTTTTTTATGATGAACTAGTAGAATTTATTGTAAAAGCAACTAATGAGTTTGCATAGAAAAAATGGGAGGAAAATCTCCTCTTTCCTTCCACATCGAAGACGCTATCTGTTTCAAATGTATTTACACCTGTGACAGGAAACGAATTTCGTGTGTTTCTCGCACTAGTAGTTTTGACGAGCATTGTCAGAAAACCAAATCTTAAAATGTATTTTTGTAAGAGTCCAATTATCAGTACTTCTTTTTTCAATTCAGTTATGAGTCACGATCGATTTATTGGAATATTACGTTACCTTCATTTTACTCTTGATAGTAATGCCCAAAAACTAGATAAATTGAAACCCGTGTTAGATGCATTAGTTTCAAAATTTAAATCTATATACACTCCTAGAAGAAATGTGTTCATTGATAAATCTTTGTTCTCATGGAAAGGAAGGCTGGGATTTCGTCAATATATCCCCTCAAAAAGGTCCAGATATGGAATAAAAATATATAAATTGTCAGAATCGGAATCAGGCTATATATGGAATTTCCTTGTGTATACTGGAAAGGACACGAAATTATCAAGCTCTGATGGTGGGTATGGAGAATGTGTTGTGAAAACGCTTCTAAGTGAACTTTTAGGAAAAGTATATACTTTGTATTTGGATAAATTTTTTACCTCTCCTGTACTCTCAAAGTATTTGTTTTCTAAAAATACGCATATATGTGGTACAGTTTTAAAAAATCGGAAGGACATGCCAAAGAATTATCCATCTGTACCTAAAACATATATACACTAAAATTTTTAATATTTTGATAAAAGAAAATTTGTATGAAAAATATACATCAAATAGAAAATAAGTATTTCCTTTCTTTCTGAAAAAAGTAGAATGCTGTGTTGAACGGGTGATTTTTAGTGAATTTTTTTCGAGAGTTAGGCTTACCACAAAAAATTAGCTGTCTTTTGAGAACCGTTCGGAAACGAAGCGCTCCGTCCTTTGGGCCACGGCAGTTTCTGAATGCCGCCGTCCCGAAAGGGTTAAAGCATAATGTACTTAAATGGTACAGTATCTTAATGTTTTAAAGCAAATATTAAGTGTTACAAGTAAACAATATATTTGCGACAAATTAGTCTCCTGCTTTTTCTGTTTGGAAAGTTGGCATGTCTGGTTATACTTATTAAATTTTTAAACCTGTGCAAAATTTAGTTATTGTATTTTCTTTATCACAAAAAAGGTAAATTTTGAGCTTTGTAGGCAAAATTGTTTAAAAAAACATGACTTTTAAAAATGTTTTCTGTTTTTGTTATGTGTTCTGTCAAGTAATGATAGTAGGTTATCCATTTTAATATTTGAAATGGCTTTAAGGTCATCGACCTAAGAGATATTATATTTATGTTGCATACAGCACAATAAAATTTATGATTGAAAAAGTATTAACTAGGCTTGTAAAAATGTTCTCAGTTTAAATTTTGTTTTAATTGAGATTTATTTTTAGTTACTGATTTTAAGCAAATATTGTGTTGCCATGAATTACAAGAAATTGAGATATATATAGAGCATACTAGAAAATGTATCGCATTGCCCGTGAGTTAAAGTAGGGATAAATTGAATTTACTAATCTTAAAATATTAATCTAAATATTATTAAAGATATTAATCTAAAAAAATAACAAAAAAATATTTATTCATTTAAATAAGTGAAGATTGCTAAAGATAAATCAATTTTATTAATCTAAAAAAATCACAACAAAAAAATGTATTCATATAAATAACAGTGAAAAATTGCATGCTATAAGAGGAAAACTAGTCACTTGTGAAGACTGAGCGATTCCCCTGTGCATAATTAATCAACGGATAGGCTTTTTTCTGGAGTAGTGTAGAAAACCCAGACCACACGACCAACCCATAGGCTAATGGTAGCTTTCGTTCTGGAGTAGTGTGTAAAAAATTAATGTTGGATATCGTGTCAATTTTATTATATCATAATATTAAAATCAGAGAGGTTTAAAACACACAAAAGTGAGATATTTAAAAAAAAAAAACTCATTTATCAAACATCTTATTTAAAAAAACATGTATCTATTTATCATATGGACTCCATTCAAAGTTTATTTAAAAGATAATATTTTAGGTTGCTAAGGGATCGAATTGTGTAAATATTGGCCTAAATTGGTGTAAAATATAAAATAACTAACATACTAATTCGGGGGGGGGGGGGGGGGGGGGAATGCTGAGGTGTACGTATTCAAGTCCTGTAAAGTTTGTACCAAATTTCATGGTCGTACGACCTTTAAATTTTCTGCTGCAGACTGCACACATATAGACATCTTCCTTTATTATGCAAGATTAATTTGTTGGCATTATTTTACTTTGATATTTTAGGTAAACACATGGAATTGAGTGAAGTAGCTGAAGAAGTTGCAGGTTTTTATGGTAGAATGCTTGATCATGAGTACACTTCAAAAGATGTTTTCAACACTAATTTTTTCAAAGACTGGCGAAAGGTATTTTGATATATATATTTTTAAAGCTATCTACCTAATCTTTATTAGTTACTGTGTTTGGTATTTTGTTTAAGCATTTCATAACTTGCAATCTTAATTTAAAAATATTGTCACCACAAAAAATCTGTTGTATTTAAATGGGAAAGGTTAATTTTCCAAATAAAGCATATATGCTGAAATACTGTATTTGTGAAGCCAAGCCATCGGAATTGATCAAAAATTATACATTTAGCCCCATCTCCTCCAATCATAATGTCCTTGTATTCTGAATTAAAATATTGATTTTGTTTAGCAATCAGAAAATGCACAGGGCTCAAAATAGAAATTTTATGAGCCGAATTGCTAAAAAATGAGAAAAAAAAATTATTTATTTTGAAACAATATAAAAACACAGTTGCACAGTGCACAAAAAAGTTTATTGTAGTATTACATTAATAAGTCAGCAAAAAGTAACAAATATAATAAAAAAAAATTTAACTCAAAATCATAATAACAAATATATAAATACACACTTTATGGGAGGGGGACTATCATGCTGAATATAATGATTTTCATAGAATGTAAAATTAAGTATTTTTTTAAAGAAGTATGATGAATATTTTAGGGTAATATTATACTGTTCAAATATTTCTAAAATAATTTTAAGGATATCATCAATATCTATATTATTAAATAAGTCTTTAAAATAAATCATGGGTAATAATCTTTATGTATATGTTATGGACATTAAAAGTTTTTAATTTCTTATCTAATTCAAAACTGATCTTTACAATATCACTATTATTTGGAATGTCGGTTAATGGAAATTTTACTTAAAATTTTTAGTAAAAGTTTACTGGCATTAGTAAAGTAAGAATTATCTGCACTAGTAATTATTCGAAAAGCTATGGGGGATTATAGAACTTGGATACTAAAACTATATAGGGAAAGTTAGAACAACTATTTTGAGATGGAGATGCTTATATTTAGCTGAAATTCTGTTAGTTAAATTTTCGTTAATTACATTTCTAGGTAAATAAAATTAAAAGTTAATAAGATATATTATTATTATATATATATATATATATATATATATATAGTAATTAAAGTATTGCTCTATTAAAATGTTCCATGGTTTGAAGGTTTTAACTGGAAATTTGATATTTATAGCTAATTTTATGGATAAACTTAAAGTCAAGGGGAAAGGAATTTCAAATTATGTCATGTTTAAAAGTAGTAGGTTAATGTATTTAGTATCCAGTAACATAAGTGATCTCAGTGTATCATAATTAATGATATTTAGATTTCCCATAATATGCTCATGGTGTTAATCTATGTAATTTTTGTGTTTATCTAAATGCAATGACACTAATACTTTTTATAATTTTTATTAATATCTGTTGATTTGGATATTTGATTATAATTGAAAATATAATGCCCTAATGTTTTATCATATTTAAGTGCTAATTTAGGATATACATTTTTAACTAGAAAGAAACGGATACCAATTTTAAAATAATATTAACCTTTAAATTAAACACCAGATTAGTAAAATTTAAAGTACAATATTCGTTTTAATATTCTGTTTTGATTCATAAATTAAATCAGTAACATATAAATAAACATTAAGTATTTTACTTCTGTAATCAGCAAGAAGATATATTTAAACTGTATCTTATCACATCTAGTAGAAAGAAATAGGTTATATACTAAATTTAATTGTAAAAATCCAATTCTTACCTTTTTTCCAATCAAAAATAATTTTGACATTAACATGTTGCTATAGAATGTTATTTTTAGATTTGAATTTTATAATTGAAGGCAATTTTTTATTATATTTATTTGCTCTTTTAGTTCTTTCTGATTTATTATTAGACAGGCAGAGGAAATGAAACTTATTATTGTATTTTACAAGTAAATAGTAAGGAATAGGTTGATAAAGTGCCTGTATTAAGTTGAGAAGGAAAGAAAACTGTACATGGTTCCCACAGACCTTAAGAAGTATTTGACTTTCGTTTTCAAAGGGCCCCCCAAAAAGTGCTAGGAAAACGCCAGAAGTCCTTAAATTTTGATTTTTGAAAATTCTGTTGTCTAGACTCCATTTGCTTCTTCACCCTGCGTTTTCAAAGAAAACCGTGGTACATGATCCTTGCAGTGAGATTGGATTCTTTAATTTCACCTGTTTAGAATTTGTTGTTGTAGCTAACACTTATTTTTTTATTTATTTATTGTTTACATGTTAAACAAACTGTTTTTATAAAAAATGAATGTGTGGTACTAGAGATGAGAATGTCATATATATATATATATATATATATATATATATATATATATATATATATATATATATGTGTGTGTGTGTATATATATGTATAGATATAGCCCCCCCCCCCTCCCCCAGCTGTTCTGTGTGTTACAGCCATATTATAAAACTTATTCTGATTGGATTTTAGATTGGAAGTCTTTGGAAAAATTTTAATAGATTTTTGAAAAGTTCTTGATTCTTTTTAACATGAGTAGCAACCCTACTGTATATTATAGAATTTTAATTCTTTTTTAATTTAAAGAGATTTAATTTTTATATTCTATATTTATATCGTATTTTGTAGGTCATGACACCTGCCGAGCGAGAGATTATTAAAGATCTCAAAAAGTGTAATTTCAATAACTTTAATGACTATTACAAGTTGAAATCTGAAGAAAGAAAGGCTATGACTAAGGAAGAAAAATTGGTGAGTTTAATTGTTTCTAATTTTTGCAATCTGTGGTTCATATCATTTAATGCTTTCAATTGCGACAGTTATTACAGAGTATATAAAAGCTGCACATTACTCCTAATTTAATCATCAATTTCAAACATCATATTTCGTTGCACAGGTATTGTTTAAATCAGTGGGCAATTTGGTTTTAAAATAATTATATTTTATTTTCCCATAGAAAGCACTTTTTGACCAAATTGGAAATTTCACATTTTAATGAGTGCTTATTTATTATAAAATGTTTTTCATCATTCATTCCATCAGTCGACTTATAAATCTATGTAACCAGTGTGCTCAATTAATTAAAATTAAATTTGGCACACATATACTTTGTTGGGTGAATATGAACTTTTTATCTAACCTATTAATTTCAGTCTGACCATGTTTGTAAGTATGTTAGCTGCAAGTATACTGTCCTACCGCCACGAGAAAGTCCTCAGACAGCAGACGTTTTGGTGGCTGTCGCTATGGAAACAGGTTATTTCACTGCATTTTAGGTGTGACTGAAAGCGCTTTTTTCGATTTGGCGCAGATAGAACCGACGAAAGTCGCATTTCGCTTTGTACTAGGGTCAATGCTAAACGCTCGCATTCCGTCATTTTTAAAGCTGTGAAGTAACTTGTACTGTGTTGCACACTTTGTGGATTTTGTCTAATTGAAAAATAACTACATTTAAAAGTGGAAAGACTTTGCATTCGCAAGCATGTGCAATAGTCCACAATGTTACGGCATTTTTTGAAGAGGAAAAACCGCAAATTCTCTAAAAATACCAATTTCAAATGCAATGAAGAGAACTGCGGAAGTGACAGAGGTTTCAACGTCATCAGTTAAAAAGATAAAACGTGAGGGTAAATCGCTTAATGACACTGAGATAAGTATTTTATCTATTTGAACAATTTACAATTATTGCTTAAAGAAGCTATTTTAAAAGTAACACAAAATGAATGGAAAAAACACTGTGAACAAACACATTGAAAAAATAGAGAATATTTATTGGAAGAAAGATGGACTGATAGAAGATATTGTGAAGAAATTAGTGATAAATCTGTCGGATAGCGATTCAGACTCTTCTTCAAATAAAAACATTTCAAGTGATTCGGACATAGTAGATAATAGTTATTCCAATGAATGTGATTGAATATTTTATAATTGATTGAAAAATATGAAAAGAATGAATATTTTAAAGTCATAATTTTGCTTATTTATCATTTATTTTTTCCTTTTTGCTGGCTAATAATTGTGTAACTTGCTGATTGAAAACTGTAATAATTTTCATTTAATTTGAAATTTAGTTTTAAACAAAATGATATAAATTCTAGTTTTAAATTGTAAGCTTTTCTCTCCCAAAATCGCTCGAACCTAAGAGAATATATCTAAAACAACTTTGTTCTAATAGATTGACGGCTTCCCGTAGCCGCTGTCGCCTATAATAACAAATTATTTTCTGAGTTTAAATGACGAGAAATTTTTAAGTTAATTTATAATTTAATGTCATTTAATACGAAAATTTTGTTTAACTGTCGGATAAAAAACATCTACTATTTTCTTTTAGTACATCATGATAAAGGAAACGGATTCTTCGCTTAACGAAGTGCGCTTGGTTTGCCAAATGTTGGAGTCGATGTTAAACCTTTCTCCCTCCTTTCTTCGACTCGTCTACTTGCGGCAACCCTGTTCAGAGACTTTCTCGTGGCGGTAGGACAGTATCAACTGATTTAAAACACTAGTTTTTAAAAAAGAAATGCCACTTTTTTTGGGGGGGGGGGGGGTAATAGGTATAGACCCTCAAAATTCGCGACTCGCGAAAAATTAAAAAAATTCAAATAATGATGGGAAACATGTTTTTAAGTCAAATGAAACATATTTACGTGTGTTTTGACTCACGAACTACTCATAAATTTTTGCAAATCTGCCCACATGAACGAATTTTTACTTTTACTCGAGAATTTTAAGAGTATCTGCCGAGAAAAATCTTAAATTTAAGCCATTTTATCCGTTTATTGCTTTTTTCGCGAGAAAATAATACGGTGGAATTCCTGTACGGTGGAATTCATACATGGTAGAATTCCTGGTTGGAAGCAGTTGAGTGGTTGGCAGACAACTGGGACATCCTTTTTGAGTTTCTTGGCTACAATGTTGGTAAGGAGACCTTCAGAGGTGCATCCTTACACATCCACAATCTTAGAGATGATGAGATGCATGTGATTCATGTTCAGGCTCTCTTCGTAAAGTCAATAGCACCACTACTAAAGCCACTGTTGGAGAGGTTGGAAACAAATTCCAAACCAATTGCCGCAGAGGTTTACCCAAAGCTGAGTAATTTGAAGAAGCATCTACAAGTGCTTGCGAGGGGATTCTTCAACAACAGAGTGAAGGAGAAGTTGAATATCTTGGAAAGCAATCTGAGGAGCATGACAAAGGAGGAAATAAAGAAAACAGCAAGTAACATGCACATGAAGCTAGAATCGCTTATGAGGGTGGATCCTGCTCGCACGTTTCTGGAGCCTGTGGCTGATCTTTTCTATAGACAGAACATGATCTCACAGGCAGTAACAGGAGAAAAGCTGAAGACTCTTTTCACCAAAATACCGATATTGAAGGACATTTCTAGCGAAGAAGGGGAACATGCTTACAGCAACTGAAGAAACTCTGAAGAACAATCCAGATATCTTGGTGGAAGACGCTCTTCAGGCAATGCGTGAGGACCATCAATATTTCTTTGATGGTGCACTATGAGCACTGTGGGTTCTAGTTCCATACGTAAACTGTGAAAGGTTCTTCTCCAAATTTTCCTGTGTTTTAACTGACCGCAGGACAAATCTCGGCGAACTTGGAACCGCTGACAGCATACAATTACGAAAGTCAAAAGGGAAATTTTGTATATCTTAAGGAGCTAAATTTAATTACATTTGGCTATTAATTATAATTATTAAATCGTTAATATTGTAGCTATATATGATTTTCTTGTGTATTGTTTTGTGTTTAAAGTGTCGATATGTAAAAAATGTGCTTCAGTTTTTAACTCGGATGGCCTTCAGAACCCAAGAATGTTTCCTTTTTACTCAAGAATTTTGAGGGTCTCTAGTAATAGGGGGAGGTTATGATTATTGATCATGAGCCCAAAGGATTAAAAGATTTTTTTTTTTTTTTTTTTTTAATATATTTTTAACATTGAAGTGGAATTTTGAGCAATTTCCATGCCAATTCATTTCTTAGTGATCGAAAATAATATTGCAGAGTTTTAATCTTAACTCTAACAGAAACACTGGAGACTGCTTTTCCAACAAGCTGTGAATGGAATCTGTAGAGTAATATTATGAAACAATATTATTTTATAATGATACTATACAGTAATATTGTATTGATTTTGCAAATAATCTGAAGTAAAAGGTATTGGCATATTTGTGTCAAAGATTATTTGCGTAAAAGATTCAAGAAGGGAAAATATTCTTGGTTCTCCCTTATTTCAAGCTACTTATCTAAAAATCCATTTTTAGTAGGATTTCAAGACAAACTCCATGTGGAAAAAATATTTATTCCTAAGCTTAAAATAGACTGATACTGCTACTCAGTGTTCGAAATTAGCGGCTGTTAGTCGTAATTTGCGACTAGAAATTTCAATTTGACGACTAGATTCTTCAATTTGGTCGTCAAATTTGACGCCTAACAATGCTATTGTTAAATATCAGTCTTCCCTTTCCCTTTGACTAAATTACGATCCCTGGTAGAGGATTGGACAGCGGTCGAAAAAAAAGCGGCATTTTATACACGCTTACAGTGATAAATATGCAGGTGGTAGACAGACAGTAAAATCCCCCTCTGTCTATTCAGGGAAGGAAACATTGGGATCTTTATTGTACTTCAACTCATCCCCACCCTTCAAGACCTGAAATTGCACTTCTGAAGAATTTATTTGTTTGCTTTATCCTCAGACATTCCGATGTCCGAGATTGCTCCCCTCCCCTTTATTCCCTCCTAAATCTACGTATCCCACTTATAAGAAAAGGGAGTGATATTGTGATCCTGCAGTCTTTACATTCTAATTGCTTACTATTATAAAACACAGTGCATTCCAGATTAAATCATTCCAGCGTCTTGCAATTTTGGTTAGCTAATATTTTGTTATTAGACATTGAAAATGACATTTTTATAGCTGCCAAGTGTTCAGATTTTTATGTACTTGCTCCGTTTTTTCAGTCTTGTTCCGGGAATCCGATTTGAATTCACAGTGGTCCGATTTTACTTTTCCATAACATTTATATTTTATTGTATACAAATCTGCATAAGAGTATCTACAGGTCATGAAATCGGAAGTAGGTCACGAAATGAGAAACAAAGTCAGGAATTTTAAGATGGATGTTTTCTGTGTTTTCAACTAAAAATCCGTTTCCACGTGATTGCGTCTGTTTCTAATTAATGTGGGAGAAACATATCTGCATCGAATAAAATTTTTATCATTATTCCTTGTTATATACAAGAAAACCATTTTTCAGACATATTATTAAAGAAATGAAGAGCTAGCTATATTGCACGAGTACCGGGTACCGCAATAAACGGCATTTGTCCGCGATCTTCTTTATATTTCGTTTTATTGTGAAAATACTTTTCCACTTCTGCAATCTGTTTGCATCGTCTACAACCTTTGTAATTATTTCGTATATACTATATTATACAGAAAAACTATTTTTCAAGAGCATTTTTAATGACATGAAAGGCTATATTGCAGCAGTATCGCGATAAACGGCATTTGTGCGCGATCCTCTATATTTCGTTTTATTTTGAAAGTATTTTTCCACTGTTACAATTTGCTTGCATCGTTTAAAATGTTTGTAATTATTTCGTATATTATATAGAAAAACTATTTTTCAAATGTATTATTAATAAAATAGAAGGCTATTTTGCATCAGTATGGGGAAAAACAGTATTAGTGCGCAATTTTTCCTCATGCAATATGTTCCTATCTTTCTTTTTGGTAGGTTGGCATCTATACATTTTTTATATCAATCCCTGAAATTAATGTGATTCATATTTTTTTTATTATTACTCAGGCTGTCTAGCTCACCCAAAGGGTGTAGATGAGTTTGAAGGGTATGATTTATAGTTTGTCAAAGTGACTAGAAAAAGAGTAGCAACTATAAAACAAAAACTTATTATTGACTTGCAAATACAGAACCTAGCTGCCAACTCTGCATTTCTTCGTGAAGCTCCAATATTTGCATTGACTGCCAATCTCCGGACAAATATGCAAATCCCCACCCCACCCCACCCCCTTTTTTTAAAGATAAATATAGTAAACAGATTTTAAAATGAAATTCCATATTTTGACAAAATTGGCCACAAAAAGTGACTAAATTTCGCTCAAGATTCCCTTATAATATTTTAATTTTAAATGTGTTTAAGTCTTATATTTGTAAGTAATATGAGAAAGATTATATGGAAATGTCACTAAAATGTGCATTTATACGTGATTATCGGTTTATCCCATTTTATTATCATGTATTTTCCATTCTCGCAATTTGTTTTCATCAACTAAAACTTTTATATTATTTGCTGTTTTAACCCAGGAAAATTAATTTTCAAGGATGAAATATGAAGGGGTATTGGGGCAATGACTGTACAAGATGACCATAATTGAAAATTATTAAATAGAAGTTTGTTTTTTTTAATTTGTTGTTTTTTTATGCCCTTTTTGCCAAGTAAAAACAAATTAGCAATTTTTTTCTATTTATTTTTTCTTGAGTTTCTTTTTCAGTTTATTTTAAACTTTAAGAAAATTTAAAACAATTTTTAATACAAAAATCTGAATTATTCTTTTTTTATATCTTTAATAAACATGGGTATTTAAAAAATAGTTATTGTTAGAGATGTAAAAATGGCAACTAGCCGTGTCTATTTGGCACCTAGAGTCAGAACTTATAGGCGTCAAATGACGCCTAGTTCAAATTTTTAATTTCTAACACTGCTGCTACTCTCAGTTGAGGTACAGTAAACAAGAAAATAACATTTTGAACAACACTTTAGTATGCCATTCCAATTGCCACAGACGATAAACATGTGCAACAAATGCAATTACAACTTTTAAGTTATGTGGCAGAACACATGTACAATGTCAATTACTGTCCATAAGTATTTGTCCACTCTCATTTTCTGACTTAAGAACAAATATGTTATTTCATTCTAACTTTAACATGGTATAATCCTAACAAAATGGTAGATTAACTATTTTATAGTGTAGTAATCAAATTATTAGCATTTGAAACACATTTTTAGCTTTCAGCAATTTTTATGCTACATATGACATTTTTCAAATATGCTGATTGGTTGAATTTTCTCGGCATAATTAAGATGGTTACCCTATTGCTGTTTTCTCTCTCAGCCCATGAAACCACCCAGTTACGTGTTCTCTTTGTATGTGGCTAGTATAGAATCAATAAGAAAAATTCTAATTATGCTGAAATCAAACAAACTTTTGCTGGAAGTGCATTTTTGACAATTACATACCACAAAATTGGCAAAAGTAATCTCTGAATTAGAAGGAAATATACTAGGCAAATAGTCAATTGCAATATTAAAAAATTCAATGCTGGTGACAGTTTATCTAATAAAAAAGCGTACTGGAAGACCCAACATTGCAATTCTAACATACAACAGAAGGTTAGTGTTTACTAGCAAATGTAACATACATCTTGTTGCACCTGAACTAGCTTCTCAGATTAACTTGAACAGGGCTTAAACCCATAAGCATTACCACTGTCAAACAGACTCGTTAATGTGGGCATGGACGAGTAACAGTGAGAAAATCATTCTTAAGGCCCATTAATAGGAAGAAACAATTGCAATGAACTAAAAAGTATCAGAATTGGATGAGTGATAATTGGGATAGTTTTCTGGATTGGTTAATATAAATTTGAAGTATTTGGTACAAAATTAAGGGTCCTTTGTTCACAGGTCTGCAGCTAAATGGATATGTAATCCATGTTTGATTCCTTCCATGAAGCATGGTGAGGGTTATATAATATTATTGAGGTCTTTTAATGGAAATGCAGATGGTAATATCTTCAGGATACAAAGAAACATGATGAACAATACTGTTACATGAAATGGTGCCATCTGGACTGCACATTTTTGGTTAATTCATATTCCAAAAGAACAATGATCCAAAACATTCAGCAAAGGTTAAGGAAAGCTTGTAGCAATATTTTGGCCACCACAATCACTGGATCTTAATTCGATTGAACTGTTATGGGATAAACTGAATCGAAAGGTCTGAAAATATTTTTCAATTTCTGTTGAAATCTCTGTAAAGTGTTACAAGAAGAATGGAGAAAATATCGTCAGAAACATTGAATAAGTTGATGGAGAGAATGCCTAAACTTTGTAAAGCAGTCATAAAAAGGGAGGTGGGGCACATAGAAGAAGCAAAAAATGAAGTATTTTGATCCTATTTGTTTGTATATAAAAATTCTGAATGTATGTGTAAGTGTTTTAAAATATGTTTTAAATATTGCCCTATAAATATACTTAAGGTTGATAATGTGCACCATTGTATCTAGGCGATTAAAATTTTTAATTGATTAACTGATTGAATTTTTATTGATTATTTGATTATTGAATTTTTAATTGAACATTTTAAAATATTAACTATAGTGTCTTTGATGAAACATTTGTAGTACATATTTTCATAAAAATTGCTAAAAGGTAAAAATAAAAGTGAAAAAATTCAATATTTTTATAAATAAATATAAATGCCTTAATCCATTAATAGTTTAAAATATGTATTTTATAATTTGTATTTTTATAAATAAAATATAAATGTCTTAAAAATCTATTAATAGTTTTTAAAATATATATTTTATATTGTATACATCTCTTGAAGAAAATTTTATTTTAGCCATCATCCAATTCAGCCAGTTCTTTATACATGTTAATTCAATTTGAAAAAATGAGCATGAATTTTCTGAACTTTGAAAAAAGCATCACTACTTACAGAATCGAAATGCTCTTTCTACACTTATTTTGTTTATTACTTTGTGTCTTATCTTAAGTAGCATTATTTATTTTTAAAATGTTATCTAATTATTTCAATTATTAATTATAACTATGGCTTAATCGATTAATCAGCTCAACCAACCCCATTTTTGATTTGTATAAATTATGCCATGAAATCTCATGTTTTTTTTTATGAAAACATTTTCCTAGGCAATTAAAAAAGAAAATGAAGCATTGACAGCTAAATATGGATTTTGCATCATTGATGGTCATAAGCAGAAGATTGGTAATTTCAAAATTGAACCTCCAGGCTTGTTTAGGGGACGTGGTGAACATCCTAAAATGGGAATGTTAAAAAGACGTGTTGAAGCAGAAGACGTTTCCATCAATATTGGAAGGTATGTAATATTGTATTTGAAACTGTTATCATTTCTTAATCTTAGCTGTTGTTTGAATTACAGAGTATTAAAAAGTAGGTAAGTATGCTCTTTTAACATGGGTTTTCTGCTTGTAGGCTCAGTTTTAAATTTTGATGAGTCCTGGGACTTTGAATTTATTATATCTGGCACAAACCATATTCTGAATTGTGTTCATCAAGCTGCATGGTTTGAGTTTGATCATCAGATCAGAAAAGGCAGTGTATGTTACATTTTTGTGAGTTTTCTAACATGTAACATAAATTAATACTTCCACTTGAATAACCTTTTTAGAAAATCACGGTGCTTTTAGTAGGCAAAGGTTAGATAACATTTTCCTACTAAAAATATGCCTTCTCTGATGATGCAATAATGAAATATTTTTATTCATTATAATGATATATTGTTTTTCGTACAGAATGGTTGTAATCTATTGGATGCATCATTTTTTAATTTGGTAATTAGCTTCTAATGTTAAAAGTATCATTTATAAATCTCAGGGTACATACAGGTGCTTGAAAATTGGGAAAGTACTTGAATTTTAGATCCCTTAATTTTAGCCTCAGAAGTTCTTGAAAATTTTCTGTTATTTTGGTTAAGTCCTTGAAAGTGCTGGAAAAGGGCAGAGATGAAAATGTTGCATAGATTTGTGTTTTCCTTAGAAGTTCTGCTTTCCCTGGAAATTTCTCCAATGGTTTCGCTGTACCTGAAAATTTCTTATACAACATAGTTTTATTCCAATAATTCCCTCAATGACTTCAACAATAAATAACAGTAGTTTGCTATAATCTTTTCCTCTCAGAAATGTATACAATTTCATAATGAGGGTTGATTGATATCCTTGAAAAAAATTGCATGGTATTTCAAAGTCCTTAAAAAGTTTTTGAAATTTTTTAAAGGGGACTTGTACTCACCCTGAAATCTGTACTTACCCTCTGTACTCAGTGATTTATTTTAATAATCAACACTATTTTTAATTTATTATGGAGGTAAAAATATATTGAATCAGGCTTCCGGAAATCGCCCATCCTCACCGGGTTCAAATTTTGCGAGGACGACCAATTTTCGGAAGTTGCCGTCCTCTAAGACAGCCTTGAAATTTGAGATTTCGTAAAAAAATAAAATAAATAACAAATTGTTGTCATCGTAAAATTATCGCGAAAGCCGCCCTTTCCCGTGCCATGAATGAAAATTGAAATTCGTCACCTGCAAATCCCCCCCCCCCCTAACCTCCCACCCCATAAACATTATCAATTAGCTAGTGTGCATTATCAATGCCTTCTTTCTAAGCGAGCTGTCAGATCTGCATTGTAACCACAAACGCTAGTTATTTTCTCTCCCCTTATCCTCCATCCAGTGAATCCGATGACCGCACGAAAATGCGATAGTGCGCTCACGATCGAAGTGACATATTCGGTTCTCCTTTTCGAAGTCTACATGTGCCGAAATTTCAGATTTTCACAAGACTGATAATACCAATGCTTAAACCCGGATCAAGCCCGAAGAAATTTATAAATGCAGAACGAACTCGTCCTGAAGATAACTGCGTCTCAGCAGGCCCGAAATGATTTGTATTCAAATATGTTAAAAACAAATTTGTCAAAATTTTGTACGGAGTATTTAGTTTGTTTTCTTAAACATTTATCTTTACATAGCTGAAATAAAAGCAATAAGTTCATGTATTCAATTTAAATCCATTTTAAAAATTTTAAAAATAAATATGTTCGTCCCGGTCGTAACAGACGTTTAAAAAAAAGACTCTACCCTGCCCGAAACAATAAAAAATTCAAGCCCAGCCCAAGCCTAAGTCCAAATCCCCTTCTAACTCTTTAACCCCTTGCCTGTGCCACCCGAATCCAGTTCGGGCAACCCTTCTGCGCCAAATTTGGAATGCCCGAACTGACTTCGGGCAAGCGAAAAATCAGTGTTTCTATTCCAATGATCCCGAATTGAGTTTGTTTTGTCTTACCAAATGCTTTACAATATAGTTCATTGTTTTTCCAACAGATGGCGATACTTGTCCACATTTTTTTTTTTGGAAGTAGGCGGGATCAGCTAGCTTGATTAGGCGGGATATAAACCGAGTTTATTGTAAAGAGTGTGATGTCGGCTTGTGTGCCGGGTCATATTTTTCGTATATATCATACTATAAAAGATTTGTGAAATTCAGAAAAGTGATTCTGTGAAATGATTTGTGAAATTCAAAAGATTATTTGATTTATTTTGCTATAATTAAACAATTTTGAGTAAAATATGAATATAATCCATTAATTTTCCACATGTATATCAAAATATTAAATATAGTAGTTATTTCATATAAAAATTTATATGTTTACAAAATAAAATTTTTCTAACCTTTTTAAATGTTATAATAGACAAAACTGAAGCATAAAAAAAATTTCCATTTTTGACCCACTTTCCTGAAATATACACCACAGGCAAGGGGTTAAAACCCAAAACTATAAAATTTTCATTTGCTGTAATAGACGGGAGTAAGTAACAAGTTTTAATTTTTGGAATGGATTCTTCTAACTCAGCCAGAAGTGCTTTATTTTCTTCCCCACTTTGGTTTTTAGCTTTGTAACTGAAACGTTTAAAATTCATTCATGGCATTTGTTCCAGTTGTTTGACAACTGAAGTTAAGGTATGAAACATCTATTCAGTCCAAGAAGATTTTAATCTTGATTGACTGCATTTCCTAGAAATTAAGAGTGCCAATGAGGTTTAAACTGCTTAGAGACAAGAGGATTTATATGATTATTTATTTACCCCTCTGCCCCCACCCGTAGATCGGAATTCCGCCTTTCTGGTACTTTATCGGAGACTGCACGTCGGCGAGTTTGATTGAGGCGGTTAAGCGCTGTGGGGGTGGTGTTGTTGGGAAGGGATTCCCTTCCCTTTACTTACTATTAAACTTCTTATTTATTTAATTCACACAAGTTATTTATATTTATATTAATTTCATATTTATCCGTAAGTTATTTACATTTCATTTTTCTAAGTTATTATATTTATATTTTATCATTAAATTTACTTAATTATATTTTTTATTTAAACTGTGATCGTATAGATTTAAACAATAAAGTTTACCTTTATAATTACTATTTGTTTCTTTATTTACTTTTATTTATTACCATTACTACAACTTGGTTTGTGCTCAACTGTGTAACACCTTAAAAACACTTCAACATCATATAACTCTTAATTCCACTTACCTTTAAGTGATTAAATAGCACAGCCAACAACAACTTAATAAAACACAACTCCTTTTGTTAAATTAAAAATTAACTTTGATTAACAACAATTAAAAAAATATCATCCTATTCATTATTACTTGAGTTGAATGTATAGTGGTAGTACATTGCATCATTTAAAATTACATCTATTAAAGTTAGAATTCGATTAAAGTAAAACAAATTAAAATAACCAAACCATCACAATTACCCAGGTACAGAATCCACTCTGGTCTGAAGACCAGAGTTTGGTCTGTCTGAGCTGGCTGTCCACCCCCAAAAATATTAAGTTTAAATTCTCAATTATTAGAAATTAACACAATTGTTTCAAATAATTATTTTTGTATCTACAAAACTACGAGACAGGCTGCATAAATTGGCTTGGAGTCGGATTAAAAACATTCTTACGGCGACCGCGGGATACGGGCGCCCTTGCATTGGGGGCCCCGTTCCACGGATCTTAGCAGCAACCAAAAAAATCACCACCTCCTCCAAAAGCCGTTCAGGAATAGAATGCCTCGGCAACACGCTTGCCTTCCCAGGAGATGCCAAACTTGGCGAGTGAAAACTTGCGCTTCGCGCCAAGCGCTCACGCATATACTGCGGAAATAAAAGTGCTGTTATGCCAAGTAGCAAGCCGCCACGCAGCGGCAACCCGCCAGCCCCAGCAGAAATGATGGCACCCCAAATGCAGGTGTCCAACAGAAAGCCATGTGAAGGCCAAATTCTGCCTAGAAATGCATCTTTTTTTCTGACTCATGAATGAAGTGAATTGAAGTTAAAACACGAGAGCGAGAAGCCAAAAGATATGATATTTTAATGTTTTTAAGATGCATTGCGCATAATTTTGAATAATGAAACAAAGAAAAAGGATAACAAATTACGTTAAAGGGGAAATAAATCGCCGAAATATTCAAAACCAACAAATAAATTTAGAATTTTGAAGGGAAAGGGGAAAATAACGAATTTTAAGCTATTACATAATTTTGAACTATTAATTAAATTTTGAACCAAAAATCTCGGCATAACAGTGTGTGAATATGCAGTTATCGCACTTCATCGTGAGGCAGTTGGTTATAATTTATTTTTGTTGTGCGATGTATTTAAGCACATATATTAATGAATATAAAGTGAAAAAAAAATTCTTAGGAGGACGGGCTAGATTTTGCCGATTTCCGGAAGCCTGTATTGAATAGTAACCTACTGTATCATATTGCAGCTTATAATTAATATTTATGTTCTTCTGTTGTTTATCCTTGAACAATTATAAATTAAGTGTTATCTCTGTACTTATAGAGAAGCTAAAGTACCTGACCCTCCTCCTGGCCACAAATGGAAGGAAGTGCGATATGACAACACAGTGTCTTGGTTAGCCAGTTGGTCTGAAAATATACTTGGATCTATAAAATACATTATGCTTAATCCAAGTTCTAAATTAAAGGTTTGTATGTAAACTTTTATGTAATTAATAAAAGTGTTTGCATAAATATATATATTCATCCAATGTTTTCTTCCTATATACCTCATTTATTTTTGAAACCAGGATGCTTGTAGCCTTTAACCCTTTCGCGACGAACGGCACGCCCACGGGCCGGAGGAAATTTTACCCTAAAGGACGACTGGCACGTATTTGGTGTTTCTACGTGGAACGTTTTAATTTGAATGTATTTGTCTCCTAGATGGCGTTAAATGCCCGTGGAAGCAACTTAAATGTATTTTGTAGATGTTTGACCTTGGCACCAGGAGAATCCAATGAATTATTTCTCCATTTGGAGCGGTGAAACACATGGTTCTGTAAAGTAAACAGAGCACTTCTCGTAGCATCAACTATTTTATAATTGAGTTCCGGGTCTCGTTCTGATTTTGTCTTTTATTGATTTCGTTGTTGAATTAGAGGAATATAAGAGAGTTTTTTTTTTAGTGGGTGGGGGAGGGGGGGTAAAGGAATGTGCGGCAATGAAATGATTAGGTTATTTATGTTCTCATGGAAAGGAGGGCTGGGATTTCGTTAATATATCCCCTCGAAAAGGTCCAGATATGGAATAAAAATATATAAATCATCAGAATCGGAATGAGGCCATAAATGGAATTTCCTTGTGTATACTGGAAAGGACACGGGATTATCAAGCTCTGATGGTGGGTATGGAGAACGCGTTGTGAAAACATTTCTTAAGTGAACTTTTAGGAAAAGGATATACTTTGTATTTGGATAAATTTTTTACCTCTCCTGTACTTGCAAAGTATTTGTTGTCTAAGAATACGCATGTATGTGGTACAGTTTTAAAAAATCGGAAGGACATGCCAAAGAATTATCCATCTGTACCTAAAACATATATACACTAAAATTTTTAATATTTTGATAAAAGAAAATTTATATGAAAAATATACATCAAATAGAAAATAAGTATTTCCTTTCTTCCTGAAAAAAGTAGAATGTTGTGTTGAACGGGTGATTTTTAGTGAATTTTTTTCGAGAGTTAGGCTTAGCGCAAAAAAATAGCCGTCTTTTGGGCACATTTCGGAAACGAAGCGCTTCGTCCTTTGGGCCACGGTAGTTTCGGAATGCCGCCGTCCCGAAAGGGATAAGTCATTAAAGACTACCTAATTTCAATTTTTGAGGACCTTAAGACTTCTCAATTTCAACCAAAATTCTTAAAAAATTCTTACAGATATCATAGCCAGAAATTGCAATGAAAGCAGGAAGAATTGTCTCCTGTGTAAGAATTACTATCCGATCTCAAACTTCCAGAACAATTTATTCTCATTGCCATATTCAAGAATCTCACCTTCTCTTGTGATCATTCACATAAAATATCGTCAAAAGTCTGCCAAATAGCAAGATTCAAATTTAGGGGAATTTTTTATAAACTTGAAATTTCTGACCTAGTGTTGCATTCAAGTAATATTGTGTTAAGTTTGAAATTTCATGATACATTAATGCAACCTACTTTTGTCACAGTACTTCAAATTTTTTTTTTCTAGTCTTTAAAAGATGCTTTAAAAAATGCCTGTTTTTTTGTTTATATACAGGGTGTCCCAAAAAGATTAAAACATGCTTTAATTCTTTAAGACTACATTAATGAAATAGTCCTCCCATTAATTTTCAAAAAGTTATACTTTTTAAATTTTTTACGACCCCCTTAGCTAAATTTGGTGAATCAGAAAATTTTTAATTTTAATGTAACAAGATCATTAAAAAAATCTGACTTATGCCACTTTTCCATACCATGTGAAAAGCTGTTTCATCAGTGAAAATAGGGATCATAAACAAATTGACGATGGAAATTGTTTAGATCAAAAATACATTAATATGTGTCAAAATTTATCACAAATACATCTAAATAAAGCATTACACAGACAGAGATCATATAAAGCAGTGGTACTCACTACGCATTTGGGATCCAAAAGCTTGAGGGCATATGGTTCCTTACCTTGAGTAGTTTAAAAACACTGCACAACCACCTTCAAAATAATCCTCTTGGGCGACAATACACTTTTGCCAGTGCTTATACAGCTTCTGGAAGCATTGCTGTAAGCCATCTTTTGCAACCACCTGTAATGCCTCCTGCAGTGCTGCTTTTACCTCATTTATTGGCACAAAATGCTGTCCCTGCATCTTTTGTTTATCATTGGAAAATGCTAAAAATCACTAAGTCTGGTAAGTAGTGGGATGTGGAGGCACTTCAGTACCATTACTGGCTATAAACTGTGTGATCATTAGTAACTAATTTGCAAATGTGTTGTCATGAAGAAAGTCATTGTCCACTTCACCACATCTCTGGCCGTTGACGATGGGTGGGCTCCTACAAACCATGTAAAATGTCCAGATAAAGCTTCTTGTTTACTATTCTGCCTTCAGGAATAAATTCTGAATGGGCAATACTGTGATAATCAAAAAACATTTCCAGCAAAGAGACTGCCAGCATTTTTTTATTGCTGTGTTGAAAAGGCACTTTGCTGAATATCAAACAATTAGTTTTATTACCTGAGATGATCTTATCCCAAGAAGTTGGATCACTATCGGCTTTGTTGATTAACTCGCCAAATATCTGCATCTATTTCTCATATTGTTTGGAAGACAATATGCTGACACATGCTGTATATGTTAAGATCTTTTGTCAAAATGTGCTGGTAGCTAGTCTCCTATAAGTGAGTAGCATTAGCAGTGTCTTCAAGTGTTTGGCAATTATCCTGGTAAACACACTGTGCCACCAAATTAGTGCTCCTCTTAGTCCATACAGTCACAGTTCAACCAGAGTGCTTGAACACCGATACCACTCATACAGCTTCGATCTCATTGTAGAGTCACTGTACACTTTCGATAGCTAAAGTCTTTACAGCTGTTTTGCCCAAGCGATGACAAAATTTAATGTTACAAAGTTGCTCTTGAAAATCCATGTTTCTTAAATAGCAGAAAAAAGGCTAACCACACCACAACGTGTTTGCATGCACAGTTCAATCAGGACCCTCGGGATTCTCCCTATTCCCCTTCGCTTACTGGGCCTGGCCCTTCAGTTTTGGGCGTTTGGATAAACGATGGACTTTTCTCCCAGCCATCCTAGCGAAATGACGTTTCTCGTAAAGGATTTTGTAGACATTATATTTAAAGATATATGTATAACATAATTTAAGAATAAATCTAGCGCATTAATACAGAGAAAGTATATAATACTTAAATAAAATTTTAAGAATCCTGTTTTAAACACTAATTATCACGCAAGAAAATGCAATACAGCCTAGAAAAGCTATATGGCGCATGAAAAGAATATACACAGAATGTTAAAAATTGACTTGTGTATAGAATAATCACTGACAGAGAGAGAACAATTGAACAAAAATTAACTATAAATGTAAAATGGAAAGGTTATATCGAGTTTAAAAACATTCTAGCAAGTAAAATGCAATTCAATGTCTTTTAGACTTTAAAAAAATGCTTGAAAATGCAGGTATAATCAATATAAATTTTGCTTTCACAAAATTAAACAAAAAATATTTATAACAAGTTACTTGTATACAAAGTAAGCGAAAAAACTTGTATATAAAGAGAATATGAAAAACTGAAACCATTATAAAATATATACATTTCTAAAGAGCCATTAAAATAATATCAAACATGTAATAGTAGAATAGCACAAAATTTAAACTGCACATATAATATATAACTTTACAAATTAAACATATATATATATATAGCAAATAACAGGCATTTTTATTTTTTGCATTGTTCCACCCGATGTAAAAATTATATCTTTGAATGTTCAATACAAAATTTTGTATGTAGAATAATCGCTGTCAAAGAGAAAGCAATTAATCTGAAATTGACTATAAATGTAAAGTAATATTGAAATTTTAGAAAAATCCTCACTGAAACGAAATGCAATTCAATGTTTGCAAATGCATGAAAATGTTCGAAATGCAATTCAATGTCGAAAAATAATTATTAAAGTGTGCATCGCAAGGAAAATTGTATCTAAAAATTAAAAAATAAATAAAAACGTATATTTAACATAATTTTTCTGCAACTCGGGGAGTTATTATTAAGTATGTCATAAGTTCCAGTTTATCATCAAATATGTAATACTATTACTGAGAAAGGAATTCCTTAAATAAATCAACTTAAATAATATATAAAATTTTCAAACAAAAATTCTTTTATATTTTTAAAATTTAGAAAAAATAATAGACTCGATAAATTTGTTTTAAGTGTAAATTTTTTTTTATTGACTATATAGTTGTTTGTCTTGAATTAGAGGCAAGTACTATAAACATTAACTACCAATGCATGCCAAAACTGTATATTTTCTCACTTTCTTTATACGCTATGGAAAAATCCCACAGTTAAGTTACAGATTCAATAAATGTTACAATCTCAGGAACAACCAGGAGGAGAAATTATAAATTTTTAGACTATAATTTTGTAAAAAAAAAATTCAGTTATTCTTACGTTTTATCTTATGCAGTTAATTTTTTATTACATCTATAAAAAAAAATAGCTATATTTGTATAACCCTAAGCTTCTGTAATTTATGTGTATGATGCCAATAAAATACTGATGGTCATTTTTTGTGAAATATAGACATATAAATAGTCAATTTATCGTTTTTAAAAACAAATCGCGTACATAATTACAGAAATTCAACATATGAGTACTTTACTCCTGAAATCCTGAGTGTTGAATATAAACTCTCATTTAAAATAAAAACTCTCTAAATTCAGTTATAAACACCTTAAACTTTATTAGAATATATGAATTGAAAGTAAATTAAATGTCATTCATAGCAATTAAAACAGGTAGCAGATTGCATATCAGTAAAATTGCTCTGTACAACTTTTGCAACTATATTTCATTATGCTAAAGATAAGATATATACATAAAATAATTAGTATAAAACTTAAGAATAAATAAAACAAAATAAAATACCATAAATCAGAAAACAAAATGTATAGATGTACGATCCCTGATTTTATGCATTTAAATACAGTTATTCACATTAGAACTATGAACAATAAGTATATAATTTTCTTCGTTTATATCTATATAAAGAAACTAATTTTAATATAAGCATATTGACTCCTTTACTTTTTTTTTTATTTAAGAATAAGAATTTATAAATATAAATTTGCAAAACATTTAATTTACGACAAATTTTACAATATTTATTTGAGGAACAAATGAAACAAAATAAAATGTTATAAATCAGAAAAAAAAAAATTAAATGTATGATCCCTGATTTTTTATATTCAAATACAGTAATTTATATTAGAACTATGAATAATAAGTAGATAACGTTCATCTTATTTATCCGTATCAAGAAACTAATTTTTATGTATTGACCCCTTCGCTTTTTTTTCTCATATAAGAATAGATATTTATAGATATAAATTTACAAAAACATTAAATCTACTGCAAATTTTACAATATTTAACTGACAATATTGATATAAATGTCATTTTCTTATTTAAGAATAAGTATTTATATATATAAATTTACAAAAACATTAAATCTACGGCAAATTTTACAGTATTTAATTGACAATTTCAATATAAATATGAATATTAATGTGTAATAGCATATAATATATCCATTAATATATCTTAGTAATAACCAGTTTAGCCTAATAGTCATTAATATAATTCGTAGAAACTACAATAAAGAAGAAATTCTTTAATTAGCTTACCCTCCTACAGCATTCAGTTTTCTATTATATCCAAGTAAGCACTACTTTGAACATCAATTTGATATATTGAAAAGCCTGGCCTTCATAATCATTTTAAAACTACATTGCTATGTAAAACTTAATCTTTAAACTTTAATAAATATCTGATTTATAATCTTAATTTACTCGTAGCATAGTAAAACTCATAATAAAATCCGCACATTGTAAAATGTAAACAACGGTCAGTGTCACTATGTCGTATTCAAACTCCCACACAAAGACAAGAGGGGAACTGAGAGGATTCAAAACGCCAGCGCTTACAATGACGTCAGAGCGGACACCCCTTATCTAGGGCCAGGCCCAAGGAAGAGGAGAAGAGGAATCACGATAGCCCCGGTTCAATCATGTTCCATGGGACAAACCAGACTATGGAAGGGGGAGAGGGATGGCTTGATGTATATCAGATGTGCAGTGTTCATGGTATGGCTTGATGTATATCATATGCAGTGTTCAAAATTAATGGTCATTACTCATGTTTTGCCCCTATAAATTTTGCTTTGATGACAGAGACTTTAGACCCGGTTGTTGGTTTTTAAGTCTTACTTTCTGTTTTTTCCCCCAGTATATATATATAGTGCAAATTCCAATTGATCTGTTCATTCCTCATTCTAATAATCCAACCATCTTGCATCATGAATTGCATGTGCCCATGCATCAGGTCAGTGGCAGAGCTACTAATAAAAGGCAATTGATAATATTGTAAGCTGAATAATATAAACAAAATAAAATTTTAAAATTACACCAAAGTAGAAAATTTTAGCAACTGCAGAAGAACAGTTAGGTGCCATTGATTCCTGACTTTCTGCTTATAATTTCTAACCCTGATTATTTGGCATATGTATTTCATAAAAGAAATTATGCTTTTTCCTATAGGGTGAAAAAGATTGGCAAAAATACGAAACTGCTCGTAAGCTAAAAGCTCATGCTGGTAGGATAAGAGATGAATATAGTAGAGACTTCAAATCTAAAGAAATGAAAGTGCGACAAAGAGCTGTTGCTTTATATTTCATAGATAAGGTAAGCATGTTACTTATATTTTGTTCCTTGTTACTTCTATTGCATGCATCTTTAGTGTATGGCCTACCTTCAGGACCCGCTCAAAGCACAGGTTGTGGCTCTCTACTATGTTACAGATGGGCACCAAAATAAACATTATTAATTGATAACTAATGTGTTATTTATTTTTTTTTTGTGTGTATGTGTGTGTTGAAGACCCAGACCGTTCGACTCGTCTGAGGATATGAGCAGCTGTTTGGATGGCTGGGTGTTGTTGTTGTTGAAACCCAGACCGTCCGACCTACCAGAAAGGTGTAAGGTAACTGTTTGGACGGTCGGGAAGTGCCGCCCAATTTAGACCGGAACCCAGTGGGGGAGGCATACACAGGGACCGTACCCTCCTTCCCCTACCACCAACCTCTCGGAAGGACTTTCGGACCCACATGTTTAACGTGATCGTACTCCGCATGAACACGGCGGCAGTTTTGGCAGTGGCTGGAATCAAACCCAGGCCTACCGAGTGCAACTCCAGCGCGCTAACCAATGGGCTACCGCGCCCGATGGCTGGGTGTGTGTATTAATAAGTAATAGAAGTAATTCTTTAATTATGACTTTAATTGTTTGAACTAAATGTTGTGGCTGCTAAAATTGATTCAAACAGTATAAACTGATATTTTGACATTTTGAAAGAAAATTTATGTAAATGATCACTAAAGGAGATATACTCATTTCGAATAGTCTAGTCTAAAACAGTACTAGTCTATATTGGCCATTGTTTAAAATACAGTATAACCTCGAAAATCCGGACTTTGCCGATTCCGGATTTTCGGTTTTTCCGGATTATAGAATTTGAATAAAATTCAGATTTGATATTAACTAAATACACTATAAAGCACTATTTTTAGTAAAAATAATGGCAAAAGTTAAGTTAATCAATTAAAACATATTATTTAATCTAAAAAATAGGGGAAAAGAAATTTCTAAGAAAAAATATACACAATAATTTAGAATGTGTGAATGAAACGAAATGATAAAATTCCATTTTATCATTTCATTTAAATATTTGAATTAACATTTGTTATTTCATTAATTTTGGTTTATGGAAAAGCAGTTTTCTTTATCCTGTAGATGGACATTACTTCTGCTCGGTTATAATGCTTCTTTGTTCAAGACCTTTAATTGCATGATCGATTTTTTGCATAAGATTATCTATGGGTATTTTTTCTTCTCCACATTTATCGTCACTACTTTGATCTTTTTTATTTAATATCATATCGCGAATTTCGCCATCATTCAATTTATTTACGATTGGCGCATCATCACCAAAGTGCAGAACTTCCGTTATATCGGCTTTGTCGAGATTTAATGAAGCGCCGGAAGATTTAATGCACTGCTGAGATTTAATAAAGATCGAGGATTAGCACTTTTAACGATATATTTAAAGGTGTAAATGTGTTTAAACCGTTTTCGCTATTAATGAACGAAAAACAAAAAATAATAACTTAAAAGTTTCATTTATTATCTAGCATCTATATAATGTTATGTTTAAAAAGACTGATGACTCTGAAAAAAGTAAAAACTTTATTAGTAATAGTCAAATGTGTAAAAAATATCGCAGTAGATTAAATAAATATCTTTTCCAAAAAAGAAAAATATCTCTCCTCTCAATGATTATTCTAAATTACGATGAGTCATTACTAGGTTACAGCAGCACCCGGACGTGGTGGGGCAGGGAAAGCGAAGAAAGGAATTTGCTTAGTTCCTAATCGTAAACACAGCCGACTGTCACCGGTGGCAAGCCGACCCCTTTGAGAGGTCTGTGTGTTAATGACCTTGTTGCTCGGTTCTGTGCGATACGATATTATTTAGTTATTTATTTGCTATTATTGTATCTAAATATGGCTTTCTAAACAAAAAAGGCAAAATATACAGTCGATTTCAAGCTGACACGTTCGACGAGAACGAAAAAATTGTCAGATATCGGGAGGGAGAGGAGATTCTAAAGACAAAACAGAATACATTGAAGAATGGAAATCGTACTACGAAGTGAATAAAATAAATTTCCGTGAGCGTTAATATGAATTCTCGGGATTTTTAGATTTAATTGAACATCTGTGATAAAATGTTACGATAACGTTTTAAAGTGTTTAATATTAAAAATTACATTGTTTCAGAAAAATGTCTTTTTCAATAATGAGAAAAGGAAATTTTGATAATAAAAATTCCGTATTTAAATAACGATGTATATTTTACGCGAAATAATTCATCAGGAGTTGTGACTTGAATAAGGGGGGGGGGGAGGGATTAACGCTAACAACTCAATTCACGCTCCAACCACGAGCCTATCTATCTACTGCCGTCCATCTAAACTTTCGTTTCATTTCCGGGTTCAGAAAGTCGACCGGAAAATACGGTAAAATAAATAATCTTACCTTATTATATCTTTTTTAAATCCGCGACTTCGTCAGTCCAGGGGGGGGGGGGGAAACGAAAATTTGGAAAATGTCCGGATTTCGGAGGTTTCCGGATTTTGGATGTCCGGATTTTCGAAGTTGTACTGTACTGGTATGCTATGTTAGGTTAATATGTTCACTAACTTTTGGGGGAGAGGGCAACAAAATCATGCTTGATCCTGGGTGAAAAATATCTTGGAGCCAGCCCTGCTACCTTAGAGATTAATATTAAAAGCCAGTTCTAAGTATCTGTGTACTCCCAGCCATAATTGTAAGCCACGAAATCCAACCATGCTTAAAGTTTACACTCTTAACATATTTAAGCATAATGTTTATATTTGATGCCAGTGTATTTTGACGTAAATCCGATTTCTTTAGTCTAACTTAAATTAAATTTTTAACAAGCATGAGCAACTTTTTCTTATTCACAGGCAGTATTCAGCTTTTCTCTTCCTCAAAAAGAGCTGCAATTAACCCCGAGTTACTACTTAAAATATTTTTTCTTCCTTGTGCACAAAACAATGGAGAACATTATTATTTTTATGAATTGGTTGGCAGATTGATTCAAGTAACTTCGATTTTATAATAAAATTCAACTGTGTTTTATATTTTTAATTCAATAAAATAACCAGTTTGTACATGCCGTATTGTACTTGGAAATCTTTTTATTATTCAAATTGTTTTATATTATATGTAAATATACTGTCATAATTTAATACATTAGCGTAGAAAGTTACTGTAATACTGTGTTAATTCATATAGCTTGCATTGAGAGCTGGTAATGAAAAAGATGAAGATACAGCAGATACTGTAGGTTGCTGCTCCCTACGAGTTGAGCACATTACTCTGGATGATGAGAAAGATGGCCAAGAGTATGTTGTCAGTTTTGACTTCCTTGGTAAAGATTCCATTCGTTATACAAACTCTGTTGCTGTGGAGAAGAGAGCTTATAAGAATTTAAAGCTCTTCATGGAAAACAAACAGCCCGGTGATGACTTGTTTGACCGACTCAATGTAAGTGGTTTTTATTCCTATAATTTAGTCTTTTGTAATTGTTTAGTCACAAAAATGTTTTTTTATATTAGAGAAAATGTTATATCTTTTAATATTATTATAAGGATCGTATTCTACCTCAAATTCTTAGTAATTTGAAACTTCCATTATATTCCTAAAATTACACATAAAATTTTATATTTATAAATCTGTTGTATCAGATTTACTCTTCTGGCCATCTCAGTCCATTCCGTTCATACGGCAGTCTATGTTAATGTCTTCATAAATTAAAACATTGCTCAAAATGGCACTCATATTTAACAAAGACTATAAAGTGTCTATTGCGACAGAATCAATATTTCTCAGTGGCTAAATTACATAGCTAGATCTGTCTGTCCACAGGTGGTTTTAGTAAAATAGATCGCAAGAGGAATGACGACCCATGTAATCACTTATATTTCTTGATTGGAATTCAGGGATTGTGGAAATCTCATAATTGGATAATTGTGCAAGTTTACCTGTCAACTACGGGTTGAGGATGAGGCATCTTGCTACGAAATACGGATTTTTCAGATTTTAGTGTGTTTTGCAAAATTAGTGTTTTGCCATTATATTTTTAAATGCAAACTGTAAAAGGAATAAAAGTGTATGGTTGCGATTGGAAAAGTGTTTCTTTTTCTTTACAAATTTTAAATTTCGCTCGTAACTTTGTTTGGTGTCATTAGGAGTAAAAAGTTTTAAAAATTTGAATTCTTGTAGAATTTTTGGTCTTATTTGTAAATACAATTTCACGGACTAGGATTCTCTTAAGACCTTCATTTACCCGACTGGTGTTTTTACCATTTCCCTACAAGTGTTTTGTTTGTGTTAAGTCTGTTAAAATTGGAGAGGGAGATGAGTTCTATATGAGGTTAACAATCTTGTTATGTGCATTAATGATATTAAAGGGGATCAAGTCTACTTCTCCTTTTTTTAACCCCAATGCAAAGCTGCTATATAACAGTTTATGAAAAAGGTCAATGGGTAAAATCAGGGTAATAGGGGGGGGGGGTCATAACATTCATTTCAGTGGGTGTTCATAAAGTAGCTGTCATTTGCACACCTCCACTATGCACTTATGTCATGGCTTACTGTACAGTTCTTAAAAATAGCTGTCGATTTCGTACCTCCGCTATGAGTACAAGTAAGTAGTTCATGATGTAGCTGTCGCTTGCACACCTCCACTGCGCATGCAACTCACGGCTAACAATATAATTCATAAAGTAGGTGTTAATTTCTCACCTCTGCTATGCATGTAAATAATGAGTAACAGTGCAGTTGATGTAGCTGTTGACCATGAATCCGCCTACTATGCAGGCTCATGGCTGAGAACACAGTTGTTGCGAGGACGTATGTAATCTGTGTGAGTTTCATACATTATAATGTATGAATGGGGTTATCATTGTAACGATAACCCCATTCTTAATAACAATATGCACATTGCAAAGACGTATGCAATTCGCAATGCAGATTTACAAAATGAATTGTCTTTTATTAGCTGATTTATGCAATCCACGTACAATACATGCAATAACAATAATTTCACTACATGCAAGAATGATATACACACGGTTGCAGTTGCATGTAATTCATGTGTAATACAAACAGTAACCAAACTCCATTGATTAATAATACCCCTGCAGCGTGTGCGCAATATGCATGCTATCCAGGTAACGTTGTAGTAGCTTTCAACCACAGACCCTCTTGCCTCCCAGGCGCATTCAATCCATAATAAGCTATAACTACCAATTTACCAGCTTTAGAATTTTGTTCGTAATCCTCAATCTTTGAGCTGTACCTCAAAATTTTATGTGGTGATTTTATGGAACTTTTTGAAATTTTGTATGGTTGTTTAAATCAAGTTTTTTCTCTCTTCTTTTCTCATCTGTTTATTGGCAAGCATGAAGTAGTTTGAAATCAAAAGTAACTTTTTTAACACTTTACAACAAAGTTGAAAAGTGTTTATGACTTTGTTCATTCTGTCTGTCTGTCTGTCTGTCTGTCCGTTAGCACGATAACTGCCGTAAAAATGAGTTTATCAAAATGAAATTTTAGTATGTTGTTCAGACGGTCTGTAGGACCTATGGGAATATAAATAAATAATATCACCCAATTAGTTTTTTATTGAACCCGGGTTGAAAAAATGAAATACATTGAACCCTATGGGACCTAATTTTTCAAACATTTTTTAAGTAAATTTAAAATTCACGAATTGCTTCAAAATTTTTAGGAAATATTCACATTATCCCATAGAATATATAAAAAAAAATTCAGTAAAATATGTTAAGTAGTTTTTTAATTAAAAAAATTATTTAATATAGGGAAAAAAACAAATTCAATTAAATTCTGACTTTGGGACATCTTCCAGAAAGAAAAGAGAGAGATATTATATAATAAATATCTCTCCATTCGTTAAAACGTTTTGCATATGGGAGTGGCTTCATATTTTAAAATAAATTTGGTAGATAACAATTTTTCATTTTTTTTAAATTTTATATAACTCTTCATGATAAATTTAATTGATGGCATTTAAAATGCACTTTCCTACGTCCTAGAGAGTTAAAATTTGGTACACAGCTTAAATTTGTTGAACATTTTATTCGACAAAAATTTGATGGATCTTTAAATATAGATCATACATTTTTTTCGAAATGGCCTGAAAATAATCCCCGTTCACTTCTATAAATCATTGGTGTAATATTGTTAAAAATTCTGATGTGGACAGCACATGTCTTTCACTGCAGACTCATATTCGTTCTCTTTATTTATTCAATGATAATTTGAGTTTATCTGCACAACATAAGTATTTTAAATGACATTGAATTTACACGTTAAACTTAAATTTGGTTCTCATTTGATAGCTGGACTTATTGTCAAAGGTGGCGTAGCGAAAACGCGAAAAAACTAGAATATCTCAAGAACGGCTAGTCCTAGAGTAATGGGGTTAGTCTTATTCTTTTTGTTGTCAAAAATCACATATAAAATAGGAATTTAATTGATATAATTGAGCACACGTAGTCTTTTATTTTTATATATAACGATTTTTGCTGGCCATTTCGCAAAAATAGCCCGTTCCTTTTTCCCGAATCGTAGTAGAATAACCTACAAATGATTTATATACAAAATTTTGTTAAATTTGGTATATAAATCACTTGTAGGTTATTGAAATATTATACTCCAAATTTTGTTAAATTTGGTTCATTAGTTTTTAGCTAGAGTGGATAAAGGCAATTTCTGCGGCCATTTCGCAAAGAAGGCAGATTCTTTTATTACGAATCGTACTATAATCTAATGAACATCAGGATTTCCCACAAAAAACATACCTACCAAATTGTATGAAATTCGGTCCATTAGTTTTTCAATTAGAGTGGATGTAATATCCACACAGACACACAGAAACATACACAGATACACCCTTACACACACAGACGTCTTCCTAAAAGTAGTTTTTTCGTGTTCTAGAAGTCCCAAAACGTGTAGATACTTTGAAAATTCGAGTTCCGATCTTCGGCACGATTCCAATACTTTGAGTACATACACATACACATATATATTATCTGTGTATTATCTGTGTATCTAAATTCCGTGCCTATGCAATTACAATAGTTGTGATTTTAAATGATCCCTAAATTTTTATTATTTCTTCAAGGAAGCCTAATTTTAACATATGCAGAATGCAAATATCTCAAGCGATTGTAAGATGAATTATATAAGAATTGCTGAATTTTTTTCACACAAAATTATTTAGCTCTGGAGTCTGGAATACAAGTTATATGAATGAAATATTCATTGATTTTGCATAAAGAATCAGATAATTTATATTTCGATACAGTTTTAAATATTTAAGTATAATAAATTACTGTAGTACTGTGATGATGTAAAAGATATTACCACTGAATGAATCACATTTTAGAAATTTTTAAATGAAATTACATTTCAGTTGGAAAGTGTTTCATAATCAATGCTTATGCATGATTGATCTTTCTTGTTATTTATGTCATCAGAAAAGGCTATAATTAATATATTACAACACTTGAAAGATATTTTTAACATTTAAATGTATCTTATCACTAAGATAATTCAAACCTTATTGATTATTGAGAAAATTTTAGAAAACACTATTTAATATCCTTATTCTTAATTTAATAAATTATAAAATTACATAAATTCGATAACTGAACTGTTAATGAGCACAACTGCTCATGACTATAAACTCATTTAATGTATAAATAGCTTTTTCAACAATAAGTATATTTACAGCAAAAAATCCCATTTATTATTAGTGCCCAGTACATAATTATTTTTACTTCGATTTTGAATCCTTGAAAATTTAGTATTTTATTCTTTGTTTTTATTCACCAGAAGCGGATACTTTGCATTCCTTTAACCCTTTTGTGATGGTTGTCACGCACACGCGTCGGCTGCGAACTTGCATTCAAGGACGGCCGCCACACATTCGTGGTGGAGAAAACTGTACCCTTAAAGATGGGTGCCACGTACATACGTTTTTATGTTGAATGTTTTTATTTGTCTACTAGATGGCGTGAAATGTCCATGTGAACAACTCCAATGTATTTTGCAGATACTTGATTTTGGCATAGGAAGGATCCAATTAATCATTTCTCCATTTGGAGTGGTGAAACATGGTTTTGTAATATAAACAAATAGAGCGCTTCTCGTAGCATCAGCTATTTTATAATTGAGTTCCGGTTCTCGTTTTGATTTCAGCTTAATGATTTCGTTGGTGAATCATAGAAATATAAGAGAGTATTTTTTTGGGAGGGGGCAGTGAAATTGCTCGTTTATATCGGATAAAAGAATGGGAGCAACTAACGAGTATTTTGAATTCAGATTTGTATGAAAAATATGCATCAAATAGAAAATAAATATTTCTTTTATTCCTGAAAAAAGTAGATTTCTGTGTTGAATAGGTGATTTTTAGTTAATTTTTTTCAAGAGTTAGGCTTAGCGCAAAAAATTTGCTGTCCTTTGGGAACAGTTCAGAAGTGAAGCGCTCCATCCTTTGGGCCGCGGTAGTTCCGGAATTCCGCCATCGCGAAAGGGTATTTCTGTATTTTCAAGTTCATTTCTGTTTTCTGTATTTTCAAGATTAATGATTATCTGTTAAATTTTATTTTCTAAACATTTACTTAGAAGTATTGGTTAATTCCTTTTATTTTCATGGCACTAAGATATCAAGTAAAATTCCTTTTATTTTCATAGCACTAAGGTATCAAGTACATTACTAATATATCAATTTAGTAGTCATCTTTAAATGGCTCATAGTTTTATACCATGCTCAAAGCATGGTATAAAACTATGAGCCCTTTAAAGACCACTACTAAATTGTGAAATAGGGCAAATATGAAGATATTATTCATTGTAACCATATTTTAGGCTAAAAAATTAAAAATTGGAAAAATCTCCTTTAACCCTTTCAGGACGGCGGCATTCCAGAGCTGTCGCGGCCCAAAAGACGAAGCGCTTCACTTCCGAACTGTTAGAAACTTGGTTTTGTTTACATCGCGATTCTCGTTTCGCGGGAGCGTGACGTCATTATTAAAATGATTATTCTGTTCTCGTGAACGAATCGCGATGTGGACAAAACTTGGCTGATCATGCAAATCACCTTTCTCGCCGCTCACGCATCCTGTTTTGCATATCCAGAGGGCGTTGCCGGCAACGGTTATGTTCCGGAACGCACCCATCTTCGGATATAAAGGCTAGACACTTTTCTGGTTTTAGGTAGATCGCTTGGGTCATTAGACCGGTTAGTCATTCGATCGATATACTGATCGATGGAAGGATCTAGAAGGATCTAGATCGGGCAGACGGATCTTCGTAAAGTCATGTTTCGATGTTGTCGAAAGTTACGATAAAGTGTTTATCGGTGAACGCGGATATTTAAACTAAACTTAGTAGTTTTGGTGGTTCTCAGTTAAGGAGACCATGTTTTCCCGTGTTGTGGACTTTATAGTGCTGATCCGGAAAGTTTAAAGTTTTTGCCATAGCGTGTGCCCAGCTAGTGGTGGCGTCGGAAAGTGCACGTGGTCACGTAAGTGTGAAATGCTTTTATTCCACTTACTTGTGTAAATAATACGTAAACCAGAAACGTGTCTAGGCATGGAACTTACACTGAAAAACCTTCATATGAGCTGTAGTGCTCATGTTTTGTAAATAGTATGCTTTAGTTTTTGCTTACCTGTTCTCATGATATATACTGTAAGCAAATACAATGGATTCACTCTTCAATAAAAGTGATTTTGATTTAAACTGGAACTGTTCTCATTTAACACTTCTACTGCTACTTGTATCCTTACAACTACTATCTAACGTTTGTTATAGCTGCAACACTCTGTTTTAAATTTTCAACGAAGTTGTGTAACCAGAATTTCGTGGCTCATAGTTATTCTATCACCAGCTTCATCAGAAATTTAATTATACGTTAATTTACAATATATAACTTATGGAAATGATACATATTTCCGTCACGAACTGGTCGAAAAGGACGGCGCTTTTTTTGCGATAAGCCTAACTCTCGAAAAAAATTCACTAAAAATCACCTATTCAACACAGAAATCTACTTTTTTCAGGAATAAAAGAAATATTTATGTTCTATTTGATGTATAATTTTCATACAAATCTGAATACAAAATACTCGTTAGTTGCTCCCATTCTTTTATCCGAAATAAACGAATAATTTCACTGCCTCTAAAACCCAAACAAAAAAAAAATACTCTCTTATATTCCTATGATTCACCAACGAAATCATAACGCTAAAATAAAAATAAAAACCGAAACTCAATTATAAAATTGTTGATGCTACGAGATGCTACGAGAATTACTCTGTTTATATTACAAAATGATTTTCACCGCTCCAAATGGAGAAATAATTCATTCGATCCTCTTCTGCCAAGGTCATGCCTCTGCAAAATACATTGAAGTTAGTTCCATGGACAAGTAATGCCATCTGGTACACAAATTAAATCGTTCCGCGTGGTGTCACTTATAGGTGCCACTATCCGCTTACGGTAAAATTTCCTCTGGCCCGAGGGCGTGCCGTTCGTCCTTGAATGCAAGTTCGCAGCTGGCACGTGGGCGTGCCGATCGTCGCGAAAGGGTTAAAAAAACCCTTGGATCGAATTATGGTAGATATTAAAGGTCCCTGTACATGATACAAGAAAATGGATCAATAAGTTGACCATTCAAGTCCTACTTGTACAATTTTCAATTTACATGAGACAATTTGATGAGCAAACTTTTTTTTTTTCACTCCCAGAAACTTGGTCTATTTACATGGTTCAACTTATTGAATGTGCAACTTCCTTGTTATTCACCTGCAAGGTGCTCAGATGATCTTGTTTACTATATTTTTGATTACTTCATTATTATTTGTAAATATGTTGCCTCTTTCTTCTTTTTATTGCATGTAAGTACTGTACATTTAATGTTTTTTCGAACATTTACGATGTCACCTTTCAGATCAATATATGCTGTGCTGGTGCCATCTACTATGTATGAGTACTGTAAATAAGACACCATAAATAAATAGTTTGATTTTAATAATAAATGCCTAATTATCTTACGATAGTGAATGCAAACAAAGTTAAATTTGAATGAATTTTTATTTATTTATTTATTTATTTTTAACTTTAATGAGATCTCCCTGTAAAATTAGGGAGAAATAGAGTCCCTATAGGCAAAATCTCGGAGAGCAAAAAAGTTTGTTTTTTAAAATAAAAGTTAAAGTGAAATACTTAAATTCAAACTAATTAAATTAAAAATATATAAGTAGTCAATTAAAACTGCATAAATAAAGTAGTGAAAGATGTATCTTGTGCACAAGCAAAGCAGAAGTCTGTGAAAATATATAAAAAGGAATCATGACCACTCTATTTCTTATGTTTCATTAATCATCTCGCCTATTAATTTTAACTTGACTTCGTTTTTATTGCCACTATGTAGCAAGTTCCCCCCCCCCCCCCCCCCCCCCCCCATCTATACCTTGTTTTGTATTCATTTGTATGCTGATTTTTATGTTCACCATGCAGTTTGGCATGGGCAAATTAGAATTTCTGTTTGATCCATTCTTCAATTGCAATATACTTTGTAGATGCTGCTTTGTTTTTTCAGTGTGTCCATTTAAATAATTAAACAATTAATTTTCTTGAATTTAAAAGAAAAAATTATCTTCTCTGCTGCAACACATTTCAATGTTTTTCACTTAACCTCACAATTACCCCTGCATTATGGGTCTTACATGCTCCAAAGCACTCAGTCTTGGATATATATGTCTTTGAGGGAAAGTTTTGTATTTTGGTTCTTAGATTTTTATTGTGAAAGTGAGAGTAGGAACCATGTAAATATTCCGTTGAGAAATTTAATTTACATTTAAAGCTAAAATGTAAAATGAATTTAATATTTAAGTGCTTTATAAGCTCCTGAAATATGTAGAAGTATTCTTGTATTAATTTTATAGAATTAATGTGAGTATTTTTGTTTCAGACTGCTATATTAAACAAATATTTGAATGACTTGATGGAAGGCCTTACTGCAAAGGTCTTCCGTACTTACAATGCTTCCAAGACACTTCAAGAACAGCTAGATTTATTGACTAAAGGTATTGTGTTTTTATAAACTTTGTCATTTAATTTGGATATGTAAGCAGCGTGTGAAATAAGCGGTATCACATAGCAAAATGTGAAACAAAATTGCTAAATTGCTAAGCGAATTCATAATTGCGATACTATGTGAAAATTAGGCTTGCACTATATTTGCAATTTCAACATTGTGATATATCGGCAGTCTAACATCGCGATATATTGTGATGTTAATCACGTGAACACCGTACGTGACTAAACACTGAACGGCGTGGCGACGTAGGTAAATAAAGAATGGAATTGCACAAACGTACAATTTTTGCAACAAATAATTTGGTTTGGTAAAATATTTGCTTATTTTTAGTTGTGCTATAAAAATGAAAAGGATATTTTGGGGGGATATTTAGAAGATGAAAATAGATGCAAACTGATGATACTTTTGGACTCGCACGGAACTGAATTTCGAACTTTGATCATTTCAAATCCAATAATATTCTAATTTATGTGGTGACCGCCCCATATTTCAGCAGTTCCCATAATTGTCATATTTTATAACGAAATATGGCAGTTCCCGTAAATTTGCACATTTTTTGGAAACAAGTTCTTAATATTTTAAGGACTGTAAGAACTCTGTTTCTTAACCAAATAAACGAGAAATAGAAACTGAAATAAAAAGAAACTTATTAACTAAAAACGTCAATATAAAACCTACCGAAAGAAAATATCTAGATACAAGATATTTCCCGTGTACAGGCGTACCACAATCTTATGTTTCCCGCTCATCTACACATTAATAACCATGTAAGTATCTCCCTGCTACATAAATCAGTGAAAATTAGAAATTAAAAACGGAACTAATAAAAATGGCAGTTCAGTTGCTAACTGTAAAAAATTTGATTGGAATCTTGGATTCTAATAATGAATGGTTGAATTACGAAATAAATAACAATGTTGTCACTAAAACATCATGTTCTTTATGTTTAAAGCACGCGGAATGACTAAAATGTAAAAAAAATTTCAATGCTTCATTTATTACTGGAATTAGCGGTACATCGATAAAAAAAGATAATGTTTTTAAGCATACAAAGTCTAATATGCATGTAACAGCAATTAGTATTGGGAAAAAACAAAAAACAATTAATCAGTTATTACAAACGCCTATCGGAAAGAGTTTAACAGAAATTGGGAAACAACAAAAAGATCGAATTGCCAAACTTATTGAAGTTGCTCATTTTATAGTCAAAGAAGAATTGTCATTTGCAATGTTTGCAATTATTACTGAATTAGAAAAACGACATGGTGCTGAACTAGGTGAAACATACATAAATAAACTTAGCTGCTCAGAATTCATTAATAGTATTTCTATAGTCTTTACTGAAGACTTAATTAAAGAAATGAACAGTTCAAACTACATTTCTGTTTTAGTGGATGAATTAACGGACGTTAGTATATACGAAAAATTCATAATGTATGTAAAGTTTATAGACTCAGATGGAATTACAACTATAAAATTTCGTGCACTTAGAAATGTTAATTCTGGGACTACTAATGGTTTAAAATCGTTGTTATGACATGTATTGAAACTAATTTGGCATTGACTTTGGAAAAAAGGTAGTTGCACTTTGTTGTGATGGTGCTAGTGTAAATTTGGGCATCATACAGGGTCTTTCGACCCAATGAAAAGAAATCTACCCATGGCTTTTTATTGTCCACTGTCTCAATCATCACCTTGAATTGGCTGTAAAAGATTCTGTATCAAATACTCATTTTGAGACTAATAAATATTTTAGGTAAGCTATATGCTTATTATAAACAAAGAGAACTTTTAAGAATTATCAGAAATAATGGCAGAAGAAGAAAACTCGGCTTCATATAGTCCCCAAAATATCTAAGGCACCAAATGGATTGATCATAAAAAAAGAGCATTTCAATCTTTAGTAAAATCATATGCACTTATTATTACTCATTTAGAAAATTCAGCATTATCGGAATCAGGATCTTGAGCAGCAAAAGTTAAAGGCTGCCTTAAAATTTTGAAGTCAAGAAGTTTTGTATATTATTTACTATTGATGTTAAAAATATATGAAAAGTTATCAAAACTTTCACTGTGTCTTCAAAAAGATAGTTGTGATCTTCTGCATGTAATAATGTATTTAGAAAGTTTAAAAGATACATTAAAAAAATTTACTGATATAGAAGCTAAAGATAAGGATTTCCTTTCTTTTAGTATCATGGAAGTAGAAAATGGTGAACCATTTGCAAATGTAGAATTGACTGGAAAGTTAACCGAAAGTGATAAAGCTACAATGTATACGACAACGTTACAAGCTTGTATCAACGATAGATTTTCAGATATCAGGAGTGAAATCATACGAACTGTTAAGATTTTAGATATAACATTGTGGCTTTCAAATAAAAAGCTTTTGATTGAATTTGGAAATAAGGAGATAGAATTGCTTAAAAAAACATTAGAGCCATTGCTTCTTTTAAATAAAGTTGATGTACTAATGATAAATGAAGAATGGCAAGAGCCAAAAACCTTTTGGCAACAAAATTTATTTCACTTTACTCGACAAGACATGTGGAAATTTGTTTTAAAAACGAATAAAGAAAAATTCCTGAATGTTGCTCACTTATTTAAAATTTTATTAATATTACCGATTTCAAATGCAGCCATGGAAAGAGGATTTTCTTTTATGGGTAGAATAGAAACTGACTCCAGAAATCACTTAGAAGAAGAAACCCTTGAAAATTTTCTTCGAATTAGGCTCGAAAGACCTCCACTAGAAGATTTCTCACTTGATAAGGCATTGAATTTTTTTTTTAGTACTCCTAGACATCCAAACGCTAAGCCATATGGCAAAAGAAAAAAAAATGGAACTGAAAGTGATTCCTATTAATCTTTTTCTTCACCTTTTTGAACTTTTGGATTCGTAATATCCTGATTATGATTAATATTTGTTGCAAAATAAAAATAACAGTATAATATTGTAATATAATGCCAGTATAAAGTCAAAATTAAGTAATGTTCTTTTGTTTTTAGTATGTATAATATTCAGAATTTGATATTAAATTTATTATTTTGAAAACTAAAGTTTTTTCGATAAATGTTACGCATTAATTAGTATTTGCTACACAAAATTCATTTGGTATAGCAAAAGTGCTATACAATGAAAAAAAAGTATTTTACACGCTATATATAAGCATTGACAAACTCCTTGGAACTGTCAAACTTTTTTCTTTTTGTTTAAAATTAACATTACCACGCTTTCAGTATACCTAGAATTACCGTGGTGGATCAAAGCTGACCCATTGACTTCAATAATTTAATTTTTGCATTGTATGCAATACAGACACACAATAAAGATTTTTATGATTAATGCTCCAGGAAAATATTACCAAGAAAAATTTTTAAATATTGCTTCAATTTTTTAGAATTGCAATAACCTTACCTTGTTCGTTCGACCCAGAATATCTGACATACCTGAAGGTGTAAGGTATCTGATTGGATGTCCGTAACAATGCTATCCAATTTCAACCAGAACCCAGTGGGTGTATCATACAGAGGGACCATACCCTCCTTCCGCAAGCACCAACCTCTTGAGACGAACCCATATCTGTAACGTGCTCATACTCCGTATGTGCATTTAATCAAATTCCATGTCAAATGAACATTGTCATTAAAATTTATGAAAAGTTGCATCTAGTATGTACTATGCCAAATTCATTTTGTGTTCTACTTGACAATTTTATTTTGTACACAAAAATCTTTAAAACCAACTTGAAAAAAAGTGATCAATTTTCTTTGAGGATTGTGTAGTACCATGTAATATTTGTGCATATGTATTTGTATTTCATAATCATTCTTTTCTAGAGGAAATGTCAGTACCAGAGAAGATTTTAGCCTACAACCGTGCAAACAGAGCTGTAGCTATTCTTTGTAACCATCAAAGGGCTGTACCAAAAGGCTTTGATAAAAGTATGGATGCTCTAAAAACTAAGGTAAAACCCTTTTTTATAATAAGCTATTAAATGTATACTTTGACATTGCCTGAATGTTATTCTGGAAGTAAGCGATTCATGCACTTGCTTACTTATGATAATTATGATGATTAATTACATAATGTTTATACTTTCTTTAAAAACTGCTTAACTGATTTGGCACAGATGAGAATTTTTCTCCCATAAGCAGTGTATTGTTTAAAATGAGACACAGGACACTGGGATTGTCAAAAATGTATCTGAACATTTTGTATATTGTAAAATTTTATATGAAAGTATACAACTAAAACTCCCAAAATTGTCGCATTTTAAAAGAAAATACCAAAATTGGCAGTGATTCTAGTCAGATGGAGCTGAAATGGTTTTCCAAATAACATTTTCCAAAATAAAACTCCAATAAAGTTTATTTGTTGCTTTCAATCACATTTGTTTCATTTACAACAGGTAACTAAAGTAAGTAAGATACATAATTGAAACACCTTAATCTTTATATGTTACAAGAGAATATAAAGTTTGACCGTGCATAGTGAATTTTATTAGATCTGATGTAAGTTTCAAGTATCAACTGCATAGTCTAATAACTTCATATTTTCTAGTTTCTTGATGTCTGTCAAAATCTCCAACTCTTGGATGAGCCTATTGAGTCACTGAAGCTCTTTGCCATTATTATCACTATATTTCAAATATTAAGAACCTAATCCAAAATTATATATCCTTGTGAGGCTTTCAAAGGGCTACAAATTATTTTCATATTGCAGGACTGTTACACCTGCATCAAATCTTGTACCCTGAGGCAAATTGCACTAATTTTCGTTTTTCCATATATTTTACACTTGCACCATTTCATTCATAGTCCTGAGAGTCCAAAAATATCAGTTTGCATCTTTTTCATCTTCTAATGATTCTATATCAGAGCAATAGGCCTATTTTATTTTTATGGTGTAAGTAGAAATAAACAAATATTTTATTAAACAAATTTTTTTTTGCTTAAATTATGCAATTGTGCAATTCAATTTTTATTCTGAGGCGGCGTTGCTGAAAGAACACAATTATCTTTTTCCATCCATCTCCATTCCCTAATTATTGCACATTAACTTGACTAAACTAGCTTATTTTCATGTTTTAGTTAATTTTAAAGGTTAACGAACTTTTTAATTATTTTTGTATAAGTTGTATAATTGCCAAGGATAGCATAGTTCCTTCTTTTTCCTACTTTTACACATTTGGAAGCACTTCTTTTGCTTGTGTAACCAATTGCGGGCGTATCAGTAAAAATGTTCGATGTACGAAATGATGTGAAAATATCAGTCTGGTAGTCTATCTTTATGAAAAAGTGTAGAAATTCGCTATTTTCATGCACGACAGGTAAAAGTTGCAAAAAAGTGTTTACTTTTACTATTTCTGATTATAATTTTATCAGTTCTTGGAGTTGTTTTTCGTTTTCTACCACATTTACCACTCCTTTTCGGAGAAAATGATCCAGATGCATTGTATCGCATAATAATTCTTGATACACTTGATTTGCCTACACCAACTGTAGAAGCGATATTTCTCACTGTCATAGAAGTGTGATCATTAAGAACAATTATTTTTGCACGCTTCCTTGGAGAAATATCCATTTTTAAATACACGAAAGCAACGCGTATCTCACAGAGAGCAAAAACTAACATCCACCCCTTACACACAAATGCTCACAACTGAAGCGGAAGTGACTATTTCCTGTTTCAAACCAATCAAACCACATTCTTATTGTTGCGTTCTAACCGTCACACCACCTCAAGGCAGATAAAACAGGTTTAGGTCAGTTTCAGACATCAACTGGCAATCACATTACAATTCTGAGAAAAAAATCCCAATTAATTTGCACAGGTATGTAATTTCCTGTAGACAACCTAATTTTATCCTTTGAAAATGATTAACAAAGTATCTTCACTTCAAGTAACCCAGCTAAAATATAAACTGACTAAAAAATGTAGTCAAATGGTTGCTAAATCAGATTTTCTTTTTTTTTTTTACAAATATAGTGTGATTGCACAATTCAGTTTATATTTTCATGTGTTGTGTTATGCCATTTCTGCATAACAAAGAAAACTAGACATGTACAAAAAAGAAACTTTAATATTTAGACTTTAAGTGACGCCGTTTTCGGCTCACAAAGAAACTTCATTACAACTATTAAATGGAATTTTACTTTTAAAATTTTACATTCTTAAACTAATTACTCTTAATTTTAAAGTACATTTTAGTGGTTAGCTTTTTTCTTATAACATTAATTATGCAAACTGCGTTGTGTTTTCAGATACAAAAATTTTAACAAGCAATTTATACAAACCCCCAGGTAAAAGATGTGGACGTTGGAGAGTTGAACATAAAGAAAAATGATCACAGAGGCAAGCTTTAAATTTAAAAGAAAATAGTTTGAGTAGAAATTACCCACCCCTTTACAATTTGCCCCACAGGTGCAGGGACATCCAAATTGGATTCCCTGAAATTAAAGCATCTTTTCTTCTTAGCAAATTCTTCAGTAAATATAAAAAGTTAATTAAGAGAAGGTCTTTAGGGGGCCCGTCGACCCAGCAGGAACAAAAATGAAAATGAGCTCAATATAAACTTAAAGGGGTCACCTGGATCCAGGGGATGGTAGTATCACACTTGACGAGGGTTGTTGTTCCCATTTTATGCAGAATTTGTCACCTTCAGACAACGGCAGCCACTTTCTTTTCAGATCAGTTAGTTACCGTAAGTACTTCGCAAACTAGCCCCACTCCCACCGGAGAACTAAAAGTTCCCGCGCAAGAGGGTGCTCACTGCTTTTCCTTAACTCTTGGGGTGTCCGGACTCAGAGCAATCAGTTGAGGAATCCAGAGGGAGAGAGCGATGTTCTGCTTTTTTCCTTCATCTTCGTCGGGTCTCCTGAAAAATGGCGACACGGCCCCCCGAAACGGGAGACCGCCCGCACCTCACCTTTCTCCTCTCGCAACCTCTTCCTGAAAATGTCCTTTTTCTCCTTAAAAAAAAAAAAAAAAAAAAAAAAAAAAACTACATCAGCAACCCTTTTCCGGGAGTCGCCGAGACACGAGCATTTTCACCAAGGTACTTAAAAACCACACCACACGCTCTGCCGTAACGAGGGCGAAAACATACCAACCGCAGCGCAAAACCGGAGCACTAGGGAACCCCTTCCCTGCGCTCGCAAGTGCCCACGTACGAAAAATAATGACTACGTGAGGCACCGAAGAAATTACTTTAAAAAAAAACAAGATGGCGGCCCTAGAACAAAGGAAAGACACGCCACAAAAAATGGCGGTCTTTCAAGCGATGTTTGAAAAAAGTTTGCCAGAAAGGGATGAATTTTGCTAGTCACCGGCCTAAAAGAAGTTAAAACACATGATTTAAATGCCAAATGATGGGAAAATGAAACTTAAATAACAAAAAAAAACGAAACCAATTAAGAATTTTGAAAATAAAAGAGAAAAATTAATAAAATTAACGTCTTAGAAATTTTGAAGAAAAAACGTAAAATTTGGAAGAAAATGCAGATTTAGCTGCAAAATAAAACACGGCACAACAGTTGTCAGTCCTAGTGTCTTTTTCCATCCATCTCTTAATTATTGCATATTAGATTGACTAAACTAGCTTATTTTTATATTTTGGTTAAACTAGCTTAGTTTATATTTTGCCACGCACAATATATATCATAGCTACCAACTCTCCTGGTTTTTCTCCATATCTCCCCGTTTTCAGTACCCTTATTTCCCTTTCTAAAGTAAAGTGATAATTTCCATTTTTGCAATCTGTTTGCAACGTCTACAATTTTTGTATTTATTTTGTTTTATACAGAAGAACTATTTTTAAACATATTATTAATGACTATTAGTGATGTACTAGTTTCTGAATAACAGTATTAAAATAATAATTTGGGTACTTAAGAAATGCAACCAGTTCAAAAGCACAAATTAGAATTTGATGCATTTTCATTTATATATACATATCTTTAGAAATTTAATTGAAAATTAATATTTGTTTTATCTTTAGTTTAAATAGAAATAGAAATCATAATAATTTTAGTTTAAATGAGTTTTGAAAATAATAAAAATTTAAGAAAATCTAGGTTCAGAATTATTAGAGCATGCTGAAAAAATGTAATTCAGCTGCAATTGTACCACTTAAATAAAATAATTAGATAAATTATTCCATTTCATTTTTTCCTCATGCAGTGTGTTCCTATTTTTTTCTTCTGGTAGGATTTTTTTCTTCTGGTTAGCAACCATGTTATTGCACATGCCAAAACCAAAAGGCACTTGACAAAAAAATTTTGTAAAGGAAATGCAGACATCACATTTTTTTGCTATTGAAAATAATCATGTGATACCTGCTGAATGTTATAATCATCATGTATTTCAGTTTTATTTGTCGGAAAAGTTGTTTATTATGTTTAGATTAAGTATAGCAGTTAGGAGTATACATTGCATTGTAGAAGTCTCCTGGTTTTTTCATATTTTTGCAGAAAAATTTTCTGGTTTTTCATATTTAGAGGTTGGCAGCTATTATTTATTTATTTATATATATATATATGGAGTAGGATTCAAAAGTTCCTGGACTGAATCCATAACTTAAAAAGTATTTGCACTAGAGCGACTACGATGACGTTTCTGTGTTACTACGTTCTCCCCCTCTTCTAAAAGTGGTTTGACCCAAATCATGTGGTCGGTGGCTTGCCACATCGTCGTATTTTATACACAGGTGCACTCAGTAACCGGTGATTGAAAGAAATGGCGTTTGTTGAGCAGAGAATTAATATCAAATTTTGTGTTTGCTTGGGAAATAGTGCTACGGAGGTTTGCGAAATGTTGAAGCATGTGTACGGCAGTGATACATTATCACGAACGCAAGCTTTTGAGTGACATCGACGTTTCAGAGAAGGCAGGGAAAGTGCCGAAGACGACTAGCGCGTTGGCTATCCGCAGACTTCCCGCACCGCTGAAAACATCGAAAAAGTTTCTGCGACTGTACGTGGGAACAAGCAGCAAACAATAGTGGAAATAACAGAATCAGTTGGGATATCTGAGGCCACTTGTCAATGGATACTGACTAAGGATCTTAACATGCATAGGGCGTGTCAACACATCGTTCCCCGCACTCTAACCGAAGACCAAAAAGCAATTCGAATGGAAATGGCGGGAGACTTAATTTCGGCTGTTGACAAAGGTCCTTCCCTACTTGGCAGAATTGTAAGAAGAGAGAAGATGAGAAATGGTGTTTTTTATACGACCCACAATCCAAGAGAGCATCGGCAATGTGGAAATCACCACAATCTCCAAGCAAGCAGAAATTCCGCCAAGATTGCTCTAAAGCAGGAGTCGGCAACCTATTGAAACGAAAGAGCCAAAAGTTACAATTTACAAAATTTACTAGTTTTTAAAGAGCCACTAAAAATTTTCGTTTCAATATTATAGTATTTGCTTATATATATTTGATTTTTGATTTAAAATAAACGGCTTTAAATACGGAATAATATTTATTGATATAAAAACACAAATATAGATAGTTACATCAATGGGAGCATTGGCTTTGCATGCCTTTTGAAAGTTTGATTAAATCTGGCTTATAACTTGTTGTTTTAAGTTTCAAGCACGACTCTAGATTTTTATTTGTTAGTTGACTTCTAACTTTACTTTTTATTATATTCATGCAAGAGAACGCTTGCTCGCACGAATATGTCTACCCGAAGATCGTCAGCACTCCATATGCCAACTTCTTCACCTCACTGTAGCATTCTGGAAGACTATTCCATGCACCGAATATGAGGGCCTCAACTCGCGGAATTTCTTTTAGAGCTGTCCACTTGTGCTGAGCGATGTGCATGGATTTCTGGACCTCCAACTCTTCCAACTTGCTCTTGAGTTCTGTGAACTTGCCACTCCACAAGTTTTTGCTTTTCAAATCTAGCAATTGCGTTTGGAGCGATCCCGCATCAATTCCAAATGGCTCAATGTTGATCTCATTTGTATTTGTGTTGAGAGGACGTACTATGAACGCGAGAGTACTTTTGTTTGTTTTGAATTGCTCGAATCTCTCAGCGAATCCATCCTTCATGTTTTTTAAAGCTATGCTGAAGTAATTCGAGTCAATAGTTGCATTGGTCTCATCGCGATATTGCTTCAGATTTTTAAAATGAAGTAATTTACCGCTCTCCATGTCTTCAACAAAAAGAAGTAATTTTTTTCGACACAAACTACTTCTTCAAGCAAGGCGTAGGCTGGGTTGCCCTTTCCTTGCAGTTTTAGATTTAGTTCATTTCATTTCATTGTGGTAGCTACCATGAAGTTGAATTTTTGCAGCCATTTGTCTTCTTCCAATTCGGGATGGTCAATGCTTTTTTCATTGAGGAATGTTTTTATTTCACTCAAGCACAAAGCAAAACGTTGCAATATGTTACCTCTGGAAAGCCATCGCACTTTATTGTGCAGAAGTAGGTCGGAAAACTGGCTATCTGTTTCTTCAAGGAAATCTTTAAACTGGCGATGGTAGAGTGCTTTTGCCAAAATGCTGTTAATAATCTTAATTACCAAGTTCATGACCTCAACTATTTCGGCCGGAAATGTTTAGGCACAAAGCGCTTCTTGATGAATTATGCAGTTAAACGTTAGAATTCCGTGGTTTCTTTTTTTCTGAGGAATTCATGTTACCCCTCTATGTATTCCTGTCATACTTTTGGCTCCATCAGTTGCTAAAGAAACGATTTTATTTATATCGATTCGATTGTCTTCCAGGCATTTTTGCACAGCATTTGCTATATCTTCTCCACGAGTTTGCCCTGAGAGCGGTAGTAATCCCAACAGTTCTTCTTTTGGACCTTGAGACGACATATACCTGACGAAAAGGGTAACTTGGGCCGTGTCTTTTATGTCGCAAGACTCATCTATAGCAAGTGATAAGGCAGAAGCCAGTTGAATGTCTTCCACTTGCATATATGTTACATTTGAAGACATTTTAGCAGTTCTATCTTGTACTGTTTTAGCAGATAATGGCAAATCTTTGATTTTTTTTTTCATGAATTCTGCTTTGTTTTTAAAATCACGAAACAGTTCTTCAGATGCACATAGAAAACAATCTTTGACGTACTCACCATCTGTGAATGGTTTTCCTCTTTTTGCAATTTCTAATGATACTGCAAAGCTTGCCAGATTTACATTATTGGAAGATTGCGCCCAGTTACTTAGCATGGAACTTGACTGTTGTTTTTTTTTTTTTTTTTTTTTTTTAGCTCTTCAACAGGTTTTTTTTTCTTCCGTCACCGGTTGGATATTTACCAGCAAACTGGGTATGTTTTGTAGTGAAGTGTCTCTCCAAATTTGACTTCTTATTGTGTGCGAGGTTTTCGTGGCAAATGAGACAAGTCGAAAGGTTATCTGTGTTGCATATGAATGCAAACGACTCCGTCCAATCCTGATTGAATTCTTGGTTTTCTTCTTCAGTTCTCTTTTTTTTTTTTTTACCAGATGCCATGCTGGCGGCGGAGCTGAAAAAATGATTTTTTAAAACTTTACTTAGCTATCTAAAACGGCAAACAATTTATTTACCATTATTACTTCGTTAACACGATCCTCAGATATGTAATCCAATTCTGTTACTGATTTTATTGTATTATACGCGTACATACCTTTGAGAAGATAATTCGCTTCTAAATCGTATTCTTCTTGAAACAAGCGAATAGACATGCAAAAACCGCAAGCGATTAAATTAACACACATGCAACGTAACGTCGACCGCTCTATCCGAGGATGACTGACTGACAACACGTCTAGAGTCTAGACGTGTTGTCTAGACTCTAAACAGTGGCTGTTTAGGTGAGACGGAAATGGAATGCAATTGGCTGAAAGATAAACATGGTCACGGAGTCTCATCTCTAAGAACAAAACAATAGTTCAAATTTATCTCATTACGGTCATGTTAAGCATAGCGATTTGTAATTAACGATTATGAAAATAGAAGCTATTGAGAAATTAGGTACTTAAAAATATATTTTCCTATTTTTTAAGGGTTTTGATAATAAATTATTAATTTTTTCGTATGGAACTGGAGAGCCACAACTTTACATCAAAAGAGCCGCATGCGGCTCGCGAGCTGCAGGTTGCCGGCCCCTGCTCTAAAGGGAAGGTCATGCTAGAGGTGTTCTTCGATATCCAGGGCATTGTGCATCAGGAATTTATCCCTGAAGAACGCACTGTGAACAAGAAACTATATGTAGATGTCCTGCATCGTTTGCGCGAGTCGATCCGGAAGAAGAGACAAAAACTGTGGGCTGAGCAGTCATGGGTGCTTTTGTATGACAATGCTCCTGCACACCTATCCCTCCTCGTTGCTGACTTTCTTGCGAAAACGCAAACAACTGTTTTGCCACATCCTCCTTACTTCCCTGATCTCGCCCCCCCCCCCCCCCCTTCGATTTCAGCCCATTTCCTGATGCCGCTTAAGCCGCTTGCAGGGTCGTCGATTTCAATCCACAGATGAAGTTAAAAGTGCATCACAGGCTGAATTAAAGGACATGGCTAAAAATAGATTCCAGAAGTGTTTCGATAACCTTTACAAGCGATGGCAAAGGTTTGTTTTTGCTCAAGGGTCTTATTTCGAAGGAGTATGTATTTCAGCATTTTAATTGATAAGTTATAGACTCAGTCCAGGAACTTTCGAATCCTACCTCGTATATATACATAGGGAGAGAGATAGATTGGATCTAATTGCAAATCACTGTAATCCTCAATGTGCAGGATATAACTCCCCGCATCTGTCACTGATGGGAAAATGTGCCAATAGCATCAGAACAACATCAATGTTGAGAATTTATGAAGCATTGCTATAAGGCATTCAGAAGTAGGGTGATTTTTAGCTTGTGTTTTGCATTTGGAATGGGAGAATAAGTAAAACCAATAGTATGTGATGCAAAAGTCATATGAATATGAACTAATTAGATACATAGTTTTTCTGTATAGTAAATATTTTATTTGATAATCTATACAATCATGTATTGATTACTCAAATATTTATGCTTGTAATCAATATTTTGTTTTATGGTTCTCTAACCCCACTGATTAATTTTTAGATGGATGACAAAATTAATCAAATAAAAGAATTTAAAAGAGATTTAAAAGATGCAAAGCAGGCTGCTAAAAATGGTGGTGGAAAAGATAAAATGTAAGTTATTTTCCTTTAAATATTCTAACACAAACTCATTTATCATACTTCATTGAGGATACATATTTGTTTATTCTCATTTCAAGAATTTATTATATATCTTTATTTTTCAAATAACTTAAGTGAATAGTGTAGCTGTTGCACAATGGTTTTCTAAATAAGGCATTAATATCTACTACTTGTGTTCTGTGTTGGCTTAGACCCCTAAAAACTTCATGTTGAACAGAAATAAAAACTTGTAGTTTTAAATCATTTTATTTATTGATTTGATTTCACAGTATGAGAAGGCACTTGAACTCTACTGAATTTTTAAGATTTCTGCAAGTACTTCCTGCTTTGGGTTAGATCCCTCTTCAACATGCATAAATGAAGGTTGGGGGCCTCTGAGTCCCAGTACAAGTATTTTTGTTCTGAATATTATTCAATTACAGATTAATTAAATAAGTTACTTTACTGTGTGTATGTGAGACTCAAAAGCCTTTTTGTTTGCACCAACATGATTTAATTAAATGGCAGCTACTGTATACAAAAATGTCATGTATGTGGAGTTTAAAAATCTGTCTGCCCCCCCCCCCCCCCCCCCTCTTGAATACCTTTTTCATTATTTTTGTCAAGTAAATATTAACTTATTTATTTTAGGTTATATGACAAAAAGAGAAAAAGACTTGCACAGTTAGAAGAGCAGTTTAAAAAATTAGAGGTTCAAGCAACTGACAAAGAAGAAAATAAGCAGATTGCATTGGGAACGTCCAAGCTGAATTACTTAGATCCAAGGATTAGTGTCGCTTGGTAAGATATTAAATATAATATAATGATTTTTGTCACATGAAAAGAGCTGACTTTACATGATTTAAAGCAGTCATTGCACGAAGCATTTTGCATTACAGGGTTTGTGCGCAATCTGAAAACCGGGAATTTTCAGGGAATTTGAAAGTGGCCTAAAATGCCAGGGATATTGCATGGAAAATCGATTTTTTTGTTCAAAATTCAGTAAAAATCAGGAAATTTTCAACTTGTTGACCTGTTTGTTCACAGAGATGCCGATTACTATACAGGTTCTCTCAAAAACTCTAGTTTCTATGTGAAACTTCCTCATACTGCAGATTACGAAATTTACAATTTCCTATGGAAAATTATTTCTGTGATGGCTAATGTACATTTTTGTCTGCATGGGCGATAATGCCAATCAAATTAACATGACAACAGGGATTTATGGCTGCATACGTGTTAATGCCAATTAAATTAGCGTAACAATGGGGATTTACGGCCGCATACATGTTAATGCCAATTAAATTAGCGTGATAGTGGGGATTTATGGATGCGTACACTGTAATGCCAATCAAATAACTGCAACAATGATGATTTACCGCACCTTGGAATGTAAAAGATCTTGATTGGAACATTTATTACTGCCCTTGAAAAAAAAATTTCAAGGGCAGTAATAAATGTACTTCTTAAAAGTTGTTAAATTTCGCATGAATTGCTGAACGGTTAATTTTATAATTACTTGCACATAAACAGTGTAGTTGCACAATTCAGTTTATGTTCTCGTGAATCACCGAGAGTTAGTTAGTATCTTTTCAATGCATCCCCATCTCCTAAATGTTGCTAGGCTACCTTAACTAGGCTACTTTATTTTTATATTCTAGCTTTAAAAATAATTATTGCATATTAAATTGACTAAACTTGCTTATTTTTATATTCTGATTAATTATTAAGTTTAATTTTTTAATTATTTTCACATAAACGGTGCAATTACACAATTCACTTTATGTTTCCGTGAATCACCGAGAGTCCATTAGTATCTTTTCAATGCATCCCCATCTCCTAAATGTTGCATATTAGATTAACTTGGCTACCTTATTTTTATATTCTGGCTTTAAAGATTAATATTTGTTATTATCATTAGTGACAACTTGCCCTTTATCAAATGAAAATGTTTGTTTTTAATATAAGGTATTTTTAATTGGATAAAAATATATATATATATTAATGCATAATTATATATATGCTTAAATAATTTTTTGTATATGCATTTTTGTATTATGTGAGCATATATATTTCATTTCTTAACCTAACTACTGAAAAAGTCTTAAAACTACTGATTTAATTTTTTCTTTTTTCACTACTGAAATCTTCATCAGCTGAGTGGCATCACTATAATGAATGAAGTTTCGTGATCATTGAGTCATTACTCTAAAATAGTCAACATGTGTTCAGCAGGTCCTAAAACATGCTTTGGCATCAAAATCCCAAAATAGAAAATATTTGTGAGCACAATACTTTCTCTATTCTATAGTATGAGAAAGTAAAAATATAGACATTTTGCCAGCGAATTGAGGTGAATGGGGGTCGACAGAAAAATCCATATCACCAGTTATCATCTAAGCTTTATTTACAGCCAATTTTGAGATATAAATGTTTCAAGTAAAGTGACAATTTTTGAAAAGTCCCATTTATGACGACATATTTTGGTTTCCATAATTGGCATTCTGCTTTACTTTTCCATTATCATCAATAGATATTACTTCAAAACATTTCCCATCAAATACTGCACACCGTGTACATCATAATCCATTAATTATCTAAATACATTTGTATAATGAGCAGCAGTATCTTCCATCTTTTCTCATGTCTTTGCAGTAAATAACTACATTGTATCTCTTTAATTAACTTATAATATAATAATGCAAAGCAGAACTCGAATTGCCTATGTTACTGTTTTCACAAAGAATGCAACTTTCAGCTTTCTTCTTGCCCCTTTTCTTTATATACATAGACAGGAATGAGCCATCTACCAAACAACATCATTATATAAATCCAATATGAACGTAAAGTTTATATCCGAAACTATATAAGTCCACTACATCCCTCTTATTATCTTTATTGGTGCCAGATTGAAAAAATATGTTTAGATTGACTTTTAGAAACAAAATCAATGACTAGATAAAATACTGATTAGCCGTTTTCTCTTTTGCGAATTGTTCATCTATGACATGATAGTTCGAAATCTGAAGGAATGTATTTTGAAAGTACAAAATACTCTGAAAATGTATCTTTTATACATTACCAAAATACTTAACTTTTTCAGTTTAAAATGCAAAATACAAATGTATTTTGAAAATGTATTTCAAATACATGTATTTTCGATACTACACAACTCTGGATACGTAAATTACTTTGCTGTATTTGTTCTAATCTCTAAAAGATTTGATTTGCTAGAATTTTTCTTGTCTGCTCTTTACCATAAGTAGATTTACTGAGACTTACTGACTGTATGTTTAGATTGACTTTTAGAAACAAAATCAATGACTAGATAAAATACTGATTAGCCGTTTTCTCTTTTGCGAATTGTTCATCTATGACATGATAGTTCGAAATCTGAAGGAATGTATTTTGAAAGTACAAAATACTCTGAAAATGTATCTTTTATACATTACCAAAATACTTAACTTTTTCAGTTTAAAATGCAAAATACAAATGTATTTTGAAAATGTATTTCAAATACATGTATTTTCGATACTACACAACTCTGGATACGTAAATTACTTTGCTGTATTTGTTCTAATCTCTAAAAGATTTGATTTGCTAGAATTTTTCTTGTCTGCTCTACCATAAGTAGATTTACTGAGACTGTCTTGTCATTAGCCTTAGTGGTTACTAGTCAACAAAAATGTATTTGCCAAATTTGATATTTACTGGTCTGATGGCTAGTGACATATAATTTTAAGATGTTGATACAAGGCAGTTTTAGTTTTACCGAAAGAGGTCATAGGGGGTAAATTTGAAATTAAAAATTGTTAAACATATTTATTTTATTAATATTTCTATCAGTGAGTTCTTGTTCATAATGCTGTTCATGGGATTTATTTCTGCATAATACAATACTAGATTTTTTATTTAGTATTAAACATGAAGTAACAATTATTTAAATTTGTAATATCAGTTGAGAATATATAAATATCTTTTCCATGGAAAGTTATTGTTTTTTTTTTTTTACTTTTCCCTAGGTGCAAGAAATGGAGTGTTCCTATCGAAAAAGTTTACAATCGTACACAAAGAGACAAGTTCCGGTGGGCAATTGAAATGGCTGGACCTGACTACAAGTTTTGATACCAACCAGTCAGCCTCCCTAATTTCCGCACTAGGGGCTGACTACAAGTTAGCGTATGGGGAAGAAATAAATTAAAGTGTCTTGCCTTCATCTCTGTGTCAAGTCAAATCATGTGCTTAGACATCTAGTGTCGTTAGCTTTTGGAACTCTCACATCTCACAGGGGCCATTTCAAGTTAAGTCAACAAATGCCATGTGCTCATGTGTCTCAGATTTTTAAAAGAAATTTCCCTGTAATAGATGCTGCCAAAATGTGTACAGTGATTCCCGCCAGAATTTTTGGTACATAAATAAGATCAAGGGGTTTATTCAAAATTATGGGAAAATGGCTGACATTGTACTAACTTATGCATGCTGTGGATTCCAAATTACTTCATTATTTGTTAACATAACATAATTTTGATATCTGATGAAAACTGAAAAAAAATGTATTTTATAAACATATAATGAAAAAGTAACTTTGAATAAAACCTTAATTAAAGCAAGGAAGGGTACATATTGTTCCATTTTGTAGCATAAATGTATCAAATATATCCTGGTTCCAATTAATAATTTATTAAAGTTGCTTTTTTATTAACTGTTTGGGAAATATATCTTCTTAGCTTTCATCCGACACCAAAATTATATTAATCTGTCTCTGAGAATAAGTAATCAAATTATTTTTTAAAAAAATGGAAATCCATGGCATGATTTAGTACAATATCGACCATTTTCTCCGGATTTTAATTTAGCCCCCTGACCCTATTAATGGACCAAAAATTCTAAGAAGTAAAAATTATGGCATATATTTTAATAGTATCTATCACAGAAAAGAAAATTAATACAAATTTGATACATGAATGGCAGGTCTCAACTATAAAATTTGCTCATTTCACTTGAAATGACCCACAGGCATCATTCCACGGCTGCAGCCTAGCTGCCTGTGTATTATACGAAACATTGTGAATGTATTGAAAGAATGTGGACCTATTCTTTTCTTATTTATTACAAAGCAAAACTGGCTGCTTCCATGGCTGCCTGTTGAATGAAAATGGAGTATTTTAAAGCTAATGTATCAGTTTCATCTTAATTGCCGAATATTTTCAATGAATTTTTAGATGAAATCAATAAATTTTATTGTTTATTATATGCACAATCAAAGTTAATGTATTGCCTGATGTGCTTTTATAAAGATCAACTACAGCTCTGCACTTCGTATTTATTGAAATTTTACCTCTGGTGACTCCACTGGCTTAAAATATGTCCTAAATTTATTTTTGTATATCTGTTGACATCAATACATTATCAGTTGAAACTTTGAGTTGCCTTTTTTTTTTTGAAAAACTTTCCTCCGGTATAAAACTAAATCAATCATTCAAGATAAATCATTTTGCATTATTTTTCACTACATCATGGATTGTTGAATTTTACCATAATTTATTATTTTTATCAGTGCTGTAATTAGCGAAGAAATAGCAAAGTTTTTCCCCTGTTGCTTAAATGATGTGTAAATTGGTTTATATTTATTATTGTAAGTATATCTGTGACATGTATTTGTGTTAGATTTGTGACTCTCCTGTGCTTTTATTTTGATAAATTGTTATTTAAATACACACACACATATATATATATATTCCTTAGCTCTGATTTTTTTTTTTTTTTTTTTTTTTAAGAGCAGAGTTCTTGTGGTATTTTTGTTTCTGCTAGCTAATTCTTCATGTTTTAAAGGTACCTTTGTTTTTAAATTTTATTGTGTTTATGTGGGTAAAAGGTAAGTATTTAAACTGTTTCAAACATTATTTTTGAAGATCTGTTACATGTGTTGATGAGAAAAATCAGAAGTCCAAAATGGGTCATAATTTTCAAACTGTTAACTATAGTTTCTATTTTTTTTTTTAAGACTATAAAAACAAATAAAATAAGCCTTAGTCTCTCCTTGTAGTACATATAAAGATCATGAGTTACCAATTAAAAGGAATGTTTTATTACATTCATTCTATACTGGATGTGAATTGGCCTTATAAGGCAACCTAATGTATAATAGATTTATTTGTTTCAATTTATGTATATGTATTCCTTGACTTATGACCAAAGTTCTTTTCCGATACTAATCAATTGTCAAGTCAAATTGGTTGTAAAAGTCAAGTTACATTCAAAAATATTAAAATCATGGAGAAAAACTGGCATAACTCACTTTATTTTCTATCCCTTTTAAATACTTGTTCTCAATAAATTGAAATTATTTGATTATACTCAAGTAAAATAATACTTTTATGTTGAATGAATGTTTTAAAAGTTTTCGTCATTAGTGTCGGAACTGCAATAAATTAAAAATTCTTATTCTTCCAAGTTTAAAGTTCAAGAAATATAATTACTTTTTCAATGTGTTGAATGCACTATTTTAGAAGTATTTGTAAAAGGGAATTATTTTAAAAATTACCCCAACAAAAATTAAAGTTGTGCTTTTATTTTATTTATTTTTTATCAAATAAGTCAATCAGAAGTATTTCTAATATTTAGTAAATTCATCATTCAATACCATCGTCATAAATACTTCTAATTAGCTTATTAATTTGAATTTTCATCCTCAACATCTTGTCAAAAGAAAAAAATGGAAGAATTTTCGATATCCAAACAGTTTAGCTCAAACACTTTTGTGTAGGTTAGCACACGAAAACTTGTGGTAGGTCAAGAAATTCCTCACAAGTTTAGGTTTCTGAAAATTTCTTGAACTTAATTTTGCTAACTTAGTGACACAATATATAAAAGCATGAAGCCTTTTTTTCATTTATAGTATATCTATGCTACCAATTTAGTACACTTTGAATTTTATCTTATGTAACAATGGAACAAAAAGTCATGTAACGAGTGGAGTGAGTAGTTTTAATTTAATAAATACTATGTCGTAACTGAGTATGAAGCCAAAATTGCTATACAAGTTGGTCCTTGAAAAATAATTTGAATACTTGACATAAAATAAATATTATGTATTTGTATATTTTAGTCACTGGTTGCTTTATAAGGTCTTTTATGCGAATCGTAACCGTCTGAAATTAACTACTTATTTTTAAAAAAAAAAATTTTTTTTTTTTTTTCTCTGTTCAAATGGAAAACATCGCTTAAAAATAGAATATAAAATTGTTGGTGAGCCTTTATTCCAAGGGATTTTTAAATATTCATATGTAGCATTTTCATAAGGCTTAGTGTAAAAAGTGCAAATCTTCATTGTGTATTATTTGCATTTTTAAATAATACACATTGTGTACATCAGATATGTATAGTGCAAAATATCCAGCACCATGTAGATGTTCATCTTGTGGACTTTTATGAATAAAAAGTAAAATTGTGAATGTTGTTCTTGACTTGAAAATTGACTGTATAATAAAAATTTCCAATTTTTTTAAATGTGGATTTACTACTTGGCATATACATAAATTGCTGATAATAATGAAAAATTAACTATTACTTCATAAAATGTCCTCTTTAAAACCCAGGAATATACGAAACAGCAAATTGTTTTGAATATGATTTATTAGTGAAGAACACTAAATCTGTTCATGACTGTACCAGACTTATAATGCTCACATTGTATGAGAGTTTTTTGAGTTTGCACTTTTTGTCATTTTGCAGTTTCGTTGCAACTATCCTTACTTTTTACTCACATAATGGGTAAAAAGTGTGAACTCTTTTAAATCTACACTATATTTAAATCTACACTTTATTTTCTGTTGACTGTAGAGAATCTTTCAGAGATTTGAGTTTTTATGTCGAATAATTTTTTTGCAAATCAGAAATATTATATTCTAGCTCTGTCCTTAGACTATGTATTTTTAATCCCTATTGTTCATTTATAGGGAATTCAATAATCTGTTTCTGTTATTAGTATGGGAAATATTTTATTTCTTTCCTTCCCTTTTGTTTTACTAGTTTTCTTTTTCTGAAAAATTTATTTCTGATTTAATTTTAACATTTTAATTCTTATCCTTGGCTGATATTGAATGATTCTTACCGAGTTTAATTAAAAAAATAGTGATACAATTTTAAAATTTTCAAAACTCCATCATAATTTATTGTGTTATAAGGCTTTGTTAAAAAATAAACAGCATTAATCAAAAATAACAATTACAACTGGTTTTAGTATGAAAATGAACTTCCTTCATCAGGACAAGAAGAGAAGAGTTCACTGGCAAATGTAACTGTTGAAAGAAATTGTCATCTTTCGCTATGATCAACAAATACAAAGGCCACTATACATGTCTGCTGCTATGGAGACAACTTGCAGCTAATAATAAATGTTGAAATTGTGCCAAAAACAGAAACGTGTGATTGCGTAACCCATTGACATTGTATAGCAGTACCACCTGCAATGCTAACAAGTTATGGCTAACATTAAAATTAAATTGTTAACTTGTTTAAACAATTCCTTTTTTCAAATGACTAGCTATACACGCATGTTGCTTACCAAGTGATAAAATGGCATACGAGTGAAATAACATTACAAAAAAAACATCCTTGCTCACAAACGTAAAAGGCCATAATAAGTAATCCTAACTGGTTTAATGGAGGACAGTTTTGGAAGGCTAAAGGATATGTGTTAAATGTTCCAAAACTGTTGTGATATGTGGCATTTCTCGTTGGCATGTCTGCATTTCCTAAATTAGTTTACTATATCATGGAATGATAGTAGTAGATGATGTTATAATAAGAATTATGTTATTTTGTTTGCTGCATTATACACCTGGTAGCAGCAGATTGTAAAAAAAAAAAAAAAATTACTAGAGCTGTGTGTGGTGTACTTTAACATTTCTATAATGAATGCAAAAGGTGAACAGTTTGCATTAAAAATCTGGCTTTCTAAAAGGGAGAAGTATTGTCATATGTTATTAATAAAAGGAATTGGAAGAAAATAATATGGAAGATGTTTAAAAATTAAAGATGGATGGTGATACTTTCAGGAACTTGTCAATTTACTACACCTGTAAGACACCAATAAGTGATGTATATTCTTAGTATACTATTCTTGGTATCTCTCGATTACATTATCAGAATCAATTGAATAATTTTAATGCACTTGGGTTATAAAACATATCAAAATTAGATCGTTCATGGGTGCATTTGAAAAAAAAGGTTTAAGCTTTCTTAATTAAATCAGACAATATAAAAAAAAATGATTGAAATGGTGAAATTAAAATCAACAAATTCAGTCGTCCTCCAGGGATGAGTTGAGTTTTCATTTCCCAATTACATCAGTAAAAAATATAAATAAATAGATGAAGCAAAAGAAATTACGATTTTTATTTGCAAATTACCTTTATAAAAGTTTTAACAATATTATTATAAGAAATTGCTGATGTGTGTATCCCTGATAATTATGAAATTACAGTGTCCGAAAAATCATCCTTTTTATCCACTAAATAGAGCAGTTCACCTCTTTTCTGTTCATTATGGAAATGTTCAAGTGCAGACAACACTAGCAATTTTTCTCTTATAATCTGCTGCTATCAGCTGTATAATGTAATAAACAAAATATATTATTTCTGTTATGACTCCATCTTACTATTACTCCACGGGATAGCAAAATCATTTTGGAAATGCAAATATACCAACAAAAAGTTCCATATGTCACAATAGACAACAGTTTGGGAAAATTTAACACAATATTTTATCGTACCAAAGCTACAATAAACCAGACAGGAAGTGTTTAAAGAACAAATATGTTTCTATATTTGTGTAAAAGTAACCAAAAACTTGAGACAAAAGTATTTTTTGAAAAAAAAAAATTAAAAATATTGAAATTATTTTTATACATTCATAAATAGTACCATATTTTGATAAAATAGGTATTGCTTAGATTTATATCTATTAGGTTTGGAGCTACAAAAAGCATGCAAATTTTTTACATAACACTTTAATTTCAGCCAGATACCCGACCATAGATGTTTTGCACATAATAAACAGCATCCATGAATTTGGTAAAAAAAAAATGCTAGACATAGAACACAGAGTCGCACACATTTAATAGTGTAGATATTTAACATGCAGTAAACTGAAAATTTGTAAATAGCAAAAATCCTAGGTATTTGTTTGATTTTTCTATGTACTGGTTGTGTAGCATATGTAAAAATTTCTTTTCACAGTATTTTTGTTTGTGAAACTGCTGTTTCATGTCCTGAAAAAGTTCAATTCGCTTTCAAAACTATCATGTTTTTATTTTATTTAACTGATACTCTTATTCTGAGGGGGGAAAAAACCTGTTTGTAAATCTCCGCACCGAAACCAGTTGATGCTAGTATCTACAATGAGAGTGTCTTCTAAACTCTTCTTATTGTTTCATATTTCTTTTTACTATGCAGCAAACTAGGAATATATTGCGTTGAAGTAGAAAATATTGAATAAATTTTGTATCTGCATATGAATGTAACACATTTGCAAAGATGTATGCCTGTGGCTTGTTAAGTTTTTTTTTTTTTCTCCCAAATTCTAATCATTTGCATGTCCCCTCAAACGATACATACATGCCGAGTTTCGCGGCTGCAGCTCAATTTCTTATGGCAGCATATATTTTTTTGCAACAGAGTGTATTTGAGAATTGTGCACTATCTCGAGAGCAGTGCTTCTTTCAGGCATACCTCCGGGGGGTAAAGCAAAACTCTGCCCCTGGAGACATTTTATATTGACCTAGTTTCTATTTGTGTGACACAGTATTTAGATATGTTTATATAGGGTAAATAGAAAACTTGCCCCCTCCCTAAAATTTCATTCCCCCCCTCCTCTCCCAAAAAGTCCTTAAAAAAACCTGCGATATTGGTTCATGGAGCGTTCTAAAGTTTGTGATTCGTTTTCTAATGAAAAATCACTTTATAAAATGATTATTTAACAGTATTAAATATCTTAACTTTTAAATGATTTTTACTTCCCTGTACGAATACCAACAAAGTCCGCGTGATTTGTGTGCTGCTCCCGTCCACAAGTACACTACGACCATGCATGGTAAGCAGGAACAGCAGACATTAACTCCCGCCGACCCTCCCATCCGCTCCTAAAATTCACAGACACGTACTAGCCATACACCCCTCCCATTCAATATTACTATTTCTTATGAGACTCCCTATTAAAACATATCTACTCTACCTCTACCAATCACTAACATAACGCAATTAATTTGCGACCCTCTAACAAACTAGTTTTATCAAGCTACCTGAAACTTTCTACCTCAAGTTTTCAATTTTTGGTCATACCATGGAGGTAAAAAAGAACTATCTCTGTCTAACTTTATGGGACATATAATTCAGTTCAGCCAACCATTCTATCTATAAACAAAGTTTGCATTGTTGTTTAAAACGTGAATTTGAAGATAAAGCAGGAAGCAAGTCTCTCTTAACACCATGGTTTAGATACTCATATTCTGAATTTTTAAATGGGGATGACCTACCTCTCAATATTAACTTTCCTATTCAACTGAATACAGTGTTTCCTTTTTATTTCATAAGGCATTAGTATCTCGTGACCATGCAATTGCATTATGTTCTGACAACGTTTTCGACCTCAGATTATAAACACAATCAACTGGATTTTTTTTTTTTTTTTTTTTTTAAATCTGTATCGTGGGTCCAAATAATAACAATTATGACGTGTTGCCCTTCACTTTAAATAGCTTGAAAAAATATTTCACTTGCTATTATACTTGACAAAGTATCGGTGGGGGGGGGGGGGGGGGGGATGACGTCACGAACAAAAAAATTGTATCGCGGTTATCTTTTACACCAGTGATTGAAACTATTACGTTTCTTTGATCATTGAGCCATAGATAAACCCTTTTATGCATGATTATGTCAAATTTTGCCCAATACAGCCATGTTAAAAATTATAATTTCGAAGTTTTCACTCGAGTTTATAAAAGATTATATCTAGATCTAGATTTTTTTTTAATGATAAAGCCGAATACAAAGTTTTGAATGCATTATACATATGTGCCAACTCTACTGAATTTGGCGGGAGACTCGATTTTTGAGTGTTTTTCCCGCTTTTGAAGACATATCTCCCGATTTTAACGATTTTTTTAAATATCCCTACGTTTAGGGATAATATTCCAAAAAAATTCCCTATAAAAGGGATTTTTTAGCTAAGTGGGAAATTTTTCTGTATTTGATCAAAAGTACGTCCATACGATTACAGATGCAGACGTACCAACTCTCCGGATTTTTCATTACTTCTCCAGCCTCCGGATTACTAACGAAATTCTCCGGGTTTTTTTTTTTGTTTAAAATTTAACAATTAACCAGACATGGTACAATCCCTCGGAAACGCCGCTTTTTTAGCACTGATTTCTACCATTCCCGGGATCGTAGTAAATCCATAATAAAATGCAGGGTAATGCCAATCAAGTTAACAGAAATTTATGGCTGCGTGTAATCTAAATTAAGATCTCGATTGCTTATTTTATGAAAGTAATAAATATACTTCTTCAAAGGTTGTCTACTTCAGCATAAATCGCTAAAATGTTAGTTTGCTCATTAATTTCGCATAAACACTGCGATTGCGCAATTCAGTTTGTTCTCATGAATCGCAGAGAATACAATAGTATCTTTTTCCATCCATCTCAATCTTCTACATATTGCATTTCTGATTGACTAAACTAGCTTATTTTCATATTCTGATTAATTATTATGGTTAATTTCTTGATTATTTTCGCATAAACAGTGCGATTGCGCAGTTCAGTTAGGTTAATTTTTTAATTATATTTGCATAATACAAATTTTTCTTTTCTAAAAAGTGGTATTAAAGCAATGATTTAGGCAAATAAAAAGGAAACCATTTTGGCAGGAATATAATCCAGTGCTATATATATATATATATATATTTATTAAAGATTAATATTTATTACTTTCTTTAGTGAAAACTTGTGTTTTACCAAACATAAATATTTGTTTTCATTATAAAGTAATTTTCACCGCATAAAACCTTTATATATTTTTTGTTTTATAATTTATTGTCCTAAAATTTTATAAAATTGGTGTCCTGAGTTATCATATTCCACCAGCATTATGCCTGATATTTAATGCAGTATTTTGGGGGGGGAGAGGGGGGGGGGGGCACTAAGATTTAATAAATAATCAAGAATTAATATTATTAAGTTTTTTTTGTACTTTGTTACTAACACTGTTTTAATTCAAAAGATAGTTCATGGATTTTTTTTTTTTTTTCAGATAAGTTTAAAGCATAATGTATTTAAACGGTATACAGTATTTTAATGTTTTAAGCAAATATTAAGTGTTATAAGTAAACAATATATTTGCGACAAAATAGTCGCCTGCTTTTTCTATTTGGAAAGTTGGCATGTCTGATGTATTTATAAAAATGTATATAATTAAAATTGAGGGGGGGGGGGAATGAGAAAAATCCCTATTTTTCCCTAAATGTATATTATTTTTATACTGCAACATTTGTTATGACATTGAAACACACGCTTTAAGAAATCTACTGAATTTTCTTCAGTGAGAGTTGGCAAGTATGCATGAATATTTGTGGCCGTTATCATGTACACAAGAAATTGACCACAAATAAACAGATGGATACTCTAAAAATAGTCAAAAAGTGCTCAGGAGGTCCTAAAACATATACTGGCATCAAAATCTTGAATTCGAAAATTTTCATAAAGACAATACTTTATATTATATTACATAGCATAGCATGAGAAAGTAAAAATCGCAAAGATGGTCAGAATTTGAGAAGCTATTTCTCCAGATCCAATAGTTAATTTGAAAAAAGGTATTTCAAATTTGAATTGAGCATTATTAAAACCATGAGTTTATTTAAATCCTCGAGGTTGCGTTCAGTGCTCTGGCACACTGACACTGCGCTTTTAGAGAGGTGGTAGTATTGAGACAGTATTATTTTCACGAAAATTTTCGATTTCAAGATTTTGATGCCAATATATGTTTTAGGACTTCCTGAACACGTTTTGACTATTTTTAGAGTTATATCTGTCTATCCAGGGTCAGCAACTTGTGTACACAATAACTACCATAAATAGTAAGGGATTTCCATGATATTTTATATTTTCTTAATATGGTATGAAATTTGTATTAAAATTTATTTATTTACATCTTAACAAGCCCAATTACAGAGAAGGGTAAAGACAACACATATACCTACAAACACAATTAAAATTTCATGCATAATTTAATATAATTATGCATGAAAAGGGTTTTTTATCGCTCAATGATCATAAAGCTTAACAGTTTCAATTATTAAGGTGAAAAATAGTTGCGATGCCATTTCTGTGTTCGTGACGTCATTAGCTCTCCTCGGAGGGAAGTACGGCTCCTTAATAGGGAAGGGGGACAAGTTACCCTCGAGGGGGTACATTATCAAATTTGGTATCAATCAAAAGAGTTTATCAAGCCCTTTAAAATGAAGGGTAACACGCTATTGATCATTTGACCTAGGTAGATACAGATTTTTCAAATTTTTTCTTGCAAAATATGAAAAAAAAAATCGCAAGCTTTTTAAAAATGGATTCTGGTATGAAAAAGTCAAGTTGAGCCAACCTCTAGTTAATTTTTTTCAAAAATTCAATCGTAAATCATGCAATATCTCAAGAACGGTTTATAATAGCATTCTGAAATTTGTGTCCGTTGCCTAGTGAAAAATCATGTCTGAAATGATTATTTACTTATCATTACTGAAAGTCCTGATTTTTTCAAAAATTCACTCAATATTGGATGTGAGGGATCATTCAAACACTTGACTACGTTTAAAATGCAAATCATGCAATATCTCAAGAGCAGTTTATAATAGCATTCTGAAGTTTGTGTCCTTCGTTGCCTAGTGAAAAATCATGTCTGAAATGATTATTTACTTATCATTACTGAAAGTCCTGATTTTTTCAAAAATTCACTCAATATTGGATGTGAGGGATCATTCAAACACTTGACTGCGTTTAAAATCAATAGTGTTTCACTATTCACTGATTGTAACATTCGCACCAAATTTCTTTTGAAAAGCTCCATTCGTTCACAGATATCTAACATACATACACACACACCACCTCACCGGCCACACAAACAGCTACCATTAGCCTTCGGGTTGGTCGTGTGGTCTGGGCTTTCTACACTTCTACACACATCAGCTCAAGAACGATTGATGCGAATTCAGGGATGCTTGAAACGTGTTCTTTCGTCGAAGATTCGACCAGATCACGGTACTTTCCCCAAGCTTTATAGATACTACCTATTAACCTTGACTTTACATAATATTAATGTACTATGTATGTAGGGAAAGTAAGAAAGGTGATTTAGGCGTATTTGTCCCTTTAAACATAACTTCCTGTTGTTTAAATAACCACTTCCGTTTAGATAACTTGCACAAAAATAGCCAGCTCTCACTTTGCGAGGCGGTGGGCCACGCCAGAACCCTTCTTTCATATCACACGCCAAACGTCATTTTATCGCCAGTTCTGGTACACTCTCTTGAAACTCCTGCAAAAGCAGAGGAAAAGACAAATTGTATTTAATCCGCAATATTGTTCATGAAGACCGATTAGATACATTTGTATCCGATTATTTAAATTATGTTTTATGTATTTTTTGGTTTTAAAGTAATATACTATGAAAATAAATATATGTGTAGAATCCGTATGCTGTTCAATACTTATATAGTACAAGAATCAGTGACGAAAATTGAAGATTATTTGAAACAAGGGAATATTTGTCATTTTAAAAATGCAAAATTTGTGACATTTTAAGGAAATTTGCTTGACATTTTCGGTTTGTGGAAGCAATAAATGTTACTTTTCTGACATACCTAGTATAATGCACCGTTTTTCAAGATGTGTT